>CM077597.1:686000-1372000 GCA_039654915.1 Aquilaria yunnanensis | reverse complement strand
TACAACTAAAACTGAATTGGTCCAGACATCAATCCTTATCAAGGGGATTCTTTCTCTACGTCAATGAATAATTTGTTCTTGATATACTATTTTAGTAGCTTGTTTTGCTATTTGGAAAACAATAGTGGGACATTTGCTTAAAAAACATTAGTGAATGGTGTATTTTCCACTTTTTTCCTACAGATTTTCTTTGTTATGTAGTACATATTTTATTGTGATAATTTACACTATCCCTGAACTTATTCTAATGTTATAGTTGCACTTTGACTTTTTTTCCTCTGTTTTTTTTATACAAATTCTAACATTTGTACGATGGCAATATTTTTTTTTTAATATGATTGCGAATTGCATAAAGATCTTTTGTGGATGATGTTTTTTTTTTTGGTGGTCAAGAAACTTTCTCAATTAGGAGAAACATCATTCTATGGTAAGATTAGGCATCATTTTGAGGCACAAGATTTCTGCCAATGGCATTAAGATGAACCAAGCAAAAACTGCTTTGATTGGGAGATTGCCACCCACCAACCTGTTAACACCCAATTTTTTCCGAGCTCTAATTTTTATTTAATTTTAAGTTAAAAAATTTAGTTTATGGGACATTTTTGTTTATAGGGACGCAATTTGACCTTTGTGGTCTTTTTATAACTTAGGATGTTGGTAGGATAAGTGTATTTAGATATGTTATCATCATGTTATAAATTTTTAGGAATTTAGAATGGTCATCTAGAGTAGAAATAAAAATTAATTTAGGTACTAATTTGGTGCCCTAAAGGTCGTTTGGGTTTAAGTTTAGGTAAAATAAAGAGTTTGAGTGTGAATTTGAGGTTTTTAGAAGGTTCTAGGCCAAATTGGAAACTCTGGGGCAAATCTGTCAACTCTAGAGAGTTTTAGGCAAATCTGGCAAATTTACAAAGATTAGGTTAAATCTAAGAATTTTTGAAAGTTTTGGGCCAATTTGACAAATCTTGAAAGATCTGGGTTGAATTGAAATTTTAACCAAAAATTTGGGCTAGTTCAGCAATTTAACAGTTTTTGTAGACTCGGATTGATATTCTGGCTAAATTAAATCCTAATAGATATAAACCTCATCAAATTGAATTTGGATGAGGTTTAATGTCTCAAAACCTTGTTAATCACGTTTATGTCTCTCATAGTATAAATAAAAACCTGAGAATGTCCACCATGGTAGACGTACACTACTAACGGATAAATTAACGTTGTTAATGTCCAATGATAGATAAATAGTGTCAATATTTGGGTTACGAGTGTCTATGTCTGGTGTTTTAGTGTTTGCCTCTAGTATATAAGTGTCTGTAAGTTGTTCTTGTAGTGTTAAGGATAAAATACTTTGATTATTCAAATTTTACCTTTAATTTAGAGTATAATAATGTTATTTTAAAGAATATTTAATTAAAAAATTATATCATAAATTTACCTTTAATTCTAGTAAATGAATGTCTGCAAATTGCTTGAGTATGATGTCCCATGTGTTGGATTGAAGTATCCAAATGTTTGATAATGATGGTTGAATGTCTAGTATGATGGGTTAAGTGTCTAAATCTGATGAGAAAATATACAATTTACATGATTGTGGTATCTAAATGTTTAATTATGACGCTTTACATGTTTTCTTCATTCTATATAAAACTAGATACTACATAGATATAATTAGATACTAAAAAAAAAGCAAACATATTTAAGGGAAAACAAAAATTTTATATTTTTATGCAAACAAGTTATGTACTGGTATCTAATATAGTCTATAGGAGTGTCTAATTTTACCTATGGTGATGTCTAATATCATATATTGTGGTGTCTAATTTCTAATGAAAAATAAAAATGTAGATACCATTTTTTACTTTTACATTATCTCATTCTGTGTGTTGGTTAGAATATTAATATTTTAGTGTGAAAATATGAAATTTGTAACTAATTTGGATCCCAACAATAGAAATAATGAAAGAGATTTATAAAATAAGAAAATTATTTGATATTAAAAATAAAAAATGGTAATTGATTTAATTCCGTAAAATATGAAAGAACACTATCAAGAATAAATTTTTTTATAAAAATATACTTAGAAAAAGAAATATAATTATTTTTAATTAAATATAAAATTAAAAAAATGGATTTAGAAAAAAAAAAAAGACAAACGGACATTTGCGTTCCGTCCTTAGTACGTCCACCAGGGGGGACGCGAGAATTACCCGTATAAATATGGGTT
Organism: Aquilaria yunnanensis; assembly: GCA_039654915.1. Lineage (NCBI taxonomy): Eukaryota > Viridiplantae > Streptophyta > Magnoliopsida > Malvales > Thymelaeaceae > Aquilaria > Aquilaria yunnanensis. The sequence goes on along the minus strand of CM077597.1, from coordinate 1,369,776 downwards.
AAGAGAAATCACAGAGAAAGTGCTGGAAAATTCGTAACCCTAAGCTCCAGTCATGGAAAGGTCAAACTATAACTTCAGTCCCTGGTCTCACCTCTCTCCTTTCCAGAAACCCTAAATTTCTCGTTGAGCCGCTGCCACCCCTGACGTTTCGGTCCCCTGCCACTTCTGCTTTCTCCACCATCCGCCGTTGTTCCTAGTTGTCAGCCCTCTGGAGATCATCCTTGCTGCCGCTCGTCCAAGCATCGCTGTTGAAAGGTGAAACGCAGTCAAACCCCGATCGTGACCTGCGCACCCGACCTGGTTCTAGTTAACTGGGTTCATCTGACCCAGGTCGTTTACCTCCTTTTGGTAAAACTCGCACCTATGTCCCTGGTCTTTTACGTTCATTTGCTATGGTACCTATGTTTCTCTGTTTTTTTTTTAATTCAGTCACTGACAACATTATTTTTGTTTATTTCTTTTCTTTGTTTACTTTTTTTGTTTGATAGAACCTTGAATTAGTTTGGTCACTAACGTTTGGTAAAATTGTAGGTTTAGGTTAGATAGATAATTTTTTATAACTAATATAAGTTTAAAATTCATTTAATTCACATAATGCATCTCAAAATCACACTTAGAAAAATTCAATTATGCTTGAGTTTAATAAAACTCTATGATATATTTAAGATAGTTATTAAAAATAAATTTCAAAATTCATATCCAGTTGATCTAGTAGTATCCATAATTTGGATAATTACTTTAAATCCTTAAAACAAACAATAATTAAATTAAAATTTAATATCCACGTCGGATAATCCAATAAAATTTATGATTTGAATTAATAATTAACTAAAATTTTCAAAAGAAAATTAAATAAAAATAGAATAAGTTTAGAGATACTCATCTAGGTGGTCCGATGGTTTGAAACGTTAGAATGTACATGAAATAAGTAAACTTTCTAAGAGTTCATGTCTCAGTGATTCGATAGAATCAATGATTTATTAGATATTTGAAAGCAAGCAAGACAAAATTAAAACCAAACTAAAGTGTCAATCTTTTGGCATTAGAATAAGGTTATTTTAGCATAACCGTATTCCTAAATCTCTAGAACTCTCATACCATGTTAAGGCATCCAATTAACCTTGGTATAAATAGATTGATAACAACACCTAAAAATACGTTGTTATACAACCAATGTCAATCAATGCCATGGGAATTAAGAGTTTTCTTAAACATGCCAAATTTTACAGTCACTTTATTAAGGACTTCTCCAAAATCGTGAAACCCTTTTGTGCAGCATGCTTGAAAAGGACAGTCATTTTATTTTTAATAATAAGTGCTTAAAGGTGTTTAAGGCCATAAAAGAGAAGTTGACCACCATTCCGCTTATAGTTGCACCATGTTAAGCATTATCATTCAAGATTATGTATAATGGCGTCTTTGGGACAATGATGGGAAAAACTATTTAGAGTTCCTTATTATTCCAGTCGTACTTTAGTAGTCCTCAACAAAATTATATTGTGAGAAAGAGATGATTTATACGTTGCTTTTGCCCTTGATAAGTTTAGACCTTACATAATTGATTCTAAAGTTGTTATGTTTACTGATCATGCAGTTATTACGTACTTGTTGGAAAAGAGCAACGCCATCCCAAAACTTAGTTGGTGGATTCTTTTGCTTCAAGAATTTTATGTGGAAACTGGACAACAAAAGAAGCAAAATTATGGTGCCTGATCATGTATCTAGGTTTGAGCCTAAAAAATAAAGGGCAACCCATAATCCCTTCAATTTGAGAAGATTAAAAAACTGAAAGTGATAATGCCTGTGAATGGATGAGAGTAATTTGTTATCTTTTTTTTTTCTTCAATTTTTTATCTAACCAAATAAATGAGTAAAGGTAATTTGTCTATTCTTTTCAATCCAAACAGGCTATAAGAGATAACACGAACATAAAGCTAACAACAAAAGGCTACCTAATTCTGTGATATTGAATGAAGGAAAAAAAATCAGATCAAGTCAAAATTTTTATGTAAGTCAAAATAAATCTAGAGTGCAAAACTTATAAATAAAACAAAGCCCAGTTCAAACCAACAATAACTAAGTAGTGCAAGAACCAACCAGGTATCAGAGGTCTGAATAATACTATTTAAAAAAAATAAAAAAATAACCTATAAAACTTAAAAAGTCTGAATTTAATTCGAAATGATAAAGAATAATGATGGAGACGATGGAAGAAAATGAGTTGAAAGATTAGGGGAATGCTAGCCGGCTAGGGTTCGATTTTTGCGTTTTAGATACTTTTTTCTGTTTTGTCCGACTAAATTTAATCAATCTACTCATCAATCAAAATATTTTCATGCTTTGTTTACACGGTTTATTGTTACGTCATCCATTCATCTATAAAACGGGTGATGATTACCGTAATTACTTTCTTTTAGTTTATTTGGATGCTAGTCTATTGAATTTAGATTTTGATATAATGATTCAATCCTTAAATTCATCTACTTCCTCTAACTTTATATTTACGGGTGTCCCAAAGTTAAAGACACTCGTTAAGGGTATGTGAACTATCTTTGTTTTTCTAATTTTTATCCTTATACAAGGCTTGAATCAAATCTTTCGCAACCAAAATAACCCTATTATTATTTTTCCCGGAAGAAAAGATTTTTTTTTTAATAGACAGAAGATTAACGGTGTCTTTTCCACCTTTTATTCTGTTTTTTTTTTCTCCCATTACCCCCTTCTGTTCCACCTTTAGTTTCTTTTCCATTTCCACAGATAATGTCATAGAAACTATTCTTCAATCCACTCGTCTCCTTTTTCGCCAATTTTTAATCTTTTACTTATGAGTTTCAGTAGCACGTTAATTTTTAAGTCTGTCAATAAGTGATTTCTTCAGATGTTTAAGCGGTATGCCACCTCCAGCCAAGTCTTTTGATTTCAACTTTTTGTTGGTTTAAAATCTTTTTCATATGGTGAGCTTCTTAAATGTGTACTGTGGCCGAGGTAGTGGTTGTTACTTGTTATTATTATTATTGTTATTGTTGCCCTGCTGTTGCTGTTATTTTTTTTTTTTTACATTCAGAATTAGTATTATAAGGTATAGAGTTTAAAGGGATATAATCATGATAGGGAAATGTTAACTTATTTGAGATAACAAGACCACTAAACTCAGCATTAAGATATTGTAAAAGTTTTGGGAGGCAAAGGATAGTGGGGATTTGACCTCGGTCATGACAGGAGATCAATGTCCCTTTTACTACTTGGGCTGGGCTGGCGAGATAGAAAACAATAGTTAGAAATTATATACGGGAAGTTTAGACATAAAACTAAAACAAGTATTTTAAATGAATTTATGCAATAAACATTATGAAACTAAAATTTAATTAATAATTGGGCACCTATTAACAAACTGTTTTTGAGGGAAATTAAATAATGAGTTATTTACACATTACTTTTCATTTTATTAATTTTTTTACTTAATTTGAATGCGATTTGAAACTAAGAATCCCAAAACAGTATTTTTAAAATTTTTTTTTTTTAAAAAAAATAATATTTATTAAATTTTTAAGTGGTGTACGGGTAAAAATTCTTAAAAATTTAACTACTTTGTAAAAATTTTTATTCAAGTAATTATAGGTAGGGAGAGTGTGAGTTTCCAAATGACATTGATTTTGAACAAAAATCTTCAAAATTGAAAATAATGAATTCTTTTAGTAAATTTTCGAATTAAAAACAACAGGTTTAAAAGTTTTTTTTTTATTTGAGTTTGAGCAATGAAATAGATTTGCTTTCTTTTGTTTTTTTTTTTCAATTTAAAAAAAAATAAACAAAAACAAGTCCGCCAAACCGGGAGCGTATTATTGTGACGGGATACGGAAGCCGGAAAAAGAAGCAAATCTGTGACACCTCTCGGAATTCATCCCTCCCCAGCTCGTCCTTGACCTTTAGCAGGTAACCGCGAAAACTACATTACTGCCCACCAAAATTATCAGTACCAGCTTCAAGAAAGGGACTCGTATTCTGGCCCACTCAAGACTTCTCATCCCTCGCCAAATTTCTAGAAAATGCTTCTCTCTCTCTCTCTCTCTTTCTCTCAGGATTTGTACTTTTTCTTTTTCACCACTTCATCACAATTGTATTTGTTACTTATTACTAAGCCCAAAAGACTTTGGTCTTAACAATTATGCTTCGAAAGATCCTTGTTTCCCCACAGACGTTTGCTTTTTTTCTTTTCTCATTATCCTTTTTTTTTAAGTTATTGTTTACTATTGCTTTGGTAAGAATTTTTGTGGCAGATAATGGTTTTCGTTGCACGGTTGCACTCTTGCACTCACAATCATGATATCCTTCATCAGTTTCTCCCTCGGTGGGTGGTCTCATATTCTCGGTGGCTTGTCCGGTGTTAATCAGTTGCTAAAGAACACAACTTTGTCACCGCTTAAATCACTGTTGATACTAACGTTTCTTAAATTTGTGGTGGAAAATCCGTTCGCAGGATACTAATGCGAAACTGTTTTTCTATTTTTCTGGCTCAGGTTATTCTCGTCAACTTGATTTCTGTACTTGAAATGGGTTCCACAAGTTTTGGTCTTGTTCCCACTGTTTCTGTATATACATGGATTACTCACCTGTGGATGAGTGAACAAAAAAAAAAATTGCCATGGATGAGAACTCGGTGGAAAGGCCTCTGCTTTTGAATGGAGAGGTTGAGCCAGACCGTTATACCCAAAAGCCATCCCTTTTTGTGCTGTGGGCAAGAAGGATATTGAAAACACTGATGTGGGTTGTTTTCATTGCTTGGATTGCTGTCATCTTTCTGTTCCCAGGAGAATTTGGCAGTAACATTGTGCAGAAATGGGAACAAGCCTCAGAAGGGACAGCTTTTGGGATTACAGGTACCCAATTCTAACATTTTCTTTTCTTTTTTTTTTTTTTTTCTGTGATGATCTTCACAGTAACAGTTTGCCTTGTGATTTTTTTCGCCCTGCACTACAGGGAGCTTGTTCATGATATTCAGCGGTCCTATCATTGTTATTGCATTTTTGGCAATTGCACATCTTATCATCTCTGGAGAAGCGGTTTTTGAGAAGTATTTCTCTTGGTACTCAGATTGGTTTCATCTCTGAAGTTTGCTAGTGAGATGTTTATTGACCTGAATTTTGGCTTCAATACAGGACAAAGACCTCAAAAAATCCCTGTTTTCGATTGTGGACATTCCCTGTTCTCGTGGACGGACCATTTGGTGTTGTTTCTGCTACTGAGTTCATTGGGATTTTCCTCTTCATTGTGTTCATCGTATGGGCTGTATATGCTTATGCCATGCGGAACCTTGCCCTTTTGGATGCCTTTGACATTCCTTCAAGTGAAAGAGGGTAGGTTATCTTATGCCTCCTTTAGCATTTGTAACTATATTACTCAAAATTTGTTGCAGGAGATAATACGGTCTTGCTTTTTCTTGAATTTGGTTCTTAAAGCTTAATGACTTCACTTTACATAGAGGGTCAGAATTGCTTCCGACAGAGAACTCAATTTCATGGTGGAGTTGTTGTTCCCAACTAGTGAAACAATGGGAGACTGATAGGTTTGATGAAACTCAATTTCTGCTGACTGTTGTTGTCATTAAAATTCGAATAGCCACCATTTATAAATTATTCATGGAGATAACGTCCAAGACGAAATGTTGGCTAGCTTTTAGCATAGCACGTAAGTTACCAAACCTGTTTCTGTCTGTGTTAGATTACTTTAATTGATAACTATTTATGCTCAAGTTGATGCCATTTGGCATGTTTGGCCTCCTCATGGCTTGCTCCTGAAGATAATGTTACACGGCATTTTGACCAATTCATAAATTTTGAAGTGCATGTAGAGAATTTTTTTTACTTTATTTTTCAACTGATATCTTGTCAGTATGATGCAGAATGTAGCTGTCAGAAAAGAAAAAAGTTTGTTCAAATTTTTGTCATATTGTTCTGTCTGTCTGGTTACTGGAGTTTCCTACTTCTCTGCCAGCCATAAATGACCAATAACATGAATAATCTTTTTATTTTTTGGGAAAAAATGAAAGAAAAACTGGGTAACCTATAGCCTGGCCAACAACGTGATTAATCTTCCTACGAATGTTTCAGCATATTCATGATGGAATTAACTGGACTCCGCATGGGTATGATTGGACAGCTTTGCTTAGCATTTCTGTTCCTTCCAATTTCGAGGGGTTCGGTTCTCCTGCGCCTTATAGATATCCCATTCGAGCATGCCACAAAGTACCATGTATGGTTGGGACATCTGACCATGGCAATGTTTACTTTCCATGGACTCTTCTATATAATTGCATGGGCAGCTAGAGGCAATCTCGTATCTGAAGTGAGTTCTGCGTACTTGTTTTCTAGTTGCATGTTTCACATTCTCCCTTTTTTACTACACATTGGGCACTTGGCTGGCCATCTGAAATAATATCCTTTTCTCTGCTTAAAGTACTACTCTTTCTGCAAAAAGGGACTAAATGCGGGTTATGAATGATATGGGAGTCGTGAATAATTTTTATGACCTCAGGCAACCCATGCCACCTTGAATAAGCAAATGGTTCTTTAGGAACTCAAAATGGTACAATTGATTCTGTTGTCTAGGACTCACTCTTCTAACTTGCAAACCATGTGAACAAGATTATAATTCATTCATCAACAAAAGAATCCATTATCACCTCAAAGGTGCTTTGTCAAAGTGCTATATAGAGTCGTCAGTAGTGTTCAATGACATTCTATTCATAAGAGGTAATTAAGCAAAGATCAAGAATGTGAAGCTACCTATTTCATTTATTTTCTATTTCCAATTGTTTTCTACAGTTATTGCAATGGAAGGATATTGGTGTTGCAAACCTTGCTGGAGTTATAAGCCTCTCAGCTGGTTTATTTATGTGGGTTACATCACTTCATCCTGTGAGGAAGCATTTCTTCGAGCTATTCTTCTACACTCATCAACTATACATAGTCTTTGTTGTTTTCTTGGCGTTGCATGTTGGGGATTTCCTTTTCAGTATTGTTGCTGGAGGAATATTTCTTTTTATTCTTGACCGCTTTCTGAGGTTCTGCCAATCGCGAAGAACTGTCAATGTACTTTCAGCAAAATGCCTTCCCTGTGGAACTGTTGAAATGGTCTTTTCAAAACCAGCAAGTAATACAGTCTTCACAGAATTTTCCCTCTTCTTATACTGTATGTGTGATGATTATTTGTGACTCTTTCCTCTTTAATCATTCTAGGTTTGAGATACAATGCACTCAGTTTCATTTTTGTTCAAGTTCGGGAGTTATCTTGGCTTCAATGGCATCCCTTCAGTGTTTCCTCCAGTCCTCTAGATGGCAAATATCATATATCAGTTCTCATAAAGGTTCTTGGGGGCTGGACAGCAAAGCTAAGGGATAATATCTTGAGCATGTCTACGGGACAACCTGGGAATGAGTCTTTTCCTCGGTCTCAAGCAGGAATAACTGCTTCTGTTGAGGGACCATATGGACATGAATCACCATACCACTTGATGTATGTACTCTAATTCCTTGGCATCTTCGACACACTAGTTAAGGGGTGATTTTATCTAAATTTTTCCAGTTAATTCATGGCATGTAACTGGAGTCAACACTGTTTGCTTAGTTACCAGGTTGCTTTCTAAAACATGCAACTCTCCTGTCCAAGATCCTGAAAATTGTCTTTTGATCCTGTCGTAGCTGAACTTGCAGCAGAGCCCTTATCATTATTGCATATATTTGAGCCAGAACTTTGATAACCTTGACTGAGTTTAAGTTGATTTTGTTTACTCTGTCTAAAATATAAGGAACTGAATCGACTCATTTCATTTTGCAGGTATCAGAACCTGGTTTTAGTGGCTGGTGGTATCGGAATTTCACCCTTCCTGGCTATCTTAAGTGATGTCCTCCATCGTTTGAGGGATGGGAAACCTTGCTTACCAAGAAAAATTATGATAGTTTGGGCCATAAAAAAATCAAATGAGCTGCCTCTTCTTCAATCTTTTGACATGGAGTCAATTTGTCCATCCTTTTCTCATAAGCTATCTGTTGAGACTAACATCTATATTACACGTGAGTCAGCACCTTCACTGGTATGTCTCCGGGTCTCCTTGAACTGTCGTTTGCTTTTCGTAGCTTGTGTTTTCTCAAAATTTGAAAGTTGATTACTTCTGCAGGAAGAAGGCCAGGTCCAAGAGGCTCAAGTTTCCTCCGTCTGCCCTATTTCAAGACATGGAATGTCAGTTCTTGTTGGTACTGGTGATAATATGTGGTCTGGTCTCTATGTTGTTTTCTCAACAGTTGGCTTCATCATTTTAATGGCTCTGCTGAACATTTTCTACATAAATCCTTATGGCGTGTACAAATGGTGGTTAAAAGGGCTTATCTTCATTGCGTGTATGGTTGCAAGTGTTGTGACATTCGGAGGCGTTGTAATCGGTTTATGGCACATTTGGGAGAGAAAAGTTTCTGCTGATGATAAAGGGCAACAAGTCAGTGCAAACTTGGATTTGGATCAGAGTAATGGATCTGTGGCAGATAAAGATGTCAGTCAGAGAACACATGATGCTTCAACAGTCCTTCACTATGGTTCAAGACCAGACTTCAAAGGTACTCCATTTTGACACATTTTGATTGTAAGGTCCTGCATCTGCATAGGTTGTAAATTTATTGCTATTGATTCGGGTTTAGAACTGACTAGTGAATACAATAGAGACACAAGCATAGGTTGGTGGAGCAGAGAGAGCTTAGTGAGATCTTGTATTTCTGATTTTGGTTACTTATTTCATGTCACTGTTGCCGAATGTTGTGCAGAAATATTTGGATTAACAAGCAAGAAATGGGGGCGTGTGGATGTGGGTGTGATGGTTTGTGGACCTCCCACGCTGCAAACAAGTGTTGCCAGAGAAATCAGGTCACACAATCTAAGAAGACAAGTCCATGATCCCATTTTCCATTTCAATAGCCATAGTTTTGATCTCTAAAATCCTAGAGAGAGATGTAAAGTCATAAGTATGGCATAGATGGTAGGAATAATGTTGTTTGATGAGCCACATACATATAAGCTTGGTGCTAGAAAACTGTTATCTATTTTTAGAGTTGATAAGCATGAATAGATGCTAGGAATAATGTTGATGTTTGATGAGCCATATACATATAAGCTTGGTGTAGAATACTGTTATCTGTTTTAGTGTATGTTGAAGACTTGGTTATTAATTTTCTATTTGGGTTAAAGTTATCGAGCAATTTTATGTGGTTGTGGATACTAAGGTGAGCTTAGCTTCATGTGAGATCAAGGTTTGTAACCACTAGATCATGAGTTAGTTCCTTTCTTAATGATTAATAATAGTGATCTTACATGTAAAGCTAGAAGATGTAGTCTCTAATTATAACATAAAAATGTATGGATTGCTGAAAATATATGCTAGAAATATAAATGAAATATCCGCCTTTGTGGTCTATTATTGTATTCGTACATCACACCTTGTAGTCTTCTAAATCAAAGTATATTTCATTCATTAATAGCCTTCTTTCAAGTTTCAACGAAAGTGTCAGCTGTGATGATTATAGGCACAAGAAGCTAACGCTTGTATGTCCAATAAATTTTAGACACGTGTTTGGAAGAATTTTCTCCAAAAATCCCAAATAATTTTTCGAAATGATTGGTTCTCCGATTGCTTGTCCTCTCTGTCGGTGTAGGAAAACGTCAATTTTCAGCGGAACAAAAAGCTTAATCCTCAAACAAAATCCCCAAGCTTTATCAGGGCGAACATGGCAAATTGAAACCCAAAACCATTTCAGGACTTAAAAAAACTCTATCTATCCCTAATAATTACTACAATCCAGGGCTTAAACACGTGATTAAGGTTGGATTGGGCAAGGGTTAAGGGTTGGGGATGGCGGAGGGGAGGGGAGGGGTACAGGCAACACATTTTTATCACTGCATAAGATAGAGCATTTTGATGTTCATTTGAGAATTTTGTTGGAGACACTTTTAAAATTTTACACTTTGGGCACCGATGCTGACTTGGTCTGATACTATAAAAGTTTGAGAGGTTGAACTTGAATGGTTTGAGGTAGAGTTTAGGGGCTTTCTCATAAAAATTAAAGCTGGGGCTTAACTGGCCAACTAGGACAAGTTCGAAGGCTGTTTTAGCATTTTTGGGCCAACCATTTTTTATTTCTAAAGTATTTTTATCAGTTTTAAATAAACAATAAAATACATAAGCTGTTACTTCCTTGTTTTGGTGGGGGGAAAAGGTGTTAAAAAGAGAGAGAGAGAGAGAGAGAGAGAGAGGGAATTGTACTAAGTCACATACAGTGGCGAATCCAGGATTTTTGGTTTGGGGGGCAAGCCCGGAGGAGAGTCGGCGGAGCCCGGAGGAGAGAGATGACGTCACAGTTAGGTAAAGCTGTAAATTGGGACTAATTCACACTAATTCAAAGATCAAGGAGCAAATCATACGAGTTTGAAACGTTTGAGGACTAATAGTGCATTTAGGCCATTTTAGAATATCCCCTTAATGTAAAGAGAATAACTACTCACTAGGTCCCTACTTTCTTCATAGCCTACCTTATTCCCCCCCCCCCCCCCCCATCTTTATATTTTTCCATAATATTTGGGGGGGCAAAATGCACACACAATCCTTAACTTTTAACAAAATCATCAAATTAATATCCCATATTTACGTTTTTCCAAAATTCCTGGGGGTGCACGTAGCTTCGCCACTGGTCACATAACTTTTCTATTGTGGGGTCGTCGCTTCTGCCCTAAATTGTTGTTTTTATTTTTATTTTTATAATGTTTTTATTTATTTAAATTTTAAAAAGTAATAATTTTTTACTTTCATTTCCACTTCCTATTCTCAACTTTTGGAACGCTTTATGTGATTTAGGAAATGTGTTTAGGGGAAAAGGAGAATAATAATAATAATAATAATAATAAGAGGGAATCGGCTGGAGATTGAAGTGAAGACTCATGTCGTGTCCTGTGACTCCGTTACGTGGACTGACAGGTCCTTCCAACTCCAGCGAAATGATCTATTTTTTTTTATTTATTTATGAAAAAGGGTTGTCATTTTTATTTATTTATTTATTTATAGAAGGGTACATAAGAAAATGAAGTGAAAGAGAGATAATGATTTATGTTCCGTCGGCGTCGGCAGCTAATGGTTGGTTCCGTTAGGTGAGAAAGAAAGAAAGAAAGAAAGAAAGAAAGTGGCTGCACCTGCATTGCATATTTGTAATTAGCATTAAAATTGGTGAAGAGAGAAACAACACTATACAAATATTATAAGAATAAAAATTTTCTTGGGCTAAAACTGAAATTCCCAAACAAAATAAAATCAGAGTTGATTCAGCTGAATAAATATTAAAAAAAAATTCATCTGGCTGGCTCTGATGTTAATCTTCCAACATCAAAGTAACATATACTCTACTACAAATACACGGAAAAGGAGTAAAATCCAAAATTTGGGAATTGCTTGTAAGGTGATTGTCGACCAAATGTTAAGTACCTACAGCTACAGCGGGCAGGTACCTACGTGCACATAGAAAAATGAAAACCAGAAATTGAAAAAGTAAGAAAGATTAATAAAAAATGGGTAAATTCCAACCAACTAGTTGCCTCCGTTTGTTTGTATTTGATGCTTACTTCCTACCACGGAGAGAAAAGCAGAACAGCAGAAGCATTGATCCATGGAGTACAAACCAAGCAAACTTTATGTTTCTAAAAAGGATAAATGACAAAAGCCCTCCCCGTGGTTTGATGTAACTTATACTTTGCCTCTCTATTTTTAAAAACTTACATTTACCCCTACCTCATTTATAGTATATGTCAACAACTTCTAAAACCCTAAATTAAACTACCTGATAACCATGTTTGATTAATTTCAAGATTTTTTATATGTCTTCCTCGATAGATTCATAACTGAATATTCTCAATAAAAAAAATGGTAGTGGCAATTTTCATATCAATAAATGAAAATTGGGATTGATCTTCTTGATCGCCACTTGGAGTGGAAGCAGATGACTGCACTTAATGGGCCAGAGGCGTTTAGGGCCGCAAAACATAATCTCTAGACTTTGTAACTAGAGAAATATGAGAAGATTTTGACTAGGTCAGCTAGTTAATAAGGCAAACTTAAAGGGCATTCGAAGTGCAGCGAGTAAGTGGATTTGATAGTGGACCCCACTCAATTGTATTTAATGCATTAATGGTTTCCTATTTACACCAAACAAACTGGCCTATATATTTTCTTCCTCTCATTTGAAACACCATCAAGCTAGTGGATCTAATACTCCAACTACCAGGGGTAGACCCAGAAATTTTTGTTAGTGGATAAAAAAATATTTAATAGAATAAAAAATTTAAAATATAATCATAACTTATTTAAATTGTACTCATCATTCCTGCATGAAACTAAATTCATTTATAATTACATCAGTAGCAATTGTTGCAATAAGCTCCTTTTTTGTATACATTAATAAAAAATACCAAAAAAATTGATATCTATCTTATTACAAATTCAACCCTTTACAATGTTTATAGCAGAAAAGACTTGATTTATTTTACCTAGTCAAACAAAGCTAAGAATTCCAAGATCGAATGAAGAAATCATAAATAAAAGTTAGATTTATGCAAAATCTGTAAGTGTTCTCAGTGGAGTTGGAAATTTTTTTTGTTTCTTTCAACTTGAAGCTCTTTGTTGAATATCAAAATTGTAGTGGTGCTACCACTCAAATTAAGTTAGATGACCAACTTCTGACTTTTGTGAAAAAGGTAAAAAAGGTTATGGTTGTAGACTTTATGAGTTAAGAGATTAAAAAGAAAACCTAAATTCATTTTTATGAATTGTTTATTCTAAATAGCATTTAATATAATAACTTAAATTGAAAGAACTAGTCCTGGTTAACAACAAGCAATTGACATAAGAAAGAAAAGTAGAAATTAATGAAGCTAAACGTACAAAATTACTTAGGATGACTTACAGATAAAATTCTCTTACATCTTTCTAAAGGTTAAGACAACTATTATACATATTTCTTGAACATAAAGGGAGGGGAGTGAAGCCTCTATTAGTCCCTCCCCCTGCCAACTACCATCTCCCATATTTCTTTCCTCACATCCCTTATCACCACCGTCATGTCACCATCATCTCTATTTCTCTCCCTCCTTATTCTAATTCTCCTTTATTTCTTTTTTAACCCTCCAACCAACAATCCCAGTTTTAATCAGGATCCACAACCCTTGTCCAACCTCAATTAGATTCAAGTTCTTAATTCCATTCACCTCCACATTTTGCTTGCACTCCAACAACCTAGTGGTGGCAATGAAGTATAGTTCATCATCCTTCTTCACTTATTCAAAATACCCGTTGGTCCCATCCATACAGCCAAAAGGATCACCGTCTGATCAACTGATCCATTGACCATCAAATCCTCCATACAAATCAAGCAAAGTACAGCCCTGATAAATGTGAATTTGATGGTCAAACTGTTGACTTTTTGTCAACTTTGACTATAATTTTCTACCATATCACTCAAGTTTTTTGGCCAATTCTTGCTTTGATTCTTCATTTTGTAGGTTGAAGGAGTGAACCACAGCATTGGAGTGGCGCCAGAACGAGTGGAACGAAAAACGGGAGCGTAAAAGTCAAACAACAATTATAACTGTGGCGCCAGGAGCAAGGCCTAGGCGCCATAGTGTATTGCTCTCGGATGGGAAAATTACATCCTGGCGCCAGGAGCTCTAGAGTTTTTGCGCCTAGGCGCCAGTCACGCGAGAAAGTAGTCCCCTTCTTCCATATTTGAATTGAAGTTTGCTATTGGCCAAGGATTCTTATCCAATGGAGTTGGTGGGTGAAAAGGACAGGCTAAAGAGTAGAAGATGTTAGAACTTAGCAAAGAAAGGGGGGATTGGAGATCATATTCTTCATCTTCATCTTCATCTTTTCTCTTAAGGGTGGAGAGTTTTTAGGACCATAGTTGGTGTTCTAGAGTTTTCTTCTTAGTTTTTTGGTGAACATTGGAGCTAGCTTGAAGACTTGGATTCAAGTGCTCCTAGCTTCTTTTGGTTTACTCTTTCATCTCCCTTATAGTTTCTAGTTGATGTTATTATGTTTACTTTCATGATTATGCTCTCTTTTGTTATGGAGTAGTTTCATTAGCACTTTCTATGGATGTAGCTACTTGGATTGATTATGTTGGATGAATTTATGGTTATGAGATGTTGGTTGTCTACTAGATGTGTGTTTATTCTTCTCTTGAGCTTAATATTGTGTTAGCTAGTTGATGGCCACAATTGGTTACACTATAGATTGCTTCTAACTCTTGGAAAGGATTAGAAATAATTGGACCTAGGAGATGAATTTAATGTCTATGGACTTATTGGAAAATTGGTTTATGGCATTAGGTAAAGGTAGATTGAACTCTAATGTCTCTTTCTAAGCTTGTAATTGGATGGAAATCCTTATTAAGTCTAGAGTAGATAGATTACTTCTTTCACTTGGAAAAGTAAGAATTGAGTAGAAAACTTTACCAACATACATTGGCAATTAACCCAATTACCTAAGTTCTCCAACAAATCAAGACAAGTAGTGAACCCATAGGAAGTGCTCTTTCTTGACTTGATAAAAACCACAATTTTACTTTGCATACTTGCATTCTAGGTTAATAGTATTCCATCTGGTAGTCACTTGTTTACGTTGCCTACATTGTCATCCAACTTTGATTGTTTAGTTAAAGTTTAACTTGAGTAGTGGTACTTGGCATCCAATTAAATCAATCTTCGTGGGAACGATACCCACTCACCCATCTACACACTTACCGTGCACTTGCGGAATAGTGGGTTTAAAATTTCACTACAAGCCCTCTATGACCAACTAGTTCTATCGCGAACCCTACCTTGCCTCCATTGTCTCCCTTCTTAGACATCATGAGCATCTGATCTTCGCCATTGAAGAAAAACGATGCCCCATCATTGTTCAACATGAGTGTGTTCATTGTTGATTTGTGAGCCTCCAAGGTAGCTAATAAAACATGCTGTCAAACCTTATCATCTCTCCCCTTCCCTTGACTTGGAACTACCCAAAGGGTCAAAACCTAGAATATTGAGCAATACTGAAGGAAATAGAGGAGAATTATAAGGTAGATGGTGATAAGGAAAGAGAACAGAGGATTAGAGCATAGCCCAAAATATGTTTCTAACGAACAATGCTTTTGATTCCAATGAAAGTCATCAATTTTAGCTAGTTCTTTTCATTATCATTTGTTTTCATCAAGATGGAAGGGAGGAAGCTGATGAGATTGATGGGTTAATGGAAAATGAGGTAGCAAGGAAGAAAAGTTTTTTGGATGCTATGAAGAAAGAAAGAAAAGGAGATAATGGCTGAAGTGTTAAATCCACAAAGCTTGAATGTGCTTTGAGTTGGAGGAAGAAAATATAAGGATTGAAGTTGGCATTTTTCATAGAGATTTTGTTGAATTTAACCATGAAAGTGATGAAATGATGATAATCGGGACATAATCTAGCACATTAGAATTTTAAGAAAACAAAATGAAGGTTAGAGACTTGTTTAGAGTAGCACAAAAAAATTAGAAATGATAAATGAATTTGATCCAAAATAAAAATAAGATAACAATGGATAAAATCCATTCATTGTCCCCATAACTTTAATGCTTATCCTAAATTGGTCCCGTATATATGACGGAACTTATTGACCTGGTGTGTTCTTAGTTGATGTGGCAGTCCAATACGCCACATGGCCTTCTCTTTCATAGCAACAAATGAGTACACAAAAAGAATAGAAAAACTTCAGGCTAAAATTGATACAAACATATAATTTTAGGGATCTATAATGACACAATATGAGATGAGGGATTATTTTAAGATAAACATTAAAGTTAGGGGACTAAAAACGAATTTTACCCAGATTACAATGGACATGGCCATCGAGTCGAGACCAAGCACGAACGCTTGAGATCGGAGGAAAGAGCGACAGACAGACTGTCCTTGTCCGTTAGTGGACTGGTCGGTGTCATCCACCTAAACCACCACCACAACCTCTTCGCCACCCCCAAATAAAAAAAATAATCCTTGAGAATAATATAAAACTACTACTACTACTAAAAATTCATGGAAGCTCAAAGATTAGTCTTTGGAAGAAAAGAGAAACGATAAATAAAGCTCACCCCCTCCAACCCACATGTTTGATGCTTCAGTATTGACCCACCACCGACGATTTCTACTCTCTTAACTTAAAGCACAGCTCAACCCCACCCGTTGAACCCAAGCTTCACTCTCTCTCGCTTTTCATTCCTCCTACTCCTACTCCTACGCGTTCCTCTGTAAGCATCTCTTCCCCCCCAGCTTCTCTTGTCGGTGGCCTGCAGTTCTTGGGATACGGGCTGATTGGGTTGTGGAGATCGGACCACAACGAGCATGTACGGCAGAGATCCATGGGGTGGTCCCCTGGAGATTAACGCTGCGGATTCCGCCACCGACGACGACCGCAGCCGCGACTTGGACCGGGCCGCGCTTTCCCGTCCATTGGATGAGACCCAGCAGAGCTGGCTGCTGGGTCCCGGGGAGCAGAAGAAGAAGAAGTACGTCGATTTGGGTTGCATCATCGTCAGCCGCAAGATCTTTGTCTGGACCGTCGGCACGCTTCTTGTTTCTGGCTTCCTCGCCGGTTTCATCACGCTCATTGTCAAGACCGTACCGCGCCACCACCACTCTCACGCCCAGGCTGATAACTACACTCTCGCTCTCCACAAAGCTCTCATGTTCTTTAACGCTCAGCGATGTAAGTGTCTCTGTCTTGAATTTATTTGTCTCAAATTTTAATATTTAGATCCTCTCTGCCTGATCTGGCAATACCCTATAAGGAAATGAAATAAAATGAAATGGGTGCTTATCAGATTGGATCTGTAAACAAACTGAAAATTATAGAGCAGCTGATATGGTAATAAGTTTACTTGATTGGACAATATTGGTTGGTTATTTATTTGTTCGTTGATGGGGATGGCAGCGGGGAAGCTTCCCAAACATAATAATGTCTCCTGGAGAGGCAACTCTTGCATGGAAGATGGCAAGTCTGATTCGTCGACTTTGATGAAAGATTTGGTGGGTGGATTTTATGATGCCGGAGATGCTATCAAGTTCAATTTTCCGGCATCTTTCGCCATGACCATGTTGAGCTGGAGCGTGATCGAGTACAGTGCCAAGTATGAAGCTGCCGGGGAGCTCAACCATGTTAAAGAAATTATCAAGTGGGGAAATGATTACTTTCTCAAGACTTTCAACAATACGGCCGATGTTATTGACAGAGTCGTTGCGCAGGTCTGCCCGTGGTTTTTTCATTGTTTATTCTTTAATTTATGTGCTGAATTAGGAAAAGGGTACTGGTTTTTTTTTTTTTTTTAATCTGGTGAACTGATCTGTGAGATGGTGGTTCACAGGTTGGGGTTGGAGACACATCAGGAGGGAATACGAATCCTAATGATCATTATTGTTGGATGCGGCCTGAAGACATTGATTACAAACGACCGGTGTATGAATGTCACAGCTGCTCAGATCTGGCTGCAGAAATGGCTGCTTCTTTGGCTTCTGCTTCAATTGTTTTCAAAGATAACAAGGCATATTCTCAGAAGCTTGTCCATGGCGCCCGTACCCTGTTCCAGTTTGCAAGGACTCAGAGAGGCAGATACAGTCCTGGCGGTACCGATGCTGCACTTTTCTACAACTCCTCCAGTTACTGGGATGAGTTTGTCTGGGGTGGAGCCTGGTTGTACTATGCTACTGGTAACTCGAGCTATCTTCAGCTTGCTACAAATCCAAAACTGGCCAAACATGCCGGTGCTTTCTGGGGAGGTCCTGATTATGGTGTCCTTAGCTGGGACAACAAACTCACTGGTGCTCAGGTAAATCTACACGGACTCCCAGGTTTCATCTTTACAGCTGTGGCGCCCTGCTCGTTTGGGGCTGTTTAACAATTCAGGAGCTTGAAATTGCATTTATTTGTACATGATGAAATTCGGTTAAGATCGTCAAGCAATATGTTTGCTTATGTATGCACCATTAAATGTTAATAGGAAGCATTCGCATCTCTTATTTTTTAGGTTGTTGCAACCAGACACATGCTGGCTTTTGTGTGGCGCTACATGCATATCAAGAATTATGAATGTATCTATCACAAATAATTCAAATTCTGTGTGTTTATAGGTTCTTCTAAGCAGGTTGAGATTGTTTTTGAGTCCTGGGTATCCATATGAGGAGATATTGCGGACATTCCACAATCAAACTGGCATTGTTATGTGCTCATACCTTCCTGTTTTCACAAGCTTCAATAGAACAAAAGGTATATTATTGTTCGTTTGTTATTTAAAAGTTTGAGTACATGGATTATGGTTAAACTATGGGGATCTCACTGGCATTATCCTCTGGAATCCCACAGGTGGATTGATCCAATTAAACCACGGAAGGCCTCAGCCTCTTCAGTATGTCGTTAATGCAGCCTTCTTAGCTGCCGTTTATAGTGATTATCTTGATGCTGCTGATACACCTGGGTGGTATTGTGGACCCAATTTCTATTCAACTGATGTCTTGCGTAACTTTGCCAAAACACAGGTATGTCTTCCCATGAGTTCTCAATTTGGTTAATCAGTGGAAATGATCATCTTAATGTGGATACCTGTAACTTTGCTCTCTGATTTTTTTTTCTGGAAGATTGATTACATACTTGGCAAAAACCCTCGGAAGATGAGCTACATTGCTGGTTTTGGTAACCATTACCCGAGGCAAGTTCACCATAGAGGTGCATCCATCCCTAAGAACAAGGTCAAGTATACCTGCAAAGGAGGGTGGCATTGGAGGGACAGCAAAAGAAACAACGCAAATACTATTGTTGGGGCCATGGTAGCTGGCCCTGACAAGCATGATGGTTTCCATGATGTTCGCATGAACTACAACTACACAGAACCGACTCTTGCAGGCAATGCAGGGTTGGTCGCTGCTCTTGTTGCATTGTCTGGGGACAAATCCACTGTTATCGACAAAAATACTATTTTCTCTGCGGTTCCACCTATGTTTCCGACTCCACCACCACCTCCAGCTCCATGGAAGCCATAAGAGGATGATCATCATTTGCTTCCGAGTGTTTTGTGTGACATGCAGTCAGATAATTTTGCTTCTGTAGTACCTGGTGGCCTTAAAGATAAGGTATGCACGGAACAGAGAAGATGAATTTAGGGGAAGAAAGTGGAACAGGCAACAAGCAAAGTTTTCGAGGATGGTCCGCCTATACCTGATCTGCGAAGTTAACATTCAGAACTGGTGATTGGAAACTGAAAATATCTCATCGTTTGGCTTTTTTATGTGAAGCATAATGTATATGTATGATATACTGTTCATGTATTCTTTCAACTGAAACAAATGAATCTCATTCATGTCTGAAACTTGTGGAAAATAAACTTGCCTTCAATGTCCAATAGTTGGCTGTTTTCAGACAAGTTTGGAACTTTCGGAATGAAATCAAATGCTGGTAATTATTTTTGTTCATTTTGGCTCGACTCACAACAAGGTTGTAAGAAGCCAGAACCAATTCTATCAGCGTCTCAACCAATTTTTCTGTGTTTTGTTTGGTCACATCATTCGTGTTTGGTGTCAGGTTTGTGACAATTCATGAACAATGGATATAAAATCTTCAATCTTTGACCCCGGAAGCCAATTTCGGGAGAAACTTCCCCAACCTTTAAAGCTGATTTCCCGAACGAGATCATGAGTAATGGATGATCAAATATCATGCTACTATTTCTTTTGTGCTTTGTCTCTGTAAACAAGTAAATACCTTCCCCTCTTCATTGGCGAACTGTTGGATTCTTTCCCAACTCTTCTCCCTTCTCAGCCCTGCTGTTGCTTCCTCTGCCTTATATTCATGATCTCTCAACATTCTCAAGACCCAGAAACAGGAGAAACAAAACAAAAACAGACAAAGACATGGCAGAGTCGTCCAACAGTCTGGAGTATACACCAACCTGGGTGGTTGCAGCTGTCTGTTTTGTCATTGTTCTGCTCTCTCTCATGGCTGAACGTGGCCTTCATCGCCTTGGGAAGGTACTATAACCATCTTTCTTTTAATTTTTGTTGTTGATTGCTGGACACCTACCTTCTTTTGATGCTCATGCAACTCAAACTTGCCTAGTTACTGCAGACGCTTAATTATTTTGAGAATATAGTTGCCAACTCTATGAATATAACAAGTCATTCAGGGGAAAAACAAATTATGCCTTTTCTCTGTTTTTTGGTGATTCAGACCCTGAAGCACAGGAAGCTGGAAGCGTTATTTGAAGCTCTACAGAAGTTGAAGGAAGGTGTGCTTCTACACTCTTCCTCCATGAACTGTTTGGTTTTATGTAGATCAACCATGCAAATAGTTTTGCTATTTATTTGATATCTAGCCTTAAATCCACAAAATCTCAAAATGTATAATTTTTTAGAGTAACCCTTATTTTGGATTTCTTATCTGCACTGACAGAGCTGATGCTATTGGGGTTCATTTCCCTCCTATTGACTGTCTCTCAAAATGCAATAAGGCTGATATGTGTCCCTCCTTCAATCACTTCTGCGATGCTTCCCTGCAAGAGTCATGGTGAAACATCTCGAGAAATGCATTCTCCTCAATTTATCATTAATAGAAGACGGCTTTTCTCTACAGAAGCCAGTTCAGACCATTGCACTAGTAAGGTATTAGACATTCATCTTTCTTTCAGAAAGTGTCAATTTGCTTTCTGGACTCCAGTTTCAGTGCAGTTTCTCTGAAAGCTTGCTGTTAATATGTGAAATGACAGCCGGTATAACAAAAGATGGGTCATAAATAAATTGTTGTGGTTTCTCTCTTCAGTCTGATCTCATTCTCTGTGCCTTCTTTGTCTTCCCTTCTTAGGGGTTGGTCCCATTAATATCGATGGAAGCGTTGGATCATCTGCACATCTTCATCTTTGTGCTAGCAGTTGTTCATGTGATATTCTGTGTAACCACAATGGTTCTTGGAGGGTTAAGGGTACTTGTGCTGTGCCTCTTAAGTTACTACATTGATGATACTGTCTGATAAAACTGCCATTATTTGCTTGTCAACCAAGTATAATCCGTAGCTATGTCCTCATTTTGCAGATACGCCAATGGAAGCGTTGGGAGGATTGGGTTAAGGAACAACTGAAACAAGGACGAGGTAGTAGTGATTCAGGGTAATTCCTGAAGTCCATCTGTTTGTGATTCTAGAAATCAAAGCGTCTCAATGTTCTGTTGCTTTTAATCATCTGTAGGTTCGGCAATGTCTATGCATCCTCATCACCATGAGTTCTTCGTGCAACATGCTGGTGGATATTGGAGGCGGTCTGCTGTTATAGGCTGGATGGTAAGTTCCTCAGCCATCTGCATAAAACGCAACAAAATTTAACTGCAGTAGTGTTGATTCTCTGTAAAAAAAAAATCTTGCATATGCATCTCTGCAGATATCATTCTTCAAACAGTTTTATGGTTCTGTTACAAAGTCAGACTATGTAGCTCTTCGGGAAGGGTTCATCATGGTAAAGTTCACATACTAAGAACTGCTTGGAGTTGATGCTTTCTTCCTAGTCTATGTCTGGGCAATTACAACAAGAATTGTTACAAACTGACTTTCCCCACAATACAGAAACATTGTCCTTCCAACCGTACATTTGATTTTCACAAGTACATGATGCGAACACTCGAATCGGACTTCAAAAAAGTAGTTAGCATCAGGTAAAGCTTTTAGAACATATCAAAGTTTCATATGTTTGTTGACTGTTTTCTTTATATCTAAGATAATTGTCCACTGACATCCAACAATAGCTGGTACCTGTGGCTATTTGTGGTGCTGTTTTTGCTGCTGAACATCGAAGGTAATGTTAGGTCTTTCAAGTCAGTCTAGTTCATGCTACTTATCTTTCTGCAAGAATACGGCTGAAACTTCTGCACATGTACTGCGAAACACAGGATGGAACACTTTCTTTTGGCTGTCATTTCTCCCTTTAGTAGTAAGTAAACAGGTTTGATTTCAATTCCATAGAATTGTTTTGGAATTGGAAGAGCCTGACAAGATTGAGTTGGATGGATTGGCAGCTTCTACTTCTTGTGGGTGCGAAGTTAGAGCATATAATTGCGCGTTTAGCTCAGGAGGTCAACGTGAAGGTGCCAGACAAAGAAGGAGAAAGAGTTGATCCTTCTGATGAACACTTCTGGTTTCATAGTCCAATCCTCGTTCTTCGCTTGATTCACTTCATTCTCTTCCAGAACTCGTTTGAGATTGCCTTCTTCTTCTGGATCCTGGTAAGTCCAGACATTTAACACCAGCTATCTGTTCATTATAAGTCCACAGAGAACAGTGTTATGCTCACACTCGTTTTCCTGTGTAGTGCACATACGGCTACCATTCATGCATCATCGAAAGACTGGGCTTCATCACTGTAAGGCTTATCATGGGGTAAAATTCAACTCCTGGTTCGCATATACTTTTCCATTTCTTCTTTTAGATTCATGTTACTTACTTCTTTGTTCCTTTTTGGCAGTGTATTGGTTCAAGTTCTTTGCAGTTACAGCACCCTGCCGCTCTACGTTCTTGTCACACAGGTTGATGTCTCTTGATGTGTTTGTTTCTTTTATCTTACTTGCTGAAACTTGTTCCCATCTTTTCTCGGAGCTCGAGTTGAGTCGTTCGTTCTATTTTACATGTAAACAGATGGGAAGCCGATTCAAGCCAGCCATTTTTGGAGATGATGTACAATCATCAATCACCGGTTTGTTAGCAGACGCCCGGAGCAGAGGTGATGGTACCTCTGGCCCAGCAGGAACATGGATGAATAAATTGGACACAGAATCATATGAAACTCTTGAGATCATTGAGAAAGAAATGACTGCAATTAACGGGACTTCGAGATCACTAACTGGTACATCTTCTGCAGCATCTGGGAACTGACAAACATGTACATACGCGTGTATTCTAAGTTCTATCATTGATCGGTAGAACGGTGACACCAGGAATCTAGTTATTTAACTCAACTTCAATTTCTGTATAAAGAGGTCAACAAAAGTGGAATAAGCTGTCCCCCTCCTAATCCTAAGTTTGCATATACAAATGACCTAAAAAAGAAGAAGAAATAATCTGATGGGGGCATTTTCTTGTGTCTTATTTTTCCCATAAGAAAAAGTATGAAGGCTTCTACCATGCAGTGAAATATGTCTTACAACGCTAACCTTCTGCATTACGTCTTTGGTTATCATGAAAGTGGAAGCTTTCCCATCTCAAAGCCAGGCCTCTCGGTGGCTGATTTCTTGTGTTCCTTGGACTCGTCATCTTCCTCGAGATCTTTCAGTGCTCTTTTTGCATAAACTGTAAAAGCAATTGTTGTAACAACAGCTATGATGAAGGAGATAAGATTGTATATAATCTCCACTGGAGTCAATCTATGGTTTCCATACTGGACATCGGCAAATGTCCTTATTAATCTTCCACTGCAAAGAGATGAGACAGTGTGTATCAGATAACAACCAGAGGTACTCGGGGAAATGGATCTAATTTCAAAATAGCTGCTTCTAGCAAAAGAAACAGTTATGATGGAAACTTATTATTATAAGCCAAATGATAATGATTTGTCACTTCCTACATAATTTTCATTTATATTAGAACCATAGCTCCCGGACTGGTAAGCATGAGAATAAAAGCACAAAAAGTACAAACCTGTAGATGTATATGAAAGCTTCTGGAACCATTCCAGCAATAGATCCCCATAGATATGGCCAAAACCTCATCTTTGTTACCACTATAGCATAGTTGAAAATTGTGTAGGGAAATGGTGAAACCCTGAAGAGAGCAACCACCTTAAATTGATAGAACCAGCTTCCTTCCCCAGCCAACCTCAGCATAGCAGCTTTTTTGGGCCATCTTTTTAACCATTGCTGCACACAGAAAAAGAGTCAACTCCAGAGGGGCAAATGATGAGGCTGATAACAAGAGTCAAATGCCCTAAAAAAATTGATTACAGTAACAAGTCATATAAAAACCAGCTAGTAAGGGAATATTAGGAAAGATACCATGCCAATGGCTCAACAAAGACTCAACAAGATTTTCAAATGAAGATCCTCAAGCTACCAGCAGTAATAACGGAAGCAGCAGAAATCAGTGGATTCATTTGAAAAGATGACCTTGGCATGCAGTTTATCAGGGATGACTTTCAAAGGCACAGAGAATCAAGCTAAAGTGAGCGTTGTTGAGGTCGTATTAGATATCTTTCCAGGGTAATGCGATGTCTGGGCAGGGTGTATTCATTTTTATGGCCTTCGTTGATAAACTGGGTACTGCTTTAGGTTGTCTTCCAGTCCCTTGCTTTAGGCACGTTTAAGATGGCTAGGTCATTTTAGCTTATACAAAACTTGTGCAGTTGTTGATAGATCAGTACCCTCTTCACACCTTTCGATACATTTTACTAAGTTTTAAAAAACCAAATGCCCCCATTTCACAAAACACTTGCTCAAGAGGTAATCAAATGACTGATAGTAGAAGACTTACATGGATACGATCACGGAATAGTAGTCCAATCATAAAAGGAAGGACCATTCCTATTGTTGTTCCAACCATTATTATAATGAATCCATAACCATAACCGAAGATCATTCCAGCCAGCCACATTGAAGGGCCAGAAGGTATTAACAACACAGGAAATAAAGCCAGGGAAGCCACAAGCACCACAGCAAGAACAGGGCGACCAAAAGCCGTTGCCTCCCACTGCATGATTGGGAAAAGAACCTGTGGTAAAATATTAAAATTTGGAATTAGAAAAGTAGTATCATCGAAAACATATAATTGATGTAGCAGATCAAGCAAGATGCTATATATGACTACTAGCCAAAAAACCTTACTTCCTCTAAAACAAATGAGAGACACGTACATACTTCAAAATGAATCAAGAAATTGTTCCTCCAGATTGATGTCAAATTTTTTCTTCCTCTCTTTTCTCCCTTTTAAGTAACCATTTTATAGAAAATGAATTTGCTAACTGGCCAGTCCATTTCTTTTCCTTTTATTCTAAAGCAATTTGTAATGTTCACAAATTCAAATGCATTACTAATTAAGTTTTGCGAGCTAAGCATTTTTCTAGCACTCAACTTCAGTAATATTCAGGCCATGAAGAAACATGAATAAATATGAAAAATAATTACAATCACAGACAGCCTATGTTGGTATAATGAGAGAGAGAGAGAGAGAGAGAGAGAGGGAGAGACGGAACCTTCTCAACAAGGAACGGCACCCCCCATTTGAAGAATATGAGGAGGCATATGACAAAAATCAGAAAATACGTGAAGGCCTTGAACCACCAGATAGGAGTTCTATGCATTGCCTCCTCTTGAGGCCGTATAACCTCCAAGTTAGCTGCTTGAGGTTCATCAGATATAACTAATCTAACATATTCACTATCATCTCTTGCTTGATGACCAGCATTAGCACCATCTTTCCCTCGCTCCCCCAATGGGGCTGGCATCTGGACAGAAAAGCCAAGGGCAATATTCAAGACATTGTACAGGTCAGGTATTCAATAGATGCATCGACAATGTAAGAAAACCAGTAGGTCTAACAACTAAACAGCTGAAAAATTCAGACCAAACAACAGAGAATTCTTTTGCATCCTCCAATTCTATCAATCTGATTACATCAAGTGCGTCAAATATAAACTTTCTGCCAAAGAAATACATTCACGAAGCTATGAGCGGGTGTCAAGACAGTTAGGAGGAGTAAATTATTCTAATCAGAAGCTCACCACTAATGGAAGCAGTAAAGATTTACTCTTCAGAATATTAAATTTGTATTGCATAACAACAGCAGTTTGAAGTTTAAAATTCTAGGTCAACCAGAATAACATTATGTTGGGAAGTAACACATCCGTATCAAGTGAGAGACAGAGAGGAGAGGGT
The DNA here is from genome assembly GCA_039654915.1 of Aquilaria yunnanensis. Classification (NCBI taxonomy): domain Eukaryota; kingdom Viridiplantae; phylum Streptophyta; class Magnoliopsida; order Malvales; family Thymelaeaceae; genus Aquilaria; species Aquilaria yunnanensis. Next base: position 1,343,796 of record CM077597.1, on the reverse strand, counting down.
GGGGGCGTTATGGCATCAGATTGAAACAGTTGCCATTTAGGCTCGATCAAGCACAAATCCTATCATTATTTGACAGCTCAAACGGATTCATTTTCTAAAAATCAAGGAGAAGCAAGAAACGTTCTTAAATTTCAAAAAAAGAATGTAAACAACGGGTCACAAATTGATGGAATTTAAGATGCTGAGCTATCATAACGAAGTGGTGTTAGCTCCGATATAATACAGGAATAGAACGTGAAGTGCTAGCTAAGCCAAGAATAAGTCTACATGAGTGATCATCGAGGTGTTACCTCTTCTACAGCGGAAAGCGGTGGTTCCGGCGGAAGTGGCGGCGCCACCGAGAAAGTCCGGCGGCTGGTTTCTTGGGAAGAATAGAAACGCTGAACGGATTTTCCTTTGCTTGTCTTCTTCTTCTTTGCTGGTGGGCTAATGAGAAGTCGTTCAAAATTGAATTAAAGGCTGTTGCAAAGTGCAGAGAACAAATTTGAAAAATGAAGTTGATTTTTATTTTTCGGTTGCTTTTTTCAGTTTTTTTATTATTCTCTTACTGGCTTTCCTTAATACGACTACCCTTTTTTTAATCGCAACGGGAGAAGCTTCTTGCTTTGGGCTTACATCTGGGCCCCACGCACCTCACCTCCACGTTTCCTTTACCTGTTTTGTGGTAAAGTTTACCTGCGAGAGATTAGTCGCTGACCAGACAAAAGTCCAATCTAGTTAATTAATCCAAATTAATTTATCTGATTTGAGAAAATTTTCTTTTTTTTTTTGTTAAGAAACTCATTGTTTGACAAGTATTTCGACATACCAATAATATTCTTAATAATAATAGTTATCAAATTAATAACAAAATTACTGGTAGTAGGTTGGAGGGGTGGTTAGTTTTGAACAATGCTCTATCATTCTGATCGATGCAAGCATATATTTTCAACAATTAATCTAAAATTATTTTATTTTTATCATTTTAATATATATATATATATATATATAATGAAAATGTGTAGTTTTTAAATATATATTTTTTTAATTTTTTCTAACAAATAATAATATGAATAAATTTAAGCCAAAACACTTAAAAAAATCAAATAAAGCAAAAGTTTGAGGACGGGGGCAGATCGCTCTTCCTCTCACCAGGAACAGGGTACCATCACACCGTGAAGAAGTTGAAATCAAAATCTGTCGGAATATTCTAAAAATATTAGATAATGCTTCAAAGAACAAAGATCCCCCAAAATTATTTTCTTTTTTTTTTAAAAAAAAAATCTTTAGAAGTAAATTTGGGCAGAAATGTTTAGCAAAATCGTTTATGTAATGGCAACAGGCGAAGATCCCAAATTAAACATAAGAGCTGTTCCACATATTCAATAATCACAGTTGCAATCACCATGCACATCCAGTCACCCACACATCACACAGATTGATAATACAAACCTTTTTCTAAAGTCAGTTTTATATGTTCGCGCACGCGTGTGAATGCTTCCATACTATATACCCAACAACGATGCTTTTTATTTTATGTAAGAACTAAATGACTAGTATAATTGTTCCTCCATAACATAACCATACATTTTGAACCATACGTTTTTACATCACACTGATGAAAAATGAACCAAAGGCCACATCTTCTATCACATCCCTCAAAACAGAAACATCATTCGCCTGATCAAGAGAGCTCTAAATGGCATCCCTCCATAATTGATCATCCTTCCTACCTCGGTAGAATCCAACAAATGCACAACGCAATGGTCGATCTCTGTGATTTCATATTTTCTGAGTTCACTTTCTATGTTACGGTACCCCAGTTTTTTGCTTCCCACTCCACGCCTGCCTCAGCGAATGGCAGAAGCTACAGCATCATCCGAGTCTATCTTCAGCTGGGAATTAACACATCTATTAGTTAATAATCCCATTAAATGTTTCAGAAACAAAAAATTGGAATTCAGCTGTAAAGCGGAAAACAGATTAAGCAGGAATATAGCATCTACCAGCTTGAGATGATTCAGCAAAGCCGCATGAAGCCGCTTTCTGACCTTTTCGTACTGCTCACCCATGTGACCTGATTTGATTGAACCCTCTAGCTGACACCACATACGTTCCAAGGTAGTGTATGGGAACCAAACAGCAAATGGTTTTTTCCGTTTAATGGGCCTCTGCATACGGTTGAGGCATATGTTATCTATCACAACATAACCAGAAGATTTAAAATGCAAATTACTTACAGTTCTAAGAACAAGCAAGCATGAACAGAAAATGCATTAAGGAGATAATGCCCGTTAAATAACATAAATAAAAGATCCAATCAAACCTAAGTTCCTCAGTTTTTTACAGTATTACCGTTCTGTTGACCTCCGAACATAGAAGAGCAAAACTTAACCATTTCATTCATTCCCCCTTAAAACTCTTCAAGTGCAAATTTTTTTAGAAGATAACTGAACTTGGATATACAGCAACCTTGTGAAGACGAAAAAAAAGGGCAAAGTAGCTTCTTTCAACTAGAATGTGAAGACAGGAAAAACAGCATTCATCCAAGCAACTATACTGCTTCCATAATCCATTCTATATAGATTCCAGATACTGTCACCCCAAAAACTACAAGGGTGAACTAAGATTGTACTAAACCTTTGCAACTTACCATAGATGCATATGCTTCCACATACTCGAGGAACAAATAAGCAGCTTCCACATATTTACCATAATCTACATATAGTTGAAACAATGATGCAGGGCTGGGTTCGAGTCCAGCCATTCCGCAGTCTCCTTGAACATTCTGTCAAACCAAAGAACTGTAAGTGCATTGCAGTGACTCAAGGTATTAAATGTATTTACAGAGTGTAACAGTACAATACAAGCCGAAGATCACAAAGCACTAAAATAAACTCCAATGGATATTATTCAGTTACGGAAAATATTGATTTGCTGATAAACAGAGATGATTGCTGAAGTCAACAACTAATATAACCGGATGTACAGCACTTTGCAGACTCAAGTGTTCTCTTTTCCTGACCAAAAATATTTGAAACCTAAACTGTATTGCATAAATCAACGTAGGTAAGTTTGTTTGTAATAAACACTTGAATAAGAAACATGCTCTCCTGGACAAGTGAAATCTCTTTCATTTATTTACCTATTATTTTTACGCACTCATTACTTCAACTAACTTTTTGGTTAACCATAAGTTCGTAAGGCAGTGACAGCAATTAAAAATTTGATGTAAAAATAAGGACCACAAAACTATAAACGTGCAGTTTTCAGTAGGATTTGTGATGTGCTTCGGTGACTATTCCCAAGTTGCACAGAAAGGCAAAGCCGATACATACCTTACTGTTCAAGATTCAACCAAGTGTTTGTTTTATTTTCCTTTCTTTCTACATCCAATCAAATAGTTAATCTTTACTAGAGAAGTACTATTCTCTTGATAAGAGGAGAAAAATATATAACTAGGGAAGTACTATTACAAGTAAAATCAATCAACTGAGCTTTAATCCCAACTAGTTGGGGTCAGCTACATGAATCTTGTGTCCTCATTCAGCTTGGTTGGTAGCAAGCTCCTATGACAGTCCCTACCAAGTCAATATCTTCTTGTACTAAGAAAGCCCAAGTTTAAGTCTCCCCTTACCTTTGCTTTCCCCAGCTGAGATCTACCCTATCATTCCTACATACTAGTGCATCTGTTGGTCTCCTTTGAATATGCCCAAACCATCTAAGGTGAGCCTCCCTAAATTTATCCTCAATTGGGGCCATTTTACCATGCTTCTGATGTTTTGAATTGTGTTAGCTGTGAAATAGTTTAATCAACACTCTAGATAAGCATTACCACTACCACTAATAGAGAAGTATGCCTACAACTATAACTCAAATGTTATTTCCACGGGTAAGACTTTAATATCTTCCATTACTTTATTCTGATTTATTAGAATTTAATCAAATCTTTTTTTGTTATGCCCCATCAATCAGTCAACTAATCTCAACTAGTGGAGATGAGTTGCAAAATGTCCATCTCCATTTGATTTGATTCCAGCCAAGTTCCTGCAATCACTCTTAAAGAACAAGATCTTTTTTTCTAGTTCGCCCCAAGTGAGCCTTAGGCCTATACCCTTTTTTTTTTTTTTTTCAATGCCCAATTTTTCACTCACCACTCTTACAGACTAATGTATCAGTTTGTCTACACTGGATATGCGCAAACCATCTAATACCACCTTTCCCCAAGTTTTTTCTTAGTTGTTATTTTACCTTGTTCTTTTGAAAGTTTTTATAAGAAAAGAAAACACCTTTTTCTTTTGACGTGTTTATAATCCTATCTGGTAAATTGTGTGGATAATCTCTAACCTTTAATTATCGTTATGTTTTAATTTATAACCTATCCACTTTCTGGTTTGGTTGTCAATGGATGGAATATGTTAAATCATAGTAACCGTCTAATAGGAACTTTATATTATAATTTCAACTATTCAGAAACAATCTTCCAGTAAATTTAATCTGTATAATAATTTTTTTTATATCCAAGAGACACTTCAAATCACCAAGTTTTCCTCTTTGTAAATCAGACTTATTTCATTTAAGAAGGAAAAACTACTAATATAAGTTGTCTAATGACTTTTAAAAAGTCAAAATTTACTAAAAACAGTAACTAAATATTTTAAATTAAAATTCCAAAGGTTTGTGTAAGATAGTTACTATGAGTTCATGGATTCCATCTGGTAAAGGACCAAAAGAAACAATTTTAATAGGTTTAGGACAAAAACAGAACAATTAATAGGTTAGCGACTAAAACAGAACGATAATTAAAGATTGAGGACTGTTTGTGAAATTTACCCTAATCATTTAGTGTGTTTCCATTATGATCAACATGTGAATTACCAATAAGTCATGCGTACCAACATTCTACTATACATACCCATGATTGTTCTAGTAAAGAAATATGAATCTCTTATTGCAGATATTTACTTGCTCATAATGAAAAAATTGTTAGCTTTTGCATATCCTTTTTCACCGTTAAAGCAAAATTTACATAACTGTTTACACATCAAACGACTGTTTAGTTAAGGGATTGGCACACCATTGTTTGCACGAATACATATTCTTTTGTCCAACAAAAGGTGCCAACATGCATATGACAATCCTATAACAATTGCATTCAATTGAGAAAAGGATATATTCAATGTAACGTAAAATAAACCAATGATTATTAGCATTTTATCAAAATAAAAATTACCTTGAACATATTCACAAGCCATAATGGCAATTCAATCTGAGGATCCATATGAAGAATGGTTTCAGCAACAACAACAGGCAATCTGGAGTGAAAAGTTTTGTACTTCCCCTGCAATTTAACAAATATTTCATGACAAAATTCCATTGAAGGACCTAACATGCTAGAAATAGATAACAGAGCAACTAAGGATAAGAGTACATTTTCTTTTCAAAAGACACCTCAAAGGGTACTTCTTTCATTGAACCAAAAGGTCAAGAGCACATTTTCCTGGGGAAGAATCATCATATGAACTTGGACACACTCAAATGTTGGCACAGTAGCCACACCTGATCACTCAACCAACGCAAAGTTTCTTGATCTACGAAATTGACTTTTTGAAGGGTTTGGGAATCTTTTAGCTATTAGAACTCACTGAAAGCTTATAGGTAGATTTTTTTAAGAAACAAGTCAAGCACTAGGTATGACATAAAGAAAGAAATCGAAGTTCAAATAAAAAGTAAATAAACCTAACAATTTCATTATTTTCTCCATTTACATACACTTAATTATTTAGATATATTTGTTCAACTAATGTCCTGGCCATGAGGGTGTACTCGATCTTTCTTTTCTTAAAACAACCAAATCAATCAATATATCATCAAAGCCTCAATCCAACTGATTGCGCCAAATCACATGAGTTGTGTGTCTCCATAACTTTTGGCTAGAGACAAGTTTCTCTATAAACTCTAAACAAGAAGGAACATTTATCGCTATTTCTACTTACATTCACATCTGCCTTGCCGCTTTTTCTCCAGTATTTAGTCAATCACTCCTAGCATAGCTAACTCATATAAAATCTACTGTAAAGAGTTTCTGTTTAAATAAAATGGCTTTCTTATCTTAGTGTTACCTAGTTTCCTCCTTTTCACCTAAACGATGGCATCAACATTTGATTACTATTTTCAAATCTTAGGTATGGAATGAATTAATTCTTTTCTTGATATACTCCTCAACTGAAACAAGAGATAAAATTCAAAAAGAAGTCATTCCCGCATGTAGAAGATACAGACAAGATACAGCTCAAGAGTTTCCCAATGACTATTCTTTGGGTTGGATTTTAGAGCACTCCGGCCTATCTCAGGTGAACCATGAAGAGCAACTTCATCCTTTGATGATGTCAACAGAAGGCCATGTGTCCTGTATGCATTGTTTGTTAGTTGAATCATCCTACCCAATAGGGAGTCTTGGTGTATAGCTAACTGAGACCACAGAAATGAATTACTTTACCTGGACAAGGAAGCGCCTATTGTGCCTGAGCAGCAGTTCAATGACATAGCAGAAAATACTTTCTCCAATTCACTAACGAAATAAAGGCCTAATTTTATTAATAAGAATGCTGGAAGGAGCATATACAGAACCTAAAATCTAATAATTACGAAACCAAAGTGTAAAAGAAAGCAACCTTTGCAATCCAGTGCCCTTCCAAAATTTCAAAAGAACAGTAAATGCCAAATCATACAAATTCATCTGGACCAGGAGGGCAACCACATCTGATGGGGCTTTTTGGGCGCCTGAGAGACAAGTTCATTTTTCAGTACAACAAGAACACCTACACTGTTTAAGAAAATACAGACATTTTGGGGGAGGGAACGTAGGAATAAGATGCCAGAATCAATGGACAAGATGTAACTGAAAAAGAACTGAATAGAAATGATGAATTTCAGCGGAAACACTGAACATCTGTCAGCCAACAATATGTTTAAAACATGTTTCTAGACAGCAAACAGAAATTGGTAAAGGAAAAATAAAAAAAAGGACAAAAAGCTAGGATTTGCAGCATTCATTGTTAAAATTAAGTCATGCAAAAGACTATTAGAAATCACGGCTTCTTTTTTAAACATTTCATTGTAGAGTAAACTCTCTCCTCACACATGCAACCATTTTAATGGATTACAAAAGCAAGCTATAAGAAGCTGCCCCTGACTGTCTGATGTGTGTTGAAATATTTCAAAAGCAGGAAAATGAAACCAAAGTTCACAAATTTTGTCCCGTCCACATTAGCTTAGCTCGTGACAGTAATGATTTCCAGCATCTGCCCACATAGGATGAGTATGGTTTTACTCCATCTAGTTTCAAGCATCTTTTCCAGCAACCATAAAAAACTATTGGCATGAACAGATGCAACAAAGTTTAACTTTAAAAGAGAGATCTGGGAGCTGACATTACCAGGATAAGTCCATCTAACATTTGCCAGTGAAAGAAAATATTCTGCTGTTGTCAGCAAATGCTCACGTTCAAGTTCATCTGTACCAATATGATGATATCTTTGAGTCGGTGCACCATCTGTAACTGCTACAGCAAAGCAATAACACATTATTAGCACTAAATTCATGTAAAACGCATGACTACACAGCACTAATAATTAGAATGTGCAAGTTACGATGAATGATAATACCTAAATAAGCTACTCATTTATGGGGACAAAAAAAAAAGATTCAACGCATTACTTACAATGATCTTTGGTCATTGTTTTAGCCTTTTTACTTGGATACTGATCATGCTCAAGTAAGTTCCCATCAGAAACAATGCTAATCCAAGCATGTGCAGGGTGAACAAGATTCAATGCATTAATAGCAGCTGAAAGACCATTTAGCCTCTCCTGCAGTGAAAGTGATACATGCTGCTGATCTTTTAAAACAGATTCTGTTCTCAGGCGAGCAGAGTAAAGATACATGTATCTTGCCGCGCTCCGCCAGTTATGTTGGTTCATTTCAAATGCATAGAGTAACTTGTACAGATTTGGCTTTGCCAAGATACTGGAATGCTCCGCCTACCAATTTAAGCATAAAACAAACTTCAATATATATTTTCAGAAAAGAATACAGATATCAAGCTTTCTCACAACAGGAAGGAACCTTCCAGGAAAGCTCTTGCTCAATCTTTTCTGTTAAGCCAACAAAGGGCAGCAGACCACCGCAAAGAATCTGCAAAATGGTAAGAACCACCAAGATAAGCACAATGAGTTATTATTTGTTTCCTTATTCTTTTCCTTGTGACAGGAATTTGGCAGGAGAGACATTTTCTTCTTTTCAAAAGTACCGCACTCATCACAACTCTAGGTTACAGTAGATCAAAGATACCAAACACTAAGTTCTTTCCTTTTTGATTCAACAACCATTCACTTCCCTCTTGAGCAAAAAAACATAAATACGAAGCCCCAAAAAGTGAGTTCAAATTTTTATTGATTCATAAAGTAGCCAAACTGGCAGTGATTCAACATTCCACAGGTGGAAGAAATTTTAACTACATTCCGCTGACCAGAAAGGCCCAAGAGAAAGCACAAAACTCCACATCTTAAGTAGATTGCCGAAAACAGTGATATTGTATTGGAAATATTTAGACAGCATTAGGCAAATAGAAATTTTAACTACATTCCACTGACCCAAAAGGCCCAACAGATAGCACAAAACTCCACATCATAAGCAGATTGCCCAAAACACTGATATTGTATTGGAAATATTTAGACAGCATTAGGCAAATAGAAATGCTATCTACTTTCTCTGTTTCTCAGTTTTATAAATCAGATCAGCATTCAGCTACACAATCCACTGGAAATTAAGTGATTTGTGAATTGCACCCAGCTATGTCATGGAAATAACAAGACAGGGCAAGCTAAAAAGAGATAAAATCTGAATGTAAATAATAATAATAATAATAATAAAGACCTTTATTGCACCGCGCTCACAAAGAACTCTGACAAACCGCCTCAAGCAGAGATATTTGCTTTCTTCATCAGGATTTGATATTATCGCACAGTATGCATCACTTAAGAGGTTGAGATCTAAAGTGAACTTGAAGACATCCCCCCAAAGTCGCCCTTTGATGGTAATAGCTGATTCATCGAATGGATCTCTACCTTGCAGGTCACCTTGATGGGCAAGAGCCTCGTCAACTTGTTCCAATGCACAAAGGGCAAATTGACAGGCCCCTTCACTGATACTGTATTTCTCAAATAATCGCATCACCCACTGATAGTAATGAAGCTTCCACGCAGCAGAAGAAACATTAATGTCTGAAGCATGTTAACAGAAGTCAGGTATACACCAAAAAGAACATTCTCCTGTTTTTTGTTTAATAACTACTAATAGTCTTTGCACACTCACCAAAACCAAGATATGGCAATCCAGCTTCCACGGACAAACTCTGCAGAGCCTTTGGAGCTTCCTCTCCTGATGAAGCTCTGGAAAAACAATCACATCATGGAATAGTAACTAACCAGACAACATTGGTAGCAAGTTATCTGGTCCAGAAGAATAGAGACCACAAAATGTTCAGTAGCAATGCGTTGAAGGAGAATCTGTCTTTAGGACGCTAAATGTCACAGAAATGAACTTGAGTTAATAGAAAAGAAGGCTACATGCAAATTGAAAAACTACCTATGGAACCCTGCCAACATTGCAAATGTCCCATTACATTATATTTCAGCATGTGCAGCAAGGATCACAAAGTTTAAGCAAGCCTTTAATGAATGGAAGACGATAAAAGATAAATATTTGTTGGGACATTGCAGAAGGTACAGCTCTACTTCCAAGGAAATCAATTTGGAAGACAGATGCACAATTGGAAGTAGTTTCTTGTTAGCTAAAAACCATCAGGTAAAACACCTATTAGATAGTCTAGAGGAATGGATATCATGAGGGTGAAAAATGCTACATGGGCACAGAAAAACACTTGTGTTCATTCTGTTGTTGGACCAAGGAGTTCTTACAATGGAGAAAGTACAATAGGAGGGAACAGGATCTAGCATTCTTAGGGATACGAAAAACAGTATTTCCATTACCCCTCTACTCTAGCACCTCTTTTGAGCATTTGGAGGAAGAGAAATACAAAACTTCCAAAAGGATTATGAGTTGCAGAAACCTTCTTAAGCAAAACAGGATGTCTACTGTAGGACATCTTTTTAACTGTCAGTTGCACCTCAGTGCTTTTCTCAATGCTGGTTTGTTCACTCATAAAAGTATATAATAATACAAAAAAAAGGCTTGATCTGAGTAACACACTCTACTAGAGTCCATAACACCCATGTCCATAAAGAGGTACAAAATATAGCTGTATCCAACCATTAGGCATGGTCCAAATCTGAAAAATGTGGAAAGAAACAAGAATGGAAACTTGAATTCGCTGTTTTGAGGAAGCTTTAAATTTGTTTTGCATCCACGTGTATCAGTGTGTAACACCAACTAGGTGCAAATCCATGTACAATTATTCACAGGAAAGATCGATTATTTCTGAGAATGAAGAAACTGTTAAAAGTATAGTTATTCTGTTTTACCATTTCTCATACCGGAAAAAAAAAATGATACATTATGAAAGGGAAACAAAAGTGAAATAACATTTACATCACTTGGAAAGGATTAGAATTCCAATGTCTTCTAGAAAATAATGTCACTCCTAAATGTTGATTAGTGAATTCCTGTATCCAGACAAACTACTTTGGGAAAAAGTGAAAGTGAATGTTGATTCAAACCACCTGAAGAAACACTGTATAGCCTCACATGCTTTCCTTTCTTTTGCTGTTTTATGTAGTCCATGTTGTGTTTGAGCGAGAAGACAACATCCAAGGAGATGTTGAACTAAGCACCAATCACCACTTGTTTCCTGGATGCTTCTGAATATCCTCTCTCTCTGAGAATTTGACTCCACAATATCCAACAAGCACTGCACATGGGTAGAGCAAAATGAATTTTTCTTTTTTTAAAGAGCCCAAAAAAAAAACAGAGACACAGAACTTCAGAACTCTGCTTCAGATACATGTACATACTGTGATTGAAAAAAGAAAAATCACATTTCTGTGCTAAGTTGAGGGAGAAAAAAGAAAGAAAGAAAGAAACCTCAACAGCACTGTATTGGCCATGGCTGAGAAGCATTATTGCAAGGTCAGCTGAACGCCTCAAGAAAGAAGAAGACTCCTCTCCAGTTTTACCCCATATAATCCAGCTGATCAATATCCGTACTAGAGCAACAACTTCTTGGGGGTTAGGCATTGATCCTGAAGAGAGAGTCTTGTAATCCACAAAAGCACTTTCAGCATTTAACAGAAGTACAGATGCCAAAGGAAAATTGCATTTCCCAAACTTCTCATTCTGTGATCTTCTGTCGATATTGCCATCTGAATATTCAAAGGAAAACAGGCATTTGCTAGGTATCTTGAAATACACAATATACTCATAGCAACTTAAAAGCAGTAAACACATAAGAAACTGATGGAAAATATAACGCCAGCAGGGAAGAGCAGAAAACAAAAAGGAGCAGTCTGGAATTTCTGCTGCTTGAATAAAATAGTACAAGCACAATGATTCCAAGAATGCAGAAGCAGCAATTGATAAAATTCTTGTATTTCATGTGAAAATGAACAATTGCTAATTGGCATAAGTTATGCAGACAACACTGATGCACATATAATATTGAAATGAACATGATTCAAGGCTTTTCATGCACCAATAATTAGAAGTCATGTTCCATCTACAAATACAAGCACTCCATTTAAGTGTTAACGCATCCTTTCTTTTCCCCGCAAAGTAACTGTTCTTTCCATTTATTAACTATTTCTTTTCTCAAATCAAACTTCAATGCAATTCTCTGTAGTATGCGCTAGTTTGATTTTTCTTTATACCATTCATCAGCATAAATATAATATTAGTTTGACTCTTCAACCCTTTAGGCAACCTCAGACCTGAAGGCACCATTTAAGTGCATCATAAACAGTAGAATGCAAAAATATGGCAAGGAAAAAACAGATGTGCTGAAATATGTTCCAAATGTTCTTCCATTTGGATCGCTTATCTTTTCTCTTTCCTTTCTCTTTTCCAACTTTAGCACGTTACAGTCAATCTGACTCCTAGTTTGCAAACTTTCGAAGCTAGAAAACTACTTCTAGTTCTAGAGAATTAAGAACCAGCAAAGAAAAGGGCCGGAAGGATCCACTGAAACAAGTGCCTGGCAACTAGGATGCAGATGCTTACCATGTCCATTTATCAGAAAATTCCCCCTTTCTTGAAAACCGTACAAAAATTACTCTGTAGCTGTATAATAGCATACTTAGTCTTCTTTTTCTTTGTATCATGTGTATATCTGTGTGCGCATGGGCATATTTGTGCATGCACTTAATGTGTAGGAGTATGCAACAATTGTATGATTGGTCATGGAAACCTGCTCCAGAATATAAAAACATAAAAATAACCCACCAATACGTAGAGATGAAAGTTGAGAATTGAAGTCTTCTAAGGTTGCTAGTTCTGATGGTGTTGTCGCAAGAAAAAGAATAAGAAGCCACTCCGAAACAATCTCTTGAATCATAGGGACCAGATCAAGTTGTACCCTAGATATATTATCCAGTGACAAGCCGATCTGAGTTCAGAAGAACAAAATAAAATATTCAAAAGAACATTAGACTAGGTTTAACAGATCTCATCTTAAGCAGAAAGTCAAGCTATTAAAAACTGCTTGCCTTCAACAGAGACAACTCAAGCACCAAATACATGCTCTACATGAATAAGAAAACTTTTACAACAAAACACTATTTAAAAAAAAAAATCTTTGATGCTGAATCATGACAGTGATATAGACATTTAAGACTTAACATTAATTGAGCTCCTCCAACCATGTGGACTATCATTCATTAGAACACAAGTTCTTTAATGCAAAAAAAGGTTAACAACATAATGCTAACCAGCTTGTTCAGGACATAAATAGTATATGCAAAAGAGCACCAAGGGAGTGCAGCTCGTGCAAAAAAATAAATAAGTAAATAAATCAAGACAAAAATATGCTCCAGAAATCTATGCACTCTTCCAAAAAAAAAAAACAGACACTATAAAAGAAGATGAGCAGAAAAGAAACAGACCTGTGCACTAATTTTTACCAAATAGCTTATAAAGAGCAGAATATCCAATGCAGACTCAAGCTTGATCTTTGCAATCTGACCAGAAGCCTGGACCAGGACAGAACCATTTGCCTTACAGCTATAACATGTTTGACCAGTATTCTGTGTGACCTTTTGAGGGACAAGAACTTGAAGATAGTTCTCTATCACACTGAGGACCTTGTCCCAGGATACAGCCTTCTTTATCAAAGCATGAATGGATAACAACATGTCAACAGAAAATTTCCTTCGAATTTTATGATCTGCTAGCTTCCCGCAAGCAACATCAGATCCAAAGTTATAGGCCTCAGGTGCTCCTATAGATGAACCATATCCAGTTTCTAAAATCTTGAGCAAATGTGAAATAATTTCTTCAGATGAGACCACTAGCTTGCCAACAAAAGATTCATAAAAAATAGTAGATGCACTTCTCCCCAGTTGTTGATTGATGCTAAACACACACCTCAACACCTCAAATAAAACCTCACGCTCAGAATCATCATATATATCCAATCCAGAGGTTGGTACATTGCTGAGTTCCTCTAAAGCGCCTAGTAAAATATAAATTTTCACAGTTAAAATCAAGTATATAAAATCTTTGCTGCAAACCAGAATGCGCAAACATTTTTTGAATATTCACACGATGATGTAAATTATGGCATACCATCAATAAGCACCTCAACGTTTTCTAAACCACGATATAATGATACTGAACTCTTTCTGACTAAGCCAACAAGACCTGTTGAGGAATGTACAAACAAACCACAAGGCCCATTGTTCCTGCACCAGTTGTGGAAATATTGGCTACAAAAACTTCTCCAGCCATGCAAACTTGACACTGTACTTTCAGGAATACTCTGTAAGAATGAACAAATAGTATTAATATCCAACCCGCTTCCTTGATATGAATTTAGAAATCTTTGTCCAGTCCCATCCCTTGAAGTTGCATATTTAGTGTCCAAACAAGCACTTGCATGAAAACAGAAATTTCAACAGACCTCTTGTTCAACTAGCAAGATAATTTCCTTCTTCAATCCATCAGCAGTCAAGGACCGAAACTCAGAATCAGTCCAATGCTTGTTAAAACCTAGAAAAGTTGAACGTAGAACAGTATTATTGAGAACTCCAGAATGGAGGAATCTACGTATGAGAATGGATGAGACCAGTGGCACTACGCGATCCTGCATAAATTTTGAACATATTTGGCTTACTGAAAATTCAATAAGAAAAGATAATAGAACAATATCAAGTACAAGGAAAGTAACAAGTAACGTAAGACGACCAACATTAGGAAGTGGTTGCCAACTACAACAAAGGTTATAGTGATTCCGTCTCACAGAACTTTCTAATGACAGCTATTAACTTTGGCGACATTAATTATTAGTGGTTAAACCAGTGGAATCAGCTAAACCATCCCCTGCTCTTCTGCAGTTGGGCTGTTGACTTGTTGGATACAGCATTCTAGCAACATCAATTCAGAAGGGAGCCTGGGCAAAATGGCAATATTTATGATCCCTCTTGCAATATTTTGGCTATGTTAGAGGGAGAGCAATGGAACGGCTAGATTATCTTAGACTCTATGCAATAGAAAACCCCAATCTAAAGCGAGAGAGTTTATAGATTATTTGGAGAAAGACTTTTGTCCATACTTATGTATGGGGCAGGCAGCTGTTTTGTGCCATAAATTACATATCTTTGCTTATCAAAAACAATAGTATATGTTATTTACAAAAGCTAATCTTATGAAAAAAAAAATTGCGAAAGTGAAACATGATTATGATCAAAGTCAAAAATGAATATGAAATGGAACAAAAATATACCCCCACCATCCCACAAAATTGACACTTTTTGACTATCTTAGCCAGCACGTGACACAAAATTTTTCATAGTAGTGCTCACTAAAACGATTTTGGAAAATAATATTTCAAACTACAAGATTTGATCTGTCATATGCATCTAAATTAATATATTTCTGCATCATTAAATTATTCACTAAGTCAACCTTAGGTAGAAATATGTCAGAAGTGTCAGTATTTACAGGACAGAGCGAGTAATTGATCAGAATACAAAACATAAACTTTCAATTACATGGAATAAACAAATACAATGGCATCAACAATATAAGCTAACCTTTGTTTCCTATGGGATGAAGAAATACTGTGGGATCAACAATATAACCTATCTTCTTAACCTTTATTTGTACTTATACAAATAAATATTCGTTCTTCTTTTTCTGTCCAAAGACACACAAAAAAAGCATAGCACCTGGCAAGTCTGAAAATATGTATGGCAGCGACTGCACACTCATATTAAGTTATGGGTCCATATGCTCTCAAATTCATCTTCAAAACAACCCCCTCCCCCAAAAAGATTCTAGGTGAGAAAGAGAAAGTTCAACCGTCCCAAACATTCTAACCTATCTTCTTAACCTTTATTTGTACTTCTCCAAATAAATATTCTTTCTTCTTTTTCTGTCCAAAGACATAAAAAAAGCATAGCACCTGGCAAGTCTGAACACGTGTATGGCATCAACTGCACACTCATATTAAGTTATGGGTCCATATGCTCTCATATTCATCTTCAAAAAAATTCTAGGTGAGAATGAAAAAGTTCAACCTTCCAAAACATTCTCCACTCTTTTCCATATTCTTTTTAACTTAACATCAGTTCAAGAGGGTTTAGTGAGTTCAGAGCAACAAATTTTATGGAGAACACTGAATTGCAATGACAATATAGGTCCTTCATGGTTTAATATAATTGGTGTTTCTAGATCTTCAAAAAAAAAAAAGTTCTTTTCAGGAAAAAGCAACAGCCAGCATTACACTCTGCAAGTTCTGTTCCACAAAGACATGCACAACCAAAATTCACAACCAATCTGGAATAAGCAAGTGCTGGGATATGTGTAAATAAATTTCCAGGTTGCAACAAAAACCTGCACAGGAAAAATCACGCCTTTCCCAGCTAGGTAGTTAGTTCAAACTAAGAAAGATCCCCTAAAGGAAAGGAGAAAAAATTCTCCCTCTTTTCATCAACAAAACTTCATGTATATATTTACCATTCATACAGCTTGATGAAGACCAAAAACTAAAGGAGAATAAATAAGAGAAAGTTACAGCAACCAGACAACTGGATTCACCTAAAAATAATCTTTGAAAAGCTTAAAGATTAGTGGCACTGTGGCAGTACATCACAAGAATCAGAAAATAAACAACTACCATAAAATCGGTAACAGTCTATAAGTGAAGTAACGAACAGAACCTTCGTAGATGAAAATATAGACTGAGTCATAGAAATAAGGTCATCCAACGAATGCTCTGCACTTTGACATAACTGGTCAGCAACAAATTCTTCTTGGGAGGCATAGCAGCGTACTTCTTCCCTGGTTTTAAGGTTGAAAATAAAAGTTTGCATTCGTATTCAATGAAGAAGCTAAATTGAAAAACATTTGTAGCACTTAATTGCAAGCAAAGAAGTTAACATTAAATTCATCTGAAATGCCAAATGTGTCCGGTTAATTCCCAGACGTAGTACTGCAAAGAAATAAACATCTGAATAATTCATAAAAGAAGACTTGATTGCATTAGCTTATTTATAACAAGCCACAACACTCTTCCGACAGATGAAAAATAACCTAGCAGAATGCATGCAAAATAGTAGATTTTCCTAGGAATTCATTCAGAAAACAGGCATGTTGGACATAGGAAAACAAAAGTGGGCCCCAGAGAACTTACACAGTAGAATCAGGCGAGGACAATGAATGATATACTAATCCACTGTCCTTTAGTATCCAGATCTTATCTGACGTAAGTTTCACATCAATGCAACCCCCCTGAGGACATTAAATAAGTATCACATGAATACTTCCATTTTTTGTACAACATAATCACCAACAAAGATCATGCACCAACACAGTAGTAATAATCATCGGCATTACAGAACACATTACCTCCTCTAAAGGAATATTCTGAACTACTGAGTCCAATGTTAACATCATTCGTTGACTCGCTACAAAGTGAAACCTATAAATACATAATATCTCTGTACTTACTTCCTGCAGAAATTAACTAACAATCAGTATATAGTTATGTATGACAACTTTTAACATAGAGACTATGCTTTTGGTACACATGGAGCCAGACATGATAAATTATAATGCACATATAGATGCACCTCAGTAAACAAGTTTCTGGTATATATATGTGTTTATTATTCTGGACATGTATGAGGAGCAGTTTCTATCAGTGTGCAGCAAGGCTCTGCTTCAAGCCCTGAACTTCTTAGTAGACAAGGTTAATAGATATATCCAAGATGGAGTTCCATAGTGTTTTACGGAAACTTGCAATTGTTGAGACTATGATGAGGGAGTGATTGGTGGCTGAGAGTGTAAATCAAGGGGTAGCGTGATTGGAGGAATTGAGTGATATCATAGTGATGAGGATGATCACTATGATTTTTCTATCATTCTTCCATTCTAGCAATTTACCCATATAGAGATTAGCTTGCCTTTTCTATCTACGTTTCCCTAGTATAAAAGCCCCTGTACTCAAAGTTATAATATCATATAAGAACAAAATGTAGTCCTAATTCTCCTCTGTTTCTTCCTCACTCCCTCCCTTTATTTTCTGCCATAGTATTTTATTTTCTTGACATAGTGTATGCTGTTTGTAGAAGATATAGTCATACTCGATGAGACTTGGAGTGTAGCAAATTAAACTAGAAATGTGGGGGGAAATACAGAATCTAGAGGTGTTACATTGACCAACTAGATCTAGGACTGAGTGTGGAGTGTACGTTCAGTCAAACTAGGAGTACAATGATGTTAGGCTTGAAGGACAAGAGCTTTGCCAAAGTAAGTCCTTTAAATATTTAGGCTTCGTGATCCATAGGAATAGGGAAAGTCAATGAGATGTCAACCACCAGATTAAATAGGACTGATAAAATAGAAAACTGCAGCACGGGTTCTATTAATTAAGCTTATGCCACATAAGTTGAAGAAAAATAACTAAAGAACAGTCATATGACCTATTATTCTCCATATCATACTAAATGTGGGGAAACACAAAAATAACATAAAGGATGAGAATGTGCATAAACATGTTGAAGAAAAGCTAATTAATTCAAGGACTAACATAGATGAGAATGTGCAGCATATATGAGTGGACATACACTAAAGTATAGAAATAGAAATGAGAATATAGAGACAAGATAAAAATAGCATCAATTTTGGGAGGCTCGCCTTACATGGTTTAGGCATATCCAACTTAGGCCAATTAATTCACATATGCATAAAACTAATAGGCTAGAATTTACAGGTAAGAAATGAGGCAAGGTTGACCTAACCTCAAATGGGCATAAGAATTAGTGAAAAAGGATTTTGGCACTTTCAGAGCTTATCAAGGAATTTGTTTCCAACCAGATGAAATGAAGACTTGGGATCATTTATTAAACTCAAGTGAATGAGAATTGAGGCATAGTTGATTGATTTGATGCATTTAACCACCTCCATGCTTGCAGTTTGTATATGTAGCCTTTGCAATTCTAAGGACATGGTTTCTTTAATAACCAGGCAAAAAGAAATCATGATAAATGAAAATAAATTCCATTACAGCATTATAAAGCCCTTTTAACCTTAAAATAGGCAAACATGCACTGTCAATTCTAACTCTTCTAATCAAACTTCATGATGCCTCGGTAAAATATAAAGGCACATCCAACTCAAGATGACTGATTCTCAGCATACATCATTAAACCAAAGAGTCAGCAACTATAATCTGAATCTGTAAGGCATGTATGTAGATTGGCAAATTTAGGGAAACTGAAGCCGCTACAAGTAACTATACCAAGATTTTGAAGGATAATTCTACAAGTGACGGCAGCAAATTTACAGAAAACATACTAATAAACAACCTCAGTGTCTGACCAAAAACTTCAAACTTTTTTCTTTTTTAGCTGATAACTAACTCTTCAAAATTCTATTCATACTAGAAACCATTTCCATTTGTACCAAAAAAACATGGCAACCATATTACACCATGGAAATCAAGGGGAAAAATAAAGTAAAATGGGAAAGGGAAGGGATTTCTGCAGCCCCCGCCCCCTTTTCTAATTCAGATAGTAAATAGTAACCACTGAGAAGAAACCACAATTACTTGGAAGCTGGCATAAATTAAGAATTGAAATGAAGCTAGGATGCACTAAGGGTGCTGTGACACATAAATTGCTAAGTATGACTTTGATGATGTTGAGGGTTTTCTTATGTTGAGTTCTTTTTTATCTTTTTTTTTTTTTTCTTTTGGAAAATGAGCCAGATAGAAGGGAGTGCAGGGAGAGGAAGACAGAGATCTTTTACTGAAAACAAGTACCAATCAATTATCTCTAAGCTACATACCGCAGCAGTCTTATACAAGATTGCCAGAGGAAAAGTGCTGGAACCATGAGCAGGCTGACCAACCCATAACTTTGACGATTTAGATCCTGGAAGGAAACCACCAGAACAAACATTTAGGTGGGGAAAAAAAGAGAAAATAACAGAAAGAGAAATGTTGCAACACTTGAACCAACACATCAACTTGGGCCATGATATACATTTAAAAAGCAACATTTAGGACCTAGTTCCATAGATACTCGATCTAGTTAAGATTCTTTTGGAAATTGATTCCCAGCCGTTTGTTTCTTGGAACATTCGTTACTAGCATAATGAAAAGAACATCGAGGCCAATCATAGAATGAAGATGTCAAGAAGTGAGAGACTACCTTCTGCTGTTGGAACAAACATCGCATGGCTAAGGAGTCTGCTATAAGAAGAGAGATCCCAAGCACGAACAATCTCGTCACTGTGAAGAACAAACAAAAGCCTTCTATCATGAACCTCCAACAAGGCAAGATTCCTCACTGCCCCCACGATTTTACCCCTGAAACATGTTAACAGTGAATTTACTGCATAACAGCATTTTTCTAATTTGCAAATGACTGCCAGTGCTGGACAAATTTAAACACTCAGTTACATCATCATCATCATCATCATACTACACCTTAATACCTCTTATGAGGACCTAACAAAATCTAAACAGTCTATTACCCTAAGCCAAACTAAGCAACAGGAAAGAAAAAGATAACTATGTGTAAATTCAAAAGCTCAGAGAACAAAATATTTTTTCATCAAGAGATAAAACAGTACAACCAATAAACAAAACGAACAAAATCACTTTTTTTTTTATAACATCAACAAAACATAAGTTGGCATTTCAAAATGTGAAGCTGTAGAGTCAGTAAATTTTAAGTCCACTACCAAGATCAGGTATGGAATTTTCCAATTGCACACTATAAAGCTCCCTTTCCACTGACAGCAGAGGATGACCAAATACAAACTTAACATAATAAATTGATATACGATGTTGATTCTAAAAAAATTATAACAGTAAAACGTACAGCAGTACCCCAAGTTTTTCGACAGGGAAAATTTAGTTTCGCATCAAGAGCCAAAAATGTAAATTATTAACAGTCAAAGATGCGAGCCCACTCATTACCGAAGCAACCACACCTTGACCAGGGCACCAAGGCCACCTTCCACAAACGACCAAGTTATGCATAACTTGAAAAAATGTCAACAGACAATACCTGGACATGAGACCCCACAAACGACCAAGTCCTGAATCATCCTGAAGCTCATGCATGAAACCTACAGGACAAAGTTATAGTCATTAAACTGTGAGAATTGTAACTAACCACATAAAGCATGGAAAAAAGATTTCCAGGGAGCTATATTCTGCACACCCGGAGCATTTTGATTGAGCAGACCAAGTTGGAAGCAGCTAGTGGACCCATCATTTCTCCCAACCAAAAGACATCCAGGGGTTGCTGCTACAGAAGTGATAGACTCATTGGCAGAATAAGCTCTAACATCAATCTCAACTAGCTCATCATGAGGGAATATCGAAGAGGAAGAATAAGCAGATAAATCATCAGAAATTTTAAGCATGTAGGCAACTCCCGAGACTGTTAAAGCATAAAGCAGAACTGAATTACTAGGTGTGCTCGCAATCTGCAAAGTAAAACAAGGTACAGCAAGGTTGTCAAGAAAAGTTGACCGAAAATAAAAACTCAGAAAACAATTTGGTTTAGACAGCATAAACCTGTCGAGTTGAGCAAATAAAAGCAAATGGTGACAGCGGCTGAGAGAAAGCAAGCCGCAGCCCAACAATTCGGGAATCCTGAAGTGGAGAGAGGTGAAATAACTCAAGAATGTGAGGTTGATTCTTCTGAATTCGCCTGTAAATAAATCAGAACAATTGAAAATCTAAAAGTCCAAGAAGAATAAGTACTCAAAAAATTTTAAGAACCCAACTGCCGAGCATTATAAGCTTGAAAATACAACAACCCAACTTGCAAGTGGATTCAACAATCTCAAAAAAGCACAATGAGCCAAGGTAAAATAAAGGGATATTCAATTTTTGAAAAACAAAAATACTACTAGCTTTAAGAAAAATGTAAGAAAATCTTAGTAAGTTTACTAAGTGTTTGTTCATTACTAAACATCCCACAAAACCCAATCAGCAAGACAACTAGACCTAAAAAAAGCAAAAAAGTTGATTAACATATGACCACAGTGTGGACTCTCATAAGCACACACACACTAAAGATCATGGATCCACTTACACTAGCATAGGAATTTTTTATTCTTATACCATTTTACAAATCTTTATTTACTGTAAATACAATTGATCAACATGTTAGATTGAATTTCCAATCACAGATATCATGCATGAAAACTTTTAATTCCATTAAATTTGTAAGTTATTGGAACTTCTATCAAATTTAAACCTTTGAGACTTGGGAATAACAATGTCATTGTTATATGAAAATGTTAAGAGATTTCCAAATAAACTAAAAACTGACATATGATCTACATGAACAAATTCTAAAATCCAAACAGTCGGCAAAATAAAATTAATTCTCTATGAAGATATTGAAGGGTGTGAGAATTACTAAGTCTTATACTGTAGTAAGTGGATCTTTGGGGTTGTTTCAAAAAGTGCATTTATTGATCCCTGGGCTATTTCTTTTTCTTTTTATGTGTGAATATATATGTAGATGCATGTTCCAAAAAAGTGTGAGAAAGTATCAAGAAGCATTAAAAGGGGCGAAAACCTGCAGAGCCTATTATGCAAAGAAAAAAGAAAAAATCAAAAGAAGAGGGATGATTATGTGGCTTAAGAACAAACATTTACAAAGTCAGCCACAAGCAACCAAAACATCATAACACTTCAACAAATGGAAGAATAATAATTGAGTTTTGCACTATTGCTTTTCTAGGGTAAGGAAAGTGCTTCCCCGCTCGCAGGAATGTGCTAAAAGTTCCACTAGAAATATAGGTGCTGAGAAGCAAAAAAATCCCAACTTGAAGGTGAATAAAATGGTATGGATATTGCAGGACAGACACGGGATTCAAGTCCAATTGGCCATAACTGCGAAAATATGTGTGTGTGTGTGTGTGTGTGTGAAAATATTGTAATCACTCTGACCTATATTGAATCTGCCTTTTAAGGTTTTTTAGTCCCAAAATAAATGCCATACCTATAAAATGTATACCATACTTACAGTTTTCACTTGAGAATACCATTCAACTGATGTAGGTAAGACAGACAAGGGATGTAGGGTGGACAGGAATGTAAAACTGCATGTAGTTAGGCTGCACATCAACCTGAATCTCCATAAAAGTTGAAAGACTGACATTCTTGTTTCGATGGAGGTCTGAAGTTTTACGGGGAATGGGTGTTTTGAGAGCTCACAAAGAGAACGCAACAAGCTTCTCAATAAAAAAATCCCAACATAACCCGTTTTGCAAGGGAGTTGATCAATCGAAAGAAAAAGAATAATTCAACTACCAGAATCGCTGGGAAATGCAATGGAACAAATAACACAATGAGGAGTTCCGAGGCAGAAAACCAGGCACAGCCCCGTCAAGCAAGTTCAACCAAAAAATGAAAGTTCAGAAGTAGAGTACGTACCAAACAATACAGACTTCGGGGAGGCCAACAAAGAAGCAGGAGCCACAGTCCTCCGTCGGCGGCGCTGAGGGGCCATCGACGCCGGCATTGAGGGTCGTTGGAACCGACACGTCGATCCATTGAACAGAATCAGTGGCGGCAATCGGAACTTCGACGCCGGCCAGTCCAATACCCATTTCACTAAACCCTAACAAGGAGGGTTTAAAGACAGTAACCCTTGTATTTTTGTGTTGTTCGCGTCCCGCCTTGGCCTCTTTTCGAGTCTTTCGACTTGTCGTCCTCGGCTTCCGCCCGGTTACTTCACACGGGTCGGGTTTTTCTCTAACCCTGTTTTTTTGTACATGCGGTAAAGGATCACATGAAGACAAATGGCCACCATCTTCTTACCACACATATCAATTTTTTGGGACAATTACTAAAAACCCCCTTGAGGTTTCGTGTAACCTACCGTTGTTTCTCCATTTTTTGAAAACCTACACTTACCTCTTCAAAAATTAACTCCTTTGATACAGAAAAGGAAAAACACCTAACTTAGCCCTCTTAAAATTCATTTATAGAACCTTTACACCCTAAGTTAGGAAAAACAAAATTCATGAACAAAAAATACATCCCGGGGCTTAAGTCATAAACAAATTTCATAAACAAAAATGTCAGTTCATTTTAACTTAAGTCAATTAATAGGCAGCTCGTTTTGTTTTAACTTGACAGAGTTAACATGGTTTTCTAATAGGCTTTAGGAAAAAATTGTAAGGCCCATATAATTATACTGATCTTGACATTTAATACCCTTACTGTCATTTGTCATCAGCTCTCTCAATAGCCTCTCAATCTCATTTCCTTTGGCTCCTGCAACCTCTCTCACAGCAGCAGCAACAACAACAACAATTGTAGCCCACCACCGTCATAAGAATATCTCCAACAACTTCCCCATTTTGCAGTTTTTCTTCATTTTAGGAAATATGAAGTCATTTTTCACTCCAACAGTTTCCCCATCCTATTTTCTAAAATAGGGAATGTGATGAAAGAGAAGATCTCATTCCCTATTTCTGCAGAAACTCTAAAAATTTTTGGGGAATGAAAAATAACATTCTCTCCTTCTTGTAAAGGTTGTCTCATTTATTATTCACAACAATTAATTCATAATTTTATTTTCTTCAAAATTTCTTATAGAAATATAAACTTTTTATATGAAAATGGTATCTTAAAGGCTCTATTTTAAAAATTTAATTTTTTTAAACAAATTATAGTACAAATTAATATGAATATTTTTAAGTCAGACTTTAGTTAAAAAAGTTAAAATAGTCATTTTTTGTGAAACAAAGGCAGTAAATTTTTATATTTTGCACAATATTTAATTATACAACAATTATTTCATATTTTTTTTCAAAATTTCTTATAGAATTATAATTTTTTTTATGAAAATTGAACCTAAAGACTCTACTTTATAAACATAATTTTCAAAATTCTTTATAATATAAATTAATATAAATATATTTAAGTCAAATTTTAGTAAAAAAGGTAAAAGAGTCATTCTTTGTAAAACGGAAGGAGTAATTTTTTTACATTTTTAATAATATTTAATTATACAATAATTAATCTAGTCATTAATTTGAATTTGCTTTAAATCCATAATATTTAATTGCTATGTAATAAATACAAAATTCTACAAAATATATTTAAGTCAAATTTTAGTAAAAAGGTAAAAGAGTCATTATTTGTAAAACGGAAGGAGTAATTTTTTTACATTTTTAATAATATTTAATTATACAATAATTAATCTAGTCATTAATTTGAATTTGCTTTAAATCCATAATATTTAATTGCTATGTAATAAATACAAAATTCTACAAAATATATTTAAGTCAAATTTTAGTAAAAAAGGTAAAAAAGTCATTCTTTGTAAAACGGAAGGAGTAATTTTTTTACATTTTTAATAATATTTAATTATACAATAATTAATCTAGTCATTAATTTGAATTTGCTTTAAATCCATAATATTTAATTGCTATGTAATAAATACAAAATTCTACAAAATAGAGAAGCTGTTGGAGTTTGAGCAAAAAAATTATAGAGATTTTACTTTTTGCTTCCCCATCTTATAGAAATTTTGGGGAAACTGTTGGAGATACTCTAACCTCCAGTGGGTCCTCCACATCTCCAGTTGTAACCTTCATGACTGCTGTATCCACTACCGTAGTTACCCTATTCCACACCAGTTTTAGCTTAGAGAAGAAAAAATCCCCTGGTCTCTAATCGACAAAATCGCCTGTCTTTGATTTCCTCCGGCTACGGGCACCAGCTCGCCAGAATCCCTCCATCTCTGATCTCCTCCAACTGTGGGCACTAGCTCACCAAAATCCCTCGATCTCTGATCTCCTAGACAAACTCTGCCATTCGAACAACATAAACCCCGAAAATGAGGTCAGGTTGGGTCACTCTAAAAAAGAATCTCTCGCTATTGGCAAGCCCCTATGCAAATTCCACAAGTTATTAGGGCGTCAGTGTTGGTCAATGGAGGCCTTCGAGGATGAAGTTGAAGGAGAAAAGGGTAGGATGATGGCAGTTGCAACGCCACGGGATTGTCCATATTCTCATGGAATAGACGAATCAAAGCTCTAGTAGGGTATGTTACTCTGTAGGTAAGCATGAATGAGGGCTAGGCTACCACAAAATATGGGTAGAAGAGAGATGGGGGTCAATCGGCTGCCGAATACTCGAGCGAAGATCATGATGGCATGTTGTAATTATTATGAACATTGGGGGTGAAAAATATTTAGGTCAACGATGTGTTTGACCCAGATGCCAATAACGTGTTAACTAGGTTGAGTTAAAATAAAATGAGCTGGCCCTGAATCTAAAATGACTTATTTGTATTCTTATATTTTTTTTACTCAAAACTAATTTTAATTAAAATTTAATATTATGTAAGTACAATAATCTATTAAAAAATTAATTTTTGTAATATTGCAAAATTTGTATGATTTTTTCCTAGTTTTAAGTATTAAAAAAATTTATAAAAACTTTAATAACATTATAAATTTTATTTTTAAATAGATTATTATATATACATAATTTAACTTTTAAATGAAATTGATTTCAGGTAAAAAAAAATGGAAAAAGAAAAATAAGTCAATTCGCTACTCCTCCTCACCTTTCCCCTCCCCTGCCTCCTCCTCCTCCTCCTCCCTCCCTCCAACCAGATTAACCCAATACGAGTTTCTGTAGTTCCTTCAGCCAAACAAATGAACAGATTAACCCAAATGAGAATTAAGTTTTTAATCTTGAAACTCCCAGTCCTTAATCGATTGCCGGAATTGAGTGTTCCGGAAGTGTGAGCCTAGGCACGTCCGTCGTCTCGCAGCAGTCGAATACATAAGTCCGCGAGTGGCTGGGCAATGCCCAGGGACAAATTTGAGCTATTCTCTGGTTTCATTCGTGATTCCTAGGCGCGATTCAAAAGGTTCCCAAGCACGATTCTCGGATTCCATCTGAGAAACGGGATCGAGAGCGTCGGAAGAGTTTCGAGCAAGAAGCCAGAGAGGTTTTGATGAGCGGCCAGGGTTCACGCAAGACAAAGAGGTTTTGACGAGCTGCAATTTCACATGTGGGGATTGCAATGGATGGAATTGCAACAAACGGGATCGCGACGGATGATAGAAGCATCATTCAACAAAGCGAGAAAATTGGGGTTTCGATTATGGAAATCGATCAATGGCAGGCGATATGGGATTGAAGTCAAGGTTCTAGCTCTATGATGATTTGGGAAATTTTGGAAATTAGTAGCTTTCTCCAGCGAGACGGACCGAGAAAACGGAGAGACAGACAAAAAACAGAGGCAAAGAGGGAGGATGGCTTAAGAAACGGAGGTGAGGCGGGAGGTAGGACCACGCCACCTAGTAATTGCGAAAGGCCGCCAACCAATGTGAATCGTGCAAGCACCGGAGGAATCCCGAACAGGAGCAGCGGGGTTGGCCACGGGAGAGGAGGGAGACGGAGGAAGGCAGGGTTGGCGGCGGAGAGGAGGAAGATGGAGGAAGGCGGGGTTTGCGGCAGGAGAGGAGGGAGATGGAGGTGGAGAGCAGAGGAAGGAGACTGAGGCAGAGAGGAGAAGAGGGAGGACAGAGGCGGGCATGCTCCGGCAGGCGGCGTGCATGGGTTGGTTTAGGTGTTTTTTTTAAAGACGGGGTAAATCGTTAGATATAAAAGTTGGGGGCAAAGTTTTTATGTACGAAGGTCAGAGGGGCTAAGCTAGTCGTTTTTCCTTTTTCATGGTAATGGTCCTTAAACGGAGTTAATTTTGCAAAGGGGGTAAGTTTATATTTTCGAAAAATGGGGGACACAACAGTTGGTTACCCCAAATCTAAGCGGGGTTTTGATATTATGGGAAAATAAGCCACCAAAAGATGTACATCCATTTCGTTTTAACTTTAGTCAATTCACTATAAAATGACTTATTTTTATTTTTAAATTTTTTTTACTTGAAACTAATTTTAATTAAAACTCAATATTATGTAGTTACAATAATCAATTGAAAATACAATTTTTATAATCTTACTAAATTTTTATGAATTTTTCTAGTTTCAAGCCTTAAAAAATAAAAATTCATAAAAATTTAACAACATCATAAAAATTTACTTTCAAATTGATTATTGTATCCACATAATATTAGCTTTCAAATAAAATTGATTTTAAGTAAAAAGGATGTAAAAGTTAAAAAAATTAGTTGCCTTTAGCTCAAATGAATTGGCCTGTAATGTTACAAGTTTTGTGTGTTTTAATCCACTATACATGATGAGCAAAAGACTTGATTATCTTTTACTATAATTGTTTGCTAAAAACAATTGATTAAGGCTTAAGTCTTTCATTTGTGAAAATGTTTGGTAGACTTTAATTTTAAATTTATTCAAAATTTGAGTTAAACCAAGGAAAATTGGAACCAAGTTAAACATGTACAAGGTCAACCTACACCAGAATGAAAAATTCTTTATGGTTAACACCCTTTATTTGTCAATCTTAAAAATATATCTTAGTGGCATTTTTACCCTCTCATTCCTTCTTTCATCTCCTCCATCATTATCTGCTCTTTCCGGTCAAATATGGACTTTAGTTTAGATCTGTCTGGTTCTCTTTTAGTATTTTTATTACTTGATTGACATTGTTTCATATATTATTTATCAAATTTTATAGTGGATACAATTTACTTCAAATTTTGTTGTTCTATAAGAATTCGAAACTCTTATAGGTAGATCTTTAATTGGAGGTAGGCGGCGATAGATCTAGTTTTTTTTTTTTTTTTGGTTTGTTGAAATCTCTGCTATATCAAGGTACCCCGACGCTTTGCAATATATATGAAGGCGATTGCATAGAACAAAGTTATTCTTTATTTTTTTATATTTATAGGTAGACTTTTTATTTTCTTGGATAGTCTTACTCAAATCTCTAATATCTAGTTGGTTCTAGATTTTCAGAAAGAAAAAAAAAAGGCAAAATATAGATTAGTTGGTGATTTTTATAAGTTCCAAAAAAAAAAAAATATGTGTTTAATTCTCCCATGAATGTAAATATTTCATGTCACATGTACATTTTTTGGTAGGGAAAGAATACTGCTTTAAATGATGTTCTAAAAGAAAAAGAAAAAAGGAAAACATTTGCTTATTAATTGGTGCAAAAAAAAAAATTGCTTAACTATGGCAAAAGGGTGAACATCTCCCCTATCTATCTCAGTTCGTTTTGGGTGTACAAGAATGCATTAATGCGTTAAATTGCACCAAGCCGACTCGCATGAAGCGAAACACATAACCAATTCACCGTCCATTTGTTGTCTTGCCACCTGAGCCTCTTTTTTCTTTCCACTAAAACTGTATTGCCCTACCCACTGCGCAATCCCAGATCCTACAATATCATAGCTAATAGATAGCTTAAGATTGATGAGTAGGATCTGGAGCCCAGACTGGCGTAGACTATGGTAAACCACGAGTATGCTCAAGCCCGGCAACATGTGGATCAGTTCACTTGATGTATGAGATGGATTTGGATTAGGAACTTAAGGTCGCAACTGAATCTATTCGGAAATACTTTAATATGTTTATTCTTTTTCCCCTTATTGCTTGTCACTCTAGAATATGAAACGAGGTGCATGGAGATTATGCGTTGCGGTAGTTCATATGATCATTGCATAAATTTGTGAAAAGACATAGAGATTTTATATAACAAAAAAATATACTTTCAAGTTTCAGCACTTGTAATTTTGGAACAAAATATTTTTCATACTTTGCTAGATGGAGGCTGGAGTGAAAAATACTACTACTAGAAACATAAGAGAAATAAATCATGGTTACTAATATTTTGCTTTAGAAGATAATAAAAAAAAGACAAAAAAATTAGAGACCAAGAAAACAAATAGAGAGATTTGGTGACACGTACATTGTAGTGAATATTTTTTTGTAATAAATTTTAATAATAACAATGCAACACAAAATAGGTTACATGTTTCGAAACAATGCATATTTGGTCTGTTAATTAAAAACAATTCAATAAAAATTTTCATCTCCTATTAACACAAAATCTAATTTTTAATATCAATGAAAATTTTATCTAGAAAAATTTACCCTCAAATTTAACAATTATAGACAAAATTGCTTTATTAAACTATAGAGTTTGAAATAAATAATTGATGCTAAAAATCATAATAATCAATAATGAAAGAATAATGATAGAAATAATGATTAAAGCTTCATTTTAGAAAAAAACAATAACAAAAATCATTAAAAAATAGTTAGGATCAAGACAAAAAAAAAAGAAAAAATTTAGGCATTAAGGATTTAATAATTGACTTAATGAAGATAAAAAATGGTTTAACTAAAAATAAATAAATTTTAACTAAAAAAATAAACAAATTATGGTTACCAATGTTTTACTTTAGAAGATAGTACATAGAAAATAACAAAAAAAAACTCGGGGACCAAGAGAACAAATAGAAGATTTAATTAAATAGTTATAAAATTCAGGGACTAAAATGTAACACAAATGTAACTCAGGTTCAAAAAAGAAAAAAAATAGAAAGTTAGGGAATGAAATCGCATTTTAACTTAAAAAAATGTTATACAGACAAAAACTAGAAAAATTACAACCTATGCCCTCATAAAGGCAAGCTCCTTATGAAATGAGATAAACTTAAAAAAGTGCAAATCATATCCTAAAAAAAGCAAAAAAAAAAAAATTGCTGAACTATAGCCCAAAACTGAGTTAGTATTTATCCAACACCAATGTTGATATTTAGAATATAGTAGAAATAAGTTAAATCTACTAGAAGAAAAAAAAATGATTTTATACCAATTTAATGGTTACCTTGACACTTTAATTAAATAAAATAAACAATCTAACCTTGGATAAAGCCCAACCTAATCTAACCCAAATTTGTTGTGGATGTTCCTGGGCCTATGTTTTAAGTCTCATGTATTGACGAGCTGGGTCGGACCTAGGTTGATTCGCCCAGATGCATGTACACTTTAAATGTACAATACGTTCATGTCAAACCATGTCACCAATTTTTTTTTTCTTGCCTTACAAGAAAAGGGGGAAAAGAATAAACGGTCAGTGGCTAGTAGATTACTAGCACTACACCGTACATTTGCACATAAAATAACCCAGCTCCATGGATTTACCTCAAATTTTGTGTAAATGTTTTTTAATTGAAGGAGCAATTGAGGTTAATTATAGTTGGTGAAATCAATTAATGGAAGACTCTGATTTTAGGACCTTTTTTTTTTTTTAAGGGCGAAGCTTTTTGGGATTGGCATGAAGAATGAATAGAAGAGGAATAGAAGAATCTGTCAGAGCGGACCCAATTGAAAAAGGCTCAGAAATCAAAAGAAAATAGAAAACAATTATTGTGAGGGGTTAAATTGTTAAGTCAGTTGGTGTTCATTTAATCATCGGATTCTCTTCATAAATTTCTGTAGTAATCGTGAAGGTAACGGCACGCCCAAACACACACAGATCTATCGGAGGGCATGCAGGCTCATGATTAAGTTATACAACGAAAAGGTTTAAATATGTGATAAGCCATCAAACTTTGTTGTTTCGATCACTCAAGCGTAAAAACTTGGAATTCTCCCATTTTCATTCGCATTGCAGGTAGAGATATCAGTGATCATATATATCTGCTTTCCATATGCATGACAATGTTAGTCAAAGACAAACCCTTAATCGCATGAAGATGTTTTGTCGGTTTAGAACATGGGTATGGGCTCGATCACATAAAAGTTGGGGGCTTAATTGACAAGAACATCAACTTTTAGAAGGATCCTTGAGAGATTGAATCTAAGAATTAAAACCCAATTATGTCATAATTAAGTGGATAAATGATTTAATTTAATTTATTGATGAGTCACCGTGTTTGACCAGGAATTTCTAGTGAGAGAGAGGGAGAAGGAGATTGCGTAAGAATCTGTTTGGCTTATTGGGCGAGTTGTGAAATAGAGAGAGGAGGGGGTGTGCACAGTCCCTGATCCCCAGCTGCATGTAGTCAAACGAGGCCTTGGTTTGTGAAATTGTGTTGGCAAAGCACATGCACTGCCTCCACACTTTCAGGCGTCTTGCCCAGCCCCTTCTCACCTGCCCATAACCTAATACTCCCATCACCTCTAATTTTTTGCTCCCCTTTTTTGTGCATGCCCAAACACTTGCCTTGCCTCTGTGTTTAAGAATTTTAATAAGCATGATCTTGGTCAAGCTACAATCCAATAATAAGTTTCTACATGTACATTTATACTTTGAAGAATTATATATATCTCATATCCCACAGATAAGTAGAAATGCCAGTGGAATTGCGTTATGCTCAAGTGTTCCTCCTGGAATTGCTTTTAAGCTCTTCTCCGCCTCCTATATTCCGGATCCAATATATAAGTAGGCCTCTACTAATTAATTAGTGAGCCTAAACACAATAAGACGGCCGCAAAGAGGGATCGGATCATCAGCCAAACAAGGGGTGAGAAATGAAACTCATATAAAGGTGTAAGTAGTGTTCAATTTCGAGCCGTGCATGAAATACCACCCGCATACGGCACATGACATAAAAGTTTTTGTATGTTATAATTTTTTGCATGATATATTGTATTATTTTATGATATTTTATATACTGATAAATTCTCATGTAATTTTGTCAATTTACCGCAATATAGCATACGGTGCATGTATCACGGGACATGAATGAGCTAATATTTTTATATATATTCTGAATTAAAATACCATACATAGATATCTAAAATAACAAAATGTAACGAAATCACATATTTTCACATAAATATTATTTTTTTTACAATCAAAATTTTAATTAAAATGATATTTCTTTGTTTGATGCATCAATAAATTATTTTTTCCTAAATAATTTTTATTTTGTTCTATATATTTCATTTTTTATGTATTTCATATAAAAATATTGACTTTCACATGTAAGTTATTTATAGTGGCAAACTTCTGATGAAATTAATTAAAATACATATAAAATTATGCAAAAACTTATTTTTATTGTGTGTCATGTTAAAAAATATTCTAATATATATTTTTTTTTTACAAAACCAGTAATAATATGATGCACGGACACATTACACCATGTAATATACATGTAATTTACATGACTTAGTATACCTAACGATGGATAATTGTAATCAATACTTAAATAGAAATAATAAATTGTTTACAGGAATACAGGTGAGTATATAAAATATTACAAGGGTCCTATAGTTTGGGCACTGAATTTGATGCGACGAGCCTACTCAATTTGAAGGACGCTGCAGCAACTCCAGCTGTACAATATATGAGTGTTGTTGTAATCTCTCACACCCACTATATATAATTGTTCTATTTGTGGGTTTAAATTGCTTTTACATGGATCATAACCGGGCTAATTAAGCTGCTAGTTACAAATTAAAGACGAGTAAATTTCATTAATGATCTTTAACCTTTAATCAATGTTTCCGTTTGTCCCTAACTTATTGAATGTTCTGTTTTAGTCATAAATCTATTAAAAATATTTCATTTTAATCCTAATCTATTGAAAACATTCATTTTGATCATAATTTGATGAAATTTGTTAACTCAAAGTATTTGTCTAATAGTAACTTTTTAGATAATAATTTCAACTATTCATTAATCATCTTACAAAAAATTTAATCTGTATAATAATTTTTTATTGTTAGTGAAAAATTTAAATTACTTTTTTTCTTTATAAATTGAACTTATTTCATTTAGAAAGAAAAAACTACTAATTTAAACTGTTTATTTACTATAAAAAATATTAAATTGTTTAAATTTACTGGAAGATAGTTATTGAATATTTAAATTAAAATTTTAAAAGTTTTTATTAGACAATTATTCTAAGTTAATGAATTTCATTTAGTAAGGGACCAAAATGAAATAATTTTAATAGTTTTAGGACCAAAACAGAATATTCAATATGTTAGGGACTAAAAGAAAATAATGATTAAAAGTTGAGGACCATTTATGCAATTTACTCAATTAAAGACACAAGAGCTGGCTTCAGTTAAACAATCTATTATGTGTGCGAAAATTTATAGTAACAAAAAGATAATGAAATTTGGATTTAATGGGTCAGGTTGCTGTACGAGACGTTATAGATACTTATGTATTCTCAATTACAAAAATATTGAATTAATGGACACCAATTTTCCATGAAAATAGACTTTGGCACGCAAATGTGGGAAAGCAAAACCCAAAAGCTTGCAGCACCGGAAGTGGCATATATATATATATATATATACACGGACCGAAGATGATACAAACGACACTCGACACAGGGCAAAAGTCGAGTTTTGCATGAAAGAAAACAAGGCAGAGCTGCTTGGTAGCTATCTAGTACTTAAGCTTAATTAATTAATTTGGTCGGCGTAGAATAAAAACGGAAACAGAAACGAAAATTCGTTCATTCCTCTGACTTTGACCATCAGATAATTGGAGACAGCTTACATATAGATGCAGAGAAAGATAAAAAAAAAAAGGCACAAATTAACTAATTAATGGTGTTCAAAGCCTTTAATTAAGTAATTAGGCCCTGCTAATTGACAGTTATGAAAGGAGATAGATTTCCTTCATTCTTCTAATATTAAGGCGATTTTCAGGACTGGGGTCTCCCGTTCAACCAACATTTACCAAATGCCTTTTTCATACCCATTCACAAAATATCCACAAATTAAAAGCCCCCCCAGCTCTTATTACATCCGTGTGCTCCTCCATATTTATTACTTCGTCTACATACCACAAAAGTCTCAATATATACAGGGAGTTTTCGAAAAGCCCCTCAAAGTTTGGGAGAAAAATCAACTTTCCCCCTCCCTATTTCAAAACATATACTTTGCCCCATAAATATGTACTGTCTTTGCACCTATAAAGAGAATTAAAAATGTTTTACATAAGTTATAAATAAAAAAATCATTCAATAACTAACTATATATTAAGCTTTTTTTAGATATAGTTTAAAGAACTATAAAATAGGTACTAGAAAATTTAATTAAGACTGGAAATTAAAAATTAATTTATGTTGGCAATATATATATGGTTAAAAAAGTATTCAGAATCAACTTCTAGCATGCATGATAGCTCAACTAGTATAAGGTTTCAATTGGGACATTGAGGTCAGGGTTTCAAATTAAGGCTTTTGATTCTACAAAATACTCCCAGGCAAGAAACAATCATGAATCGTGACCAAAGATAATTAATCTGGCCCTTGGAGATCGATTATGACACCTCGTAGTAGTACCAAAAAAAAAAAGTTTGAATGTGAGGGAGGTTATTTTCAAAATACGAGGAGCAAACTGCAATTTCAATCAAACTTGAGTGCTTTCTGTAACTTCCTCTACTCATAACAACTTAACAAGGCATGGAATTATGGGAGACAAACTGACAAGCTACGGGTTAGGCGACAACATGAAAAAAGCAAAGAAAGTAGGGATCAGTAGTGAAATTTAGAACTCAATAATGTAACCCTGGAGTTGGCAGGACTTACCATCGATCATCATCATCATCATATGCATATCCCCATATGATTAAATAATTAATTTGTCAATGTTTCATCTATATTTCTGTACCTTTCCTGGGTGTCAGAGTCCTTAATCTTGGCTCTGATCCACACATCCCTCTCTCCCTAGCTCCACCCTTCTTTCTCTCTCTAAAAACCCTACAAACATCGTGCCCTTGAAGCCAAAATATTACCCACTTTCGCGGTCCTGCTTCCTCTTAAGTCGGTCTGGGTTGTCTTCTTTCTTTTGTCCTCCACACCAAAAGGTTCGCCAGCTGCTCTAGCTAATTAAAGGTAACATATGTCCCCTCCTTTTCTCTTCTCCCTTATATATGTTTGATTCATAGTTTCTGTTAGTTTTCATTTTGGACCATACGTTACGCTAGCTCTGCTTAATTAAGTTTTATGCATGAAAATCTAAGGACTTCTTTCCTGTTCTTTTCCGACCCCCATTTTAGGTCTATGTGTATAAGGATATTAAGAAACTATATAACCAAAAGAACCTTTACATGAAGCTTAATTTAAAGGATATATGATACATGATATGTAGCATAATGAAACTCACGTCCTCCGGTGTCCGGAAATATATATATATATATATATATATATGGGTGCCGGAAAATGGCTGCTTTTTAGCAGTGTGTGAGCTAGGGAATCGAAACCCTAAAAGTCATCGAAAACCAAATATACCGATATATGTAAACTTATCATGAAGTAAATTAAATGATGAAACTGCTCTCTCACTAATTCTGATTATGGTTGTTAGGACAAGTGCACATATAGCTGGGAGCCGGAATAGGATGATGCCAGGAAATGGACAGTTGAGCGTTCCTCCAGGTTTCAGGTTCCATCCCACAGATGAGGAGCTTCTCTATTACTACCTCAGGAAAAAGGTCTCGTATGAAGCTATAGATCTTGATGTCATCAGAGAAATCGACCTCAACAAGCTCGAGCCCTGGGACCTCAAAGGTAACTAAGTATATATCTGTCTGCATATATATGTCAGACCTTAATTAGCAGTATGAATTGCTTCAGATCTTTGTATTTAGTGTGACCATATATATCTGTATGTATGGTATGTATGTGGATGCAGATAAATGCAGAATCGGGTCGGGTCCTCAGAGCGAGTGGTACTTCTTCAGCCACAAGGACAAGAAATACCCCACCGGAACACGAACCAACAGGGCCACCACCGCCGGATTCTGGAAGGCAACCGGGAGGGACAAGGCCATCCATCTCACTAACTCCAAGAGGATTGGGATGAGGAAAACCCTCGTCTTCTACACCGGGCGAGCTCCTCACGGCTTGAAGACCGACTGGATCATGCATGAATATCGCTTGGACGACGACGATTCCCAGGTCCAGGTATGTGTGTGTGTGTGTATATATATATATATGACGTTCTTTTCTTGTGGTAAGCTTTAAAAGTTTAAGTTGTCGTTTAGTTCCTCAAAACTATTATTGTTGGAGCAGGAAGACGGTTGGGTGGTGTGTAGGGTGTTCAAGAAGAAGAACCACACAAGGTGTTTCCAGGTAGACATCGATCATGAGCAAGAAGAACAAACTTTCACTCCCCACACCAAGACTAATTCCTCTCACCAAATTCATCATTTGCAAGGCTTATACGACAGTAACAGTTACAATAATACCTTCGACGGCTCCATGCAACTCCCGCAGCTCTTTAGTCCAGAGTCCGCGGCTGTGGCAGCCCCGCCTCCACCTCCGCCTTCCTTCATCTCTCCCCTCTCCTTGAATTCCATGGACTTAGAGTGCTCCCAGAGCCTCCTCAGGCTCACATCAGGCAGTTCGGCGGCTGCCCTCATGCAGCAGCCAGCCGCTGCTGCGAGGTTCCATGGTGGTGACTGGTCGTTCCTGGACAAGCTCCTGGCGTCCCATGGCAGCGCGGTCTGCCAACAGAGTAAGTTCAACCCGTCATTGTTCCACCATGTTAGTGATCATGAGGCCGGTGGCGCGGTGGGACATCATCAGAAGTTCCCTTTTGGACAGTATCTTGGCTGTGAACCGGACCTCCTGAAATTCTCCAAGTAAACTAGAAATTTTAGATATTTGCAAGCTATCACTTTTGTTGTCCCATAAAAAGGTGGAGGCAGACAAAAACTTCATTAAATCATTATAATTAATTAAGATTTTAATTAACTTGTTTTTCGTTTTCTACGTACTTATATATATATATCATCCACAGTTAATTACTTGCGTGTATGTATATCAATTCAATTATTGCTAGGTGGCATATGTACATGTGTGTGTGTGTGTGGGTGTATATCACGAACTTAGCAACAAACATATCCCATATATTATAATGATATCATAAGAAACATGAGAAATATACAATCTGTATATTATAATGATATCATCCGCATGTATATCACAACAAACAAGTAGATCGATGATCATGTGGAAGTACGACGACGTTCGTACAAAGTTGCAATGTAAATCACAAATAAATACATACATGACTTTGTATATGTGCATGATATATGTCTAATTACATGCGGGAAGAGCGATGGAGAGAAGTACGTACGTAGAACCAAGAATGATTTGCCAGGACAAATTAATTTGATAATAAAGATGGCGGCCGCAGCTTGCCGGCATACAAGCCATTCTCTTGGCTCTTAGCTTACAAGCTGCTAGCTAGCTCTTAGTTACGTACGATTCAACCATTGAAGAATTAAGTAGCTTAAAATAAAAGTAAATGTACATGTGTACGTATATATGCGAGTGTGTGTATATTATCTCCAAATTAATTTGTAAATATTATATACAACATGTACACATGTTAATTAAATACAAATGATTTCGAGAAACTAACATTGAGGAAGAACGAGAGAAGTAGAGACCAAGAATGACTTGGCGGCATAAAAATAACACTGGGAGTAGTCTGTGGCCGGCAAATCATTCTTGGCTCTTACCAACTCTCATCCTTCTTTCATGAAAGTCGATCGGAATAAAACTCATGTACTATATATATATATTATAAATTTGTGATGTATATATTTCCGAGTTTAATTTTGTTGTGAGGATTGCTGGAATGTAGGAATGGTATTTATAGAAGAGGAAGGAAGAAGTAAGAAGAAGAGTAAGATGAATTAGAATCAGAGAAAAGGTGAACATATTATACGTACAGGGAATAAATTCGGTTGATCAATTGGTTGAAATTTGGCCACACAAAATGAAAGATAGCTAGCATCAACCTAAAACGAGCAATTACTTAATCGGAATTCGATTTTCTTCTTTTATCCATAAGGAATATGTAAGATATAATTTTATTGATCAGGTGCGAATCGGGGGCTGAGAATTTCAACAAGGGGAAAGGGATTGGATCGAGGGCAAGCAAACAGAATCCCATGTCCGGTTGACTCAACTCGATTATATTGTACTGCATGCCTCAAGTGGCAATTATTCATGAATTGTCTCCATCCTTTGCCAATCCTTACTTCCACAGTAATGATTTCAACTATCGTATTCTCTCCGAGTTCATTACCCCGTAACACCATTGGAACTATTGGAATGGATCAGACATAACAGATTATCCGAGCCCAATACGTACGCAATTTCATTTTATTCTTTTATCAATAGCAATCTTTACAGCCCGCATATAACAAGCCCAACCCTTACAGCCCAAATATGCTTTTACAACCCAAAACAGAATAGAGCCGTTTACTAGGCTTTAATCTAATCTAATGTCCTAAGCCATACACCATTTCTTAGTGCAACTTCAACTGAAGCTCAATCATCTTACTCCCACCAGCAACAAATGAACAAGTTATCTTCTTTTGTGATTTAACATTACCAGTATGGTCTGGTGCTCTGGACTCCCAGTTCGAGAAAGAGTCAAACATAACTGAATTCCTTGCTTGGTTGATGGCCATTATCAATCACACTAAAGGGCACATAATGGACTTATTCCTACCAAGGTGGGGCATATGTGTTGGTACATCTGGAAGTGCAGGAATGAGTAAAGATGCCAATGGGGCGGATTGAGCATGGATACTTTACCCATCATCTGTGCCCGCATATGTCTTTTTGTACCCATAATTTCATGGGTATTTGCAAACAAGTGAAAAATCTCACTCACGCCTACAACTGGCGGGTGATATGTACTCACGATTTAAACTGTGTTTTTTTAATTTTATAAAAATAAAAAATAAAATAAACATACAAAGTTATTGTCCACATATAATAGAGCAAAATCATAGCATACATACAAAAAAAATATTCAATGAGAATTGGTATAAAATATTAATTAAGTGTAGGTGTTGCACCTTATTATAATTAATAAATAGAAAATTCACACTGACATATTTCATTGGCAAGCAAAGTAGATTTACCCGTGATGAATACCCTCTACCCTATATCCACCCATACTCATTAGACGGATATGATTTGTTACTCATGTCTACCCCATAATTGATATTTTTGCCTGTTTGCCTACCAATCATGGACAAATATCTACGGGTCACAGATTTTACCTACTCAACTACTCTTCCAGGAATGAGACAGTTTTCCAGAAGAAGACTTTGGATCTTGTTATAATCATTCATAAGGTTAAGAAAGTCGTGACTGAATATGTAACAGAAGGGGAAGCGCGAGTGACTACAGGTTAGGTGGCTAAAAGGGCCCCTAGTGAAGCCTCTAGATCGGCTGTGTTTTAAGTTAAATACTAATGGGGCATAGGATTCTGTAATAATGTGTGGTGGTTTTGGAATGGTTTTGACGGACTTTATTTATAGGAGGAGGGCAATACTGCACCATCCCTTGTGCCATCACTACTGAAGCCATGGTCATAAGGGAAGGCAAATGAAAACCATGAAGCTGAGGATTGAGAAGCTTGTGATGGAGTCTGATTGTAAGATTGTTGCTGAGGCTACTAAAAGGAGGTAGCACAGAGTGGAGGGTCTAGCCACTCGTTGCAAACATCAAGTAGGTATGCAGATGTTTTTCCTTCTGTTAGTTCCCGTATGTTCCTTACTTGGCCAATGCTTGTGTGGATCATTTAGCAAAGCTGTCCAAAAAGGAAATGAGATCTATGGAGTAGGACAACTAGTCCCTCATCTTCCTTCTCTTCTTTTCTTGCCATGATGCCTCGTATAGACCTCTATAGCCCTAGTTAACAACAAATCTCTCTTTGCCGCATTGTCACATGGAATTTAGGGACATAATTTTTATACGTATCTTTTAGTACACTTAGTATTTCGAATAAGATTCGTCTGAAACGAATCTGGAGCCGGTTTGCGGATGTTGGTATTGATATGATATGTGGCCCCCCACAAAAAATAAATTGAAGAAAAAAAAACCTTAGAACGCAACACAATTTGTTGAGAAGCTCGGGCAGGTAAGATGAAGATGGAAGCCAACTTTTTATTTTTAAGACGGGAACTGCTCAAGCTGTCTAAAACTAAACTACATGGAACTCAACACAATATATCTACAAAGAGACAAAATACCTCATGGCACGAATACAGAGCCTAGACCCTTGATCAGAATGCTCCATCACAGATCATTAAACCGAGGATTTCAACGACTTTAATAGAACAATAATCCAGATGTTTCTATCACTTAACAGAAGTTGCAGCGCCAGGAGAGAGAGAAAGAGAGGGCTTTTAAACAAATTAGAAAGACGCCCACCACAGTTACCATTTGGTCGTGTACCGTGGTGAACAATTCTTACGATGGGGCGTCATCTAATCTCTGTATTCCCTCGCAAGAGGTGGTATTAAGGTGTGATGGTAACCTTGACAATAACCAAAAATCGAGTACAATTACTTGCAATGACTATCTAATGCATTATCAACTTATAGTGTTAAATACACATAAAAGCTAATTAACACTATGAATTTTATGCCACTAAACCCAATATAATTGAGATTAAGGAGCAAATGAGATCTGAAAGTGAACCAAAAGGCACTCCAAAGTTTCTTATCTAAATATACCCATTTAAAGCTTTAACATATTAAGGATAGCCCTCACAGGACAGACCGCATAACATTTCAGCTTCAAAATTCTTACGATATCTAAGCCACTGCAACATGTCATAACCTTCTACAGCTTCTTCCTGATCAAGCAAGCGATCAGCCAATTCTGATTTTCTTAAATATTCATTGAACAACATAAAAGGACAAGAATTGAACAATTCCAGAGACCAAACTATGCAAAATTGCTGCCTTGGGGAACAAGCAACAAACATTGACATTAATCGAAGTCCTGCATTCCTCTATCCCATGATATACTGATCAGCTAAATTCAAACAACTAGGGCCTTGCTGTTCTTCTTACCTGTTCCTTTTGTTTCTCTGCTCTTTATCTTCTCAACAGCAGTCTTCTTCTTGCTCCTTTTCACTTCCTCTCCAACAGAAACATCTCCTTTCTTCTGTTTCTTTCTCTTCGTACCATCTTCACCAACCTGCTTCTTTTGCTTGACACCAATATCCTCATTCTCACCATCCCCACCTTCTTCCACATTCATTCCATCCTCATCTAGCCTCTCACTCACATTGCTATCCATATATCGAACTTCATGTATCCTCCCCTTTTTCCTCTTCCTCTTCTCATTAGCTGCAGAATCACCCTTTTCGCCACCACTCTTAAAGCTTTCTTCCTTCTCTTCATCCCCCTTCTCCTTCGCACCCTCAATCTTCAACTTCAAATCCGGAACAGTCTGGTACACTGGCAGTGCCAAGCTGTCGAGCAACTTCAAATGCAAGGACCTTATGTTCCCCCACTTCCTGGGAACAATGTCAGCAATCCCATTAATGGAAGCCATCACATTCTCCAGAATTTCCTCTGCTCCCATCGAAACCTTCGCCACCTTCACCACGCTGCAAGTGCCCGTCCTCAGGAACAACATTGCCGACCCGCTAGCCTTCTCAATCTGCTCCTTCCAATTCCTGTGCTTTAAGTCCACCGGCACCGGAATCTTTTTCTTCTTGAAAAACTGTTTTCCCAAAAGCTTTGGGAGCAGGGGAATCACCCGCCGATCAGCCAAAAACATATCATACGAATCGCACAACTTCCTCTTCGCTTCGAACGGCCTATAGTTCGTCTTCAGCTTCGACAGCTTGATTACCTTCGATACAGGAATATTCTCCGACTGGATTTTCTTGGTGACGGCGTCCTTCGTGAGGCCAGAACTGGAACGATCGTCGACGATCAAACAAAGCTCGGCTTGGTCCCGAACGGGATCGATAAGAGGGTGGGGAAGAGGGATTTTGTAGGGATTCGTCCGGGATTTCACAGGAATTTTCTTGAGGGTGAGAATGAGATAGACGAACTCGTCCTGCTCCAGAAGCTGCGGCTTCTGGATCATAGACTTTGACTCTCGCCATTTGAGGAGAGCCCTCAGCGCTTTCTCCACCGTCTTGGAATTGACCCTCGCCGGCGACGCTGCGGCGACCTCTGTCATTGACGCAGAGGCTGGAGATGGACGGAGAAAAGGGAAGGGGAATTGGGGTTTATGAAACTAGGGTTTAGAGTGAGCGAGAGCCATCTGTTATACATTCAGGCATATAGGCTTGGTAATGTTTGACTGGGGCCCAGAAACCAGCCCAAATTTATAAAATCCATGGGCTTACGTGAAGGGCCGGACCAAGCTTAACCTCACAATTACATGAATCATGCCCAAACCTATTCAGTTGAAAGTTGAAATTAATTGGTTCAAGTGTTGTCAAGATTCGGTGTCATGTAAAGACGTCTTCTCATGGACTGTATATGGTATGGGTTGGCGAGATTTCTTCACCGACTTAAGATTTAATTCG
Organism: Aquilaria yunnanensis; assembly: GCA_039654915.1. Taxonomy (NCBI): domain Eukaryota; kingdom Viridiplantae; phylum Streptophyta; class Magnoliopsida; order Malvales; family Thymelaeaceae; genus Aquilaria; species Aquilaria yunnanensis. The sequence goes on along the minus strand of CM077597.1, from coordinate 1,300,872 downwards.
CTTACACTTAAGTTTGATTCATCCAAATTACATTTAAAATGAATTGGATCTAAATTTGGTCGAATTATGTTTTAATATGTTTAAAAGAAACCAACAGAAATTCGAATAGGTGAAAAAGCACTATCACACTGCCAAAATTTTCCAATGAACAGCTTTGGATGTACTCATAAGAGGTTAATGACCAACAAGTTATTGACAGAACGTCAATGATTACATTCTCTGACCTATTGCCAAGTTCTCGGATCTGATCAAAGCTATTGGGATAATTTCACTTTGTTTATGATTAGTCCAATACTTTTACGTTTTTTCTTGAAAAAAACTTATGTCATATGAATGTTAAATATTATAGATATATAATAATCCACTAAATAAGATTTTTTTTATAATATAGTAATTAGACATTTATTTATTTTTATTTTTTTGTATTTGGAAGTATCATACAAATTTATAGGGAGTAATATACTATTATAGTAATTAGAAGAAATGACATGTTATCTTTTTCAGGACAAGAATGACAACCGAATCAGCTTTGGATGCACTCGTAGGAGGTTACCAATAAGCTATTAACAGAGTACCAATGGATACATCCTCTAAATGCTCCTACTGCCAACTTCTCGCATTTGATGAAAGCTATTGGGATAATTTCACTTTGTTTATGATTAGTCCAATACTTTTACATTTTTTCTTGAAAAAAACTTATGTCATCTAAATGTTAAATATTATAGATATATAATAATCAACTAAATAAGATTTTTTATAATATAATTAAATATTTATTTATTTTTATTTTTTGTATTCAGAAGTATCATATAAATTTATAGAGAGTAAAATACTATTATAGTAATCACGAAAAAAGGCATGTTATCTTTTTCGGGACTAAAATGGCAATTGAACCAACTTTGGACGCACTCGTAGGAGGTTAATGTCCAATAAGTAATTCATAAAGCACCAACGATTATGTCCTCTGAATGCTCCTATTGCCAATTTCTCGTATCTAATGGAAGCTGTTGGGTAATTTCATTTTGTTTATGATTAGTTCAATACTTTTACGTTTTTCATAAAAAACAAAAATTATGTCATCTAAATGTTAAATATTCTAGATATAGAATCTTTCACTTAATAAGATTTTTATAATATAATGAAACATTTATTTATTTTTACTTTCTTATAGTCAAAAGTATCATATAAGTTTATAGAGAGTAATATACTATTATAACAATTAGGAAAAAGAGAATGTTATCTTTTTTGGAACTACAATGACAATTGAACCAACTTTTTGTATGACATGCTGTAGGAAGTAGAGAGGTCAAAATTCGAACTGTGAATCCCTCATATTCCCCTAAGCCCTTAATCATTATATTAAAGTGTTGGGATTATTTATTTTCATTTTTAAAGTCAAATAAGGAGTAAAATTTACCATAGGTCTCTTAACTTATTTTTATTTTTTTCCTCCTTTATCTCATATAGTGCGTCATTTTATCCTTTCCATCACTCTCATTGTCAATTTTAATAGAACTTCAATGGAAGTGCCTAGTTTAATCATAAGTTTTTCTTCATCATACTCAGTACACCTGAAAACCTTTACATCTGACACTTCAACCATTGTCTTTATCAAACACAATTTTCTCTCTCCCCTTTCACAAATTCCACCACAAATAATCAAAAACTATTTCAAATCCCCTCCTTACTACTCCATCATCAATTATTTACAATCTACATTTGATGAGAAATTTTAGCTTCAAGAGATTGGTTATCTTTTTTGCTGGTCTCTATTTGTTTATCGCTCCTTAGGATGTTATACTGGTAGTAGAGGCCACAACGATCTAGTAGTATAGATGGGAGGTGAAGTACGAGTACAAGTTGTTAGATTGCGTGAAGAAACCGGTCCAAATCCCATTCACGATTTTCTTTCACCATGATTTTTCTTTGCTCACCCACACCACTACATCGCCAATTCCTCTCCACTCCTCCACACCACTCCACCATTGACTTCTCCACAAACCCAGAAAAGGAAAAAAGGACAGAAGATTGTATTGGATTCATTTTTTTAAATTCAATTTACTGATTTGTTTTATGGATTTTCTATATTGGATTAGAATCTTTGATTGAATTTGGGTGGATTTAGAGTGAATGAGGTGAAGATGATGATTGACATATTAGATTTACAAGTTTTAGGCTATTGAGAGCATGATGAAAAAAAATTTAGGGACTAGAGTTGTAATTTTTTATCAAGATTCCGTTAAAGTTAACAGCTCGAATGACAGTAAAGACCTTGAAAGAATGCATAACATGACTTAAAGGACCTTGTTGGTAGGAATGACAATTTGATTGTCGGGTTTACTCGGTTTACTAATTCAAAAGCTGAAATGGCTGAATCGATTCAAATTTTTTTGTTTAATTTTAATTAAAATTTAATTTAACTAGACATAAATTTTTTTTTCAAATTTATGAAGATATATTAATATATAATTTCTTTATTAAAATACTCTCTCTGTGCCAAATTCTTTATAACATTCACTATTTAACAATTAATATATGTTTTTTTATTTTCAACATTTTAGTATATAAATGAAAAATGATTATATTAAATAATAAATAAATACCTATATTTTCTAAATATATGCTTTTGAAATTTTTTTCTAACAAATAATCTCCCTCTGTCCCATTTTCTTTGTTCCATTTAACTTTTCTTACTAATTTGAATTGAATTTATTTATATTATTATTTATTAAAAAATTTAAAAAATATTTTTAAAAATTATAGGTCTTGATTTATCATTCATGTATAAAAATTAGTTATTTATATATTAAAATGTCAAAAACAAAAAATTATAAATTAATTGTTAAAATATGAATGGTGCAAAAAGATTAAAACAGAGGTAGTAATATGAATAAATTCAATTTAAACTATTAAAAAAAATCAAATATTTCAAAAAATATGGGATAGAATAAGTGTTATAATTTCTAAAACTTAATTACTCCTATCCCTCTATCACGATTTCAGTAATCGTTTCTCATAACTCTCACTCACTCGTTCAACAACACAAAACAGATTAATAGAATAGAAGAAACTCATCTACATATATTAAATCATAATTTTTTTAAAGTCTTTGCCAACCATATATTTTATGTTGAATTAAGTTAAAATCGGGTCTTGTCAAATTTAGTTATCAAGTCATTTCAGATTTAGGTTAAGTTGGGTTCGGGATCGGGTTTTTTATGGTTTCACTTCAATTGGATTCGGGTCGTTAACTTTTCTTATTAGATCGGGTTAAGTTTGGGTGAGTCAGGTCATGTCAAATTTTGTCATCCCTAGTTGCTAGGACAAAATGGAATTACACAAATTTAACTTCAGGACCTATTGTGAAATTTACTGGTAAAAAAAGTTCGGGTGATTAGACGATTGATTTGATGATTGGCCAATTGATTCAGTTCCAGATATTGTGGGTATGCCTGCCAAGTGGGAGTGGGAGTGGGAGTGAGGGGAGATGTCAATTTCATCGTTTGGTTTCGTTATCTATGTAATCGATAATTCAGTTAGTTGTCTGTCACCAACAGGAGCTTGCAACGCGCCCATCCATGAATATTAAATGGGAATGCCTCATCCTCTTTACCTTTCTCATCACTTCCCTCTCTCTGTCTGCTCATTAATGGAAGTTTCTTGGCTCCAACATCTCACACAAATGCAGCAAAAATCGTGCACCTGCTGTCTCTTTTTCATCGGTGGCTTGCGTAGAAAGGAACAACAAAATCACTTCTCTCTATATATTTTATACTTCACTCCAGAAATTCAGAAAAATCAAGTAGCCATGGCTCCTAAGTAGGACACTAAAGTGGTTAGATGTTTGGTCGGTGAATCATTCATCTGGCTTTAACTACAAAAACCAGAGTAACTCACCACAAAGCATAATTTTTTATAGCAAAATTGAGAATGGATACATCATTCAGTACCCAACCCTCATTACATAAACATGCAGCACAGTAATATATGAATTTGAAGCCCCCCACCAAAACACATGCCAAAACAACTCCAGAAAACAGTGCATGTACAAAAAAAAAAAAAAAAAGGAACCTCCAAAGGACCTTAAAAAACAAAATCCATACACTAAGACAAGTTTCAACACATTTCCAACAAGAGTTCAGTTCAGTCTGTTTTTAAGGGAAAAGAGAAAAAAAAGAAAAAAGAGTTGCACCACAATGCAGTCCTTCACCGCATCCATGATGAACTAGTATACAAGCAGCAACGAAGTGCTGGTCTTTCAGAAGTTAGCTGTCTCCTGCATGCTAGTTGCCTTCTTCTTCAAGCCAAAGGACACAACCTCAGTTAAAAAGAGTAGGAATCCCCTTTGTTATCACTCCTCCAAATTCAGAAGTGCTCCATTCCCTGACCGGCCATGGCCTTTGAGAACTTAAAAAACCCAGATTCTTCCTTGGAAAACAACTCTTAACGGCCAAAAATCCTATCCATTGAGCAACTCAGCCACTGTACAGATGCAGTACTGTTCGATTGAAAACTCTTAACGTAACTAAAACCATGAACTTTTCATAACTTGTTCTATGCCAACTCTTGCCCACTCAGTAGTGCATGCCGTTGCCATTGCTATACACGCCGTTAATTGATCCATTTGAACACTTCAAAATCCTACCATTTTGTGTGACCTTCATCACTTGTTTACCATTACTGATCCCCTTGGCCAGTCCCCTGCTTAGACGGCCAGATTTCTGGAGAAGTAGTTCCAACTGTCCACATGATGCTGCTATAAATCCTGTTACATTGGTCAAGCAAATCGCTGAGGGGTTAGAAAACTCATTGCCAAGTTGAAAGCAGGCAATATCAACCATGATTCTGAGCTACAAGTTCAAGGCCAGAAATGTCTACTACAACGCATGATGAATTGTTTCAGCGAAAGATTTCCTTAGATCAGCGAGTGTCTGCCTCACAACAATACACTCATTAACGAGTGCACTTAAACATTGGTAAGACTACCCAAAACTAGAAATATTGGTACGATAAAATAATTTATTCCAACTTGCAATTGTACAAATGTACGCCAAATAACAATAGGAGCAACACTTTTTCTCATCATGGTTGCCCAGAGAGATGCACACAGTCAGCTAAAACTAGATGTGCCGCATGTGCATGTGTCTGATATCATGTATGCCTGCTGCGGTGTGCTTGTCAATCTATGCTTTCTAAAGATAGAGTGCTACAGCTTATAGCATATACACAACATTATGGTGGTTATTTAGATTGCCTCTCTATCATCTCAGACAAAATTTTGCCTAATGCCTCTTAAATTCGCTCAAGTTCAAATGCAATATGCTATATGCAGTTCTCTAAACCATATATGATGCTAGAACATGGATTTGCGATAAAATCAGCAAAATGTCTTGCGTTCCAACAGTACTGTCTGCACATAGTAATGACTAAGAGGTAATCGGCATTGGATAGCATCAAATAATGCTAGACCGTCAAAAACCAGATATTTTGCATACACATTGATGAATACCAATGTGCTTCCTTAGCACAAAACACAAACAAACCCATAGATAAAGAATAATTTCTAGACAAATACCTAAGAATAGAGGTGAAGGTTTTCCTGGTTTTGACTTGAACTCGGGATGAAACTGAACACCAATAAAGTAAGGATGGCTTGGTAATTCAACAATCTGCAGCAGCATATAAATTCATGCTCATTAATATGAGAGTCGGATGACACACACACACACAAACGAAACTTACGCACAAGATTTGAAACTCTGTTTCCTGAGCATTATCTGCCCGCTTAAAACTATGGCACCAGTCTTCCATGTACTTACCTCCATCCTCTGCCCGGTCTCATCTCTGCCAACAAATGATAGACCAGCAGCTTCAAGTTCTGTTATCATATGAGGGTTGATCTACAAAAAATAAAAAACTCTACTTTTCAGAACATAGTGAATAAAAGCTGTGAAGCATTCATGGAACTGGACAAAGGAAGTAGTGTGGAGGTTGTGTAGAAAAATTTTCTTTTCAGTTGCCCCTAAATTCTCCTTCCCCCCACCCCCTGAAAAAAGGAAACACACACACATACACACCAAAGGTAGAAAATGTGTCATCCATAAAGACATTTTCAAGAGGCAAGGACCATGTAACCAAGAGGTTTTGCTTAGTGGTTAAGCTTCTGAATGTTATCCACAAAGTCTAAGTCTCAATCAAAGGATTGAAGAGAACTCAGAACCCTTATACTCTGGCCTTACCATATGAACCCAGAAACAAAGAAAAGAAAATAGATTATGCTTAAAAGTTACCTCATATCTGTGACGGTGCCGCTCATCAATAAAGGATGCATCACCATATCTAGACAGAAAGGATTATAGATATAAAAACACCAAAATGAGAACAAACAAAATGCAGAGACATTTAAGAGTAATATGCGCTTACAACTTAGCAGAAACACAATCAAAGACTTTGAAGTATGTTGTCCTTGATCCCAGACGCATGGTTCCACCCATGTGAGTTTTTGAACCCTGTGAAATACAACTCCAACAATAAAGTGGGGGAACCAGTCACAGCATGACAAAAAGTTGAGCTAATTCAAAATCCATACCTCTGGCATGAATATCACACATGGACTTGTAGTGTCAGGATCAAATTCTGTACTGTTTGCACCTTGCAAACCAAGAATAGATCGTGCAAATTCAATCACAGCAATCTGCATCCCGAGGCAAATACCTAAGAAAGGGATATTGTTTTCACGAGCATACTTTGTGGCAAGTATTTTGCCTTCTACTCCCCTATCACCAAACCCTCCAGGAACTAAAATGCCATCAGCACCCTATGTTACAAATTAGTTAAAGGCTTCAGAAAAGTAAGATAAGACGTAACATAACATCAACTAAACAAATATGTTGACTGAATTAGAAGCAACTAAGAGGAACGAAAGGTCCAAGATAATACCTTCAAACGATCCCATGCAGCTTGATGCGTATCAGGTTCCTGTTAACAGTGAACCTTATCCCTCTAAGTAAGTGAACAAATGGGATAAATGAAATGTAGGCTCCATCCTTGATCACATGCACATGCATATATAGCCTATGCAGCATAAAATCACAAGACCGAGCAACCATACTGAAGGCTCACCTTTTCTTTTGTATCATTTTGAAGATCACAAGCAGCAACCCATTCTACAACAAGTTTCCTCCGGCAAGCAACAGAAGCATGCAAAAGAGCCTATCAGAAATAAACTAGCATGTTAGAATTTAAGCATGCCACAGCAGTTAAACTCAAATGTAGAATTTGAACAGACCTGAAAAGAAATAACTTGAACGTTTGACAAAGAAGAATAAAACATAATTAATCAACAAATTTCTATCAGCTGAAAAATAAAATAGCATGAATAAAAGACACAACAGAATTCACACATCCACTGTAATTAGTGCTCATATTCAACCTCATTAAAATACCATACAATAAAGGGATCATAAACTAGGTCCACCAACTATAATTGTAATGCACTAAGATAAGAGAAAAAGAGGGAACTATTGACAAGATATGTAATTCCATGTAATACTCACCTTCAAAACAGATAGATAAGCATCCGCAAGCCCGGTGTATTTACCAACCATAGCTATTTTAACCTGCAATTCAAATGAAAAAACTTGATGAGCTTTGGGACTAAGAAGAAAGAAATTCAATCAATATCATATCAAGTTGATGCTTGAAACCCACTGGATCTCTCAACATGTCGCAGACTTTTGTTCTAGCAATCCATTCCGTCAAACCAAGCTCCCTGGCAAACCTGGGTTTAAAAATGTAGACATATGAAGCAACTGTAAAGCCATGAATGAAGGACAGAAAGATGAATAGTACAAGTATGCAGTGAATGAAGCATGAAAATAAAGAAACTGTAGAAAGAGGAATCTTGGGAGACAAACCCCGTGAGTTCCAGTACTTTCAAGATTGCTTCATGTGCCTTCTGATCCTATTCATGGTTAGATCAATAAGAAAAAAGTAGAAGACAATTTTCAGATTCTAGTTTGAAAAAGAAAATGAAGAGCCTTTGTTAAGACTGATAAGTGAACACCCTACCTTCAGTAGCAATGGAACGTGCCAAATATTGGGAACATCATATAACGTAAATATATTTTCTTCCTGTAAACAGTCACACTTTTTAGAACGTAAGCTATTATTATTATTAACATCTTCAAAATGAGGGTACATTTCATTACCGCAACATGGCAAAACAGGGAAAGTTTGTTCTTGACACTACCCTCGAGTGCCTATTGAAAAATGAGATATTATTAGGCACGGGTTGGGGATCAAAGATTTAAAGAAAAAGTTCTTAAATATAAGGAAAAACCTTGGTACTGCGGCAAGCGAGAATGTTTGGTATTAAACCACACCCTCTAAGTTTCTGAACACTGTGCTGAGTAGGCTTTGTCTTCTGTTAGTTTTGCATTAGATACAAGTATAATTAGACTTTATTATAAGAAAAGAGACAATTAATCTAGCCTGTGGAAGTTCCACAAAATCAAGCATAACTTTTCCTTTTCCTTGGAATAAGACGAGCACATGGAGGACTAACCGGTTCACCAACAACATTAATAACAGGCACCAGGCTGACATGAACCAAGCAGAAATTCCCAGGACCTATTACCAAAAGAACGACACTAAGAAAAACCTGAAAACAAATTGATTTATATGAAAAGTTCATAAACTGAAGTTCCAGATACCTGCATGGTATGACATTTGGCTAAGTGCTTCTGTAAAAGGCCCGGACTCAATATCCCCTGATATGCAACATATACGTTAACACAATTTCTAATACTTAGAAATAATAGAGCTGGATCCACATATTAAATTTACCTATGGTTCCACCTAACTCAATGATGCACACATCTGGTGGGCCTTCTTGTCCATCAATTGGTGTCCCTGCAACACGTTCTATCCACTCTTGGATTGCATCTGTAACGTGTGGAACAAGCTACAATGTTGAAAAAAGTATAATTATAACAAGCTATATACCACTGTGTCACACTGTAGTGTTAACTTTCTAACACGCAAGCAGAAGTTCAAACAGACCTGAACAGTTCTCCCAAGGTAATCTCCCCTTCTCTCCCTATCCATAACAGACTGCCAACAGTTTTCATCAGCAGAATAGTCAATGGTCCTTCATATTTAACTTCAAACAGAAAAGAAATTCAAATTTACCTGCATTATCTTCCCAAGAGTGATATTGTTGTCACGCGTTAAGGTGATGTCCAGAAAGCGCTCATAGTTCCCCAGGTCTAAGTCGACCTTTAAACCAAAAAAGCCAGCAAAGTCATACTGTTTGCTACTGCATGACATCTTTCACTTTTTCCCCGTCTATCTTTGATAATAAAACTTTATTACGGTATCAAGAGGCACAGAAAAAACTGTCTGCTACCAGAACCATCATTAAACAAAACTTACAATAAAACAAAATCAAAGAACTTTTTCATTCTCTCAGTAAAGGAACATGCTGTGGGGGTAACTGACTACATAGAACCCAACATAAAAGTAAAATCAATCACCTCGCCTCCGTCGTCCAGAACAAAACACTCTCCATGCTCAAAGGGAGACATTGTTCCGGCATCAAAGTTGAGATAGGGATCTGCAAATGTGGCACATGAGCTAAAAAAGCTTGCACAAAAACAAAAATTAAAGACTTCCATCAAAGAAAAGATGACAGAGTTTCAGATATCGTTGAAACATCCTGGAAATCGAAACCCGAGATAAAGCTTCACGCTTTAAGCTCAGAGGGAACGCATTTCAATATCTAGAGATGATATCAGACAAAAAGATTAAAAAAAGAAAAGAAAAAAGATTTACCAATTTTAATGGAGGTAACACGAAGGCCGCAGGCTTTGAGGAGCAGCCCTATGCTACTAGCTGTGACTCCTTTTCCGAGTCCACTCACAACCCCACCAGTCACCAGGACATACTTCATTTTCTGGCACTTTCTTGGCTTCAACTCAGCCTAGAAATTAATGGGCAATTAAGCAATGAACGCAGGAAATATTCTAACAGAAAAACTGTCATTTTGTTCTGGGTTTGATGAGACCGAAGGCGGCGGATAAGATTTGTAATCCAAATATAAGAAACATGAGAAAGATGCATGAAAAACAGAACAGAAAAAACAAGAGCTACCTTGTTAACAATGGCGGTACGAACAAGGACGCGTCTTTGCTGAGTCCTGGAAATGCGAATGAGATGAAGGCAGAGTTTTTATTAATGGAGATACCTAAATATTCGCTTCTTTTCGCAACACCACCAACGGCCTTGCTTTGCTTCTGTGCTCTTCGCTTTGTCTTCAAGGCGGCGGGCAACCCTGAAGAGAAAGAGAGAAGATGCTTACTTCTCCACCTTTTTATTGTCACCGATTTTTTATTTTAAAAAATAACCTTTTCCACTTCCATTTTTTTGTTTTCCATTTCCCAATACTAGAATAAATATTTTCTATAAAAAAATAAGGGTTAATTACAATTTACCTCCTGAAATTTAGCTGAAATTACACTTTGCTCCATCATGTTTAAAAAATTTACAATTTACCCCTTATATTTTTAATACAGTCCAACAGTAACTTCTGAAATTTTAATTTAAATAATACGGTTGTCATCTTCAAGTAATTTTAATATGTATCATACTTTTTTTATAATTAATTGACATTTAAAAAATACTTTTTTAAAAAAACTGAAAGAAATATAAAAAGATAAAACTGATAATTTAAAATGTTGATTAACTCTAAAGAAAATATTATACCTATTAAAATTACTAAAAAATTACTACCGTAATGTCTAAATTAAGATCTCAAAAGTTACTATTGGACTATATTAAAAAAATGATAAAATATAGATTTCTGAAACAACAGGAGGTAAAATGTAATTTCACATAAACCTACAAATTATAATTATCTCAAAAAATAAATATTTTTTGTTAAACCAAAAAAGCCTAAATCATGTTTTGTCCCTCAAACTTTAATGACTCAATCATTTTTGTCCATCAATGTTGGAACAAGGGACTTACTCCTTCAACTAAACAGTTTTGGACATTGTTTTTTCCTTTTCATATCATCTGTCGTTAACTCAACATGACGGCTAAGAAATTTTTTTGAAATAAATAACGATGAAGTTGGGGTAGTTGATAGTTGAGCATGAGATCAAAGCCCCCAAACTTTCAAAATTGAAACCTTAGTGGTAGATATTCAAATTTCTAAAAATTTCAAAATCTATAGCAAAAGACTTAATTGGTGATGTCAACTATTGATTCTACATCTGCTTCTAGTATTTGGTGAGGAAGCAAGTGTAACAAGTGGAGTGTCAGCTCAAATTTTTAAAGCAAATCATAACAGTAATAACCATGACAAGAGATTTTATAAAGTGCAAAAACACCAATTTATCAAAATTTAATTTTAGATTTTTACTAACCCATGTATGATTCATGTCTGAGTTGTGGAGCTAATTAAGAAACCTTCTATCTAGGTTACAGTGGACACCTCAATGCTATTTTGAGTGGATTGATGACTCTTAATCAAAACACACAAAGGGTTAATAAGCAAATTAGTAGCAAGGGATGAGGTGGTGGAAGCTAAAATTTGAAAGTTGAAAGTCAAACAGAATGACATGGAAAGTTGAGAAACTCAAGTGCAAATTCTACATTCGTCATCACAAGTGTTTGGTTTTGTTGGAAAGAAGGTGGACGAGCTTAGGGGTTATGTCATTGCGTTCATAACTTACTTTGGGTCATAGTAGTTGGTTTATTTTTTGCTCTATGTAGTAGGTTACGAGGTTTATGACGCACACGCGTTGTGGCGGTTCAATTTATGTTAACATTAAATATGAATATAAACAATGGTAATCATTAACAAAAAAAAAAGTTTCATAAAAATGAAAAAAGATAAACAAGAATTGAGATAAAAAAAGTTAAGGTAAAGTTTTGGGACTAAGAAAGCAAAAAAAAAAAAAAACTAAGTATTAAGAGATAAATTGTGATGACTAAAATTTTATTTTATAATAAAGAAATAATATGAAAAAATTAATAATATAAGATAAAAAGTGGAACTTCAGTAATAAAAAGTGGCCTTTAATGATTAATAAATACAAAAACAACAAAAAATGATCTTTAGGCTAAGAGAGCAAATGTAAATATTTCAAGAATTAAAAGCTTAACAATCAACTTAACAAAAGAAAAAATAAAGTAAATGAAAACTTGGCTAAAACGAATGAGCTCCAACCATACCAAAAAGTATATAACTCATCATGACTAAAGTTTTGTTTTAAAAACAAATAATAAAAAATCACTTAAAAAGGTTAAACGAAATCACTATGGTTGATTTAAAAAATTTTAAAAAAAATCATGATGACTAACATTTTGCTTTAGAAGATAATAAAATAAAAAAATAAGAAAAATAATTAAAGATCAAGGGGACAAATGGAGAGATTTGGTGACCCACATATCATAATTGATATTTTTTGTAATAAATTTTAATAATAAAAAAATAAATAGTCCTTATCAATAAATTTATGATAATTAATTAAAATTTTTATTTGTTTCAAATTTGAGTTGGGCTCTATTCATGTTATATTTATATCATTAAAATGATTAGAGATGATCAAAACATAATAGTATAAAACAAAAACACGGTATGTACTTCAAAATAATGCATATTTTTTTTGTTAATTTAAAAACAATTCACTAAAATTTTTTGTCTCTTATTAACTAAAAATCTAATTCTTAGTATTGATGAAAAATTATCTAAAAAATTTATTTTCAATTTTAACAATTATAGACCAAATTAGTTTGCTAAACTATAGAGCTTGAAGTAAACAATTGATGTTTCAAAACTTAATCATTAATAATGATAAAAAAACTGAAATACAAAACTATGTTTAGTATATTTTAATCAATTAACAATCTAACCATTAACTTAAAAAAGATAGAAAGAAAAAGTAAAAGAAAAAACTGACTAAAGCCGAATCAACGAAAACTAAATCAAAAATAGGTAAATTATAATGATTAAAATTTCATTTTAGAAATTAATAATAAAGAAAATTAATAATAAAAAAAAGAGTTAGGATCAAGATAAAAAAAATAAAAAAATTTAGGTATTAGAGATTTAACAATTGGCTTAATAAAGATAAAAAAATGGTTTAACTAAAAAAAGTAAATTATGGCCACCAATGTCTTACTTTATAAGATAGTACATAAAACAACAACAACAACAAAAACTTGGGGACCAAGAGAGTAAATAGAAGATATAATTAAATAATTATAAGTAACATAGACATAACTCAGCACCTAAAATAAAAGGATAAAAAAAATTACGGACTGAAAACACGTTTTGACCAGAACAAAACCTAAAGTAGATTGAAACAAAAAAATTGCAACACAGTCTCTTAGAAAGGCGACCGTCTTGCAAAAAGAGAATCAAACTAAAAAAAGATAAAATCGCATCCAACACAAAAGCATAAAAAAAAAAAACACAAAATTGTAGATAAATAGTAATCACTATTGATGTACAGTGAATTTTTTTCCCTAAAATATAGTATAATATGAACGTGATAGAGAGTATAATAGCATATGGACTTCCAGTTTTTGGGGTGGCAATAGGATGAAAAATATAAAGTATTTTGTAATATACAAATACTACCTTGTTATGCTCATAGAATTGGGGACTTATGCAGAGTAGAATGAATATTGGACAATAATGTACCTCACCTATAACTATTACAAATTTTCACCATCCATTGTTATTACAACTACGTACTGCATTTTGGTGTTATAGAGTGATTTAGGCCAAAACAAAATCGTTGAAGCAAAACATAGATGATTGAAATTTGATAATTGACCAAATATAGGTGATTGAATAGAATGATATACTAATGATAACTATATTTTATGGTACTTTGTATTTGGGTATATGCTTTTTATAGTTAGCAGTATTTTATTTTTGACATATCGGAAACTTATTAGTAGGTTCTTAATGTCTAAAATAAATGACATGAGTGTAATTTTATGTTTTAGAGAATCTGAGAAGGTGATAATATTTCTCAAACTATGATAGAGCAACTGTAAGTTATGGTAAACTTTGGGATTTTGTAATTTCCCTTTCGTAAATTATTTTATTATCTACTGGACATGTGATTAACAAACAGAAAATGTGTAGATGGATATATTTGTAATATGTATAGTCAGATATAGTAAAATGAACTTAGTACTCACTATTAAAAAAACTTATTTTTCTAACGGGCAAATTATCAACGGTCAGACCGTTATGAATCCTATTCAAATTATGAATCCTCACATTAAAACTGTTGAGTTATTCAAACTTTAATATAGATTACTTGAATCTTTACTTTAGTATTTTAAAGAGTTTTATTATAGTAACAATTCATTAGTATTGACTATGACAATGAATGCATTATTTAGAAGGCTACAATTCCAACATTATCAGCCACGACACACGATTGTGATGATCATTGGTTTCCATAACTCTATAATCTAAATAAAAAGCTCAATTAGTGTAAGGTTTTAGTTTGAACGTGTGAGGTTAACGGCTTAGAGTGTCATGTTACTTCCCAATATAAATATGAGCAATGCTACATATATAAAAAGATTTATAATAAAACATCACTAAATCACACATGACACAATTTAATTGGTAGTTAAAAAATTAGGTAAAAGCAGTTAGCTTTTTTTGTAACCAATTAATCCATACCACCTAAAACATTGTACAAGTTAGTTCATCTAACAAAATTCACGAAAATATATTCGTAAGCCAAAGACAGCCAACACTCGAGCGAGGGAGACACAAATGCAAGTGTAACTTTTATGTAAAAGTTTCAATTTTAACCATTGACTCATTCCTCATTGACTTAAATATATTCCTTATCCTCTACTTGACAAACACGGAAAGCAAAACAAAGTGCCTATCTTTTTCACAACTGTAGCTGAAATAACAAGAAATGCGCGTTTCAGAAAAAAAAAAAAAAAACCAATAAATGCGCAATTGTACTGTAAGGGAATGGGAAAAGAAAAATGAAGGAAAAAAAACAAATACTCATGTTGCGTATGCCGTATGAAAAGTTTATATTATTTAGATTAAGGGATGTCAAGGAAAGTGCAAAATTAGGAGTCTAACTCGTGCATCCCTCACTTCTCCCATATAATGCAAGTATTTTCCTTTCAATCTATATTATGGGATATCCCTTATCCCAATTAGACCTATAAAATTGTTTATCCATAAAAATAAAGAGTTCAAATTTTTATAAAAGAAAATACACCTATAAAAAGATCTCACAGGGTATTCTGTAATATGAAGGAATACTAATAAGCACATGACAACAGACCAAAACATTACTCTTTTGATAATTAAAGTTAGCCATGAAATCTGAATTTTTCGGAACTCATAAAAACAAATAATAAATCTCTATTACGTCAAGAAAATCACTACTATTTGAATGTTATTACTATTCATTCATGTATTGGGTGAGAAACCTTAAAAGCACACCTGTTATGTGCTATTAAGGTTTCTCATTTGCTTTTTTCTTTTTGGTTGTTTCCGTTTCTCATTTTCTATTTTTACTGCCGGTATAATCCACTCAATTATTTACCGTGTCCAGCACAACGTATACAAAATTATTATTTTATAAAAAATTTCTAAACAAAATGAATAATTAAAAATGTTTATTTCTCTATCTTTTTTATTTTTGACATGAACAACAAATGATGTTTGTGCCTCTATCATTGTGCAACAAAATATTTACTTTGATCCCGGAGCATATTGTTAATATTTAGAGCTAATTCATTTTAATTTAAGTCAATTTAATTCAAAATATATATATATTTTTATGTTTTTTGCTTAGAACCAATTCCATTTGAAAGCTCATATTATATAGGTGTAATAATATATTAAAAATACAATTTTTATAATTTCATTAGATTTTTATGAATTTCTCCTTTTTAATGCCTAAAAGAGAAAAGTTCATAAAAATTAATAACATCATGAAAATTTACTTTCTAAATATATCATTACATCTAAATAATATTAATTTTTAAATGAAATTGACTTCATGTAAAAAAATATAAAAATAAAAATAAGAAATTTTAAATTAAATTGATTTAAATTAAAGCAAATTGAGTTTTAATTTTAGTATAGGAATTAAATACTCTAAACAAACAGCATGGGGTTGAATTAATTTGAAAGCAAAAAGATTTTACCTATATAATATAGGCAGTCTGATTTGATTTGGCTAAATTGCAGTAATAGTTCAAAACCTTTAATTTTCATTACAAATCAATCTATAACCTTCATGATGTTACAAATTGGTCTCAAACCTTTATAATTCATTATATATTGGTTCATAGCCCTATGCAGATATAGAAACTCAATTTACAGAAAAGAAATTTTGATCATTTAAATTGTCCATTAACTATGAGCAAATTATAGCTTAATTTGAATTTATTAGAAGACAACTATTAGATAGTTTGAATTCATTAACTAATACGAATTATCTGACATTAATGTTTTAAATTCTAATTTAAGTTATTTAGTAACTATTTTCCCTTAAATTCAAACTGCATCATAATTTTCTACTTGCTAAAGAATAATTTAAATTGTCAGTTTTTCTTTACTATAAATTGAGTTTCTGTGATTGTCTAACATTAAGGACTAATATATAATAAATCATAAAAGTTTGAGACTAACTTACAGCGAATGAAGGTTAGTGAGTCAGTCACCATTTGTAACGAAAATCAAATGTAAATGAACACAGGTTTAACTTGAGTTTAAAATCGTTTGTGATTCTTGCATATATCTTCGACAAAAGAGGTAATTTTGCTATTAAAGTACAGGGCAGAAAGTGATTTTGTCACTAAAGTATTTTTTTGGAGAAATTTGCCACTAATGTTTTTGAAATAGGCATATTTATTATCAATGTTTTGGAATAAGAGGATATTTATCATTATGATAGTTAACGGTAAGAATATCCCACTATTACAAAGAATATTCCATTAGAATGGAGGTGAGTTAGATATTCTACTAGCAATGTTAGCTAATATGTAGAATATTTGTCATCAATGTTTCGAAACAGATATACTTGTCATTAATGTTTTCGAAACAAATATATTTGCTTCCAAGTTTTGATACCGGTGACGATGGCCACATTTAGGAGGGGCGAACAAAGTGGAAGGTTGTCTAATGGTGGTAGATCGCATACGAGACACGACAAATAACAATTGCTCGACAATTAAGACTGGAAAACAACAATTGCCTAGCAATTATTGCCTCTGGAGTGGAGCAAATCTATGGGTTTTTGGTTGTTGTGGTTGAGGTTGAGACTCTACTGGTTGTATGAGTGAGTTAAAGGGAAATTATGGTAGAAGAATTCATCGGTGCATTTATGTGGCATTCCATTTCCAATAGATAAAGGGAGATAGGGTGGAGATGGTGGCATTGGTATTGAAGATGAATGATTAATTTGAAAAATAGGGAAGAAATACAATTTGAGTTATTATATAATAATTTTTTTACCATTTTTATCTGTGTCTCCACGTCAATAAAAAATTGTTACATCATCTTTCTATTAGTATATCTTGACATGTTACTAACGATAATAATATATATACCAATTTAAAAAATGTTAGTAGCAAATATTTTTTTAAAAATACTTAAACAGTCAAATTACTCTTCGACCTATATCTTAATAACAAAGTTGCCCCCTTTGCCCATGAAAAATTATCAAATTCAATACTTATTTGAAAGCGAAATTTCTTTTTGGGCTTCCGTGTCAACATTATTTTCCTGGTACTTCTTACTATTTATTTATCTACTTTTCCTACGGAATGCTGCTAAGTGGGACCCTCTGGCTCAGGATTCAGGAATCTTTTTGGGTGTCTCAAAATAAAAAGGGGTGTGACTTTTGAAGAATCAAAATCTGAGGAAAAAATGAAAAAGAAAAAGAGAGACCTCATTCACACCGAGAAAGAGCGAGGGCGGCCAACATATTTGAAGATTAATCACAAATTTTGTCCGGTAGTCTTAATCTTAGTCCTCAGGCGCAAATTAGGACAAAAATTGTACAAAAAAGGAGAAATCTTCTCACCGCTAATCTAAAAACGAATATCATAAAAGAAGGGGCAAAAAAAAAAAAAAAACCTTTGTTCACCGGCATATAGCTTCAATTTCAAAGGAAGGTCCAAAAGGGAACAGGTTAAAAAAAAAAGAATATACACCAGAGAGTGGTCGTGTAGAAATGAATATGTGAAAGCTACTTATTTGCTGGGATCAAGTAGTATTAGTAGTAATTTACTTGATTAATATCTATCGGAACAATATATAATACTCTCTTTGTCCCATAATAAATAAAATGTTTTTCTAGGTATAAAGATTAAAGTATATATAATTTATAATATTTTTTCTAATTTTACCTATGAAACTAATTTTTTTTTAATTTTGTGTAGTAAGAGTTTAATTAATGATTAAAAAATAAAAAAATTTTGTTTATTTTGTACAGTGACAGATTGAGTGAAGATTAAAAAAAAATTTTTATTGAGTTTTGTGTAATAAAAGTTTAAATGGGAGTAAAAGAGTAAGTTGATTATTTAAAATTTTTTAAAAAAGAAAATGTTTTAACTTTTTTTGAATATCCTAAAAAGAAATACGTTTCTTCTAAATTGGGACGGAAGAAATATAAATTTCTTAATTAATAACAGGTGTGAATGAAGCCTAACTTAGGATATACTCAAATATTTTTTTGTAACATTGAATATTATTAGTTGTTTGATCAGTCCTATTTTGAAATATGAACACTCTTTTGTTGTGGAGTTGGATCAAGCTAACTTCTTAGCATTTTTAACAAAAAGGGTTGCTTGTTTTCTTAAAGAAAAAGAAAGAAAGAAATACCTCCAAAGAAAAGAAAGAGTATCCTTTGTCATAATGGTAAATGGGTCAGGGTCACCATAAAACTTCTTGGGGGTAAAAATCACCACCGGTCCCAAGTTTTTGACTTTCATTGCAAATTGGTTCCAACTTTTATTTGGTTGCAAATTGCTCACAAACTTTTATAATTCTTTGCACATTCGGTTTTAATCCTAAGTTGACACAAAAACTCGATTTACATAGAAAAAAAATAATAGTTTAAATGTTTCATTAACTCTCAGAAAATTATAGCATAATTTGAATTTATGAAAAAATAATTTATCAAACAGTTTAAGTTATAATTTAAAAAATTAATGTCAGATAATTCATTATTCGTGAGAGTTAATAAATTTAAACTGGTTAGTAATTTTCTTTCGATAACTTCAAACAGTGTCATAAATTTTTTACAGTTAATGGACAATTTAACCTGTTAATTAACTAATGGCAACGAGCTCTGTTATATTTGAATTGTCTTATATACTTCCTACTTTATGTATGCATTACCCCTATAATTACCTTTTTACCCTCATTAAAATCAAAAAACTCCTAGTATATCCTACCTTGCTACGCAGTTTCCTCTTCTCTTAATGGTGGCAATGGACTGAAGTGGAATGAGGAGTGGGCAGGGTTGGCAAGCCATGTCCGCCGCCACGTGCCTAGCACCTCAAGTTTGTCGCGCCAAATTGTAGTGATGTTTGTCATTGCCGAGCAATGCAATTTTCGGGAGCGATGAAGTTGTGTTGCTGCTGTATTATACAACTTCTCCTCATCCTTGCTTGATGACAGTGGAAGAAGAATGATTAGGCAGAGTCAGTGAGCCACGTCCACCACACACCCAACTCCTCCAGCCATGGTGCCAGAACACAATCTGTCGTACTGCCCCTAAAATAAGTTCGAGTTTCGACTAAACCATTTTCCTCATTTCATGAAAAATTTTAAACTTAGTCCTGTAACTTTTTCTTAAGTTCTTATTGTGGTCATTAATGAATTTGGATTTTCAGTTTAGTCACCCTAACAGGTTTTATTTATTTCATTGCAATACTTTTATGCACTAATAGGTTTTTATCTCATTTATAGATACATCACACATTATTTTTACGTATTTTTTACTTTATTTATACATTGAATTCGTACATATCTGATATTTAATTTATACATATGGCGGGAATCAAGAACTTGAATTGTTCATACTTTTTTTTAATTGGAGGTTGAGCTCGTACATATTATTAAATACATTGATAACATATCCGTGATTTTATTTGTGTATATGTCATATATCATTTGAACATATCCCTAGCTCATTTCTTTATACATCAAATTTTTACATTTGTTTTGTATTATGAAAAGTAAATTTTGAAATACAAATATATAAAAATATAAAAGTAAAAGATAGGTTGCACATGTAATATGAATGACGAGACTAACGATAAAAATC
This sequence comes from Aquilaria yunnanensis, assembly GCA_039654915.1. Taxonomy (NCBI): domain Eukaryota; kingdom Viridiplantae; phylum Streptophyta; class Magnoliopsida; order Malvales; family Thymelaeaceae; genus Aquilaria; species Aquilaria yunnanensis. Next base: position 1,280,518 of record CM077597.1, on the reverse strand, counting down.
CAATTACTGCCCAGACCGGCCCTAACATTTACCCAAATATCATCCCTCCCAAAAAATTTAAAAAAAAAAAGAAAAAGAAAAAATAAAACGAGGATGCATGTGAGGTGCAGGGAATTTGCTGAGTGAGAAATTTTTTATTATAAGAATAAAAAACCATTAAGATACTTAAGCACTATAAATCAATCTCAGTGTATGAGCATCTGCCGACACAATTAAGGTGTTTTTTTTTTTTTTTTGTCTTTTTGACTATTTCAATCAACGGTTCGTATCAGTGATTGTAAAAATTATTTAGCATATTTTCAAATTTACCGTGCGACAAATGACTTTTACTGTTTTTAGATATTATTTGAAGTTTTAACAGCTAAATTTTTCTCAAAATCCATAAACAAACATGAATTGGAAATCTAATAACATTTTACTAATCTCAAAAGTATTTTTAGAACATTTGTACACTTTTCCCTTGAGATTCATAACTAATTATACTTGTAAGTTATACCTCCAAGAGAATTTACGGTCATCTCTTGTTTTTTTTTTTTTGTCTTTAATATTGTCAGACATAGATTTTTGACATTCCAATTCCGCAAATTTTTTCAATAAAATTTAATTTTTATTATATAGTTAATAAATATTTTAAATTATTAATCTTTTCTCTTTATAATTTCAATAAATTTTTTTTTAAAAAAAGGAGATAATACATAAGAGTAGGTTTTCGAACTTTACTTCGTATAATTAGTATGGTACAACAGGCCATTTTCAAAAGGCAATCATTCTATATTTATTTATCTGTTAGTTTATACAACTTAAAGAAATAAAAAAATCATACAATTTTGAGCGTCCAAGGAGCCTATAATTGAATGGTACGTTTCCAATTAAATATAACTGGTATATGAATTGACTCATAATGCAAAAGTATAAGAATAAGCATTTAAAAACTCCCAAAAACAAATTTGAGTTTGTTATAACATCTTGGTCCAGATATCTTGTCTCCAACACTTGTTCTTAAATACTTTCACATACAAATGATAATGCAAAATTATAGCTTCTAATTATAATGCTTAAAACTTTCTGTGTTAAATAGCACCATAAATAAATTTAAGTGAAATTCAAGTAGAAAAAATCAAATGGTGCAAACAACTTGGAAAAGGAGGCAATAGCAATAAATAAATATTTAAAAAAAATCTACAATTTTATGTGTAATATAGTATCATCGATATGCTATGAACAACATGAACTCGCCTAGTGTTTATATAAAATTCAACGTTGTATTTTATTCATAAATGTCGACGTGTGACCTATAACTAATGAAAAAGGGATTTCACAAAATAAATAAATAAATAAATAAAACATGTTTCCAGTACATGCATGTGTTACATATATCTTTTACTTCAGTAGGATGAAATTTACTTTTAACTTTTATTTTTTTCTATCATTAGAAAGAAACTTATAATTACTTAAACAAACATAACAAGGTTACATTAACATGATTACAAATTTAAAAATATTTTTTTATAAAAATGAATTTTATAAACCATTTTAAACGGTCATTAATTTATGAAATATAATAATTATCTGGATACTATAATTTTAGAGTCTCTACATACAAAAATTTGTTAATTAACTATTGTCATGAGTTGAAATGCCTACTTTTCCTAGCTTCAGAAGGTTACATAATCAGCATAACTAACATTTTTAATGAAAATTTTAGTGGAAGTATGGTTCGAACTCTCAACCTACACTTTTGTGTCCTAAATCCTAACATTTTTTATTAAAATTTTGGTGCAAGCATAGTTACCCTATTATTGTCTTTTACTAGTTACTGCTCTAATTAATAAGAAAAAAAAAATCTGAGGGCTAGGTTAAGTTATTGCCGTTGTATAATCCAAGATAAAAAAAATAAAAAAGTAAACATACCTCGTGCGCCAAAAAATAAAAATAAAAATAAAAAATAAGTCCAAAACAACTAGAATATAAATAAATCAAAATAAAGACACAAAACGACTGTGGATTAAGCCAAAAGTTGGTCCCATTTTCAACGAGGTCTACTACTTATCTGCTTCGTTGCAATGTTGCCACTAATTATATTACGTTATCCGTTCAGTCGCCCTTTACTGGTAGGATTAATTAAACAATTGATTAACCACGCAATTGGATTTTCCTATGTTAGTTAATTAATAATTAATTCGGGTCTGGACTTTTGGTAGTTAGAGAGGTTGGTTAACGAGTCGCCCTAATTAGCCATTGATTTGCCTTGTTGATTGTTTTTTGTGGTGCATCAATATTTCTAACGTATTGTGATCCAAAGTTAACGGTTGGTTAGGGAATTTGCACCCCTCAATTAGGGCATAATCCCCACAGACACTTATTAATGGGAAAGGGGGTGAAAATGTCATTAGTGTTATGCGATGGAGTGATTTTACCATTAATATTTTTTTGATGTAAAATTCCCAATAATATTATTTATTGGAAGTAATTTTACCATCGAAGTCGTAAAAGAAAAGAGTGATTTAGCCACCAAACATCTAACAATTGGAATATTTCATCTAAAATAAGATATTATGTGTCACATTTGCAACATGTTAATTAGTGCTACCTCGGTGACTAGTAAACTAAAAAAACTTTTAAATCATTTGGCCTTTAGCCCATGGGTACCTAACTTTAGGAATATATTATTTTAACCATCTTCTCCGGTGGGCATGCATGATCTCGACTAGCCAAGGGTTGCCCCACACAAATCCAACTGTTTTTTGCGAACCTCGTCTTCATCGTCATGCCCACTGTTGCCACCATTGTTGTCACTATTCTCTTCATCTTCCTCAACCTCATAGTCGGAACCCTCTCACTCACAACCTAAACAAGTAGTGCTAAACCTATTGATTCTCAGCCCTAGAAATCTTAGAAAACTGGAAACACCCAATCTAATTTTGGTGAAGAGGACGAAATGTTGAAGACAATCGTGGAAATGATAGATTTAAAAACTTAAGAGCTAAGGTTTAAGGTAGATAAATTTTTGAATTGAAACTTGTATCTTCTTCATTTTAATGTTTGCAACACAAGCAACTTTAACTGCCCGTTGGAAAATTATTCTTAACATTTAACGTTAGTGACCATTTTACATTAAAAAAAAATTGATGATAAAAATCGCTCCATTAACCTAACATTAGTGAAATTTTTGCTCCTTATCCCTTCATTAATCATCTCATAATTCTTTGACATATAGAAACCATATGTAAGGATTTGGCCCATAGGAAATAATTGAATACCCGGCATGAGAAAATAACAAGTTCAATTGTATATTTTTGCTAGTAACTATTTTTTTTCCCTTTTCACCAAATAACATTTAAACATCCACCAAATGAAATTACATCTACATTAGTACTTATAATTCCTTACCAATAAGGGTATATTAGTAAATAAATAGAATCTCAGCACATTGAAGTAAAAATATCATTTAATTTAATTACTTTTTTTTTGTTTAAGGAAACACTACCATCGGCGTAAATTTTATTAATTATAAAATCTAGCGGTACTTACAGTAATTGAAACATGTTTTATAGGAAATTTTAGCAAAAAATTCAAATATATATATATATATATTAAAAACCTAGGATTTGTGGTTAACAACATAGTCAGACCAGTTATAAACTAAGAGTGAAAGTGAAAAAGAAAAAGAAAAATTAATCATCGTCTTTGGCCAGCACCTCTATTAAGTGTTTGATTTACCTAGATTTGTAGGTATTCCATGCATTTGGATGTCAAAAAAAATGAAAATGCAAGTTGGAGGACATAATTGGGAAAGGGGGAAACACTGGAGGACATGAGGAAAAGAGATGGAAAATATCAAGGAGGTTAGGCGCAATGTGAACGCACTTCCTTCTTGTGTGTACGCATCATGCCTAAGAGGAATAGAGCAGATCACAATGCGAACACACTACACAGGTTGTATGTTTGCACAAATTCCAAAACTGATAAAAAATTCATGATGCGAAGGCACCACTATGGCTATGCTTATGCACTACTTGGGTAAGAATGAAGGGGCATGTGGTGGGACTTGGAGCTAAATTTTGAGTTTGTCTTTAAGTGGAAGCCAATTTTCACTTAACCCCTGCCTTATTGGTGGAGCTTAAGAGATAGAAACCCTTGAGACAATAACAAGGGGACAACTTTTTAAGGAAGGGGGATTAGCTTGGAGATTAATAACATATATCATTCTAGGTTTTACATACTTTTCTAAAGAACCACCACTAGAGACATTTTCTTGGAGTTTGCTTAGAGGTGCCAAAGAGACTTTTCTAAAGAACCACCACTAGAGACATTTTCTTGGAGTTTGCTTGGAGGTGCCAAAGAGAAGCTTGGAGGTGCCAAAGAGAAGCTTGGAGGCTAAAGAGATTTAAGGTTCTAGGAGTTTTTATTAGTTTCTTCTTCCCTTTTTCTTATTGTATTTCTTCATAGTTTCCTTGAACTCTAGCATGATATTTGTTCCTAGTTCGGACATGGAGTAGATTTTTATTTCTCTTAAGGATGGATCTCTTGATACTTGTTATTTTAATGTTGATTTGAGATTTCCTTGGATATTGATTCTCTTGTATTGCCTACTTTTGTGGTTGATTCATGTGTGTTGGTTGGCCACTTTCTACATCTCACAATCTCAACTTTGTTCTTGAGAAATAAATATGGGAGGTGGAAATGAAGATTATAACATGGTGGGTAAGGGTGATTAGAGATAACCATTCAACTCGTAAGGTGATTGAATTTGGGTTAGGTAATAATCCATCTTAGATTAACAAATGAGCTCGAAAGATGCCATGGTTAGTCTTAGGTGAGCGAAATTTGGTCTTGAGAAAGGGAGTTTTAAAGTTTGAATCCTTACACCACATAGAAAATTGGTATCATTGTGTTTTAATTGATTTAGGTAGCAAGTTAAAAGGTGAAATCCTGAGGACATTGTCTTTTTATTCAAGTTAATTTAATATTAGTTAAAGCTATTCAGTTCTAGATTGTATTATACTCATTTGCATTTCAATCTTCATTTATGGTACTAGTTCTCCATCACTATCTTAGAACTAGTTTGATTCTTTATTTAGCACTAGTTAAATTTTAATATAGCTATAGTTAGTGAAGTGTCTAGAACTTGATTTCAATTGGAATCGCATTAATCTCTTGGGATGATACTTGAATTCACCACTTACACACAACACAATACATTTAGGGGTGAATTTGGGGGTTTATAAATTTAAAGTTCTTGTGTTCACAACTAAGTTTTTAGCATAGCTCATTGTCTGAACTCTTAAGATGTTTGTAAAACAGCAAGACCCCAATCATAGATGCAAACACATATCTCAATGTCCTTAGGTGTCAGTCTCGCCCGTTTCCCCAATATCACTTTGTACCAAAAGTTGACTTGGAAACAATGATTGAGATCAATATGGCCGCCTCTTCCCCTTCCAACGGTAAACCTGAACCAACTCAGTCGGGTTGGGGCAGTCTGTACCTAGTTTTAGGCTTTAAAGCTAGTCTAGTCCCAGTCTTCTCAACCCCCACCCTAGACCTATGTTTGTCCCAATATTTTATGTTCCTTCCTTGGGTTGGGCCAGGTTTGACCTCGAGCCAGTCCCGGTCTAATGTGGGTTGACCAGACCCACTGGTGACCTCTATAAAAGCCCCCATCTCTCTCTCTCTCTCTCTTTCTCTTTCTCTCTCTCTCTCTCTCTATATATATATATATATATATATATATATAGAGAGAGAGAGAGAGAGAGAGAGAGGGGGGGGGGGGTTTGTCTAACATTTGCCCAGAGAGATAGAGAGAGAGAGAGAGAGAGAGAGATAGAGGGGGGGTTTGTCTAACATTTGCCCTTTGGGCATATTTTATGAAGCATTAAATACACAATTGATTCTTATTAAAAAAGAAATATGTTATTAATTAAGGTTGAATACCTTTTTATACCCAAATAACATCTCTTAAATTAACTCATTTTTTATTCTCATCTTTGGCTCCCAACTATAAAAGATTTTCCCCCATTTTTTTACTCCTACTCCTCTGTATTGCTCCCCCCTTTTTCTACCTAAATCCTTTAATTTAACATGCGGCTTGTGCTCCCCCCTCCCCCCCCCCCCCCCTAAAGTTAGAAGTATCATGAATATACAATTTATCAAGTTTTTTTATAAAAAATCCAAATATAATAAAAAATTACATTGTATCTTAGTTTTGGTGATGATGTTAGTACAAGCGAATAAAAAAACTAGGAAGGATAATTGTTTTATATCATCTTATTATATATTACAAAATCGAAAAATATCAAATCCTATAGTGTAGCAATATTGTCACAGTTGTATCATGGTGAAAAAAAAGTGCAGGAAGCCAATTGTCGTAATTTTAATTGTTGCAGTTATGTCGCACGTTCACGTGTCATCATGTGAATATGGCACGGTTTAAGATGACATTTTTTCGTCGCACATGACATGAGTGTTGTTTCTATAATAATTTTTAGCTGCAACTTGCAACACGAAAATTTTCTATTTATGTCCATCGCGAATTGAATGTTTTTCTTTTGTAGTGACTGAATTGAGGAAGAAAAGGTTTTTTTTTTTTTAATCAGAAGCATAATCTATATAAGATATAAGAATAGGAGATAATAAAAGGAGGAATGACTATTTTTTCGAGACTAAAAAATCACTTAAATTAACATTAAAATATTATATAAGAAAATGAAGAGAAACCCTTAACATTCCCCTCCCCGTATCTACCGTTAGTTAAGTTTATTATATTAATAGCTTGGCCACCCCATGTCTACCGTTGCTCGGAGCTTTTAGAAGGATCGGGTCCACTACCAACACCAATAAAAAAAAAAAAGGGTCCACCACCTACATGAGCAGCAGTTTCGGTAGCTTTATTTAATCACTAGCTAATTAAATTAATCAAACAGAGGTTAGAAGATCGCCCTGGAATCAAAAGATGTTGATGTTCAAACAGTGGAAAAATAATTGTTGATTTGAACACATATTGACTGTGATCATACGTACATTCTAGTGGAAAATAATTGTTGATTTGAACACATATTGATTGTGATCATACTTACATTCTTAAAATTACACCATCTAATCAAAATACATTAAGGTATATGTTAAAACTAGTTAATTATGGTTGCAATTGGTTAAGTTTTACTACTAAACAAATTTATCTTCAGATAATTAGGCAGTGCATAGATAATATAGTGGTGTGTAGATACAATGTATGCATAAGAGAAAAGAGTATGGGGATTTATAGGCGGCGTACCAGATGATGTTAATAATAATTCTCCTCGTGCTCCTCAAGAGATGGATCTTCTGCAAAAGAAGAAATCAACAGATCATGCAGCCAGCCAATAGTTCAACCCCAAGACAATTCCATCTATTATGTATGTATGTATGTAAAAGGAAATTAATTAATTAGGTAGGGAAAGGGAAACAAAATAAAAATAAAAATAAAAATAGTACAAGATAAAAAGGATGATGAGATGGATTGGTAATTAGAAATGAGAAAGGATGTGGGAGCTACCTGGCTATATATATGTGAAGCTATAAATTAGCTATGGATGGAAAGAAGAAGAAGAAGAAGAAGAGGAAATTAAGCTGCTCCAGTGATGAGATTGAGTTGAAGATATATATATCAGATGAGTTCACGAGTATTGTGGCTATATATATAAATAATCATGCAAGTTAAACCTAGCTAGCTATTTAATTTATATACGCTATGATTAAATTAAACGCACATAAATTAATTAAATTTGGGAAATAAAAACAAATATATATATATATATAGTGGAAATTTGTGATTTTGTAACGCACGAGAAGAGGCAGAGAGATTCTATGTGGAGGTGACATTTGTTGGAAGAGGAGTTGGTATATATGCTGGTCTGTGAGAGAGGAAAACGTGAAGCTTGGAATCTTGCGCAGAAAACCCATCTCTTTCTTTCATCCTCATCCTCTTCGACTCATGGCCACGTCACTACAATCCATGCAGACAAGTACAACAATTAACTAATCTGGCCAAGCCACCTGGGGTAAGTTCTCGAGGACCCTTCACCTTCACTTCTAAAAGTTTTCTACTTTGCACAAAACTTACACTAGATCATTCTCTCTCCTATCAATCGATTCCATATAATAAAGTTAACATATGCCATTTACTTTTTCAAGTGTTAAAAGAAAAACTACTATTTTCCTTCTATATTCTTAAAAATATTTTATTTCTTTTATTTAAGTTTGACTTAGATTTGTTCATATCATTATTTGTTAGAAAAATTTTTAAAAAATATATTTAGAAAGTACATGGCTTTATTTATCATTTATATATAAAAATTTTTCATTTAGAAACTAAAATGTTGACAATAAAAAATTATAGATTAATTATTGTGAATAATAGATGCTACAAAGAATTTGAGATGAAAAGAGTATTTTCTCTATATAAACATCACTTTTTATTTATTTTTTATTTATTTTATTTTTTTACCTTTAGCTAAAAACTAAAAAAACATACACATATGAATTCAATTAACTTTTATACCATTTGAAATTTTATACTTTAAGAGTCCTAAGTAGTATTTTTAGAATATAGTATTTATTTAAAAAAATTATGTATTTTTATTGATTTTCTTTATTGGCCTAGGCATGGAAAAAGTCCATAAAAATCAATTATTTTATAATAAAAAATTATTCAAGTGATTATTAGGTGGGTATTGTATTAGCTTTCAAATAACACTAGTTCTAGATGAAAAATCAGCAAAAAAAAAAAAAAAAATACTGCATTGAGTAATGAGTTATTTATTAATCTAAAAAAATATATTGCATTGAGTAAGAGAAATTTCTGTGTAACACACGTACAAAAAAAAAAAAAAAAACAAAGAAAAAGAAATTTGAAGCAACAAGGACCATCCTTAGTCATGAATTCATTCTAGTTATCTAGGTAGCTTGAAAACTTTTGCTATTTAGCTGCGTGCTACTAAAAAATAAAAAGGTCTTGTGTAATGACTAAAATTAAGTACTACCAGTTAATATATATAAAATATGGTTTCATCTTAAAATTAAGGATGATTAGTTACATGTTGTAATTGTAATTACACCATGCATGCACATTATTACTTTTTTTTTTTGACGTATTTAATTGGTATTAGTCAATAAATTTAAAGCACTCTCAACTCACGTCATGAAGCACGCATCAATTCAAATGTTGCAGTCGTTATCTAAAAATGTATATAAAAAAGGTGTAGTATGTTTATCTCCACCTTAATTATTATCCAAACTATAATTTCTTCCGGATGTGATATGATATGATCGAGTCGACCAACACATTATAAAAGAAAAAACTCCAGATATATAGACGACTGTACTGAGCCCCTTATGATTTATTAATGGGTACATGACGGATCACCATCAACACCACAATAGGAATTAGGATGATGATGATGATGGATGGAGTAAATCGACGTAGCTACCAGCTAGCTACCTGAAACTCAACTTAAGACCTTAATTATTTTATTCTGCTTTTTTGGAGATTGGGATTTTTTTTTTTTTTTTTTTGGTAAGACTATAATTAATTAAGTTAAAAAGAGGGAAAAAGAAAAAGAGGGTTTGAATCTTGGATTAGCAGGTGGGAGAATCCTATGTTCTTTATATTTACCAGTTAATCTGATAGAATGGAACAGAAATATAAACATTTTTAAGTATCACTTTCTTCTTTAACCATCAACTCGATCGATTAACAGTATTTTTGTATATATCATGCAAGTGAAGCGAGATGATCGATGATATGTAGTCATGCAAGGACACAAGTATTTTAATTTAATTTAAGTGCATGGAGAGGATGGATAGATATGCTTTCTTTAATATGCATGTTTGCTTTCTTTTACATTATCATATATATATATATATATATATATGCCTCCTAATGTTGGTGCTTGATTGAGCCAGCCCTGCCCTGCTAGATTTTATTTGTGGGGTCCAAATAAAACAAGTTGACACGTGTTACTAGTATTTTGTTTCCTCATCCTCATTGACTTGTTCCAGAAATGGACCAAAAAAAAAAAAAAAAGGGTTCTCAAACCTTATCAGGTAATTACTTGCATGCATCAAACTTCACCACCAAGTCATAGAGCCGGCTTCCCATTTATATTACAAATATTTGACGAGTAAGAAGCGTGTGTCTTTATACACACACACACACACATACATATAGGGTCCCTCCAATAAAAGAACACTAAAATTTTGCATGCAAACATGATCGAGATTGGCTCATTAATTCCATTTCCACCAGCAAAATTGATGATCAAATTAAAAGTTTCATCTTTTCTCATCAAGCAACCCCTAACTACTCCATTAAACCAATTTTTCTCTTAATTTCTTTTGATACATACAACTAATTGACATAGCCAACAAACTAACGAACGTAAAATAAATATAAAAACAATGCAAGCAACGCCTAGCTAGAACACCCTCTTGTAATGATTGAGAGAAGAGCTAGCACTCCTTGCAGGAGCCGAAAGTACTAGCTGATCCCATAAAGCAAATCTTGTGTTAACATACATACGTACATACATACATCTATATATAATTCAATGCTTGGTAGTCAGCAACGAAGTTGGCATCGAATGGTATAGATAGATGAACTGATCCGATCTGCATGAATGAACAGCCCCATCTTTAGAGCAAGCCAGAGCCATGCGCCCATATGTGTTTGGAACTTGAACCCCATTGGATGCTCTGATGCATGCATTTGTTGGAAACTGACCCCCTAGAGCTGGTCTGTCTGCAACACCGTTGGCTGCTTTTCATTCAAGGCTGAAATCCAGTAAACCCAAATCTTTACTGTTGTTGGCTTCACCATTTGCCATTACAAAGCGACACTGCTCTTTTCAGAGTAATCATTTTCAAAATCTTCAACCTCCAGATCTTCCTCCTCCATCAATCCATGAAGGCCAACTGTTTCTGGGAATCCAACCAGTTGGTTAGCTTCCTTTTGTTCACGAGCAGTTCGTGCTAGGTACAAAAGGACGTTCTTTGCTTTCTGGTCTGGTGAAAGATGTGATGCCATTTCCTTGTACCAAATAACTGCACTATCAAAATCTCCACTTCTCCCATACGCATCCATTATGGTTGTGAAAATGGTCTGATTTGCTTTAACGTGGTTCAATCGCATTTGTTCATATGTCTCCATCATCTTTTCGATGTTGTTCACTTTAGCATACCCTTTCATCATGGTCCCATAGGTGACAATGTTTGGTTCGAGCCTGTCCCGTTTGAGTTGTTTGTAGAACATTTCTGCCCCTTCCATGTCGGATGCGTTTACATAGGCTGACAGCATAGTCGTGTAAGAGCATATATCAGGGGTATATCTGCAAGGAAACAAATGCACATGGTTGTGTCATCAAGTAAAGCTACAGCACAAGACTTGCAAAATGATATACAGGATGATGGACCTAGCTGTGGTCCTACGCTGTACAAGGATAGCAGTGACATGTATGAAGCTCTTCCGTGGAGATAAGAATGAGATCATTTTATTTTATCTGTTTGCTATTTGGCTCCAAGGAAAAATCAACATTTTTGAATAATTATGTAACAGGCATCATATGCAGTCCAATTCAGTGGGAAACATAGCCCCACACACAGAAGCATCCTCTTGAAAAGGAAATGGCATTGTTGGGGTGTAAGGGAGGGATATATTTACTTCCCAACAAAAGTTCATAGAAAAGCTTGTCGTTTGGCACAACCTGCTGCAAACTTAAATTAGAAAATAAAAGTATAGCGCAATGCAGAGATTTCAAAATATCATTTGCTTTTACAGTGTGCTGAAGTGAGAAACATATCTGAATGTAAATGGAAGAAATACGAAGACACTACCCTAATGACATAAAACTATTCTTCTATAATTAAGTTACTAAGGCACATTCAACACCTCCAAAGCAAATAGCATGGGGGTCAGATTTGGAGCTTAACAACTTCAACCATAGAGTTAAACTTGCAACAGACAAGTATGCAAATAATCAAGTTGGAAGTGAGAAGTTCTTTGAAATTCATTACAATAATACCAAAAGAAAATCATTGAAAAGGTAAAAAAATCTAAGCAGGACTTAAAGTTTTGCTATTTTCAGCATTTTTTAAGGGATATTGAATTTAATAAAGAAAATAGGGTGTTTCAAAATTACTATGCATTGAAGCCACAATTTTAATGGCTATTCTAGGCTCTTGGCTCTCAAATAGAAGACAATACCTGTCTCTCCTCATGCTCTTGAACACTGTCCGGGCTTGCTCAACCATTCCAGATATCGCAAAGGCATCAAGCAAGATGTTGTAAGCTTTGTGCGTTGGCCTAACAGAGGAAGGGAAGAGCCTTATTACAAACTAACAATGATAAAAATTTGGAGAAGAGGAAGGAACTAAAATTGATTTTATTCAAAGCATAATGTTTTTCATCCATGGCTTTCATTGAGAGCTCACACCTCTCTAAATGAATCAAATCTAACATTTTACTGTGCACACACTGAAAACTAGCCTATAACATCTTTAGATTTCCCACTTACTACAAATATAATCACAACAACCAACAATGAGTAATATAGTACAGAAGCTGAGCCATGTTTTCTGCAATAAAGCCAAAGACCTGTTGGTTTCAACTTGTTGGATAATTAATGGAAATAACTTATTAGCTGCCACATTAATGATACTTGTTTAGAAAAATCAAATGTCACTCGGTTAGGAGACATTCGTTTGAGCAAATCTAAACACGTGTCACAGCAGCTGTGTTTTGAGCTATAGGCAATGTTGGAATTCTTGATTTTAAAGTATATAGAGAGCTGAAAACCAGTTGCAACGTGCCAGACAAGGTAATTTTATTTCCTTTATATTTTTTCATCAGTTATTAACTTTTACGCATGGTGGGTTATGAATCTGTCCAGGCAGTATATAAGTACACACCTGACACCAGCATCAAGCATTTCCTCAAAGACGGCCAGAGCTTCATCTTCTCTCCTCGCTTTCCCATAAGCATTAATAAGTAAAGCATAGCTCACAACATCAGGCCGCAGACCGTCTCTTTGCATCTAAAATTTCATTGACAAGAGTAAGATTTTATCAATGCCTGCAATGACCAATGGTACAAGGACCAAAATGCAAACAGTAGCCGCAGCAAATAATAATTATTCAAAAGATTGGCTTCAGAGAGGACTCAGGGTAAAACGAATGATGTGAAGAAACTGATTCTCTTTCCACTAAAGAAGCATGAATACATGAAGAATACAAATGCCACAAACTAACGATTTTTCTCCATATAAGAATATTCTGTATGGTAACCATGAGGATTCACAACAATCTCTACTGGATGCCATACCCTTCCTAGAATGCAACAGCCTACTCATCAAAACATCTAACTCAAGGCTGGAGCACATGCTTTTCTATAAATGTCTAACTTCCAATGTTCTTTTTTAATGGTGACCAGTTTTGACGTTTCCTTAACCAAAAGAATAAAGCAATACAAGCATCAACTGTTAAATACCAGCAATAATTTTCAAGGATTTCCACTGTGAGGATTTCATGGTTACTAGACATTTCAGCTATACTGGGCAATTGGAATGGAGGACAAGGTTTTGGAGTGAACTCATCCTCACTGGATTATGTCTGTTCATTAGATTATAGCCGACAAGTCGTTGGGGGCATAAAGGGATGCTCACTTGAGAATACTCCAGGCTTCTAAAGCTAACTGCAGTCCACTCAGGTCTCTCAGTACCAAATTCAAAGCGACAACTCATAACAACAGTTGTGCTTTTCCCAAGGCTTCAACAAGAGCCATACTGCAGGATTTCTAGCAAGTTCTGTGTACCACTAGATTCCAATGTCAATTCTGACCATATAGAAAGCTACTTGGCAAAAGACAAAGTATGCTTTGCCAAGAGACCTCTTTCACAAAGAAAGAAATGAAAGCACATATTGCTACCAGAAAACAAAAAGCAGAAGAGTTCCTGACCCAACAGGAAAGTTCGTGAGCAATGTTCATAACTAATAGAAATCAAGAAAATTAAGGAAGTACTACATCACCAACAACATAGACAAACTACTTGCTTGCGATCTGTGGCATTCTTTCATGGACCTATTCCTATTTACTTGATTGACAATGACGGTTGAATGAAATATCCTATGACTGACACAAGTATATGAAGATTCTAGCATGCATACATCACTCAAGTTGTATTCAGAATTTATGGTGCAGTCCACGTGGCAATCTTAGATTATCTGAAGCAAGTAGTTGAGAAATCAATATTAAGCTAGCTATCCCTACCATATGTGGTTGAATCCATTCAAAGTCAAGTTACAAAGCCCCAACAAATGAAGTTTACAGTTATGTTGATTCAAGTCAAGACTAAAACATGCCAAACAAAAAGATAAAAAAATAATTGTATTCGAAATCTAGAAAGGCAAAAAGAAGCAAGTTCCTAAGGAACCCATGAAGCATTACCTGGTCATAGATCTTTGAAACTTCCTTATAATTAGTTTCAAAAGACATCAGACTGTTATAAGTAACTGTGGATCGTTGAATTCCTCTCTCAGGCATTAGGGAAAAGAGTTTGCGAGCTTTATCATAACTCCCTGCTTTCTTATACATATATATCATCATATGAAACATCTTTTGGTCTGGCTTTAATGGTGACTTTTCCGCATCCAAAAGGCTCCCAAACATCTCCTCCACTTCCTTGAACTTATTTCCCTGTTAACAATGTCGAAGGCCAAACAAGCAAAACTGTCAGAATTGTCCCACTGATTGCTGCTCCAGTCAAACAAAAAGAGCTCACCACAGCATATTAAAGTCTACACAATAACTTGCAAAAGAAAATAACACAAGGCTAATTGGGAAAACAAACCTGCACAAGTATTTTGAGTATTATCTGATAAGTCAGGCTAGAAGGCTCTGGACCTGAGGACTGCATTCTTCTGAAGATAGCTTCAGCATTGTTGTATCGTCCTCCTCTCCCATATGCCTCCATGAGAGCCGTTTGGGACAAAACATTTGGAACATAGCCTTTCTTATTCATAATGCTCAAAATTTTCTCCGCCTTACTGAAATTCCCCTGTTTTCCATATGCTGTAATAAGCATCAAGCAATCCCTTTCACTAAAATCCCACCAGTCTTGAGATCTAAGCCATTCAAGAATCTAGGTAATAAGAAAGAAAGCAAGACAATGAGGAATTAGAAATACAATTTTGAATCTATATATGTAGATAAGTAGCTTTTTCTATAGTAAAATGGAAACTTAAAAGGTTAGCATTTCTCCATCAGATGAAGTTCAAAAATATTATTCAGAGGGTTTGCGTTGGAAGTACATTTTTCCAGCATTGCAACTCATTGAACTAGTATCTAGGATCTTCTGCCTAATCTTAGATAGGTCATCTAAGGGTTTGGAGACATTAAACTATGACCTTTGCTGATTATCAAAAGCCGACATTTCATTAAACACCAAAACTAGCCCAAAATTTCTCCAGCCACCAATGTTTCTACTTTCATGAGACTTGGTCACTTTGGGGCAATGCTTCTAATGATTATGTATTTAAAAAAGTTTAGAGGATAGTGTTACTGGAACAGACAATTTTCGGCTATAGAAGAATGCTTTAATTGACAGTGGAAAAAAAGGTACAAAAAAAAGAAAAAAAAAAAGAAAAGAAAAGAAATCTTATCTATAATATAACTCCTGAGTGTCCAAAATTGCTGATCAGTTAATCTCAACACTATCTCCCCTCAACAATAGTTTAGTTTTCAAACGTGTAACCATGAAATTCTGCACAATTCAATCTCATCATTTCATCTGATGCTTTAAATGCACAAGAATTCATCAGAACTTCAAGCAAACGCCACATTTTGGGTGCCAATTTGCCTAGCATAAAGGCCATTCTTCAATTGATCATGGCATTGCAATCTTTTAACAGTAATTCATTTTAAAGCGAAGATGAACAATCAGGTACAAAGCCAATGCTTCATTTAACAATAAACTCTGACTAATATCGTACCTCACTAACACGGTTCCACTTCTTGAGCTGCTTGAACCTAACCAGAGTCCCCAAAACCAAGCCTTTGGGCAGAGGTTGTCCTCTTGTCCTCTTACGTGTGAGAACCACGACGGCGGAGCCGGTCTCCTCAATCTCCTCCATCATTCTCCTCCAGGTCCTCTGACGAGCTTCGTCGGCTTCATCTTTAAAGGTCTCGCCTTTCTTTCTCCTCTGAAACATTTTTCTCGGCGCCAACATCGCCATAGAAACTACCCTGAGCTTCGGCTTAGCATCCACTGGAATGGCATGGACAAAGAAACAAGGACACGAAGTTCTAGGTCCAGGTCCAGCCCCGGCGGGGCAAGGGGAAGAGAGGCGAAGAGAGAGCGACGCCATGGGAGAGGGAAATTGGGGATGTAAAGGAGTTGAAGCAGAGAGCGTCCGGGCAGTTTAGATAGCGTTCTCCAGAGGCCGGGACTTGGACCAGGAAAGGAGGAGGTAATCCTCAGTCTGTCTTTCAAAATTTTTCAGGGTAAAGCCACTCATCCTTAAACTATCACCAAAATTTTTTAGTTCTAAAACTTTACTATTTTTTAGTTTAGTCCTAAAATTTTGAAAACATATATACTATTAGTCCTAATTTTTTCCTATTTTAAATTCCAGTTATTTTCATTTTTTTTCTTTTCTCCATTGCTTTGATTTTTAAGTTTCTTTTCTTTTTTCTAAGGCTTTTTTTTGGTCCTTGCTTATTTTTCGTTTCTCTCACTTTTCCTTTGTTTTTTTCTCTCGTCGAACCTTTATTTTCTTCAACTATCCTATTATTTTTCTATTATCCTTTTGTGAATGTTTTAATTTATTCCATCTTTTATTTTTCATTTTCTAAAGGTTATTATTTCCTTTACTTTTTTTTTTTTCCTAACTGAGCACATTGAAATGAAACATTATTTAATAATAGGAATGAAAAATGGATATATATGATTTCAAATCGAAATTTGCCCATGCAAAACAGACCCAGACCTATATAAAAGATCGACTGAATTTCCATAAATTTACAAATTCATGGAATTTTCAAACTTTGCTAGGAAGATAGCTTACAACATTGTCCAACCCACTTAAAACAGCTCCGACTATTACAAGTACAGGGGAAAGTGGGGTTGCACGGCGAAGTAAAAGAAATCCTAGTTATCTTCCATTCCACCACACCACACTACACTGGATTTGGCGCAAACTTAGGCTTTACCATCATCAGCGTCTCTCCCTTTGACCTCCGCTTCCCCATTTGCTTCACCTTCTGGTTCTGCACCCACCACGGTGGAAGCTCCTTGGGTTGCTGCCATTGCCACGGCCTCTCCCGGTGGTGGATGATCAAATTTGCATGTTGCACCAAATTTGCAAGTTCCAGTTTTCATATAATATGGACAATGAACAGCACCCTGTCAAGGGCTCATATGTTAGTCTTGCATGCTAAGCACTCGTGCATCAGTAGATCGATAAATTAATTAATTGGTAATGGTGGACAAGCAATATGGTGTTTTTTTGTTTTTGTTTCTGTTTTTGGGCTGGGCACCGACAGATACAGGCAGACAAACACAGACTGCCAGAACCAACACTACTGGGCATTAGAAGGTCTTTACCTCTCTCCTAGGCAATCCAGCAGGAGTAAGCTTAACTGCCGTTTGAGAAGCTTGCTTTCCTAGTGGTGCTGACCGATCAACAGGATGATGGAATTTACATCTCTCTCCAAACTTGCACACCCCAGTCTTCATATAGTACTACAAATCAAATGCAGACCAGAAGATTAGCCCAATAAAATTGTCAAAATGGCCTCCTTACAAAGTAGAACAGAGAACAGTCGATTTTGTTTTATGACATACACAATCATCTGATTTGATACATAGATGAAACCAATACAATTTACCAAGTCCCACAATACAAATTCTGCAATGAAAGTGATAACT
Source organism: Aquilaria yunnanensis (assembly GCA_039654915.1). Lineage (NCBI taxonomy): Eukaryota > Viridiplantae > Streptophyta > Magnoliopsida > Malvales > Thymelaeaceae > Aquilaria > Aquilaria yunnanensis. Next base: position 1,262,561 of record CM077597.1, on the reverse strand, counting down.
GATCCCATCTCAAAAGAGAGATGAGGAAACCCCTTCATGGAGGTTTGACCATCGACAATACCCTCACTCACAATTCAGCAGAACCATGTATATAAGAAGAAACGCATTAATTACAAAGTTGTTCACCACAGAAGTATAAAACATAACTAATCTAATCATTAATGATATTTTCGCAGAACCATGTATATCAAAAGAAATGAAGAGATGTGCGACTAGGATTTGAAAGAATGACAACTAGACTACATATGTTAAAACGTGAAAAAGGTATTGAGTAGATGCACACATCACATTCTGTCTGTCCAGGTCTCTGAGGGTAGACGGATGCTGTCACTCCCAACTGCAAGTTGGAAACAAGAGTCGTCAAGCAATGAAGCAAGCAGCAAAAGTTCATAAGAGAAAAACGTACTAGTACTTTTCTCCACCAAGTACACTTTGTTTTGTTCCTAACTCTTACAAGGACTCACACCACCTTGATAGACAACTCAAGCAAAAGCACAAATAAAACTACAGAAAGCATAGAGAGGAGAAGAGAATCAAATGTGAAAGTTATAGCATGGATTCCATTTGAAAGAACTGAGGTTTCTCCCAAACAAAGCCAAAACAAATGAATTTGGGCAGCAGGAAATAATCAATTCTTTGATAAGACAATCCAATTTCCTCATACAATATAGGAGGTGAAGGGTGTTGATTAGTACGCAATCAAGGTGAACAAAGTCCTCTTAAGTTATCTAGGATAACTAGATCCCCAAAAGTTACCAGTGCCAAACTGTATGATAATGAAACAAATGACTTCATGCTATTCCAATGAAGGGAAGGTCAAATCGATGGAAGGATAGGATAAACCACACACAAATTTCCCTGCAAAAAAAAACTTTAATAGGTAAACTTAAGATGATTTTGTAATACCGTTGGTATGATAGTTGACTGACCCAATCTGGGGTCAATAGTTTGATAAATGGAAGTGGCTGGATGACCAACTCCAATATTCAGAGTGGTGGCTGGGGAGGCAACTATGGGATTTGCAACTGCAGCGAGTGAATCAAATGCTGCATCATGTTCCAGAAACAGATGTTTGAGACAAAAATATAGGAAGGAACAGAAAGTTCTGATGATGTATAAAAAATATAAAGACAGACACCAAAAATAAAGCCACATACCAGTTCTATCTGGATGATTATAGCGGCAACTGGCACCATATTTGCAACTGAAATTCAAATGGCGAAGAGTACATTAAGACCCTCCCAGTTACAACTTGCAATGGTCAAAAGAACATACCAGTGAAAAATATCTGTTTTTAAAATGTCTTTTTTTTAAAGAAAATGTGACAACTAACATCCTCAAGGGGAAAAAATTACAGGAACCATGCAATAAAAACTGCATCAATCATTTGAAGGTAAAAAAATATGATGAAACCCAAAGGGGGATGAATTTTGGAGAGAAGCTTCGCTTATGTTGAGCACAGAATCAGGGTCTATGGGTTGGACAAAACTGAATTTTGGATTCAAGGTTTATGGAGGGATTTCAAACTGGAACCAGAATTAACAGAGTTGCTGCAACTAAAATAAAAAGGAAAAGGGGGCAAAATGAGAGAGAGAGAGCGAGAGGGAGGAAGAGGGAGAGAGAGAGGGGGAGAAGATAAAACCTAAGAATCATCAGAAGGATCACTAAGCATGACATAATCCCAGGAAAAGCATACACAAAGCAAAATAAATATGAAAATAACTCCAAAATAGGAATTCCTTCAGCAAGTTCAGGAATTTTAACAAATTCTAGAAGCTAGCAAAAGCACCATGGGCAGATAAAAAAAATACGATCAAAAGAGCCATTGGCCATGAAACCAGCACATAAAGTAACAAGCAGAAAGAAAGAAAGAAAGAAAGAAAGAAATTAAGATGATAGCATTGATTGTTTCCAAATAATTGTAAGTCATTTCAAGAGTCTGAAGTTTGACTTTTCATCAGCTATGTACCAATGCCTGACCATTACAATCAGCATGAACACGCATTCCGAACACATTGGCAGGTTCCTGCTGGAGTGTTCCATTCATAACAAGCTCGTGTCATGGGTACAATTGGCAGGGTTCAGGATAATTGATTATAGGAAGCTCAGGTATCACATGGAGAAAATTTTAGCAACGTTTCAACTGTAGAAAAACCCTAATATTAAGCCCATAGGATAATCTGATTTAATTTCACCATTATTTTTTCTATGACATGGTAAAGCAATTCCCACCCCTTAAAAGCTTAGCATTCAAGTTCAGTTAAGTTGAGGTTTTTTTGTTTTTAATTAACTAGAGTCTAGAAGTTACCTGCCAGTTTTCAGATAAAACGGACAATCCACTTCACCCTGTTAGGACCAATATGAATAGTCAGTCAAGTAACTGGTAATGTGCATGAGAGTGCGTTTTTCATGCTACTACAGTTATGCACTTTTATCAAAGAAATATAATTTGTGACAGCTACATGCGTAGAGAGGAAGATGAATCCTCAAAAATTACAACAAAGTTGCCTGCCAGTCTCATTGCAGGTAATTAACAGGAAGGCCCCAAATAATCCAAGAGAGAAAGAATACCCTATCCCACAATACTACCTCTGTTTGGAAGAACCCCTAATAGTACCAGTGCCAATTAATGTTTTGAGATATCCTTATATCCCTCTCTCTCTCTCAAAAAAAAAAAAAAAAAAGAAACGAAAAAAGAAGCTGCCTTTGTTTCCAGCCTGAATCACAATTAATCAATAGTTCCTCTATCCCATATTCATTGCACCATTTAGTTTGACAAAAAATTTAAAATAATGTAAATCTTTCCATCTCTGTCATTAAAAAATGCAGTAAAAAAATTTCAATTTTTCTTTCTTGGTGCATAGGATAGAGAGATCAAGGGGAGCATGGGATTGAACCTTGAACCTCTTGGTAACAACCACAAGTCTTAACCACTAGGCCAAGGCTTCGGTTGTTAGTAAAAAAAATCAATGATTAAAGCCAATTCTTAATATCTGCTTGTGGCAAAGTGAGATTTGAATTTTAAAGTTCACTCAAGCCATTAACCAGATAGATTAAATTGGCAGGTTTTAAGCAATTGTTAAGTTAAATGACAAGTAAAGAGAAGCAGTTAAACATTTATGGTTATGATTGGGAAATCAGTATAAAATCTTGCTAAATAAGGAGATGGAGCAATTATTTGGCACATCCCAAAAAGGATATTGGTGTAATGAATTTGGGATGGATGGAGTACTTAGTAAACCTCTCACACCACAAGGACCAGGCCATATCAGCGTTAATGATATAAATGCATGCATCTCCACTTGCCTTGTTCAGCCTCCAGAGCTGATCAATATGATACTGACAATATTATTCAGAAATCAATAAAATCCATGCAAAAGCTTTTCACCTTGAAAGAAATCTTCATTCCTACTGAATTTTATGCAGTGTGTAAGGAACAAAGGAGTGATTAATGAACAAGGGACACAGAAACAAGTTGCAAGAAATTCACTCGACCACACCCAAACATTACAGCTAAAGATAAGAGTTCGCCCTAAAGCAGCATTTTAATCTTATTAAGCATCCGCAAAGCCAATGCAAAACAATTATTCCTTGCAAAGTATTATACAATTTCTTCCAGCCGCTCATAACTAAAAGCTGCTTACTGCAGTAGACCAGCAGGATTCCAAACATGAAGACAACAAGTAAACATGTGACACCATAACTACCTAATCAAATAAACAAGCACAATACTAAACTTAATTCAGAATAACTTCTCAAGAAATTTGTCGTGCATGTATTTGCGAAGATACATTACCGGTCTCACAGGAAGACCCTTGGAGTTATGATAAAGTGCGGGTTTAACAACCGCAGTTGCTGCCTCAATCTTAGCTACTAATTCTGTATGCTCGCCAGTGGATAATGTGTTTGCTGGTATTTGAATATCTTTTGGATGATGGAATTTGCAGTTAGCACCAAATTTGCATTTTCCGGTCTTCATATAAAACTGTTGCAGTTCATAAAGGCCAGGGAAAAACAGCTATCAGTTCAAACAAAAATAGCAGCAAGCATTTCCAACAAAAGCAAAAAGGAAGAATCTTACGGAACATTCTGGCTCAGAAGGCCTTTCTGGTAATACAGATACATCAGCATTTCCCCCCTGGACAGAGCAGAATGTTATCATGAACTAGAAGGATTGCAAATTAAAGTTCCTCATCAGAACAGACCATACCAGAGTAGCTGCTTGGTCTTTGGGATGATTGAATTTACATTTTGACCCAAACTTGCATCTCTGAGTTTTTAAAAAATACTGCAAGAAAGAGATCAAGGCAATAAAATCAGATGATCGGACACGTGATTGCACGCTATTCAAAACATACAAGCGGTGCGACATAGAGTTTGCATTACTGCTTACAGGACAATCTGGTTCACCTGGTCTTTCTGGCAATAACTCACTTACAGCAGCTGCTGGAACCTAAATATTGAAAGGAAGAAGAAATTTTGTGAATCAAAAGAATTTCCTTCTTGATTGCAAGCCAATGGAGTTAGTTTGCTCTATAGATAACTAGAAGCAGGCTTAGCTCCATCTTATGCTCAATTGAATAAAAAAGAAGATGAAGAAAATAAAGAAACCAATGGGGTACATCCATCTAAAATTCTTGTAGAAATTATATGCACCACACTGAAATGAGCATGGTTTTTGAAAATCAAAATGAGAACATAAATTCTGATGGAAGACAGTAAAATTACTGGATTTATAACAATTAAAAACCACATTGAATAATGGAACAATAATGACTAAACTTTTCAAAAAGGTTTCACGTGGCCGGAAAACAGTGGAAAGAACTTGCCATGAACAACACTGTAAACATAAGATACTTGGAGAAGAGTGTTGTGGATGAAACCAAAGAAAGCATGCTTTTTCCCCAATAAAAAGAATTAAACAATGGAAAATCCTTTCACCATCCCTTGGGCAAAGGGAGCAAATACTGGAATTACTATCTGAAAACATCAATGCCAGATTTATTAGCATGACAATATTCAAATCCTTCTAGGAATATAAGTAGCATAAAGTAAAAAGAAAAAAAAAATTGCAACACCAGCGCAAAACAAGATATTGGTCAATACTTTTAGACAAACTGAAAGGAAAAATACAGCCAAAATAAAGACAAGGAATTATGTTTCAGCCCTTGAATTATGAAAATTTTTTTGCTACCCCAAAACTTCACATTATATATAGAAATGGAGCTCTTAGTCTGTTAATGTTCCCTTTTCTCTAACTTGTTTGCCAAACATACAAACCAAATCAAAGTAGACTAGCATTTTATAAAATAGACTAAATATCATCACAGGAATCAAGTACATTTTGATCAGAAAAGGAATCAAGTATGTGAATTTAGACTAGCAAATGAATAAAATGTGTTAAGACAGGTCATCTAAGCCAAGCTTCAGAGCGGACTATCTGCAGTTGGAGGAAATATGCTTGCATCTGACTAGAAAAACACTCAAATAAAGTAACCTTTAGGAGACCAAAGGCAATGGCAACAACTATGTTCTCCAATGTCCAGCAGTACTCTGTATTCCTTCTTACGAACACGCTCAAACCAAAAAAAGAAACCCAAATACCAGTGATCTTATACCCACAACTAAAAATGCAGCCAAAATATCAAGAACCTAAAAACATTTGCACGAAAAAAATAATAATAGTAAATTATCAAATAGGTTCAAAACCTTGTAGCATATAGTATCTTTCATTGTTATCCTGAAAATTGGACATAACCAATAAGCAATTCCATGGCCGCATGAAAGATAAAGATGCGATGACATAATTTGACATCATAACAGGAGTATCCTAACTCTCCGGTTTATTCAAGCAGCCACTGTATATGTTGAACTTGCCAAATTATACTAATCAGTGTACTTACATTCTTTAGATTATATATATGTGATAGACAAGGTACCTCTTTATTATGAGAGAAGTATATTTCATCAGTAATATGGATTACAAGCATAGGCTATTATTATAGTTATTACAGGCATAGAAAATAACAATAAGGAATCACCTCTTTCCAATCTGGGATCCCACCCTCAGGAACCCAAATAGGATGGTCAAACTTGCAGCTATCTCCAAATTTACAAGTTCTTGTGAGCATATAGTGTGCACAATCCTTCTCTCCAGGTCTCTGTGGATATATAGACAAATTGCTTGCACTCTCCAATTTAAGGCGCTTGAGTAAAGGGCTAGTAGAATACCAATCTTCAGTTTGCCCAATCACATTATGGGCAGCCATAACAGTTGGATAGTAGAGTGCTATATTATGTAGTAGAAAAATATATACAAGAAAACAGGAAATGTATAGGTTACTATATAAATATAATATAGGGAGTATTTTACATGCAAAATAAAAAACAAAATCATAAACGTACTAGAAATTAGATATAGATAACGTTCAATATGATATAATCACTAGTATCCTGTGACTTCAGATATAAGAGCATTAGAGTAGATGTTACAAAAGGTGCAACTATATTATGTTATCTAATTAAATAAAGATCTCATCTTCTATAGAAGAAGTAAAATACAAACATCAACTTCATATATCTGGATTCTTTTTACTATAATGGAAAATAGCTTGTCTAGAAGACTTGAGTAATAAAAAGAAAAAAAATTAAAATAAAATATCAGCTTAGTATATCTTGATAGTAAGCCACAATGGAAAAAAAAACCCTGACCTCATAGCTAAGTAAATAAATAGAATTATGATTAAGAAATTCTGAATTTCAAGGGTTTTCAGTTTCATCTATACATGAAAATGCAGCAACAACCAGAATGGTTATCAAATTATCATTCTAGTAGCTTTAACACCGACAAAACTAACCAAGATGGCACCAGGACACTTTTAGATTAAACAAATTTCATTCTGTTGTTCATATTTTCAGGTCCACTTTCATGAAGAGCACTGCCATATTTTTTTTAAACAAGGAACACAACAAACAGAATTAGTTATGGCAAAAATCTAATAAATTTGAAACCCAATAATGAACTTTAGAAATAGCATATACTTTTGAGGCCTCCTTGACATTGAGTCCCTTAAAACCGTAGCCCTGGTGCAACTGAAGAGAAAGCTGCCAAGATAGTCGCAGAGATTGATACAAACCGTGAAGCTAGTGGAAAACTACTAGATTTCTCTATCCACAACTGACCCGAAAAGTGCTCGAAGAGAGCAAGTTCTAAACTTTGCCTGTGAATCGTGATATCTTCTATAAGTGCATAAAGAAACGCCAGATCAATTCTAAATTCTCAAAAGCTGAACCTGAATCAAAATCAGCCACCCATTCTCCTCAACCCAACAGCTTAAGCAATCCATAACAGGAAATGAAAATGCTGAATCGCCAAACTCAATATAGAAACAAACAAAACACCAAATTGCACAATTGCAGGTAAAAAGAACCCGAACCTTCCGAGGAGCGCTTGATGCCCGGAGGAAGAAGTGGCTCGGTGGCCAAAGTGGAGGAGACAGCAAAACCTGGCGGTAAAAGCGAGCTCGCTTGGGTCGCGGAAGTGTAAGAGTAGAGGTCGGAGGCGGTCAGATACGCGGTGGAGGACTTCAAGGGATCGGAAGAGGTGAGATAGCGGGAGGTGAGGGACAGGGCGCGGGAAGCGGCAGTGCCGTATACAGTGGCTGTGGTGGAGGCGGAGGGTGTTGCAGCGGCGTAGCTCGGCACGTAGCCGTAGAGCTGGTTAGCCATTCGTCGGAGAAACCCTCGGGATGGAAGTACAAGTTACAGTAGCAGTTGGACGGAAGGCGAAAAATAATGAGAAGAAGGATTTTCTTTCTGGAAAAAATTATGAGAGCATCTAGAAGTGGGAAAGGTAATGATTTGCCTCCTATCCTAAACTAGAGTTAGTTCCCAAAGCCCCCGGAACTTTGAATTATGTCCAACTAGCTCCCGAGTGTGAGCTCACACCCATAAATGGTATCAACCATTTCCATCCGACGCAAGGGGTGGGAGCAAATAACAAAAGGGCCAATTTTTCTTTTTGGAATTTCACTCTACTTGGGGCAGAGTTGATTTAATTAATCTAGTTGTAGTCACTGCAAGTAAATTGGAGTATGATGAGGCTCAAGGTGGAGCAAAGCTTTAAGTTGAAAGCTCCTATGTCCGTATGTCATGCTATTATAGGTGGCCACTTTAGAAGCAAGTTGGGCAAAAAATTGAAAGTTTAATAGTTTATAAACTGACTTTAAATTATTGGCAAAAGAATCTAGTATGTTAATTGTCAACGGCCAAATTGGATCTTTAGCCATAGATGATTAATGGAATATGATATGAGCATATTTTCACTTTTAGTCCTCCATATTTCAATGCCTATAATATGGGTAAATTTCATAAATATTCAATAACCCTTGATATTATTCTATTTTAGTTTTTAACCTATTGAATATGTTGTTTTGGCTCTAAATCTATTTTAACATAGTATTATTTTGGTTCCTCATCGGATGGAATTCATTAACTTACAGTAATTTCCTAACACAAATTTTTGAAACTCTAATAAAAAATATTTTGTAACTATTTTTAAATAAATCTAAACCATACCACAATTATCCTATAGTTAATAGACTATTTAAATAAATAGTTTTTTTCATCTTAAATTGAATAAGTCTAATTAACAAAGAGAAAAAATTTATGATTTGAATTGTTTATTAACTATAAAAAAGTTATTATCCATATTGAATTTACTGGACAACTATTTTCAAATAGTTTAAATGACAATCTAAGAAATTACTATTAGACAATTACTCTATATTGGATCAATGGCCAGAACGAAACATTTTTAATAATTTCAAGACCAAAAACAAAAAAATCAATGGGTTAGAGACTAAAATAAAATGATAATTAAAAATTAAAAACTATCTACACAATTTAACTCGCATAAATCTATAATATAATATTGCAATTACTGAGACTTCCATTCATTTTAGCTATTGGCTTATGATAGAAATCTTTTGTTGCTTTGATAACATTAAATATGTCCTCAACATCATGTAAACCAGCAAAATAGTTGTCAAACCATCTGTGAACAGTTGATGAGAGTTCATTTATTTTTGTTTATTTAGTTGAACTAATGAATATGAAAAGAGTTTTATGTTCATTTAAGTTAAACCAATAAATGCAAACAAAATGTCATTCTTTTATTTATATTCATGAATAATTCAATAAATATTCATCTACATTCGTTCATTTATTTGTTGGTTTGTTTGTTTATTTGTTCATTTAGTCATTTATAAATATTTTTAAAATTTATTTAATGTTAATATTTTATTTTTGTTTGTTTCTTTATTTGTTTATTTATGTGTTTCATGAGCACATTACTCATACTGTTCGCAAACATGTTTATTTAATACTGTTTATAGACAAATATGTCTGTAATACCAAGTGGGACTTAGAAGGTCTGTACTGACGCCTAGATGGCTTCAACCGGTTGAACGAGGCCCACAAACATGGGCAGCCTAACTAGCTCTATTCACACCCAACAAGCCCCTAGGCTTATACTCGCATCAATAAGGGAAAAAGACTCCAACTAGGAAAGTCAATCCCCCTTAATGAGATTATTTTCCTTACACGATCTCTAGCAAGCACTGTAAAAAGGAATCCCCACAACTCCTCCAAAGTATGCAATACTTCCTATAGCCCTACTCCTGAAGCTTTCTCTTTCCCTTATAAAGGAGTATCTTGATCAATAGAGAGTTTTTCACAAACACACACTTCTACGCTCTAATGGTATCTTTTGAGTGCAAGTTCTTTGGTTCATGTCATCCTCCAAGGCCAGTCCACCCGATCTGGTTGGCAGTCCTTCTCTTGAATGGTGAAGTCGTCTATTGTACAAATTCTTGAATGACTCTAGCCATAATTTGATCACTTCTAAATGTCTAGTATTTTGGAATAATGCGGCAGTCAAACCCAAGTTTTCTATTTGGGATTTCCCACTTTGTTATCAGTTGAGTTGGGAACACAAGACAACTAGTACTATTTCTAAAAGTGTGTCTAAATATTCGATACATAATTTAGGGGCTTTTACCGAATTTTCCCATAAATAAATAATAGACCATTTTTATATCTTTTTGGTTGACAAATACTACTGGTTTGATAAGAAGGGAAAGTCACCCTTTTACAAGGCCACCGGATGCCTCTAGTCAATTTGGATCAAATGCTGGCTGCTCACACATCTTCCGACAATTAGTGTCATTTACATGATGTTGAAGTAAATTTTAGTTAGCCGGGGAATCTTGAATTTGCTGCTTTTTTTTTGGGGGGATTTTATTTTCGCTACACACACTTGCGCAGAAGTAAAGTCATGGGAGAAAAATAAAGAAGGAAGATGAAAATACTTCCAAGAGAAGAACTTGCCGAAAATGTATGAATCTATAAAGTTTGCGATCAAGATACTTCAAAATTGGCGCTTGAATTGGTTTATTTACGTGAGGAAATTTTGTAGATGGTCTTGGTCCATAAGTCTGTGAGGAATCGAATAAGAGATCAATTTTTCATATCAATTAATCCATTTTAGAATAATATATATATACACGCCATACCAGTATTAAAGTCAATTGGAACCATTCTTTTACTGCAAATCATTTTGGGTGTTGTAGAGGTGCTGTGTATGTGAAAGTAACGTTTGTCCTAATTTGATTGTTTATCCATTTCTTGAAACCTACATTACATATACAGTGGCCTCGTGGAAAGCCTGCAGCTGCAAAGCGAATTGGGGAACTAGAGAGAGACCGAACTCGTCTAACGGTACCTGTTTCGTTTTTTATGCAAGAATTTAAGTAAGTAAACCCCAATCACTTGAAAGCAAGATATACGACATGTTACTTGAGTTGAGACGACTTTGTTTGGTTTTTTACCAACATTATGGGTATTGTATTTCGGTAATCGTTTCGATTTCATCGATCTAATTTTAAACAGCCGTCTTTCATAATTTCATCGATTTCTGTTAGTATTTTGTGAACAATCTGGCAAACAATTATTACGAGGTAGTCAACTGAGCTTTGCTTTGGGTCTTTGATGCCGAGTAACTCCAAGTTGAAGCGAGGGGATTGCGAAAAGAAAACCTTCCCATCACTCATATTAGATTTTCAATCACAAAAACACGAAATGTAACTTATAAACCATCTATATATAAAAGAAACACGTGAACATAGATGAAGCATATTCACTGCCGCTTGCTCATATTAGCAATAGCCATAGTTGAGCAGAAGCCCTCTAATTGCCAGATGAAACTGATGGTGATGGTAACTTCTTCTCTATCATTTAAAACTAACGTACGTTATTCATATTAGAGCAGGAACCAAAAAGGCGCCAGTTGACTAGACTAGCCGGCCGTCCCAGTGACGCCCAAGTCGTCCCTATTCTCATCCCTGCCAGCGCCGAAGCTGGGCCCTCCCTTTCCAGTGGGGTCTTCTACCTTGTCCTCCACCTTCTCCACCGCCACCCCACGCTCGTCCTACCGCGACCGCAGCTGCGTCCGGGCCCTGTTCTCTTCACTCACCTTCGACTCGTACGCGGTCGCCGTCCTCGACTCCGGCGGCAGCGCTCCCTGAGCTCCCGACATTACTATCCAACCAACGCCGTCCTACCCTTCCCCTGTCTATTGCTTTCACCTTAAACGGCATCGCAGATTTTGCTTTTATATACACTTCTTCTGAACCAGACACTTGCGTTTTGCTCCTCCGCGTGGCTCTCTACGTGTGAGCCATGCATCTTTATATTGCTTTTGAACCCTTATCCAAACAAATTACTTTGCCTTGTCGAGTTTCTCCCACCGCCCTATGATTTTCGGTGTCAAATATCTCATAGGAATGAGATGCGCCATCCACATCCAAACTGATACCCTTAATTTCAGAAGATTTGACCAACTTAATATTATCACTTGTAGATCATAAAATACTCATTTCTCATATTCTGAATCGAATTGATAATGGTACAGAACAAGAAAGAATCATCTCACCTACATGTGTTATCATATGACAGTGTAAACTGCTAAGCTAACCAAGAAACCCAACAAGGCGCCTGCTATAACTTCAACCTCCGTGTGGCCGATCGACTCTTTCAGGGGGGTCAAATTGTTTGTGCAACTTTCTGAGCTTTCAGATTGCTTCACTTTTTGCTCTGACTCAAGCAACAGCCGACTATTCATATTTTTTGATGCTAAAGCATTTGGTTCCTTGGGAAACAAGGATCTGGAAGTCTTTAAGTTTAAGGCTGATGGTTTAACTTCATTTTTGTTCTCAGATAAATTTGTGTAAACTTGGGATCTGGGAAGTAGTTTGTTTAGTACCTTGGCATGATTTCCCACTTCCTTTCTCACTCCCTGCAAATCAAGAATCAAGTCCGGTATAACCTACTACTTTATGCACAGCATAAAATCAAGCTACACTACAAATTATTATCACAAAGAAACGATGTGTACCGTGCGTTAGTGTAGAAGTGCTTTTATTGTTCAAGTGTGTTAATGGTTTTTTTTTTTTCTGTTCTTCCGCAAAGGCCAGGCAAAACAATCTCACGCCTGGCAGGCGCAGTTTGAAGGTTCAAGAGGAAGAACAAACACCACAGTTGTCCAAGTTTTTCTGGCATAACACAACAAAATGAACGAGGTTGTCAACGAGTTGCCCTTGGGTGCTAGGAACTTGTTGTATCATGCTCTCTCCAAAAGCAGGCATAGCTTTTTTTAATACCCATATGGACTTGAGGGTTACAAGAGAAGGGAATTGAGGGTGATTTCAACTCTTAGAGACAGCAGATAGAGTCAGTGCATATGTACATGACAAAATTGACGAACGAATCAAGTTCTCTCTTCTGACAAATTTATGATTGATTCAGGTCAGTTGAACAGGGGCTGATGATGATAAGATGACCTGTTTTAGTACGAATTCAAAGGCAAGGATATCAGACTTGATGGCAACTCCGAGGGTGAAGCTGGCCATGGGTGCACCTGCCTGTGGTTGGAGATAGCTGCCACTGAAGCTAAGAAGGAAGAGAAGGTCCAAGAGCAGGAGCCCACTGATGACATGGATTTCAGCCTATCCGACCAAGGTATTTATGGTGGCTATAAATGGTTCTTCTATGCTTCTGTTGTTAGCTCTTCATAAGGTTTGTATGCTTTCGCTTGACGTAGCAGACAGTTTGTTTCTTTGTAGGCTCTCATATCCAGGGAAGGAACTGAATATTTTCCATTTTGATAAAGAGTCATACCCAAAAAAGAATGACTCTGTTAGTATTAAGTTGCCTGATCTTGAGTTTGTTCAACTTCACTAGCTCAAGCTTAGGATTTAGCCAAAATTATATAAGAACGGTATCAAACAATGACCACTGACATGAGCACTGATGGTTCCAGCCATTTGTCAACAAGACCTACTTGGTATTTATTTGGTTCTCAGTGAGACTGAAACAGCACTAGTCATGGAAATAAAGAACAAAATGTAAAATATTTTGTCAGAACATGATTTTGGTCTGTTGCGTCCATAAATCATGTCTAAATCCAACAGCTCTCACTTAGTCTGATCCTATGGCTCTATAGCAGATGCTCAGCAGCCATAAATCACACAGCCTAAGAAACTATTTTACAAACATAAGATCAACAAATAACACAACAGCATTTCCAATTAAAACATTATGCAACCGCAACAGGCAACGAACACTACTCAGGAACAGGATCATGTAGAAGCAAAAACAGGTGAAGTAGAGAAAAAATGCAAACCTGAGAATCATACATGACAAGACCAGCATAAACAACTGTTAGCCCGAAAATCGAATCTGAGAAACCCCTGCGACTCGCAAATACTCCGTGGTAAGAACAGAATTCAATAAATCAGAAGGGAATCCAACACAAGACGGCATTAACAATTCACCTTTCAAGTGCCAAAGAAGTTGCAGCTGCCACAACAGACTACCAAGAACCAGCCGAAAAAAACAAATGAGCAACAGCTTAATCACTCGACAACCATCATAACAAAGGAAACAAACAGACAAAGTGAACGTACAGAAGAATGTGTGGAAGGAAACCCTCCCGCCTGGACAGTGGTCCTGAAGTCCAAATCTTTGCCATATAGGAGGACAGAAGTGAAGGGCTTTGAAAGCTGCCCAATGGCCGCCGATAAAGCGGCAGCTACAAGCACCTGCAGGCGAAATCAGAACACACGCACCAATAGCCAATTAGAGGACTGAAAACAATTGGATGTTGCTGAGGTTTCGAACTTGAAAAGGCGGACCTTGTTGTGGGCGATCTGCACGATATCATCGAGTCCGAGGCTGAGGGAGCAGGTGGGTTTGGAAAACTTTCTGGGGAAATTGTGAAGACTGCGTCTTGGGTGAGTTCTGGGAAGTGAGAAGGTCCCTGGGTGGGCATGAGACTGCAACAGCATGCTTCTGAGACCCAATAGTGTTTGGTCGCGCGTTGACTGTTAACCAGTGGTATCGGCTTATCGTTTTGTCTGTGCAGTATTTTCAATCCTTGTAAATTACGCCGCAACTTAGAAGTAAGCCCTGTAATGAACTTCGGATCAATCGAACAAGCTTTTGTCAGAATCTAACTTTTCAAATACCTGCATTCAGAATTTGAGAAATTATGAACTTTGTCCCCAGCCTCGCTAAATGCTATTGAGGAGGTCCAACCTACAAACTTTGGTCCTCCCATTTTTAATGTTATGTTGTATAAAGCTGATTTGACTGCCATTGAATTTGATTCTTTAAAACTTATAATTATACTTTTATGTGTGTGTGTGTCTGTATATATGTATATAGTCATTATCTCTATTGCTAAATAACTTTGCCTACTAAACATAGAAAAATAATAAAATTATCTAAAGGTGTTATCTCTGCTACCACTGTTGGTCTTCTATTGCAGCTGTTGAACCAAAAGTAGGAGAGTTAAGTTCTTCTCCGTTGTTAGACCCTCTTTTACATTTCCACGAACAACCTCATTCTTAGGTTGTTTAGAGCGTAATCAAATTTGGTTACTCCTGTTAACACCTAATTTCGTCCGGCAATTAAAATAATTTAAAAAAAAAATTAAATAAAAAATTTAAATAAAAAAATGTATTATTATTATTATTGTTATTATTAGTACTAAATTTTTTTTAAATTAGTTTAAAATATATATATATATATATATATATATATATTTTTGTTTTGTTTTGTGAAGATTTGATATATGTGTGTATATGTGTATGTTTGAAAGAAAAAAAAGAAAACTCCATAAAAATGACAAAATTTAAAAGTTTGAGGTAAAAATGACAAAATTAAGAAGTTTCAGGCAAAATTGACAAATTCTGAAAGTTCCAGGATCATTTGGCAGTTTGTCACATAAAATTTTGAGCCTGCCGACGTTTTTGGCTCAAATTGACAGAAAACGACAAAATTGTCAAAATCAGAAGCTTCAGGAACTTATCCAGAGGCTGAAAGACGTAAAGGACTAAAACTGTCATTTTACCAATTTAAGTGATAAGTTTGAAATTTTTTATTAATTTATCCATCAACAGTTCAGCTAAACTTCCTCTATAAATAGCCCCCCAAATTTTGTGCTGAACACACAAAAAAATAGACAGAAAGCTTAGAGCTCCGTTTTAGAAAAAATAAAAACTACAGACTTAGTCCCTGATCTCTTTCCTTTTCCCATAAAGTCCCAAAAGTTTCTATTCTGACGTATAGACCATCTTCTTCCTCCGTTTTTTTTCTGTTTCTTCCTTCTCCTTCGCTGCCCGTCGCTCCACGCCGTCCCTCCGCCGCCCATCGCTCCCCCACGCTGCCGTCGCGCCGTCCCCACCTGCCCCTGGCCGCGCTGCCGCCCCGCCGCCAGCTGCCCCTCCTTCCCCCCCTGCGCGCGCGTCTGTTTCTTTCGTTCCCAGAAATTCAAAATTGATTTCTAAGGGTAAACCCTTGTTTCACCTATCATCTTTTCAATTTCTTTCACTTTAGTCACTGACTTTTTATTTTGTTCTTGCAGAATTGATTCCTAACCCTTTTAATTTTTACTTGTTTATTTATTTGTTTATTATTGTTATTATTACTAACCCTTCTTTTTATTGTTATAACTAACTTACTAACCTTATTATTATTATGACTAACCTTATTATTATTTATTATTATAACTAACTTACTAACCTTCTTATTATTATGACTAACCTTATTATTATTATTATTATGACTAACCTACTAACCTTATTATTGTTACCTCAACTAACTTATTAACTTTTATTTTTATTGTTATTAACATCTAACTTTACTAACTTTGCTAATTTTTATTATTGTTGTTAATTAATTAATTTAATTAACTTGTCTAACTTTTTATTATTGTTGTTAATTAATTAATTTAATTAACTTGGCTAACTTTTTATTATTGTTGTTAATTAATTAATTTAATTAACTTGACTAACTTTTTATTATTGTTGTTAATAATTAATTTAATTAACTTTGCTAACCTTTATTATTATTATTTTTAAAGTGGATGGCCAAAAAGCCCCACTTTATTATTATTAATTTTCCTTTATATAATTTATTTCATTTAATTCACCTTTACCCATAAATAATAAATAAATGAATGAAAACTAAAAGAAGATTCTTTTGTAATTAATTATTAAGGCTAATAAAAATTTAAAAGCCAATTATCTTTTGACATTTTGGAATACATGTTTTTATTATTTCTTTAAAGATATCAAAAAGTTAACTTTTTATTCTTTTCGATTAATAAACAAACATGATTAAAAAATTATACAAATCAATTTTTTTAAACATATCTTTAAAATAATGATCTTTAAAATTTAAAATTCAAGAAAAATCCAATAAAATTATAATTAGAATTAATAATTAATTAAATAATTAAAATTTAATAAAAATTAAAACTCCATGACCAAATGATCCGCCAGGATCCATGGCTTGGAAATATTTTTAAATATATAAATAAATTTTTCTTTATTAAAAATAAAAAACTTTGGACTAATATATTAATTATTTATTAAAATAATAAAATATAACTTTTTAGTTTTTTTTTCTTTATTAATAAAAAGAATAAAAAGAATAAAAATTTTGGGCTAATATTTTATTCAGTAATATTTTTACTTATTTCTTTTTAAAATAATGAAAAGATATAAATTTTTGTTTCCTTTATAAAAATATTAGTCAAATGATTTCGAAAATAATAAAAATAAATAATAAAAATTTAAATTTTCTCTTAGATATTTTAGACTTATATATTTTCAGAGATATAAATTAAAATTAAAAAAAATCTTTCATTAAACAAAAAAGAATATACAGAAAAATATAAATATCAAAACTTTTGTTTTAAAATACATATAAATTTTTGGTTAAATAATCTTTTATTCCAAAACAAATTAAATAAATATCAAAACTTTTCTTCTTTTGTTTAAAATATACATATAAATTTTTGATTTTCTTAATTAAACAATTACTTTTGGTTAATCTTTTATCAAAACAAAATAAAACAAAATAAAATATTAAGACTTTTATTATTTTAAAATATACATATAATTTTTGGTTTCTTTACTGAATAAATAAGATCTTGATTTAATAATTTTTTTGTTTATCTTTTATTAAATAAAAAGAACAAACATAACATAAAATATAAATCTTTCTTAATTAATTTATTTCTTTTTTTAATAAACATAAAATAAATCTCAAGATTAATTAATTAACTTTCTTATAAAAAAATTAATTACTTTTTAATTCTTTTATAAATTGAGTAATTATTTAAATAATAAATATCCTTCATTAAACAAGGAAAGATAAAAATCAAAAAGAAAAGAAAGATAAGAAAAAGAAAAGAAAGATAAAGAAAGAAGGAAAAGAATAATAAAATATAAAAAGAAATAAGAAAGATCTTTTAAAGATCATTAACAAAAAACCTAAAATTTTAAAAGAATTACAAAAATAGTAATTAAAATAACAATTACTTCCATTAAAATAAAAAATCCATATTTACAATATGGATTAAATTGTTTAAATTTCATCAAATTCCGTGTCCAAATGACTCGGCAGAGTCCATGGTTCGGAATAAAAATCTTCCGTGTCCAAATGACTCGGCAGAGTCCATGATTCGGAAGTATAAAATTCTATACAAATTAATTACCAAAAATCCACATCCAATTAATTCAGTTAAAAATTCTAGATTGAAAAATTAAAAATGGTTCGGAATTTTTAACTGAATTAATTGGATGTGGATTTTTGGTAATTAATTTGTATAGAATTTTATACTTCCGAACCATGGACTCTGCCGAGTCATTTGGACACGGAAGATTTTTATTCCGAACCATGGACTCTGCCGAGTCATTTGGACACGGAATTTGATGAAATTTAAACAATTTAATCCATATTGTAAATATGGATTTTTTATTTTAATGGAAGTAATTGTTATTTTAATTACTATTTTTGTAAGTCTTTTAAAATTTTAGGTTTTTTTGTTAATGATCTTTAAAAGATCTTTCTTATTTCTTTTTATATTTTATTATTCTTTTCCTTCTTTATTTATCTTTCTTTTCTTTTTCTTATCTTTCTTTTCTTTTTTATTTTTATCTTTCCTTGTTTAATGAAGGATATTTATTATTTAAATAATTACTCAATTTATAAAAGAATTAAAAAGTAATTAATTTTTTTATAAGAAAGTTAATTAATTAATCTTGAGATTTATTTTATGTTTATTAAAAAAAGAAATAAATTAATTAAGAAAGATTTATATTTTATGTTATGTTTGTTCTTTTTATTTAATAAAAGATAAACAAAAAAATTATTAAATCAAGATCTTATTTATTCAGTAAAGAAACCAAAAATTATATGTATATTTTAAAATAATAAAAGTCTTAATATTTTATTTTGTTTTATTTTGTTTTGATAAAAGATTAACCAAAAGTAATTGTTTAATTAAGAAAATCAAAAATTTATATGTATATTTTAAACAAAAGAAGAAAAGTTTTGATATTTATTTAATTTGTTTTGGAATAAAAGATTATTTAACCAAAAATTTATATGTATTTTAAAACAAAAGTTTTGATATTTATATTTTTCTGTATATTCTTTTTTGTTTAATGAAAGATTTTTTTTAATTTTAATTTATATCTCTGAAAATATATAAGTCTAAAATATCTAAGAGAAAATTTAAATTTTTATTATTTATTTTTATTATTTTCGAAATCATTTGACTAAGATTTTTATAAAGGAAACAAAAATTTATATCTTTTCATTATTTTAAAAAGAAATAAGTAAAAATATTACTGAATAAAATATTAGCCCAAAATTTTTATTCTTTTTATTCTTTTTATTAATAAAGAAAAAAAAACTAAAAAGTTATATTTTATTATTTTAATAAATAATTAATATATTAGTCCAAAGTTTTTTATTTTTAATAAAGAAAAATTTATTTATATATTTAAAAATATTTCCAAGCCATGGATCCTGGCGGATCATTTGGTCATGGAGTTTTAATTTTTATTAAATTTTAATTATTTAATTAATTATTAATTCTAATTATAATTTTATTGGATTTTTCTTGAATTTTAAATTTTAAAGATCATTATTTTAAAGATATGTTTAAAAAAATTGATTTGTATAATTTTTTAATCATGTTTGTTTATTAATCGAAAAGAATAAAAAGTTAACTTTTTGATATCTTTAAAGAAATAATAAAAACATGTATTCCAAAATGTCAAAAGATAATTGGCTTTTAAATTTTTATTAGCCTTAATAATTAATTACAAAAGAATCTTCTTTTAGTTTTCATTCATTTATTTATTATTTATGGGTAAAGGTGAATTAAATGAAATAAATTATATAAAGGAAAATTAATAATAATAAAGTGGGGCTTTTTGGCCATCCACTTTAAAAATAATAATAATAAAGGTTAGCAAAGTTAATTAAATTAATTATTAACAACAATAATAAAAAGTTAGTCAAGTTAATTAAATTAATTAATTAACAACAATAATAAAAAGTTAGCCAAGTTAATTAAATTAATTAATTAACAACAATAATAAAAAGTTAGACAAGTTAATTAAATTAATTAATTAACAACAATAATAAAAATTAGCAAAGTTAGTAAAGTTAGATGTTAATAACAATAAAAATAAAAGTTAATAAGTTAGTTGAGGTAACAATAATAAGGTTAGTAGGTTAGTCATAATAATAATAATAATAAGGTTAGTCATAATAATAAGAAGGTTAGTAAGTTAGTTATAATAATAAATAATAATAAGGTTAGTCATAATAATAATAAGGTTAGTAAGTTAGTTATAACAATAAAAAGAAGGGTTAGTAATAATAACAATAATAAACAAATAAATAAACAAGTAAAAATTAAAAGGGTTAGGAATCAATTCTGCAAGAACAAAATAAAAAGTCAGTGACTAAAGTGAAAGAAATTGAAAAGATGATAGGTGAAACAAGGGTTTACCCTTAGAAATCAATTTTGAATTTCTGGGAACGAAAGAAACAGACGCGCGCGCAGGGGGGGAAGGAGGGGCAGCTGGCGGCGGGGCGGCAGCGCGGCCAGGGGCAGGTGGGGACGGCGCGACGGCAGCGTGGGGGAGCGATGGGCGGCGGAGGGACGGCGTGGAGCGACGGGCAGCGAAGGAGAAGGAAGAAACAGAAAAAAAACGGAGGAAGAAGATGGTCTATACGTCAGAATAGAAACTTTTGGGACTTTATGGGAAAAGGAAAGAGATCAGGGACTAAGTCTGTAGTTTTTATTTTTTCTAAAACGGAGCTCTAAGCTTTCTGTCTATTTTTTTGTGTGTTCAGCACAAAATTTGGGGGGCTATTTATAGAGGAAGTTTAGCTGAACTGTTGATGGATAAATTAATAAAAAATTTCAAACTTATCACTTAAATTGGTAAAATGACAGTTTTAGTCCTTTACGTCTCTCAGCCTCTGGATAAGTTCCTGAAGCTTCTGATTTTGACAATTTTGTCGTTTTCTGTCAATTTGAGCCAAAAACGTCGGCAGGCTCAAAATTTTATGTGACAAACTGCCAAATGATCCTGGAACTTTCAGAATTTGTCAATTTTGCCTGAAACTTCTTAATTTTGTCATTTTTACCTCAAACTTTTAAATTTTGTCATTTTTATGGAGTTTTCTTTTTTTTCTTTCAAACATACACATATACACACATATATCAAATCTTCACAAAACAAAACAAAAATATATATATATATATATATATATATATATATATATATATATATATATATATATATATATATATATATATATTTTAAACTAATTTAAAAAAAATTTAGTACTAATAATAACAATAATAATAATAATACATTTTTTTATTTAAATTTTTTATTTAATTTTTTTTTTAAATTATTTTAATTGCCGGACGAAATTAGGTGTTAACAGCTGCCCCCCTTTGCATGCTTCATGGGACATGATGTATGCAAAGTTAGTTACCAAATTTCGTCCAGCTTAGCTAGGCATTGAAAACCTTCTCGCCGCCTAAACTCTGAGGTTTAAGGAAAGGTCCTTAGAACCTCTAACGATAGGAAAGGTTCTATCGTTGTAAGATGGACTGAATGACTGATTGTTTGTTTGAGGTTTAAGGAAAGGTCCTTAGAACCTCTAACGATAGGAAAGGTTCTATCGTTGTAAGATGGACTGAATGATTGATTGTTTTTTTGAGGTTTAAGGAAAGGTCCTTAGAACCTCTAACGATAGGAAAGGTTCTATCGTCGTAAGATGGACTGAATGATTGATGGTTTGTTTGAGGTTTAAGAAAAGGTCCTTAGAACCTCTAACGATAGGAAAGGTTCTATCGTTGTAAGATGGACTGAATGATTGATTGTTTGTTTGAGGTTAAGGAAAGGTCCTTAGAACCTCTAACGATAGGAAAGGTTCTATCGTCGTAAGATGGACTGAATGATCTCGAGGCAAAGGTTCTATCCTTAAAACCCCGGATTGATTAATTGATGTCGAGGCAAAGGTTCCATCCTTCAAACCTCGACGATTGATTGAGTTCGAGGCAAAGGTTCCATCCTTAAAACCTCGGATTGATAATTGATTGTTTTCGAGGCAAAGGTTCCATCCTTAAAACCTCGGATTGATAATTGATCTCGAGGCAAAGGTTCCATCCTTAAAACCTCAGATTGATTGATTGATCTCGAGGCAAAGGTTCTATCCTTAAAACCCCGGATTGATTAATTGATGTCGAGGCAAAGGTTCCATCCTTCAAACCTCGACGATTGATTGAGTTCGAGGCAAAGGTTCCATCCTTAAAACCTCGAATTGATAATTGATTGTTTTCGAGGCAAAGGTTCCATCCTTAAAACCTCGGATTGATAATTGATCTCGAGGCAAAGGTTCCATCCTTAAAACCTCAGATTGATTGATTGATCTCGAGGCAAAGGTTCTATCCTTAAAACCCCGGATTGATTAAAATTGGTTGTTTTCGAGGCAAAGGTTCCATCCTTAAAACCTCGGATTGATTGATTGTTTTCGAGGCAAAGGTTCCATCCTTAAAACCCCGGATTGATTGATTGATCTCGAGGCAAAGGTTCCATCCTTAAAACCTCGAATTGATGAAAATTGGTTGTTTTCGAGGCAAAGGTTCCATCCTTAAAACCTCGGATTGATTGATTGTTTTCGAGGCAAAGGTTCCATCCTTAAAACCTCGGATTGATTATTGATCTCGAGGCAAAGGTTCCGTCCTTAAAACCTCGGATTGATAATTGATCTCGAGGCAAAGGTTCCATCCTTAAAACCCCGGATTGATTGATTGATCTCGAGGCAAAGGTTCTATCCTTAAAACCTCGGATTGATTAATTGATGTCGAGGCAAAGGTTCCATCCTTAAAACCTCGAATTGATTGATTGATCTCGAGGCAAAGATTTCATCCTTAAAACCTCAGATTGATTGATTGATTTCGAGGCAAAGGTTCCATCCTTAAAACCTCAGATTGATTGGTTGATTTCGAGGCAAAGGTTCCATCCTTAAAACCTCGGATTGATTGATTGATGTCGAGGTAAAGGTTCCATCCTTAAAACCTCGAATTGATTGATTGATCTCGAGGCAAAGGTTCCATCCTTAAAACCTCGGATTGATTGATTGATTTCGAGGCAAAGGTTCCATCCTTAAAACCTCGGATTGATTGATTGATGTCGAGGTAAAGGTTCCATCCTTAAAACCTCGAATTGATTGATTGATCTCGAGCTAAAGGTTCCATCCTTAAAGCCTCGAATTGATTGATTGTTTTCGAGGCAAAGGTTCCATCCTTAAAACCCGGATGAAAATTGATTGTTTTCGAGGCAAAGGTTCCATCCTTAAAACCCCGATGATGAAAATTGATTATTTTCGAGGCAAAGGTTCCATCCTTAAAACCCCGAATTGATAATTGATTATTTTCGAGGCAAAGGTTCCATCCTTAAAACCCCGATGATGAAAATTGATTATTTTCGAGGCAAAGGTTCCATCCTTAAAACCCCGATGATGAAAATTGATTATTTTCGAGGCAAAGGTTCCATCCTTACAACCCCGATGAAAATTGATTATTTTCGAGGCAAAGGTTCCATCCTTAAAACCCTGATGATGAAAATTGATTTTGAGGCTAAGGAGCTTTCCTTAGGACCTCGAGCGAAATTTATATGAAAGCAATTGAAATTGGAATAATTTTCTTCGAAAGTGTGAATTTTCATAATTGGCGAGCGCAAAGAATTAGGCTTCGATAAAACGAGTGAATCTTGATGATGACAATAACATTGACAAATTATGTAAAGGGAACGGATGTTTGGAATCAATATCCAAGGTTCATCTAATATTTTCTTCAGTAAATATAGATTCCCTTGTGAGATATGTCATCCAAATAAGGTTAAAGCTTAACTACCCCAAAATGTTATGCCTAGTAGACCTAATAGGATGCGTCTCAAGAGTAATAAAAATTACTCTTTACTCAGCCATTCCAACCTAAAGGCATTGTCCTATGGTTTTAATATCAGCATGGACGAAGCTATATTATAAAAAAAGAAATTCCCTGAAAAGAAAAACTGAAACGCGAAAGAAAATGCTGATAATAAAACTAAAGGACAAGAAAAACGGATCAGATCGCTTCTTTCTTCCACAATACTTCAACAGGGTGAGTAGATGACCATTATGGGAGTGAACTGGTCGGGAAAGACTGTCGTGTCCAGTCTATCTGAATCATTGCTGGATCTGGTTCAGGAACAAAAGCTTGTATTTTATCTAGCAATTCTTCAGCAGTTGTTGCGGATATTATGATTCGCCGTGCCACTCTTGATATGAAATTCTTCTGCATAGCATAATCCATAAAAGCTATCAGACCTGTAAAGAAATTGTTAACATTTAAAAGCCCAATGGGTTTCTTATGCAAATTAAGTTGGGCCATGGAAGCAATTTGAAAGACTTCTCCCAATGTGCCAAAACCACCTGGTAGAGCGATAAAAGCATCAGCATTTAAAAGCATTTGTAACACACGCTCTTGCAAATTTTTAACCACTAATTCTTCTCCAATCGTGCCCCCAGAAATAAATTTCAGAGGTCCAGGGATAATGCCCAGAACTTGACTTCCTCCTAGAGATGCTGCTGATGCTACACCTCCCATTAATCCGACACTACCTCCTCCATAAACTAAATGTATTTTTCGCTCAGCTAATACTCTACCCAAATGGTTGGCTGCTTTTAAATACTCTTCATCTTTTCCAGGAAAAGCCCCAGAAAATACACAAATACTTCGGGATTTACGAGTTAGGGTTTTCTCCATTCCTATCCTTACCCTTGTGAGAAAAGAGGATATATTTATAGAGATGAAGAGATAAGGCAATAATTTTATTTTCAAGAATGGATACATTATTGCCAGCTATTCACAGTAGTCACGAGTATGACTTTGGTCAGGTATGGGTACACTATCGTTAAAAGAGGAGGAAAATTTTCAAAATAGCTGCTAGCATGTACAGTAGTCACTACTGTAGCTTACGTCAGGAGTAGGTACGTGATTGTTGGAAGAGAAGGAAAATTTTAAAAAGTGGCAGCTATATACAGTAATCATAACTGTATCTCATGTCAGGAGTGGGTACATTATTGGGAGGATAATTTCAAAAGCGACAGCTAGCATGTACAGTAATCGTGACTTTGGTTCACGTTAGAAGTGAATACATTATTACCAAAAGGGGAGGAAAATTTCAAAAGCGACAGCTAGCACGTACAGTAATCGTGACTTTGATCCTCGTCTTCCAATGGCTTTGCGTCCAGTAATGGCTTTAATGCTTTCTATGAATCGGTGATTTGCATCTCATCTAGCTTTCTCACAAACTGGCAAACAGGGTCGTTTAGGGTCAGATTCCCAAGACTGTAACGATCTCGTTCTTTTTGGAAAATTATCCATAATCCAACAACCTCAAATTGCACTATTCCGCAAGAATGCGCTTCAAGAACCTCTCGAATATCTTCTAGAGATTCCTTACGCAAGCCATTCTTAATGAATCTTATTCTATCATTACGATTTCTGGTGATCACTCCTGGAGAACGACATTTATTGCCGCAAATCCACCATCCACAATTATGACAAACGCTTAGCCTCTTTGCTCTTCTTTTTTTGGCATAAGCGCTTTTACCAAAGCCGGGCATACGGGGAAAGAACGCTTCTGGAACTTCACCAGCTGAACGAACCTTAGCTTCAATTAGCCACCGCACATTATCAGGAATGCGTTTGTGCATAAATACTCTGAATCGTTCACA
The DNA here is from genome assembly GCA_039654915.1 of Aquilaria yunnanensis. Taxonomy (NCBI): domain Eukaryota; kingdom Viridiplantae; phylum Streptophyta; class Magnoliopsida; order Malvales; family Thymelaeaceae; genus Aquilaria; species Aquilaria yunnanensis. The sequence goes on along the minus strand of CM077597.1, from coordinate 1,236,830 downwards.
TCTAGCTTGATAAATCTTTTTAAGAACATTTATTGGGAAGGAAGGAAAATACTTTCGTAGGGCGGAAAGAGAAGACTCCATTGATAAAGGAGGCAAAGAAAGAAATTAGTGATTGTAGGAAACGAAAATAACTAACACATATTTATAGTGATGAAAGGGATAATGTGTTAATTACACTTACAAAAGCAAGTACATTATTGTCAAAAGAAAAGACAAATGACAGCTTATATGTACAGCAATCATGACTGTGGCTCTCATCTTCCACTAGTTTATGTCTAGTAACGGCTTCAATGCCTTCTATAAGTCGGGGATTTGCTTCCCATCCAGTTTTCTCACAAACTGGCAAACAGGGTCATTAAAAGTTAGATTTCCAAGACTGTAACGATCCTGTTCTTTACGGAAAGTCCACCATAAATCCATAATTTCCCATTGCACTATTTCACAAGAATGTGTTTCAAAAGTTAATAGGATATCATCCAAAGATTCCTTACGCAGGTCATTCTTGATGAATTTTCTTTTATCTTCATGATTTCTGGAGATGTATCCTAAAAAGCGACATTTAGTATTACAACTCCATCGTCCACATTTATGACAGACACCTAGCCTCTTTGCTCTTCGCTTTTTGGCATAAGCGCTTTTACCAAAGCCGGGCATACGGGGAAAGAACGCTTCTGGAACTTCACCAGCTGAACGAACCTTAGCTTCAATTAGCCACCGCACATTATCAGGAATGCCTTTGTGCATAAAAACTCTGATTCTTTCACATCTAGCAAGGTAGATCTTTTTAAGGACTTTTATTGGAAGAGAAGGAAAGTATTTTCGCAGGGTAGAAAGAGTAGAATCCATTGATGAGAGAAGAATTTGAGAGATGATGGAAAGGAATTAGTTATTGAAGGAAACTTAGATAACCGACTGGAAAAACATGCATTTATAGCGATGAAACGGATAACGTGTCGATTACACTTAGGAGAGCATGTACATCTGTCAAAAGAAAATGCAAACTTTTCCAAATATAACAAACTGTATGTACAGTAATTGTGACTGTGGCTCACATCTTCCACTGGTTTTACGTCCAATAACGGCATTAACGGCTTCTATGAGTCGAGGATTTGCTTCCCATCCAGTTTTCTTACAAGCTGGCAAACAGGGTCATTTACAGTCAGATTCCCGGGACTGTAACGGTTTCGTTCTTCATGAAAAATGCTCCATAAACCAAGAAGTTCACGTTGCACAGATCCACAAGAATGCGTCTCAAGAGTCAATTGGATATCATCCAACGAGTCCTTACTCAAGCCATTCTTAATGAATCGTATTTTATCTTCTCGATTATCAAAGATCATCCCTAAAGAACGACATTTAGTATTACAAGTCCACCGTCCACATTTATGGCAGACTTGTAACCTTTTCGCTCTTCGCTTTTTGGCATAAGAGCTTTTGCCTATACCAGGCATGTGAGACACAAATGCCTCTGGGATTTCACTTGCCAGACGAACCTTGGCTTCGATTAACCACCGCACATCTTCAGGGATTCCTTTGTGCATCAGAACTCTTAATCGTTCACAGTGAACTTGGTAGATCTTTTTGAGAATGTTCATTGGGAGAGAAGGAAAATATTTTCGTAAGACAGAAAGAGTAGGATCCATTTTCTAGAGGGAAGTAAAAGAAAGAAGAGAGGAAAGAATCAGTTATTATGGGCAACTGAGAGAACCGACTTGAGAGTCACGGAGTACCGTATCCGCCGTTTAACCGGAAAAGTGGATCCTACTTTATTTTGGTATCATAGATATTTCTTATCTTTGATATCTCGTAAGGCATGACATTGATCCAGTCCTTGACTATTGAATCCATTGTCCGCTTTTGACAAATTTTCAACGACAATATTTCTTGATGTCTGCCTTATCTTTGACCACAGCTATCTCTTATCTTAGATGCTGCTAAGCTGGCATCAATCTTGTCCTTCCAGGTGTAGCCACGATTATTGAATCAATTGCCAGGCTTTTGACAATATTGTCTACTTTATCCTTTTTGATATCTGCCTTATCCTTGGCTATAGCTATCTCTTATCTTGGATACTACTAGCTGGCGTCAATCCTATCCTTCCAGGTGTAGCCTCGATTATTGAATCGGTAGCCAAGCTTTTGACAATATTGTCTACCTTATCCTTGAATTGCTGATGGGGGTTGGTCCCGCATATTAGCTGTGTATCCAGTGATAGATTGGTAAGAGCTGATGTTATTGAGATCTCAGCTTATACTGCTGTAACTGTGCTGTGAATGTGATTCCTGTTTGGTCCCTGTCATGTAAAAGCTATGCATGCATGATGTGAAATGCATGAATGCAGAGCATGCGTAACTGATGTTTTTTTTTTTTTTTTGAATCTAGCTCTTTATGTCTTTGCTTTACTTTACTGGATCTTCTTTGTGATTTCCTTCTCGGACTATTATTGAATCTCTTTATGCTTTCCAGCTATTGTCCATTGTCTCAAAAGCCTAACTCTTTTCAAAAATCTTCTTTCTTTGACTTGTTCTTTGAATTTTGGCCTCAATTTCTTTAAAGTTGGCCCGCCTCATAATTTATATCTCTTTCGGGTACTCATCCATTGTCATGGATTTGATACCATCAAAGGCTTTACTTTCAATGTCTGCTTTGCCCCTTTTCTTGTGACCGTGCCGACACTTACTTATTCCCATGTTATAATCTGAATGATTGCTCTTCCTTGAACTCATGTTTTGATCCATAAGACTTGCCCCCTTGTCTATTGAACTTCTTTGTTGGCGGTACTCCTCTTACGCTTCGTAGAGACTACTTTGCCCCCCTGAATATGGTGTTTATGTGGAAAGAGATATCATCTCGCCTTTGATTTAACAGAAGGTCGAGCATTTCTAGACCTTTGTGATGGCACTTGATCGTAAATTTCTCTTACAAGAACCACATCTTATTAAAGAAAGACTCAAGCTATGTCCTCACTTTTAAGTCTACATACATTAATGAATAATGGTTTGGCCTTAAAGAAAAACTTTCATCAATTTGCAAAGCTTGACAAAGTAATTTACGGTCTTTGTTTTTAATTAAAATATCCTGCCATTCTTCCCTTTCCAACTCGAAGACATAAACTGTGCAAGGCAATAAGGTAGAAACATGATTCACAAGGATAGCCTTTTAGCTGAATGAGGATGATATCGAGAGGTAAATGTTAGGTGTGAGGAAAGTTAAGTTTGAATGTTTTTTTTTTTTTGTGGCAGTCTTTTAGCTGAATGAGAATAATATTAAGAGGTAAATATTAGGTCTGAGTAAAGTTAAGTTTGAGTGGTGTAAAAGAAGGGTATTTTAATATTACTCGTGAGCAGTATTAAATAAGGTAGAAACATGATTCACAATGATAGTCTTTTGACTGAATGAAGATGTTAGGTCTGAGGAAAGTTAAATTTAAGTGGTGTGAAAGAATGGTCTTTTAATACTACTCGTGAGCAGTATTAAATAAGGTAGAAACATGATTCACAATGATAGTCTTTTAACTGAATGAGGATGTTAAGTCTGAGGAAAGTTAAATTTAAGTGGTGTGAAAGAATGGCCTTTTAATACTACTCGTGAGCAGTATTAAATAAGGTAGAAACATGTTTCACAATGATAGTCTTTTAGCTGAATGAGGATGATAAGTCTGAGGAAAGTTAAATTTAAGTGGTGTGAAAGAATGGTCTTTTAATACTACTCGTGAGCAGTATTAAATAAGGTAGAAACATGTTTCACAATGATAGTCTTTTAGCTGAATAAGGATGATAAGTCTGAGGAAAGTTAAGTTTAAGTGGTTTGAAAGAAGGGTCTTTTAATGCTACTCGTGAGCAAATTTGATTATGGTGAAAAACTCAATAGTGATGACCTCAAACTTGCCACTCTTTCCAGAAAGTTAAACCTCATCTGTTGCCCCCCAACTAACGTGGTCTTTATGTATGCTTGGCTTGAGGGTTGCTTTTGTGTTCTAAACCGCCTTTGCAGGTTTTCAGTCTAGAATCCATAGCTCACTTTTTTCTTTTTTTTTTCTTTTGCTCTAGTTTGAGCCTTTTTTCCTTTTTTTTTTTGTTTTTTTTTTTTTGTTTTTTTTGTTTCCCTTTTTTTTTTTTTGTGAGCTATGGTGATGACATACTTGATAACTCTCTTGAAGTGAGATGACTCAAGTGGCCTTGCTTGCTCGTGCTTGTTCTCAGTCCTTTTTGGTTTTGAATTTTCCCTTGTTGTCTTTTGATGGAAGGGATGAATTTCTCTTTTCGGAGTTTGTGTTGCCAAAGAACTGAGAAAATAGCCTTCTTGAAGTGAAATGATTCAAGTGGCCTTAGCTGCTTGTGTTTGCTCTCAGTCTCTTTTTTTTTGTTTTGGATTTTCCCTTTAATGGCTTTTGATGGAAGGGATGTACTTCTTTCCTTTGTTGGAATTTGTGTTGCGGAAAACTGTGAATCTTTTTTTTTTTTTGTATTGAGCATTTGTGAGAATTGGGAGGCCACTGAAGTCATTTAATATGAGAGCTACCTTGTTTGGAAGCTAACCCCAGACTTCTTGCAAGGATGTTGATAACCACTATGAATTCTTTTTTTTTTTTTTTTTTTTTTTTTAGAGTTGGGGTGCAACATATGAAATCCTTCTTACTAGATTTGACAGCACTTTCAAGATCGCCACTATTAAATCTCCCTTAACTTTTTATTTTCACCCACGAGTAGTATCGTTTTCAAAGTAAAGTGTGATAACAATAATGGATAGTATAATGGAAATGAGTGAGAGATGGATGTAAAAATGGAATTTTTGGTAAGAAGTGGTAGAATATGTAGGTGTAATAATTGAATTTTTGGTAAAAATTGGTAGAATGTGTAGAAGTAATAATGGGATTAAAAAGTGGTAGAATGAACACGCAACATCTTTTTGTTAGAGAACAAAAAGAATTACCGGTTGTCGAAAAGTAAAGTGTGATGGCTATAATGGATAGTATAATGGCAAAGAGTGTAAAAATGGAAAGTAGTAAAATGCACGCATTACATCTTTTTTGTTGTACCAGAAAAAGAATAGCAGGTGTCCATTTAACAAAGACTACACCCTAGATTCTGGACTAAATCTAGGAGATTTTTACTATTAAATTACTTTTGCAAGCTTTCAAAGATACAAGTTTATTCAAAGGATTCCCTGTCATTCAAAAGTGTGTGCGGACTGTTAGGTCAGATCTGACTTGGAGCCCTTCCAAAATCAATGTAATTCCAGCTCAAAATCTTCACTTTCAATTACCAATCACATCGAGCCTAGCAACTTGGACTCGACCAACTGTTGGACCTTGAGTTTCAATATGACAGAATTTTCAGTTACATTTGGAATTTGGGTCACACCAACTTGGAAGAGAAGGTCACTTGGTCTTTGCTACTATTGATATAGATGATAGCAGAATGCCTTCTTCAGCAAAGACTGTGATTAATTTTCCTTCAAAAATGAATTTCATTTTTTGGTGTAATGGGGAGGGAACTGCTCCGGCCATATTTTCTATCTTGGACTCTATATCTATGAGACGTCCTTCGGTTTGTTCTGCCATTAATCTTGTTTGGAGCCGAGTTGAATATCGGTGTTGAGGTCCAATTTTACCTTCTTAAAAGTAAGATTTATTTTACTAGATTTTACATGTATATGATTGATGCAATGGATGCATGCCATATAAAGTGAGATTATGTTTTTATCATACTTTATATGCACGTGATTAATGTAATGCATGCATGCGATGAATGAGTTTGCTTATCCATTATCGTGGAACTTCAAAACTTTTAGTTGTCATTATAAAGACCAAAAAGTTAGCATAATTTGATGCGTGGTTTTGATGCATGAAGAATAATTGCACAGAACGGAAGTATAACAAAAGAAAAATAAGGTTATTAACAAGTTAAATAGTAATTAACAACTCATGAAGTATTATGGATAAACAAGTTAAAACCATACGAAGAAAAGTGTAGAGTAACAACACAGCATAACAAGGATATGCTTATGGCGTTGGTAAAATGGTAGAAATTCTATGGTCAGTTCTATGGTTAAGTGGGGAGTTCTATATGCATAAGGTGGTTTATCAAAAAGGCAAGGGATAGTTCCTGAATCCCGTCACTAAATCATAGTGACGGCCCGATTCCTTACCCTCTAGGGTTAATGTAAGGAATGGATTAATTCGAGTCGTAGCTTTTTGTGGGCCCATGCAGAGACTAACCGTCTCAGAAGGCAATACACTACTTTGCTACTTTGAAACCGGTGAAGGCTTGGAGACCGTGGCCTCACAAGGACAGCAACACCAATTCCGCTTAGAAAGAATCGTGTTTGATTTAAGGAAGCTCGGGTATAGAGCTTCATTTTGTGAATGCATTATGCATGATTACTTAAGTAAATATAATTTATAAATCCACATAAAAAGAAGCAAAGCAAAACAAAACAAATCAAGTTTTAGGCTCGACTCACTAACCGGAGTTCCCCAGCGGAGTCGCCAAGCTGTTTTCGAGGCAAAGGTTCCATCCTTAAAACCTCGGATTGATTGATGTCGAGGTAAAGGTTCCATCCTTAAAACCTCGAATTGGGCATGCATCTCGAATTGAGATTTATTATAATTAAATCTAATGATTTATATGTGTATTTAATTATTCAATTCATTACACCAAAAAACTTTCCTTAAACCTTACTGTTTGGGCGGCGAGAACATTCTCAATGCCTACCTAAGCCGGACGAAATTTGGTAACGACTTTGCATACATCATGTCCCATGAAGCATGCAAAGGGGGGCAGCTGTTAACACCTAATTTCGTCCGGCAATTAAAATAATTTAAAAAAAAAATTAAATAAAAAATTTAAATAAAAAAATGTATTATTATTATTATTGTTATTATTAGTACTAAATTTTTTTTAAATTAGTTTAAAATATATATATATATATATATATATATATATATATATATATATATATATATATATATATATATATATTTGTTTTGTTTTATGAAGATTTGATATATGTGTGTATATGTGTATGTTTGAAAGAAAAAAAAGAAAACTCCATAAAAATGACAAAATTTAAAAGTTTGAGGTAAAAATGACAAAATTAAGAAGTTTCAGGCAAAATTGACAAATTCTGAAAGTTCCAGGATCATTTGGCAGTTTGTCACATAAAATTTTGAGCCTGCCGACGTTTTTGGCTCAAATTGACAGAAAACGACAAAATTGTCAAAATCAGAAGCTTCAGGAACTTATCCAGAGGCTGAGAGACGTAAAGGACTAAAACTGTCATTTTACCAATTTAAGTGATAAGTTTGAAATTTTTTATTAATTTATCCATCAACAGTTCAGCTAAACTTCCTCTATAAATAGCCCCCCAAATTTTGTGCTGAACACACAAAAAAATAGACAGAAAGCTTAGAGCTCCGTTTTAGAAAAAATAAAAACTACAGACTTAGTCCCTGATCTCTTTCCTTTTCCCATAAAGTCCCAAAAGTTTCTATTCTGACGTATAGACCATCTTCTTCCTCCGTTTTTTTTCTGTTTCTTCCTTCTCCTTCGCTGCCCGTCGCTCCACGCCGTCCCTCCGCCGCCCATCGCTCCCCCACGCTGCCGTCGCGCCGTCCCCACCTGCCCCTGGCCGCGCTGCCGCCCCGCCGCCAGCTGCCCCTCCTTCCCCCCCTGCGCGCGCGTCTGTTTCTTTCGTTCCCAGAAATTCAAAATTGATTTCTAAGGGTAAACCCTTGTTTCACCTATCATCTTTTCAATTTCTTTCACTTTAGTCACTGACTTTTTATTTTGTTCTTGCAGAATTGATTCCTAACCCTTTTAATTTTTACTTGTTTATTTATTTGTTTATTATTGTTATTATTACTAACCCTTCTTTTTATTGTTATAACTAACTTACTAACCTTATTATTATTATGACTAACCTTATTATTATTTATTATTATAACTAACTTACTAACCTTCTTATTATTATGACTAACCTTATTATTATTATTATTATGACTAACCTACTAACCTTATTATTGTTACCTCAACTAACTTATTAACTTTTATTTTTATTGTTATTAACATCTAACTTTACTAACTTTGCTAATTTTTATTATTGTTGTTAATTAATTAATTTAATTAACTTGTCTAACTTTTTATTATTGTTGTTAATTAATTAATTTAATTAACTTGGCTAACTTTTTATTATTGTTGTTAATTAATTAATTTAATTAACTTGACTAACTTTTTATTATTGTTGTTAATAATTAATTTAATTAACTTTGCTAACCTTTATTATTATTATTTTTAAAGTGGATGGCCAAAAAGCCCCATTTTTATCATTGTTTTTTAATATTTCTTTATGTGTTTTCTCTTTATTTGTTTATTATTTAATTTATGCATCTTTTACTTTTTTTTTAAATGGATGTCTAAACCAAAACAAAAAGAAAACCTCCACTTTATTCATTTTCCTTTATTTACTTTATGCAAAAAATTTTATTTTATTTAAAAAAAAAGAAATTAATCATGAAAAAAAAATAATATAAATAAGTAAATGATAACTAATTAAAATAAAATCCTTTTATGTGAATAATTAATTTTATTCTTTAAGACTACCATAATATTTTTTTAAAAAAAAGCTAATTATCTTTTATTATTTATTTAAAAAACAATAAAAAAATAATTAATTAACTTTTTATTCCTTTTATTAAAATTAAATAAACATAAGTAAATAATCACAAAAAAAAAATAAAAAAAATAAAAATCATTTCTTTTTAAATATATCTTTAAAAGTAGCAATAATTAAAATTTAATAAAAATAATAATAAAAATCCAATAAAATTATGATTAAGATTGATAATTAATTAAATAATTAAAATTTAAAATTTAATAAAAATTAAACTCCATGTCCAAATGATCCGCCAGGATCCAATGGTTTGGAGAATAAATTTTTTTTTTAATAAAAATAATAAAAATTAAAACAAAATCTTTCTTTAATAAAAGAAGCATATGAAAAATCAAAACTTTTCTTTTATGTTTAAAATATACATATAAATTTTTGGTTTTCTTTATTAAATAAATAACAATCTTAATTAAATAATTATTTTTGGTTAATCTTTTATTCAGAATAAATTATATAAATATCAAGACTTTTTATTTTATTTTTAATACACATATAAATCATTAGATTTTTTTTAAATAAAATCTTGATTAAATAATTACTTTTTGATTATTATTTTATCAAATAAATAGAATAAACATAAAATAAATGTCAATTCTTTAATTTCTTTACAGATTTTTGATATTAAATATTTAAAAATTATTTTTTGATTCTTTTATAAATTGAGTAATTATTTAAATAATAAATATCTTTCATTAAACAAAGAATCTTTCAAAACAAAACTAAAAGAATAAAAAAAAAGAAAAGAAAGAAAAGAAAAGTAAAAGAAAATAAGAAAGAATAAAAATATAAAAAAAGAAAGAAAGAAAAGAATAATAAAATATAAAAAAAATAAAAAATATATTTAGTTAATATTAAAGACCATTAACAAATATAAAATTTCATAAATAAAAAGACTTATAAATTTATTAATTAAACTAATAATTAATTTAATAATAAGAATTAAATAATTACGATAAATTAAATTTAATTTCCATATCCGGATGATCCGGCAGGATCTACGGTTTGGAAAATATCAAACTTTTTAAAATAAATAAATTAAATAAAAAGATAAAAAATCCATATTTTTACAATATGGATAAAATTGTTTAAAATTTCACCAAATTCCGTGTCCAAATGACTCGGCAGAGTCCATGGTTCGGAATCAAAATCTTCCGTGTCCAAATGACTCGGCAGAGTCCATGGTTCGGAAGTATAAAATTTTATACAAATTAACTTAAAAATCCACATTTCGACTAATTCAGTTAAAATCTCTAAATTAACTGAAAATTATTTAAAAGCAAAGCGAAACAAAATTAAAATCAACTAAGGTGCCAATTTTTGGGCGTTTTAACAAAGTTGTTTTAACGTAACCGTACTCCCGAACCCCCGAACTCTCGCAGACCAATATTTAAGGTGACCAATCGACCTAGGTAAACAGATTGGTGGCGACTCCCGAAAACCCGACGTTGCCACAACTCCCCTTCGATTCAATTGACAATGACATCTTTAGGGTGATCAGCCGATTAGCGGCCTAGGTTACAAAGAGGATGCCAGTAACAATCTCCTGACAAATGGACGTTGTATGTGAGTGACAACACGCATCAGATCGAGAACAACAATGAATAGGCTTTTTGTGTTGTGGGTTCTGCTAACTTTATCCTCTGAGCTGGTTAAGGTTGATGACGCGATGAATGATGGCCGACAACATGTGGGGGCGATGATACAGTAGCAAGCTAAAACAGTAGTAGCTGATGGGTTGGAGACAATGGTTGGCTTCTTATTCCTCATGAGAAGACAAATGTTCAACCCTCCTCAAAGGAAGCGACTAGTGGCTCTTCCATGTGGTTAAGGCACTTCAATGCCATCAATTTGATTAAAGTTTGGGACATAGAAAAATGGGAGCAAATGACAAATTAGTACAGTAACAATTATGAAAGAAGATTAGAGCCATTGGATTCTGGGATTTGGGTTTCATTTCTGGAGGTAGTAGTGGGTGGAGATGAACATTGGTGATCGAACGTCAGTGGAAGGTAGAGTGGCAGCTTTGGTTAGGGGCAAAGTTGGATCTAGAGTTGAACATGATAGGAAGGGGATGAGTTTAGTTAAAAACAGGGTAGATCGTTGTACGCAAAAGTTAGGGGTGCAAAGTTTTTATGTAAGAAGACTAGAAAGACAAAATAAGCATGTTTTCTTTTTCTATTGAAGGGGTAGGTGTAGGTAAGTTTAGGTATGTTAACGTTGAAGGGGGTAAGTGTAGATATGTTAACTTTTCAAGGGAATAAATGTAGGTATTTGAAATAGGATGGACACGAGTATAGGTTTGACTAAATCTCAGGAAAGGTTTGATAATTTTCCTTTCCTAAGAAAGTAGCATATGGCAATTCATTGAATATTGTGATAAAAAGGTTTATATTTAATATGTAATAAATTTTTTTGTGAGGGCAAAACATGGAAAGATATGAAAAAATCAAAAACTGCCTAAAACTATGTAAAAAAAATAAATTGATCAAGAAATTAAGATAGGGAAGAGTAAAAAATTTAGAGATGGGAAGAATTAATACAGAGGCTAGTTCGTTTGGAGTTAATACTCGTACATTAACACATTATTTGAGTCAAACATCTTGACCAGCTTTAAACAAAAAAAAAACCTTCTTCAAAACACATAAAATTACACACCATGTCACTCACCACTTTTACCACTCACGATGCTCTTAACCTAGAGACCTAAAAATTCGAATTTGATTAATTCACTCTTGAGAACGGATGAGGAACTAGAGTTCCTGAGATTAGTGGGATCTTCATGCAGGGAAGGAAGGTGTAGATCTTTGTGTGGGGAGGAAGGCAGCAGCGTGCTGTAGATCGAGCATTTCACAGCAGAGCTTGTCGGCCTTAGTGTCTACAAGGGGGAATTTGTTGGCAAGATCTTGGGTTAGGATGGTCTCTGCAGTGGCCATTCCAACGTTTCTGATGCATGTGATGGTATGCTGCTTGGTGGTTGACGGCGGAGCAGTGTTCAAGTTGGGCTTGAAGAAGGCTTGGATTAGGTCACGCCAGTCGAGACCTAAATTGTTGCTGTTTTCACACAAAGCTTACTCCCCAACCACCGTATCATCGCCGGAAGCAACTTTTGACCATCGAGAACAATGGGGGTAAATTTTGAAAATGGTGTGCCTTGTAATTTGGTGTACTTAGAGGGGGCTTTCCATCTGTCAAAAAGCTGGTCAACATTTTGAGCCAAATAACATGTTAATAGGAGACCATTAACGTTGAACGAATAGACTTGACACATACTTTATATACAGATTCTTTTTTTGTGTAGGAGGCAAATGCATCTTTTTAGTTTGAGAAAATGTAAATATAATATATTAATACTTTACAAAGTTTTTTTTACTAAAGGATGTAAAAATGATTGGATGCATAAATTCTATGCATGACTAACTTGCGTTGAAACTATCCATTACTAGTTGACACATTTTTTAGTAAGAGAACATTTTATAGAATCGTTCGTATATTTAACATTATCCTTTTAAAGACCTTAACATTTAGCTAGAGGTGTTCAGTGAACTGAGTCAGCCTTACGATCAAACCCGGCCTAGCCTGGTTAAGGCTCGAGTTTGCCTAACCCTAGGAAAGGCACAGAAGAAAACAGACCAGTTATGGGCCTGGGGAGGTTGAGGACTTAAGTGAGCTCGACCTAGGCCTAGCCGGGTTAGCTTAAGCGGCAAATTTCAAATTATGCCACAAGGTTTTTAAAGGGCTTACATCAATATCTACAATCTCTCTTTCAAATTTCTTCTTCATCTCTACTATTACTCTTTTATTAATGGCATCAAGAGGAAAAGAAAAAGATAAGGGTGTGGTGGATTCATCATCCCACATTATTGGAAAAAAAACTCATCTCCAATAATGTGGGATGATGAGTCCACCACGGAAGAAAAATCACCTGGTCGATAAATGCATTCACATCCAAGTTGTAAAATCCAAAGGAATGCTACCTTAGGTATGACCAGAATTCACATTTCACTTTGAGAAGAATGCGGGGTCCAAAATGTGCAAATTTTGCATGAAAATGATAGCGCCTATGCGCATACAATCAACTATTGTGACTGAAATAAGTTTAATTCCAAGAAAATAAAAAAAACTAGATAAATAGAAGTGACAGCCATCTGAAGAGGTATGTTGGTGCAACCATGATTAGCCTAATATTGCTCTTAGTTTTGACAATGGGATCTTATCCAATGAGGATTACTAGTAGTCCTATTTGATAATTGTTGGAACTTTCAGTCATTTCCTCATGTATTACATATTTCAGTTTTTGTAAGTATCGTTTGATTTTTTAATTAATAAAATATAGTCTAGTAGTGATGTTTCATTCTTAAAAAGAAATAGTAATGCAAAACTAATTAAATAACCTTTTAAAAAAAAGTCTAGCATAAACCCAGTCTTAGCCCACCTTCAGGAAGGTCGTGTCCGGGTCTAGCCAACCAAGCTTGGGCTGGATTGGCCGATTGAACACTTATACATCCAACTCTAGCTAGATCAATGTGATGTTTTAGGAGGCAAAAGTACATATTTTTAGAAGGTAAAATTACAAAAAAACCCACGTGATTTGGTATAATCTATACTTTGCCCTTTTATTTTAAAAAACCTACACTTTACCCCCTGTTTGCTTTACAATATACGACAACAACTTCTGAAACCTTAATTTAAATTACCCAATAATAATGTTCTAGTAATTTTAAAATTTTTTATATTTTTTTCACAGTCAACCGACTTTTAAAAAATACTGATATATATTTACAGTTAGAAAAATACATTCATAGAAAGGAAAAATTGATAATTTAAAATATCTATTAACTATTAAAAAAATATTCGAGAGATTGAAATTACTAAAAGATAACTATCGTATAGTTTAAATACAATTTTAGAAATTGTTATCAAATAGTATAAAAAATGTAGAGGCAAAATGTAGATTTCTAAAAATAGAGGAGACAAATTGTAGATTAAACATACTTCAGGAAATAATTGTAAGTTTCCCTTTTGAGAAATATGGGTAACAAATATAAATAGCTCGGTACACTTGGTTAATATTTATAATTTCCCACGGAGAACATATAGGACAACTTTTTTCCATATTCATTGACAAATTTTCTTTTTCATATAGGTTAAGACCATTGATCATTTTATGTTTCTATTTTTTTAACATCGGAACACTATATTATTTCATCATCTCAGTTCATTATATTCTCTTTTTTACATTTTTTGGTTCACCTAAAAAGTATATAAAAAATTATTACTTTTGATGAAAATATACAATAATTTAGGATGTTCTAGAATGGAAAGACTAAAGGAGTGACAACGAAACTGGGACAGAGAAATAACATGTGTTTTTACTTCCATGTCTGCTGTAGTTTTAGGGGTAAATTGCACCCGCTATTCCCAATTTTTAATTGTTGTCTCACTTCGAACCATAACCTTCACTTTGTTCGTAGCGTATTCATAACCTCAATAAAACGTTTTATTTTGGCCCATTTTTGGACGGAAATCATTATCTCGAATGGAAAAGGCCATGTCAGCAGATTATTGTAGGGAAAAATATTTGTTTTAATCCCTATAAAAATTTCCTTTGCCAAAAAAGCCTTAAAGCTTTTAAATCTGACAAAAAATCATGCTAGCCTCTCCTACCTCTCATCCCTCACCGGTGGCCCTATCTCCGGCCTCCCTTTCCGCCTTATCCTCACATCTCCAGCCAGCACTCTTTTTCGTCTGCCTTCCTTACCCACTGCCACTTACCATCCTCGCCGTCGTTCACCCATCCATTCACCCATCCCCGCTTCCTCTCCTCTATCCCTGCTTGCGATCCGATCCAATTTTTTCCTATTCCATCGATTCCGTTGCGATTCATGGTTTCTTTTCCTCACCCGATTCCATCGATTTCGTCGTGATTCATTGCAATTCACCCAAGTTCGCCCGATTCGCGAGAGAGAAGCGAGAGAGAGCAGCCCGATTCGGCTTCCTCTCGATTCGGTGTCAGCGGGCAAAGGTGATTCAATGGCAAGTAGGTGACGATGATTCGGCGACAAGTGCACGAGGACCGGGAGTCACAGCTGAAGACTGAGCTTGATTCCGTTGCGAGAAGGAGGCTCGATTTGCTAGAAGGAAGCCGGTTAACCAAACTCACCGTGGAGAAGAAGCCAGATAGGGATGAGAGGTAGGAGGGCGTTCGCTAGAAAGGGAGCTAGCTGAGATGGGGATGCCGGAGAGGGAGGATAAGGAGGAGAGATTTGGCCAGAGAAAGTTTTAAGGTTTTTTGTTAGATTTAAAAGTTTTAAGGCTTTTTTGGCAAATGAGATTTTTACAGGGTTTAAAACAAGCATTTTCTCATACAGTAATCTGCTTGCGTTGCTTTTCCATCCAAGATAATAATTTCCGTCCAAAAAGGGGGCCAAAATGAAACATTTTATTGAGGGTAGGGATACGCTACGAACAAAGTGAAAGTTAAGGTTAGAAGTGAAACAACAATTAAAAGTTCAGAGTAGCGGGTGCAATTTACCCATAGTTTTAGAATAGCTCAAATAGCTCCTCCAGTAAAATAGTTTATGTAGAATGGAGTTGCTTTATTAAAACTGAACGTTAACAACAGAAGTTCAAGTACCCTGTAAGGTGGGGTCATAGTGTTCCTTGTAGTTCGTTAGCACCAGAGACAAGGTATAGTTATGTCCAGGTTTTTAACATTTCCCACTAACTTTATGAAGGACCAGAGTCTTTTAAGAAGACCAAATCCTCCTTAAATTATCTGAAGTGATCTTAAACCGATTATTATGTAGTATTTAGAGCCCTATGGTCGTCTGAACTACAACTCTGCCTTCACCCAACTGCAGGATCGATATTATTCCCGAGATCGATAACAGGAGAACAGAGTTTACAGCTTTGCTCTGGCTGATAGTTTTGCTCTCAGCTCTTCAGCCACAGCATCAATGAATTCGCTGGTGTTTAGATACTGGACCCTAGTTACCCTGCAAAAAGTAAGAAAGTAATATTTGATCTCAATATGCATCCGCAATAGGGCCTAAGATGATTATCCTCAACAGTACAGACCTAGGCCCGTGAACCAGAAGCGCAAGATCTTTGGTCATTTTCCCTGACTCGACTGTTTCAATACAGGCTGCTTCCAGCTTCTCAGTGAACTCCTTCAATCTAGAATTGCCATCTAACTTTGCCCTGAAAATGTTCTTCATTTAATCACTGTTTTTAATATTGTTCATTTTACCATAGAAAAGAAAATACCATAGAAACTTTTAATCAGCGGCTGGAAAATCTGTTATATATACTTGGAGGCTGGGAAGTCCAATAGGAAATCGTGGACTACAAAACAACATTGAAAGAATATTTGGCACCTATGTGCAAGGCCGCGTGACCAAGCAAAGATTGATGCAATGCTATTAGTGCTAGTTTCACCTCCCTTCTGATGAACCCTGAAATGGCGAGTTACCGTGCCATGTGCTGCTTCGGCTTCAATTGTCCTTCCATCAGGGCATACCTGAAGGCAACAATAATTTTATTTTTCCCAGCATAAAAAAGGGAAGGAGAAAAAGAAAAAGAGGTGTCTCAAGGAGAGGCTCGGATACCAGCACTGATGTCATCAGCCCAAGTGATCCAAAACCTGCATCAAGCGTATCAAACTTCATAAGACGGCCATGAAATGTCAAACCCATAATAACATTAGAACATTTGCTACACCAACTATAACAAACCTTGGGCTAAGAAATCACTTTGCACATCTCCATCATAGTTTTTGCATGCCCATACATAACCCCCTTCACTTTTTAGTGCGTAAGCAACCATGTCATCAATCAGGCGGTGCTCATACCTGCATTGAGCAATACATGCTAATTGCTGCTATTGCATAGACTATTAAAAAATTGAAAAAAACTATTCGGGCCCAGATCTCACCATATACCTGTGGCTTCAAACTGTGATTTCCATTTGGTTTCGTAAACTCCCTGGAAGATGTCCTTGAATCTGAAGGGAAAAAGCAAAAGATTCAATACATAGAACACAAGGGCAATGATTGCAAATATCATACACTGTCTTACAATGGGAGTTTAAGAACAGTGAGAAACAGGAAAAGAACAAGAAGCGTCCATATACCTTCCATCATACTTCTTGAGAATTGTATTCTTTGTGCTGAGATAGAGTGGCCACCTTTTCTGGTATGCCATGTTCATTGAAGATTCAGCAAAAGCGCGAATAGACTGCAAGGAAGTCAATCAAAAAGAAAAAAAGAAAAAGAAAAAAGAAGGACTATTATTTGCACCAACTTATTAGCTTAGCTACTTGCAAGAAAGAATTAGATGAATATATCACATAATACAAAGAAAGAGACTGGCATTTGAACTTCCATAGATACAAGCATGAGCAAACACATATATGATGAATACGTACTTCATCAGTGTTGTACATTGACAAGGCTACACCCCCAGCACCAGTGAAGTTGAAGACCTCAAGCTCTGTCCCACTACTTGTATCAGGAACTGTATAGAATAATTATAGTTCACATAAGCATCATAAAATTTATTTTATATGCATTCATAAAAAAAATCATGTTACACTAACACCAGAGAGTGAAGATGAGAGACATAAATGAACAGATAAATATCAAACTAGGTTACTTTCCTTCAGACATGCATGAATCCAGAAGCAGCTAGCATAAAGCTGTTATGAAAGCTGAACAAAAACAGAATAGGATCTCACCAAAGACTAGCTTAAGTTTCCCAGGCCCTTGTATAACTGTATCTGTTGCTCGGTATTGATCCCCATAAGCATGCCGCCCGATGCAGATTGGCTTCGACCAACCTAAAGAAACCCTAAATGACCACACACATGCTTGACCATAATAAAAATGAAATATTGAAGATGTAAAAACAAACTTGGAACAAGCCGGGGGATGTTTTTGCAGATAATTGGTTCTCTGAAAACAGTTCCTGGAATCACAAAAGGAATAGATCAGTTCATAACCAAACCAAAAGGAATAGACAATTTCACCACAAATAAAAGTGACTGACAGCTTCATTCACCATTCAAAATGTTACGAATAGTCCCATTTGGACTCTTCCACATCCTTTTCAACTTGAACTCCTTAACACGAGCTTCATCTGCCAGGTACAGGGATGGAATTTATGAAAATTGCAGTTACGAAATAAGCAAATTGCCAAGCACCAAGCAATTCATGTAAAAAAATAAATACAAAGCTCCCAACTGGAATATACCTGGAGTTATGGTGGCACACTTAATAGCTACATTATACCTATAACATGAAACAACACAATTTCCATATAAGACTGAAAAAGCAACATCATGTAAGATACATGTAAACCAACTATTGGAGGAAGCATCATTCTAGTAGATATATTTCAGGTTGCAGAACTATGGAAAATTTAAACTAAAACAAACTATTTTTATAAGAGTCACTCTTTATTCCCTTTTCCCAATCAAAATATCTTTGTTCACCAAGGACCAAAATCCTTTTGAAAACAATACCAACATACTTAAGAGTAGCGTCAGCACTTGCAATGGTAACTTTATCATCAGTTGCATCACGATTAGAAAGCCCGAGATCGAAGTATTTGATATCCAGCTCCAGAAAAGGGAAGATAAGCTATAAAACATCAAGCAGGAAAAAAAAAACAGAGGTAAGGGAAGATCTAAACAAATAGCTACAGCAAAACATCATCAACAGATGCCAGGAAAATCAGCACACCTTATCTTTGATAGATCTCCAAATAATTCGAGTCATCTCATCACCTGCATTATAGAAGAAATCTGTATCAAAACTCTCAGAGAGAGAGAGAGAGAGAGATTGTACACACCCATTAAGTAGGGATAATTAACCAGTCCCCCTAAAATAGAGCAATAATTCTGATTCAAAGAAGAAAGAGTGCTAAAGGTAGACAATTTGCATAGATCAATCGACTATTTGTTCCACTAGGTCTTGCCCTCCCCCAAGACTCACCATTTTGCTTTCCCCTACGTCACACTGTAGCTTCAACTTTTGCAGGTGTAATGGTAACTCTAATTTTTAGTCACCATAAGTTATAAATGAAGTCAAAGTAAGAGTACTCATCTAGGCAGCCTATCCCTGTTGTGGAATTGAGATAAGTATCTACGGCCACAAACTGGACCGTCTGATTGTATACCATTACCATAATCTGGTAATGCAGTAGCACTATTCTACTGGGTTATTCACAAGATACGAAGTATAACTGATCATTCTTTTTCCTCAAACTAGTAATATAACATCTAACTAAATAAGGTCGGCAGATGAAAGAGAGCAAGCTCCCTGGTGCTCTCGA
The DNA here is from genome assembly GCA_039654915.1 of Aquilaria yunnanensis. Classification (NCBI taxonomy): domain Eukaryota; kingdom Viridiplantae; phylum Streptophyta; class Magnoliopsida; order Malvales; family Thymelaeaceae; genus Aquilaria; species Aquilaria yunnanensis. The sequence continues at coordinate 1,217,829 of CM077597.1, read as the reverse complement.
ATGCAAAACAGATGTGTGATGGTGCTCTGCTGGCTGCTAATTTTTTTTTCAAAACCAATCAGATAACAAAAATTCGAAAGCAACTGCAGAACGACCCATGAATCGTAACTGAAGATATAAGCCAAGCTATACCAAGAAACACAAACAAAATTTTCTCGAGTAATTGGAAGGCCAGCAGTAAAGTTTTCTTATCGATTCATAGAAAATACAAGAGAGACCCATAAAAATACGATATGATCAATGCAAACCATCTCATTGCACGATTCAAGGATTCCAGAGTGTGAGTGAATTGATCGAGAGCATAAAAGGGAAAATGAGGCGCTAACCATTCATCTCAACAATAGGATTTGCGACCTTAATCTTGTCGAAAGCCATCTTAGTGTTCCGCTGTTTCTTGCTCTGATAATTTGTAGGGGAATCGAGCTCCTCAACGATGGAGGAAGAAAAATAGGTGGTTTCGCGTTTGATATCTGCGGCACCCACCACTAGCTTACCTGCCATCGGAGAATGAGTTGGAAAACTGAAGGCGCAGTTTTTTGTTTTTCGGGTCTGAATCCAAGAACATGGAAGCAATTAATCGGTAAATTGCACGCGTTAATCCCAACTTTTTAATATATTTTTGTTTTAACTCTAACCTTGAATTTATTCATTGTATTTTTTTAATGTGGTTAAAACATTATATTTTGAATTTTATCTCAGATTGGAAAATGACACATTATAATATAATAGTGGACAAAAATATTTATTTTAACCCTTGCAAAAAAATTTTTTACCAAAAAAAGCCTTAAAATTTTCAAATCTAACAAAATCACCAGCCAACCTCTCATACCTATTATTTATCTCCGGCCGCTCTTTCCAGCGGTCCCTTAATGAGTGGTTGTGGGTGAGGGAGGCGAACGGAGGAGAGATAAGGAGGGAAGTCTATTGCTCGTTCAACTCCATGTTTAAAGCGCGTTTAACCTCCATTGTTCGAAGCTCGAATCGAAATTGAAGCCTGTGACTGGCATTTCCAAGTGCCCCTTGCCCATCGCCCATTCGACGTCCATCATTTGAAGCCTAGATCAGAATCGAAGCCCAAGAACCTGAGATCCTTGGGCACCAAATTCCTGTTTGATTCAACTTCCATTGGAGAAGATTGCAAGTGTCAGAGGTAGGTTTGTAGGCGAAATTGGGTGAGAAGAGGGTGAGTGGGCGTTGGGGATGGGAGAAAAGAAAGCGAATTAGAGGAACGAATGGAGGAGAGGGTGAGCGAATCGGTGGACAAAAGAAAGGGAGGTTGGCAGAGGCGAGAGAGGCAGACGGAGGAGAGGGAGGCAGCTAGAAGAAAGGGAAGTGATTGGAGGAGAAGGAGGAGACGGATGTGGTGGGAGGAGAGAGAGGTGGATAGATGCGGCTGGAGGACAAGGAAGTAGACGAAGAAGAGGGTAGGCTAGACAAGGAGGTCGAGATGGGGGTAACGGGGGTTTTGTTTAAGGGAAAAGTTTGATGAGGTTAAAGTAAAGGTTTATTTGTTAAAAGGGAAAGTTTGATGGGGTTAAAGTTCTAATTTTCCTCTACAGTAATATGCTAATGTGGCATTTTTCATATAAGTTAATGACTTCTGTCATAAAAAGGTCTAAAATGGAACATTTTAACCACATTAGAGAGGTACTATGAACAAATTTTAGATTGGGGTTAGAATAGAAACAGAATTAAAAAGTTAGGGTTAACACGTGCAATTTACCCAGCAATTCTTAGGTAACTACAAAAGGAAAAGCTACAAACTATACAATTCTTTTCAAATTGGCTACCAAACTTTAGCTCATAAGTCCTCCTTTAGACCATGAAGAACTGGCCTGTCTTAGAGATGTGTCATAGGTTGAGCTGAACCAACCCAGTTTGGGTCAAACCAGGCACGAAATGACTCAAATTTGACAGTTCTCGCCTTTCATGCAGATTGAGTATAGGAACAGTCAAAGTTTTGTTTTTTTTGCAAAACCAAGTTAAAAAATACTATTTCTTCCATTTCACAAAGGTTGACTCTTTTACTTTTTTTTTTAATTAAAATTTAACTTAAATACATTCAAATTAATTTGTATTATAAAAATTTATATATATATATATATATATATATATATATATATATATATATATATATTTATAAACTAAAGTCTTTAATGTACTATTTTCATATAAAAGGTTTATATTTGTATAAGAAATTTTTAAAAAAATAAAATCACGAATTAATTGCTTTGAATAGTAAAAAAGATAAGTTTTGCGAGACGGGATAGTAATTAAATTGCTTTTAGATTTATTTTACTTTTAGATATTTGAATTTTAATTATATTGGGTCAAAATCGGCCCAACTCAAAATTAGGCCTTGCCCTGCCTTGGCACAAGCCCAACATGCCTTTAAGCGGGCCAAATGTGAACCTTTCCTCCTGTGCCCAAGCCCAGGCTGAATTGGCCCACAACCTACCTTTGATTTGTTTAACTGCGGGTCCTAATTTTTTGTGACTTTTTCTTCTTATTCCCTTGCATGGGTTTTGTGAACATGTGATTTAGGTTGATTTTTGCTTGGGCATGAGGCGATAAAGTAGGAAAGCTAATGTGGTAGGGGAACTCAAATGGTAACGAGCTCATCAATCTCAAGGAGTTTGTGGGGAGCTGAATATAAAGTAAGACTTTGAACTTCCACAAAATATTGGTAAATCTCTAAAAAGTGTTCTCGGTGTATAAGGATATATGGCAATGGTTTGAGTAATTGCCCTTATGAGCTTATTTGGACAAAATAAAACAAATAGGGAGGCTTTGAGTTATTTTTTAGTTGATCCCACTGAAAATTATACTTTCATATGGAAATGGAAACTGATCCAATTTAATCCAAAATCGATACAAGGTTTATGTTCATAGTGATATCATTTTTTGTTGGATAGAAATTGTATATTCGATTTCATTATTATAGGTCTCTAGTACAATAGAATCTTAGACAGATCATGACAATCCACATTTGAATAGAAGTGCATTTTTTTTATTAAAAAACTACATGAACGACTCCTTTTAACCTTCTTTTGTCTTAAAACATGAAATGGGTCCCTAGAAATCATACTCTAGTATAATTAACTATAGCCAACCTCTTTTGGCTTATAAGTAAAGTCAAGAAATGAGTAAGAGGTTCAATTGAATTCTTGGACCTTATCAGTGACATAGCTATAATTCAGACCTGTAGGTAGGCCTCACTTGAGCCACACTACATGTTGATTCAACCATGGATAAAATATTAATGGCCGAGTGAGGGCTATATTTACAACTCACATGTATAACAAAGTTACTATCTTTCTAAGAAATCAAGAACCACGAAGTCGATGTTGAACAAACATTTCATCCCTATCACAGAATCTATCGAATAAAGATAAGAAAAGGATTCATCTTGCAGCAACCCTTAGTAAATATACCTTATTAAAACTTGTCTCCCCTTTGTACAGATGTAAGTTTGCTCCAAAAAAGATGACGGCCGTTGTCCAAGATAGAGTCTTTATAGCTAAAAATACTCGAACTCTACATAGGAAGCATCATTAGAAGTGGTGTTGGTTTTATCAGACCCAACCTCTGGAGGTTTCTTCCCTACAGCTGCGGTTGTAGCAGGTGATGCAGCCTCTTTGCTGGCGAAATGTGAAAAATCTATAAGGTCTGGTATGTAGGGAGGTACGGCACTCCTCACTAGAGCCCAGTTCACTCCTTCAAAGAATGGATGTTGCTTAATTTCTGTTGCACCTCTTTTGTAAGCTATTCTTTTGTGAGGCTCTTTCACCAGAAGGCCTCTGATGAGGTCCCGAGCCATAAAGCTTGCTTGAGGACTATCCGGGAACCTTAGTGGCTGGCCTACCACGTTGAAGAGTGTGGCACGATTGCCTTGCCCCTTGAAGGGGGTAGTGCCATGGAGGAGTTCGTACAAGAAGATACCGAATGTCCACCAGTCCACTGCACTGCCATGACCCTCTCCGCGGATGATCTCGGGGGCTAGGTACTCGTGTGTTCCCACGAATGACATTGATCGAACATTTGTCGGTTCTGCCATTAGCTCTGGCATTGAGCCCCCAACAAAAAGGCCAAAATCTGATTTAGATTTTCGATTTTTTCTAGTAGGTAAGATGCGCGGGAAGAAGGATGATGGCTGCATACAGCCTTGCATTGCAACTTCTTCATCCAAAATGGCACCCCCACTGATACCCCCACCATTGCTTACTGGATGTGCAGAAGAAGATTTGACAAGTGTTGGATTAACTGAGCAACGGAGTGACAAGTCAAAATCTGAGAGCATGATATGGCCCTCTTCCCTTACAAGAACATTTTCTGGCTTTAGGTCTCTATATACAATGCCTAGCATATGCAAATACTCAAGGGCCAGTAACACCTCTGAGGCATAAAACCTGCAAAAGCAAGAATAAAAGCATTGCTTGTTCATCAAGAAAACTAATTCCTCTGCTGTAAGAAATAATTGTCATTGAAAATGAAGGTATTTAGTGGCACAGACCTTGCAGCCTCTTCTGTGAAATGCTTGTGGGGTTGTTTCTGACGAAGTGAGTGAAGGTTGCCACCGCTGCAGAATTCCATAACCAAGCAATAAAACTTATCAGTTTCAAAGTAGGAATACAAGGTTGGAAGGAATGGATGATCAAGAAACCCCAGAATCTCCCGTTCTGTTTGTGCACGCAAGAGTTTGTTCCTACTTGCTAAGGAAGCCTTATCCATGACTTTCATGGCAAAATGTGCATTAGTTCCTCTGAGTTCAACCAGATAGACACTTCCTATGTCCCCATATCCAAGGCGCTTGAGCAACCTAAAATTGCTGAGGCCTATTGGTCCTTTCGCACTCACCATATTAACAGCTTCCCACCTGCCATCTCCACCCGTGTGAGGTCTTAGGGGATTACTGGCATTCTCCATGCTATTACTACGATTACTAGAGCCGCTGCCTTGCACATGAATAGAATGGCTGCTCAGGGAACTATTAGCTTTTGTATCATTTGGTGGTTTCCACGGGTTCTGAGCAGACCGATTGCTGTTGCTTGAATTGGCTGCGTTCCTTGCTGGAGAATCCATCTTTTTGGTAGCATATTCTATCATATTAGATGCCATGCTCTCCACATTGTTTTTCCCAACTGCACTAGTCTTGAGAGAAGCATCATCAGGAGGCGAGTTTTCCCTTTTTTTCACTACTTTATTATCCTGGGATCTTGGGTCATTAGGGGATGGATTGGTGTGCTTGGAACCTGAATCAGCCATATGGCGGTCACTTAGTGCCTCTCCCGATGAAACATTTTTGGACTGTATCACAAGCAAAACAGTGATTAAATTTTTTCAAGCTATATAGACCCACTAATTAATTGGTTTAGCTAGCTGCAACAATCTCTATCTCCAATTCACACCAATTAATTGAACCTTTGAAAAAAAAAAAAAAAGAACAGAAGGATTGAAATGCAACAAAAATGATGGGAAAGCTGACCTCAGATAAATTCATCACCTTTTTGGTAAACATTGATGATACCAATATTTGATAACACCACCAACTTTACTTTAAATTCCTGTTTAAGAGAACCAAAATTTGATTGAATCAAAGCAACTTTGGTAGTCAATAATTTTTGTTTTTTAAAAGAAACCCACATTTAAAAATCTGAGATTCCATTGACATGCAAAGAAAATCAAGCAATTTTAACCAATAGAGTAAGATATTGTAGGTTTGTGGAGGGCATGTATGCCAACTTATGACACTATTTTATTAGATTTTGATTATTGTATATAATCACATTTAAAGCTTACTTTCGATTCATAAAACAGCATGTAACTTCTCAAATAATTTCTTTGGATTTAAAGTGAACATTCAAGTAAATGAACAAAAAATTGAGGCCAGAAGAAACCTACCAGAAATTGAAGCTTGTAATCCTTTCTTTGTTTATTTATTAGAAAGATGGATGGGGAAAAAATCAAAGAAAAAAAGATTCAAATCAAGAGAAAGAAAATGTGGGAAAAAGAATTGAAATGGGTGGGAGTTTGAGAGGGTGAAGGAGTGGAGGAGGACCAGAATCCATAATCATTGACCAAAGAAAAGTAGAAAAAGAGAGAAGAAATGGGAATGAAAATAAAATTAATTAGGAATTTCATGGGAAAGAAAAGTGAAAAGGAGAAGAGAAAACAAAATAAGTGTGGGTTTTTTTTCCAGGAAAGAAGAGGGAATTGGTCGTCGAGACGAATTGGTCGCCGGATAATTCTCAGATTTTGTGAAATAGAAAAAAAAAATCTCAATTTTTTGTCCAACAGGAAAATATAAAAATGCTAAAATTATTATTTTTCATTTCCTTTTTGCAATTAAAAATACTATACAACTGTTTCGGTTTATTATGTTTTTTTATTAAAAAATTTAGGGTAATTATGATTTTTATCCTCTCTAGTCCGTCAATTTGTCAATGTAAATGAAATAGGAAAAATTTTCTATTTTTTTAAATTTTCTTTTATAAAGGTTTGATTGCATAATATGTTTTAATCATTTGGAAATTAAAGTCATATTTTCAAGACTTTGAAAAATTCACGTGTTAAAATAGAAAACATCCAAAATAAAGTTTTTTATTTTATAACATAACTTATCCAAATTTTAGTAAACAAAGTTTTTCACATCTTTAACAAAAAGTTATGCACTCAAATTTTTACTAAAGAAAATTTGAAAAAAAAATAATAAAATTCCAACATCCATACACCGTGTAAGGGTTCATTTTTTAAAGGTGTTGGGAGTGAGACATTGTCAGCAAATGTTGACAGTGGAGAATGACCATTTGGTTTCCAAGTATTAGCCACTAAAGACCCCATAGCGATGGCACCACCAAATTTCGATTACTCATTTGCACCAACTTCTATGTTTCTAATTAGTGTTGTAGATCATAAATTAAAGTTATGCCCCTTTAAATAGCTTTAAGAATCATTAATTTTTGAATTTTGGGAGGTAGGCAAGGGTCAAAGTTGAGGTGGATGACAAAGAATAGAGGGCAGTGACTTTGCTATCATGGTTAAGATAGTGGTGAAAGAGGCAATGAAGGAAAGTTTAAGGTGACGGGGCATCGGTGTAAAAAAATAGATCTATGCTGCTGTTTTACGTTTTCTTACTGTTAGATTTTTCTATTTTGGTGTAATCAAAATTAGAACTAAGAGAGAGATTTAAGAAAGTAAGGAAGCTGCAAACACTTGGGTTAGAAAGACATATTGCCAAGACATAATAACCAACAAGCAATGATCTAGATTCTCTATATATGTTGTAAGATCTTGGACTAAGCTTGCTAGAGATGTATTAAGCTCCACCTTTTCCACGTAAGGTCACACAATTAGTAAGGATATTAATATTTTGTAAATATAGGGTCAAAGGCTAATCAAACGACTCCTAGAATGACAACCAACTTTGCTTCCAGTGCGGATGACCAATTCTGTTAGAGCTAACCATCCTAAAATCTCAAAGAAACATTAATGCCCGTTTATAACTATATTGCTGCTCCAAGACCTGATGGTCTACCGCAAGCATTATCAACAACAAATATTTGTGTAGTTTTTGCTTGCTAACAAAACTTAATAACTCCCCAAGTTTGGCAAAATGGATTCACATGGTTGGCTTTGAATATAAAAGATTGTAAAATATGGTTTCTTGAAGTAGCTAATTGTTGAACTAGAGTATCTTGATGGATAATGAAAGATTAAGAATTAAAAGCTGAGTTGCGGAATACACACTCATTTTAATTCAGCTGAATCATTCAGATTGTAGACACTAATATGTAAGCAACTAATATGCCATTTTTTCTAGGAAGCTAAAAGGCCCAACAACTAATTCTCAAATGACAAAACGGCTACAAATGGACTAATGCAGAATTGGCTCTGTATTCTACTAGAACTTGAGCATCCCTACTCCCTAAAATAGATGGAGTGAAGACTCATGCATATTGCATCTCAAGTAGAAAGAGCTAATTAAGCCTTCGTGAAATACAAGATTTAAAGTAGTTGGAAGAGCATTCAACAAAGCTGTCGGACTTTAAGTTCAAATTTCTAGCCCATCTTTCAACATATTTAGAGCATATTTAAAACACAAGCACAAAAAATAATAGTTACATGTTATTTTTCATTAACAACTTATTATTAATTTACTTAAATGTGTCTTTTGAACTCTTTTAACATTTGAATAGTTAATTGAAAATAACTAATTTACTATAAAATATGGATTCATATATTTGCTTGACTAACACTAATATTAGTTGTTAAGTGCTCCCTCTACCCATTCTCATTACCTACTCCCACTAACCACTTTCTTTGTTCCCGAACAGAGCATATTATGTTCTTGTGTTAGAGATGGATATTTAAGAATCAAACCTTAAATATTGTCTTCGGCCAAAAAATAAAAATCGTGAATGTTGATCAATTTCATCTAACTGTGATTAACAGTTTGTAAACAATAATTGGTAGTGTAGTGTCCATGACTTTGAGTAGGTTAAATCCTAGCTTGTAGTACCCCTATTCGAGTTGCAAAATAAACAAACATAATATTATTTTTCATATTTCATTTTGAGGTAGGTTTTATTATTTATTTGATCTAGTCTCATGTCCTTATTTTGTTATAGTTGTTAGATTTTTTTTTTATGAAACAAAATGTGTACCTTGTGTTTTTATTTTTGAGCTTTATGAACACATAAATTGCAAGAAGTGGCAAAAACTTGTATCAGAACACCTCTAGTAAAAAAACACTAATAGTTGGATGTATATATTTTTTACTAAAATAATTCAATGTAAAAATGTGATGACTTTCAATTGATTTATCATTAAGGGTAAGATTCTTATCATTTTAAACAAGTTAGTTAACATCACACATGTACGATATTATGTAAAAAGTTTGTAAAGCTCTAATTTAAGCTTTTTTTGTCTATTATTATCCTAGAATGAATCAATATGTAGCATATAGGTGATGCACAAGTACAATTTAACATAAATGAAAATTTAACATAACAATATAATTTCATCTTTAAAATTTGTTGTCACATACCGGTTCTTTAGTCCAACCTTAATAAGGTAGTGCATGAGTTTTTTTGTCAAATCCCCTCCCATCTTGCTTTTAGCATCCAAACCTGGTTGGGAAATCAGTAGAGAGCAAACTCCCCCTTTAAGTGTCATCCTAGGCTAGAAACTAGGGTGCCCTCGAAAATGGAAGTTGCCTTTGGATGATGTTATCAAGATCAATTTCAATGCGGCTTGAAGGCTGAAGAGTCGGCAAGCAACTATGGGCTTAGTCGAACATGATCATCATGGGAGAGTTTATATTGTTGTCTCCTATAGCTTTGCTTACTCCAGCTTTGACTTATTGTACATGGAAGCATCGGTAGTATTATAGGGTCTAAAGGAAGCTCATCGGCAGGGATTTAGCAGGATAATCCTGGAATTGGACTTCCAGGTGTTGATTAAAGAAATTTTAAGCTCTTATGTCTCTTTGTTTTATTTTGGAGTTGTCATTGATAAGACTTTTGTTGCTTGAGAGACCTTTTTTCTTTGTGCACTTTTTCTTATACTAGCTGTTTGGATTGCTTTGGTTGATCTTCTTAGAGTGATCATTTCCCCCTTAACTTTGTAATGCACTTATTATTGATCAATAGGTTTGGCCCATCCCATGGGTCTGTCTTAAAAAAAAACATACTCAAAACAACAAAGGCACATGGAATTAAGTATAATATTATTGTTAAAAGTGATGCAAATACATACTTTTTTACTTGTTTGGCAAGTCTAGCAAATATATGCTTTTGACTTCCTAGATCAGGAAAAGTATATATTTCCTCCTCCTCTAGTTGCATCTCAAGCAAGCAATCTATATACACACGATCTTTCATAGGGGCTACTTGAATATATACATGATTCAACTCAATTTTTGCAATGATTGTTCACAGGAACTGCTTGAAATTTGATTACATGTAACTGTTAAAAGTTAAAGAATTTAACTTAGAATGGTAAATTATTGTCTTAATTGTAACTCCAACCTCCATCTTGCACATTTGGACATACTAACCTTGTTTAAATATTTCATTTTAGACATTTGAATGGCAGAACTCATTAATTCTAATGAAAAACGTCATATCAATATGGTATTTTAGGGGCAAATTTTAACTTTAACCCATGAAAACATTTTATTTAACAAATAATTCTTAAAACATTGAAATCTAATACTTTAGATCTCTCATCGATTCCCAAGTGCCTCCGTCGTCGCTCATTGCCTCAGTTTCGCGTTCCCAGGTGGGGCCCGACTGGCAATCGGCCACTGTCCATGCCTTCCATCGAAGAACCCATCACCCTGCCCATCGTTTATTCGACCTCCATCGTTTGAAGCGCATTCGACCTCCGTCATTCGAAGCTGGAATTGCAATTGAAGCCTGCGACTGGCATTTCCTGGTGTGCCCTGCACATCACCCATTCAACCTCAATTGTTCGAAGCCCGAATCAGAATCGAAGCCGAAGAACCCAAGATCCTTGAATGCCAAATTCCTGTTCGATTCAACTTCCATCGAAGAAGACCGTGGGAGTCAGAGGAGGATTTGATGGTGAAATCAGGTGAGAAGAGGGTGAGCGGGCTAAATTGGGTGATAAGAGGGTCAGTGGGCATCGGGGATTGGGGAGAGGAAACGAATCGGGGGAGTGGATGGAGGAGAGGGTAAGCGAATCGGTGACGGAGGAGATGGAGGCGAACAGAGGCAGGGGAAGCAGCTGAAGGAGAGGGAAACAGCTGGAGGAGAGGGAAACAGCCAGAGGAGAGGGAAGCAGCCGGAGGAGAGGGAAACAGCCAAAGGAGATGGAGGCAGCCGGAGGAGATAGAGGAGGACGAAAGCGGCCGGAGACAAGGAAGTAAACGGAGGAGAGGCTTGGCCGAAGAGGGAGGCTGAGACGGGGTAGGGGAGTTTCGTTAGATTTCAATGTTTAAGGATTATTTATTAAAAGGAAAAGTTTTTAGACAGTAGAGTTAGCATTTTCGCCTGTGGTGCTATGCTGATGTGGCATTTTCTATCAAAACTAACGATTTCCGTCATCTAAATGTTTAAAAATAAAATGTTTAAATAATGTTAGGGAGCTAAACGTACAAGTTGAAGGTTAGGGTTAAAATTGAAATAATAATTAAAGGTTATGGTCTAATCGTGCAGTTTATCCCAAACTCAGAACACTAGTGGAGAAATTCTATAAATATATTATAAAACCTTTATTATGTGGGATTAATACGGTTTTGACTGAAGCAATTGCAAATCTCCGGTTTTATATCTAACTCAAAATTAATTGATCTACTAATATATATCTCCTTTTTATTTTATTTTTTGGTGTCCAAAATCTCTACGTGTACGTCACTATTCTATGATTATATAACTATTTCTAAATGCATCATTCTTTTATCTAATTATTAGATTATTTTGTGGGAGGTAGCTTTAGAGGTTGATATTATCAAAATATTCATGTTAATTTTAATGGCCCAAAAACATTTTAGATCAGAGAAGATAGTATATTATTTGTTGAAAGAAATTTTTAGAAAACTTCGTTTAAGTGGCACTTTTCTTGTTATAACCACCTCCTAAATTGTCCAGTTTCTTATTTTAGCTTTTCTTTATTTTATGTTTAACTTTAACCAGCTAGCCCTTTTAAACGACAGTTTTTTTCCCTTCATCCTTCCAATTAGAATTTCCAAGAACTCCAAATTCATGGAACGAATTCATCGAATTCTTGTTCTAATTCAAATTTTGTCGATTCTCTTCAGTCGACCCATAAGCGCGAACGATGACGATTCTTCCGTGAAGTTGCATATGTTCCACCGACACTCGCTCCCCGGGGCTCCGGAAACGAATGCCGAAAGGCTCAAGGAGTTCTACAAGGATGACGTTGCCCGCCATAGCATGATAGCCGAGCGGCGCCGCAGCACGCTGGAGGGCACCCCCTCGGCGGAGCTGAAGATGTTTCCCGGCAGCGACTTCGGAAACGCCGAATACTTCGTCAACTTTAATGTAGGGTCGCCGTTCCAGAGGTTCGCGCTCGTGGTGGACACCGGCAGCGACCTGACGTGGATGCACTGCCGGAGCGGCTGCGGCCAGAACTGTACGGACTCCGACGGGAGATACAAAGGGAGAAGAGTTTTGGTGGGTGATCGCTCCGGTAGTTTCGAGCCTATCGCTTGCTCTTCAGAGATGTGCAAGACGGATCTGGCGGAGCTGGCCAGCCTCACTATTTGCCCTACACCTACAACGCCTTGCGCCTATGAATACTCGTAACTCGTTTCACTTTCTTTTTATTGATAAATAAATAGTACTTCATTGTAAGAAAGATTTATTTTTTTTTAATATTTTAACTTGAATTTACTCATTTGTTAGTGAAAATTTAAAAATTATAAATTTTTATTTATTATTTATATATAATTTTTTAATATTAAAATATTAAAAATAAAAAATTTTAGATTAATTGCTAAATTGTGGGTGGATGTTGTAAAGAACAGAGAGAGAGAGAGAGAGAGAGAGAGAGAGAAAAAAAGAGAGAGAGAGATAGATAGATAGAGTATTATAATTAATTTGATAAGGCATTTAATTAATATACTACGTAATTAATTCTTAGAATGGTTTGCCATGGATCAGATACATGAGCCAAGCAAAGACATCAGGATTTTTCGTGAATGAAACAGTAGCTGTTTTCTCCGCAAACGGGGAGAAGTTCAGATTAAGCAAGATGTTGATTGGGTGTAGCCAAGAATCGGAAGGCCCAAATTTTAACTATGCCGACGGCGTCCTGGGATTAGCGTATTCCAGACATGCACTGCCACTACGTACGGTGGACAAGTTCGGTGGCAAATTCTCTTATTGTCTCGTCGATCACATGATGCATCGGAACGCCACCAATTACCTGGTCTTTGGCAGCAATAGAAGCCGACCCCCTACTCTGCTCGGGAACCAGAACATGCGATACACTGCTCTTGACGTCGAATCAAGCCGGCCCTTTTACCTGCTAAACGTGGCTGGCTTCTCCCTGGACAACCAGTTTCTAACGGACATCCCCTCAATGGTGTGGGACGTGAAGCAACAGGGTGGTGTGATGATTGACTCCGGCATGAGCCTTACGTTCCTACCGACTCCCGCCTACCGTCCCGTGATCAAAGCCTTTGAACAGGCCCTGGCCAAGTATGAGAGGGTGGACAACGACAACGTGCCGATGAAGTATTGCTTCAATTCGACCGGGGTTGAAAGGGCGTCGCTGCCCAAGTTTGTGATCCATTTCGCCGACAAGGCCAGGTTTGAGCCGCATGTCAAGAGCTACGTTATTCAGGTCGACGCCGGAGTTTCTTGTCTGGGCTTTATGGAGGCAAGTTGGCCCAACCACATAGGGATTGGCAACATTTTGCAGCAAAACCATTTGTGGGAGTATGATTTGATTGGGAAAAGGTTGGGCTTTGCACCTTCCATGTGTCACCAGTAATTCTTCTATTTTGGGGTTTGGGCTCGCTCTTTTTTATTCGTATATATATACGAGGGTAACTTAATTTGCCCATTTCTTTATCTTTTTCAACCTTCCTGTATGATTATATATATATATATATATATATATATATATATATATCCAGATAAACTAATTACTGATTATTAATTAGTTGTTTATATATTCTCTGTCTCTTTATTCCTTTTGACTTTTTTTTTTGAAATTAACTTCATTTTTTTCTATCAAATTATTTGTTTTTACCGAATTAGAATTAATTTTTCTTTTGTATCTACGTTCTGATTTAATTAATACCATAAATATGACCACTTATTACTTCGCTAGAGAATATATATTATGATCCATGAATGTCATAAGAGATAATTCTTTTTCGTTTGGGCTTTTTTTTTTTTTTTTCCCCCAAATCCATTTGGACGGGTTTGTTTCTATGTTACGCCCAATCGATATTAAGGCATGTTAAGCTTGTAAGATTCAATTTAATTCTGCCAATGAAAATTTTTATCATAAAACCAGAGACAAAATCAAAAACTGATATTCAAATTTGGTTTTAACCAGTGGCGGACCAAAGAAGGGGTGAGGGAGTGCTCCCCCTCCCCCGGAGAGTTTTTAAAAACCTTAAATATGGGATACTAAATTGGCTAATTTTAAAGAAATTGATGACTGAATATACATTCTTACCCCCACAAATGATGAAAGAATATAAAGATTGGGGGCAGTGAGGCAGGTGCCAAAAATAATATGGATCAAATGTGTAATTCTCCCTTTTAACCAACTATTCTAACATTTGAAACAGCGACATTTCTCTATTTGCCCTCTTAAATTCTTAATCTCTCCCTTAGTGATCCCCAATTCCCAAATCGCAAACTTGCTCGTGCTCAATGACCTCCCTATCACCTCGCCGTCCCTTTCCTCCTTCCACTTTTGTTGTTAGCTTGTACTCTTCTACTTTAGTCTCGACTCTCGTCTTCTGCATCTCCTCACCTAGTGACTTCACCAACACTATGCTACTACCACCATCATCGCAATAATGTCTCACTAGCACTAGTGAATTATCAAAGACAAGTGAATGCCTAATGGTTTGCTAAGTGGTGCTCTGCTCATTAAATTTTGCATATTGTCTTGGTAGGATGTTTGCTCTTGTTTCTCATGGTAGCCTTTAAATAAAAGCAGGTTTTACTGTGATATATTTAGAAACTGGTACCTGGCTTCTTTCCCTTTTTTGTGAACTACTTACTTTTTTTTTTACTATTATCTCTGTAATTATGGAAAGCATAACAAGGCATCTATTGCTTACATTTTATTACCTATAGTACTTATAAAGTCAGTCCCACGATCCCCCCCCCCCAAGCAAAATATCTTGGTTCTACTACTATTTTAATTGAAATCAACCTGATAAGTGAAATCACAAGTGTAATTCAATTCTTCGGTTAAAACCAGTTAATTGCTCACCCCTAGCCAAAACTTACTGATTTATTATTGCGCATATGAATATGTTAGATGTGCACCTTAGGTTCATTAGAGGTATATATGAAAAGTTGCACCTTCACCCTATGAGATAATAGAACTCACAAAAATAAAATAATATCAAACAAATGTGAATGCCTCCAAACGTTCTCATCATTTAATCCAAGATATCTTTAAAATGGAATGACATATATGTAGTAAATTCCAACGTACGAAAAAAAGAGGGAAGAATATGTATAAATCATTTGAGACATGTTCACAAATGAGATCCTCAAAACTATTACTTATACATTCAATTGTAAATACGAGTTAAATCTCTCAATTCATACACCTATGTTTTCATGACCTATGCATATATTTCTTTTTATATGTGTGCATAGATTTATATTGATTTGTGCATATTCTATTTTCTTAATCAAAATCAAATGTACATAGGCTTTTAAAATACATTGCATAAATGGTCTATAACCCTTTAATTAGCATTATGTTTTAGTCCCTAACCTATTAGTTGTTTATTTTGCTCATAAATCTATTACAAATAGTTTTTTTTTAATCCTAAATCTATCAAAATCATTTCATTTTAGCTCTTATTGGATGAAATTTATTAACTCAAAGTATTTGTATGATAGCAACTTTTTAGATTATAATTTAAAGTACTTAGTAATTGTCTTACAATAAATTTAATATGTATAATAATTTTTATTACAGTTAATGGACAATTCAAATAGCCTTTTTTCCCTCTCTCTATAAATTAATCTTATTTTCTAAAAAAAACTACTAATTTAAATTATTTATTAACCATAAAAAATTATTAAATAGTTTAAATTTACTTTGACATAGTTACCGATATTTAATTAAAATTTTAACAGTTTGTATTAGATAGTTTAATAGATTTAAGATTAAAATAGAATAGTTAAAAGGTTAGAGACTAAAACAAAATGATAGTTAAAAGTTATGGACCACACATGCAATTTACTCGTGCCATTTTTTTCTCACGACTGGCTTCTATCTGCAATTCCCGACAACAGTGACACTTGCAGGTTCAACAGCAACTAGCGGCTTTTTAGATTAATTAGATCCTTTTTTGGGAAACTAACATAACTCTCCTATATCAAGCCCGGTAGCTGGTCAGGCGTGGGTTGGCTGTGTTGGAAGAATGATTCAAAGCAGTTAAGTAAATTCAGGAGGAAATCTGCCAGCTGATAAGTTAGTTACTTAACATTCAAGTTTAGCCTGAAAGTTTAGTTATTTTTTATATTTTCTTGTTATGTCTTTGTAAGCTTTATAAATAGAGCAAGTTCATCATTGAATAATATGCAGAGCATTTTACGTTTGCAACTCTCTATTCTTGCTCAAGTTATTTTCCTATATTTGGCATCAGAGCCAAGTTCTAACCTAGGCTTCAAAACACTTCATAAATTGACAGCATGATGGCGTCCAACAACTTAGCAGCAAACATTACTAAGCTTCAAATTCCAGTATTCAAGGGTGACTCATATGACTATTGGAGCATAAAGATGAAAACGCTTTTCAAGTCCTAAGATTTATAGGATCTTGTAGAATCTGGTTATTCTGAAGAAGGCTCAAGTAACGTGATAAACAAGAAAGTTATCAAGAAAGATGGAAAAGCTCTCTTTTTTATTTACCAACGGTTGATGAAGCTATCTTTGCAAAAATAACTAGTGTCACCACAGCCAAGCAAACATGGAACATTCTCAAGATAGAATATCAAGGCTCAACAAAGGTAATCACTGTGAAGCTGCAATTTCTAATGAGAGACTTTGAAATAGCGTGCATGAAGAATAACAAACTGGTTCAAGAATAACTTGCTCGCATTTTCTCCATTGTTAGTCAGATGCATGCATACAGAGAGAATATTACAGATGAAGTCGTAGCAAAAATGTTAAGAAGTCTGGCACCAAAATTTGACCACGTTGTAGCAACCATAGAAGATTCTAAATATCTATTTGTAATGACATTTGATGAACTCATGGGTTCACTGCAAGCGTATGAGACCAGAATTAACAGAAGCTCATCCTGAGACGAGGAGCAAGCTTCTTAAGTCCAGGGGGAGCGAGAACAGTTTTATCAAAGCAGAGGGTGAAGCTGAGCCACATTCAGAGGAACTATACTCAGAGGTAGAGGCTGCGATCGTAACAACTATGTTCAGTGCGCTCATTGCAAAAAATTTAGGCATAGAGAAGAGACATGTTGGAGCAAGGATGAGCAAGCCAAATTTGTTGAGCAATCAGACAAGAAAGATGATTACTTGTTCATGACGTATGTAAGCCCCCAATCCTCCTTTAAAAAAATATGGTATCTTGATAGTGCATGCTCTAACCACCTGACAGGAGAAAAAGCCAAGTTCAAGGAGTTGGATGAAACACACAAGTCTCAAGTAAGAATTGGGAATGATAAACAGGTTCAAATAGAAGGCAAAGGAACTGATAACAATGTTGGACAACTTAATTAGTGTTGGACAACTTGTTGCAAACGGCTACAATGTTCTGTTTGAAAAAGGAACGTGTGTTACCAAAACAAGCTTTGGAAAAGTTGTGTTAAAAACTCATATGACTGATAACAAAATGTTCCCTATCGATTTTGCGTGCAACAAGGATAATGCATTTATGAGTAACAGGCCTAATGAATCAGAAGTGTGGCATCAATGTAATGGTCACCTACATGTTAAAGGTTTGCAGCTACTAGCCAACAAGGAAATGGTGACAGGATTGTCAATCATTGAAAAATTAAAGCATGCTTATGAAGGATGTCTCATTGGTAAACAAACAAGGAAAGTTTTTCCCAGAGGGCAGTCAAGATGTGCCACTGAAAAACTTGAACTCGTACACGCTGACATTTTGCGGACTTATGAGGACACTATTACATGTTAGAAGTAAGTATTTCCTTCTCTTCATTAATGATCATACCTGGATGCGTTGGGTATACTTCATCGCAATGAAGTCAGAAGCATTTGATCACTTCAAGAGCATTGGCTGAGAGACAAAGCAATATTAGACTGAAAACACTCAGAACTGAACGAAGGGGAGAGTTCTGCTCCAAAGAGTTCACTAAATTTTGTGAAGACCAAGGTATTAAAAGAGAACTCACTGTTCCCTACACTCCTGAACAGAACGCCATTGCAGAATGAAAAAAATAGAACTGTGGTAGAAATGGCCCATTCCATGATGAAGACCAAGAATCTTGCTAATGATTTATAGGCAGAAGCTGTAGCTACAGCAATATATTTACTAAATCTCTCACCCACAAAAGCAGTATGGAATATAACATCATATGAGGCTTGGTACCAATCAAAGCCCTCTATAAGTCATGTACGCATCTTTAGATGATCTGTTATGCTTTGATTCCAACTGACATGCGTAAACTAGACCAAAAATCCAAATGTTATATTTTCATTGGTTATAGCCTGAGTTCCAAAGCATATCGATTGTTTGATCCTGAAATCAAAAAAATTGTTATTAGTTGTGATGTTTTTGATGAAAAATTGAGTTGGAAGGAAGTTTCAAAAAAAGATGTTCCTACCTTAAGCATGGATAATAACAAAGCGCAGGTAGAAGAACCAAATGGCAACTCATTAGGGTGACGTTAAGATGCCACTCCAACAAGGTCTTCATCAATGGAATCGTCACTAGAATGTCGTCCACAAAAAACCAAGTCCTTGCAAGATTTGTATACAACTACTTATGCCTTATTTGCTGGTGATCCAGTAAGTGCGAAAGAAGCCCTGGAACATGAAGTTTGGAAAGAAACAATGCGAGAAGAAATCATGGCCATTGAGAAAAACAATACATGGGAACTAACAGACTTGCCCCATAAGAATAAAACAATTAGCCTCTAATGGATATTCAATACAAAGTTTCACTCAGATGGCAGCATACAAAATCATAAAAGCAAGGCTGGTAGCATAAGGATACACTCAAGAATATGGCATAGATTTTGAAGAGACATTCTTTCCTATTGCAAGGTTTGAAACAATTAGAATACTTCTTGCATTTGCAGCCCAACAGTAATGGAAAGTCTTCTAGTTTGATGTTAAGTCAGCATTCTTGAATGAAGACCTAAATGAAGAACTATTTATGTAGCAACCAGAAGGATTTAAGGTACCTGAAGAACAACACAAAGTGTACAAGCTCAAGAAAGCTTTATACGAACTAAAGCAAGCTCCTAGAGCTTAGTACAGTAAAATTGATGATTTCTTTCAGACCAGTGGGTTTTAGTGGAACTCGAATGAACCTACACTATATCTGAAGAAACAAGGTACAGAAGATATCATCTTTATTCGCTTATGTATTGATGATATGATATACACAAGAACATCCACTCAACTTATTTTAGACTTCAAGGACTTAATGGTGAGAAGATTCGAGATGATAGGCCTAGGAGAGTTGCATTACTTCTTAGGGTTAGAAGTGAAGCAAACAAGAGATTGGTTCTTTGTATCACATAAGAAGTAAGTAGCTGATCTGTTAAAGCAATTCAATATGGATTCTTGCACAGTGGCTGTAACTCAGATGAATATTGGTGGGAAGTTATAGGTGCAAAATGGTACTGGAATGATAGAGGGAAGGAAGTTTAGAAGTCTAGTAAGATGACTTTTTTATCTTACTCACACGTGACCAGACATTGCCTTTCTTTTTGCAGGATTGGTGTCGAGGTATATGCACTGTCCTACCCAACATCACTTTGGGGCTGCTAAACGGATTTTAAGATACATAGCTAGAACAAGAGATTATGGAATATAATACTTAAGAGTTCCAAGTCTTTTGTTAAAAGGTTATACCAACAGTGATTAGGCTGGATCGCAAGATGATAGGAGAAATACTACTAAGAATTGCTTCAGCTTAGGCTCAGGTGCGATTTCATGGATGTTAAAAAAGCAAAGCACAGTAGCACTGTCATTAACTGAAGCTGAGTATGTAGCAGTAACTATAGCAGCTTGTCAGGGAGTTTGGATTCGAAGAATATTATGTGATATAAATCAAAAACAGTCAAAGGCAACACCTCTGTTGTGCGACAACTTATCCACAGTAGCTATGACAAAGAACCCTGTTATGCATGGAAGAACAAAGCATGTAGAAATAAAGCATTACTTTATAAGGGAGCTGGTTGCTAGAGAAGAGATTAAGATAGAGTTTTGTAGATTAGAAAAGCAAGTTGCTGATATGTTCACAAAAGTGTTTCCAAATCTCAAATTTGAAAAATTTTTAAGCTCACAGTGCATTACCAACTATGAACTAAGGGGGAGTGTTGGAAGAATGATTCAAACCAGTTGAGTAAAATCAGGAGGAAATCTACTAGTTGATAAGTTAGTTACTTAATGTTCAAGTTTAACCCGAAAGGTTAGTTATTTTTTATACTTTCTTGTTATTTCTTTGTAAGCTCTATAAATAGAACAAGTCCATCATGGAATAACATGCAAAGCATTATACGTTTGCAGCTCTCTATTCTTGCTCAAGTTATTTTCCTACATGCTGCGTCAATTCTGGCGGCTCTGGCCTTGGACAGACTATGGATCGGTGGACGGAGCAAGTTGAAGGCAGGAGTGGTAGGTATTGTATCAGGAGAAGATCGAGAGGCGGTTGCAAGGCAGTATAGGATAGGAGAGGGGACGGTGAGGAAGAAAACCAGAGGGGATATGCAGGGTATTAAATAATTCTAATAAAGATGTATTAATAGCGATTTATTGTATATGGAATTTGTAAGGTAAAAAGCGTATTTAACTTTTCGGGAGTATGTATGTTAACGCATATCTTAACTTTGCGGTGAATAAATATCCCTGTTTATTGGAGGACTTGCTCTTGCTGACCTTAGGCAGCAGTATAACACGCACGTTACCAGTATCGTGCTTCTAGACGCAGAGCAGCGGAAGTGTTGCTAATTATTGTACACGTATATTTGCATACATATTTTTTGGCGAATATTTTTTTATTGAAGTAGATGAATATATATATATATATATATATATATATATATATATATATGGCACCAAACTAAATCGAAGGCGCCCTCCTTTGTACCTCACAGAATCTCTGCAACCAAAAGTTTTAATTAGCTTCAAACAACATCATCTCCAACTACGAAAAACCACCTCTGACTCTATGCGGCTATTTTAGCTTTCCTTCCACTTTTACTCACACTTCAGTTTCTTCCCCCACACTTTTTCACTCGAATTTCATATCAATCCCAATATCATGAAACTAATTCGTCCTCTCATTCTTCTAGTTCCCATTATCTCGTTTTTCTGTGCGCAAACCACAGAGGCCAGCAATCGTGATTCTTCCTCGATGAAGTTCGATCTAATCCACCGCCACGCGCTCCCCGGGCCACCCACAACCCAAGTGGAGAGGCTCCGGGAGCTCCTCCTCGGCGACATTGCTCGGCAAGGCGCGATGGCGCAGAGGCGGCGGATGTGGGAGGGCGGCAGGGGAGAGCTGAAGGTGTTCTCCGGCGCCGACTTCGGTAACGCACAGTACTTCGTCAACTTCAGGGTGGGTTCGCCGTTCCAGAGGTTCACCCTGGTGGTGGACACCGGGAGCGAGCTGACGTGGATGAACTGCCGGCACCGGTGCGACCGGGACTGTACGGACAGGCCCTGGAGGATCGGCGGCAGAAGGGTTTTCCTCGGTGATCGGTCGGCTTCTTTCCAGCCGGTGCCTTGCGCGTCGCGGATGTGTAAGGTTGAGCTGGTGGATCTCTTCGGCCTCGATACATGTCCTCTGCCAACAGCTCCCTGTGCCTACGATTTCAAGTGAGTAATGTTCTGCTTACGAATTTTTAGCATAATCAAATAGCTTTTGGCTTAAGACAAATAAATTATTTAAAAGTTTCAGGTGTTTGTATCTTTTGAGTTATCTCTCAAATAGTGTTGATTCTGATTTAAAATTTTAATAAAATTTAAAATAATAAACTTTTTAATTCGTTTTAGAATTTAGAAAGAACATAATCTTTGCATTGAAAAAATTATAAGAAACTCTATATATAACTCATCCTATGCTCATTCACCATTAAAGTTATTACAAACCAATGTTATTTTTCCTATTATGTCATTCCAGGAGGATCATATATGATACACATACACGAAACTAACGATACAAAGTACTTCTATTTGAATTTTTTTAAACAAATGTTAAATAATCACTTAAAAATTATTTAGTTGCCCATCAAAATTGAAACTAGTATTAGTATTGACAGAAGGAGAAAGTTGTTCTGTAGGAAGTTAAGAGGCATATTAATGATAATGGGGAAATGCTCTTTTTTGCTCATCTATGATATTATTGTCGCCCATTTATGCAGATTCCCTCTTTTGATGATAACTATATAATTGTCACACTAGAGGCAGGGGCCAGGGAACATATTATTAATAACACGCTGAGTTTAGGGTCGTGCCTGCCCTACTCCTACTTTGTGTTGTGAATCAATGCCACATTTTTTCAACAAATGTCTTTTTTCTTTCTTTCTTTCTTTTTTTGGTCATATACCGATCCAGTAAAGGTAATGTTGGGTTTTGTTTGTATTTTATTTTTTTGTTTTTTGATGAAGTAAAAGAAGAGATAAGCACAGAAAGTCACGTAGCAGGGGACTGTCTCGGCCGGGTTTTATCCTCTAATTAAGAGCCTGTCGATTGGTCGTAGGCTCTAGCTAGTTGATAGGAAAAGCTATGTGGTTCGGATCACTGGTGTAGTTCCTTCCTTCACCTAAATTATGCACTGGTTTTAAATAGCAGTTATTGTTAGTAGAGCACATTCACATGGCCCACATTTCCAAACCTGCAGGGGCAGGGGCAGGGGCAGGGGCAACCCCTTACACTTACACAGTCCGATTGGTGTCACTTTCAAGTTAAATTTTGTCCTCTCTCTCTCTCTCTCTTACTTCATCCATGAATAATAAATTGGCGGCAGAATTACTACATCTGTAGTGTACATGAGAGCTACTTGTGAACGTTTGTTAATTTTGTTTGGACCAGATATCTTGATGGATCCAGAGCAATGGGATTTTTCAGCAATGAAACAGTAACAATTCTTCTCACAAATGGTAAGAAGGCTAAACTACGCAATGTGCTAATTGGGTGCAGCAGATCCTTCCAGGGCCCAAACTTTAACTACGCGGATGGTGTCATGGGTTTAGCTTATCACAAATATTCCTTCACCTCAAAAGCTATTGACAGGTTTGGGGGCAAATTCTCTTATTGCCTCGTTGACCATCTGGCTCACAAAAACGTTAGTAATTACTTAGTCTTCGGGGACCCTAGCACCCAACCCTCTTCTTTGCTCGGCAGCATCAGGTACACCAAGCTGGAGTTGGGTCTGATACCACCCTTTTACGCGGTGAATGTGATCGGGATCTCTCTAGGTGGGGAATTATTGGACATCCCAGACAAAGTGTGGGATGTAAATCAAAACGGTGGCATGATTGTTGACTCGGGCACGAGCTTAATGTTTCTAGTGACGCCCGCATATCGTCCAGTGAT
This sequence comes from Aquilaria yunnanensis, assembly GCA_039654915.1. NCBI lineage: Eukaryota > Viridiplantae > Streptophyta > Magnoliopsida > Malvales > Thymelaeaceae > Aquilaria > Aquilaria yunnanensis. The sequence continues at coordinate 1,194,380 of CM077597.1, read as the reverse complement.
GATCGCGTTGGAAAAAGCCGTTGCAAGATACCAGAGGGTAAAGTTGCAAGTGCCAATGAAGTATTGCTTTGATTCCAAAGAATTCGATGAGGCGTCGGTTCCGAAACTAGTGTTCCATTTCGCAGACGGAGCCAGGTTCGAGCCACATTTGAACAGCTACATTATTAATGCCGCTCGAGGAGTCAAGTGTCTAGGATTTGTAGAGGCACTTTGGCCCGGCTTCTCAACTATTGGCAACATTATGCAACAAAATCATCTGTGGGAATATGATTTGCTTGGGGCAAAATTGGGGTTTGCTCCATCAACTTGTACGTAGCTTTGTTATTTATTAGTTTTATTAATTGTTATTCTTATCATCCATATATATATATATATATATTCTCGCTGTCTCATCAGATTTATACCTTTTTTTTCATGTTATTTTGTCTTCAAGTTTTTGTATTTCATATGGGATGTGTGCAATTGTAAATAGAACCAAGTTGATTTGTACAGTTGGGGGGCAAAAAGAGTATCATTATGAATAAAAAAATGGTGTCGTATATGTTTTCCAGCTAAATTCCAAAAGCAGGTGCAGAGCAGAGCGCTGATCCATCTTGGTCAATTTCTTTTTGTTTGCAGCTGATTGATTAATACGTATCTATCTAATTTGAAGTGGAATTTTCAACGCCACCACCACCAGGCTGGCTACCTGATGGTCGTCAAATCTCCCTAACGCGTTTGCTATTCGTTGAAACTTTTTTAGCTAAGTTTTTGACTTTTTTTTTTCCAACACAGATCCAACTGTCCGAGCCCTGGGCTTGGGGTTGGGGGCAATATAGCCAGCCTCGACTACCTTTACAAACCAAGAAACTATATTCCATCCCAACTTTTACAGATTCGTGTTCCTTAGCAAGTCAAACAAAAGCCCTCATATACAAGTATTTTTTTTTTAATTAAATCAAGACACATTATATGATATATCGGAGGGTTATTAGGAGGAGATCAAAAGATATATTAGTTATTTCACAACCAATCGCCTTTCAGGTCCCATGAATTGGAAAAATAAAATTAATACTGAAGGCATTTTCGTTACTATTACACCACATAACGAATTCCTTTATATAATCCATGCAAGTTCATAACAAATATCTTGATTATAAACACTGAGATGCTCCTTCTTTATGAGTCAGTCTATTACTCGAATTACATCTTTTATTTATTTATTTTTTTCCATGAATCTCAATTCTGATTATAGCATCAAGTCATTAATTACATTGCTATATATATTATACAAAAAGAAAAGAAAATTGACTGGCTACGCTAATATGTGCCAGTACCCACTTAGAGCACTTCAATTAATTACGTACGTACCGGAGGTAGTAGTTTCTAAAACTTAATTAGGTCCTATTTGTAATTAGTGTCAGCGATTAGTGTTCGAGTTTTAAAAAAAACTATTTAAAGTTAGCTTTTAGCTTTTAATTTCAGTATTTTCATTTCAATCATTAAATAAATTATCCAAAACTCTAACGATGATGATAAAAGTTGTTCCCAAATGGGACGTTAGTAGTTGATAATTAAGAGCATGGATGCTATTTTTTCATAACAAATTAATTAGTCTATTTTATTGGTTATGTAGCAGGTTGGAGTAGTATGAATCTGAGCTTGAGTTGCTTGCTAATTTGTTCATCTCATCTAGACTAGAAATTAATGTTATATTTTGACTTCAAGGACGCGTTGAAGCAATGTCTAGGATAGTTGCTTACAGCACTCATACCACAAATTCGCTCCTACTTTTCATAGGACAGCAATAAAGCCAGTATAAACAAACTACTCCTCTAAAATACGGCTTATTAGTCAATAAGAATTTTGCAATTTTTTTATTTATTGCTTCCACGCTTTTTTGTCTTCAATTTCTTGTTTATTTTACTTCGCTAAGGTTTTCGAAGATTTACGTGCATGAATCTTTTAAGAATAAAAATAACGGTACGTGCAGTGTGGACTCGGAATTTTTTTTTTAAATGATGCCAAGGTTCAGAGTTTTATAGGGGGCCAATAGTTAAAATTAAGGTATAATATTTTCTAAACATAAATGTAATTGTGTGTGCTTATATATAACTTGATTATTCTTATTTGAATAGACATAAATCAATATCATAATTATATCATTGATATAATTAATAACATCTGCTTTGAATTGTAAAAATTTATGTCCAATATTTTATTTTACTAAATATATATAAAATATTTTTTGGACTAATATTTGTTCATGAACTGTGGTGGAGTTACCGGTCGGGCAACCCTAGCTCAACTATTGCCTCCACCTGCGGGTACGTGGATTATTTGTTTGAGCAATGACTCGCTAATTAATTGCATGGGGTTTGCATAAGGGTTCTTAGTTTGATAATAAGGGCTTTGTTTGAGATCAATATCAGCACCCGATGTTAATGTTGGAAAATTTATTTAATAGTAACTTAATTTTAGCATATTTGAAAAATTATTAAAATCATTAATAATTTATTCCAACATCAAAGCTTGTTTTTAAACCTTATTCCCAAAAAATTTCTTGAGTAATGATAAGAATTATATATTAAAAACAGTAGGAGCAAGTAGCTATATATTTTAGAGATTTATGAGGGTCAAAATGTTAAATCATTATAAAACTATGTCTAATATATATGATTTCTCAAAATTGAGTGGGGGCAATTGCCTCCACTTTACTCTATGTGTCATGGCCCTTGGTGAAAATTAACAAATTTAAAACTGTTCAATAACCATTTTCTAATAAATTAAAAATATGTCATAACTTTGTTACAATTAATAAGACATTTAAATTATCGGTTTTCTCCATTTCTAAATCAGATTCCTATGCAACTCAATCTTACTCAAGATTGAGGACCAATATGCAGCGCATTATAAAAGTTTGGGACAAATATGCAATGAAGTGGAGTTGATGACTAATTTGCAATAGAAATTAAAAATTTTAGACTATGGTGAATTTTACCACCTAGCTAGTCAAATAAATGGAAAAAAGAATGTGTGGATATAATAATTACATGAATAATATTTTTAAAACAATTTAATTTTTTATGATTTTTTTAACTTATACAGCCTTAAAGATTAACAAAAATTTACAAAAAAATATTTAAAATTTCCTTTTACATTTCTTAAAATGTGAAGTTTCATTAGTCATACAATTCGAGCAAATAATCCGTAAATATAGAAATACTTATTATTAATAAATCTTTCAGTACTCAAAAGCATCTTACAAACTGGCCTGCAGAACGAAATGGAGTTTAGTATCTCCAGAATTTCCAAATATTAGTTGCCACATGTATATAGCATAATTCAGCATTACGTCGCCCTGACCAAATCAATATTGGTCTTTAATTAATCGAGTAATTTATTCAAATTCCTTCGGGCTTGAAATCTTTCAAGCAAATGTGGGTTGGCTTAGCTTGATTGGTCCTACATATAGTGATTCCAGCACAGTGTTTGTGAGCAAGAAAATGACAAATGCTCGTGATCCGAAAGTGAGAGATTTATGGGGAAAAAAAACAAAAGAACAAAAACACACAGAATAATGATAAAAAAGTATATGATTATTAATTAATTAGGTATTATAAAATTTTTATAAAATTAGAAAAATTCATAAATAGTACTCTAAAGATTAACTGATGAGTGTGACAATGGACTTGCTCAAATCAATTTTTGAATCGCAAGCTTCCACTACTTGGATCCTAATTACGTGCAAGCATGCTATCGGGACAACAACTATAATCATTTTTTCAATTTTGTTTGGAAGAACAGCAACTCCAATCATAGAGCCCCGCTGGTTTTCTATTCAATCAACTAATGATCGCTTATTTTACTTGAGATTTACCATCTCATATAATCAAGTTTTATGTGAGAAAATAGTACAATTGTGATATAAGATCATATATCCATTTTTCAAATATTTTGTGTTTCATATTTTAACAAGTTCGATCGACCTTAAATGTACCTTTTTTCATTATGCAAAGCTTATGAACATTTTTTTTTTTTTTGCAGTTCTTGCTATTTAGCAAAAGATAATTTTGCAGAAACACATAAAAAATACATATTTATGTAACATCAATAGTTTATAAAGAAACAAAAAGTGGATATATATTATGTGATGAAAGGAGTAGGATGTTATAGATAAAGCTAGAAAATCATCATCTATATGATATTTATGGGTAGATTCTTCATATTTTTTTTTTTAACTTTCAAAGTAATTTATGTAATTTTTAATAAGAAGTCATATATAAATCACAAAGAAGGCTCTTAAAAATTATGAAACTATACGTTTACAATAATTTCTGCCAATGTAATTAAGAGGCACACCAGTATTCAAATTCTAGTAATATAAACTCTTTATTGTGGTGATGTACCTTTTTTTTTTGTTGCTATTTATTTCTTATTACTCCCTTCATTCAATTTTACTTGAAACATTTCTTTGAGTACAAAGATTAAGATATATGTAATTTTTATTTTTATTTTTTATTTTTTTTGCAGTGAGAGTTTAAATAATGATTAAAAAATTCTTTTTTAGAGTTATATGCAGTGAGAAATTGAATGGAGATTAAAAAAAAGATTCTTTATTAGGTTTTATATACTAAGAGTTTAAATGTGAGTAAAAGGGTAAATTGATTGTTTAAAAATTTTTAAAAGAGGAAACGTTTCAACTTTTTTGGGACATAAAAAAAAAATCCGTTTCATTTAAATTGGGATGGAGAGAGTATATATTTTATGATGTTGCTTCATATATACTCACTAGATCCTAATTTTATTGTTGGTTTTTTCATTTTCTTATATCCAATAACTATTGTTCTATTTCATAAAATTGTACTACTTCTTTTCAATTATACCTCATTTTTAAAAAGCATTAATCTTGTACATTTTTAAATTTTCAAAATCACTTTTGGTCCCTCGACACATATAATGATTCAGTTAGAAGAGTCTCTATAGTTTGATACAGTACAACTCAGTCTCCCAATTATGAACCTTAGAGTTTTTCACCCCCTTTTACCTTATATCAGTTAGTGGACTAGCTAATTCAAAGAAAAAAAATAAAAAATTGCATGTCAAGTCACTCAACTTCTTACTTTCTCTTTTTTATACCCTATACTTACCATCTACCAATCTTGGTACAATCCTCAACTTGTCTTCCCCCCATGGCAAAGTCATCCAGCCAATGCTTTGCATCGTCGTCCTTGTCAGCAGGTCAACCCGTATCGTGAAAGTCCTGTCTATGCTCCAAGACTTCTTCAACGGAATAGAGCTCTACAAATCAATCAATCCAGATGAAGTGGTGGCATATGGCACCGTTGCCATCTTGATCTTTTCATTCCAGTTTGACATGAATTCACTGTAGTTGTTTTCACAAAGAATCCACCCTCCCCCATGCCACCCTATAGCCATTGTCATTGACCTTAGCAATGAGAGCACAGCTATCCACCCCATGCCCCCCCTCTTCATCCGCTACAATGACATTACTCCTAACGCCATTGTCCCTGCTCTCTCATTCTTCAATATCGCCAACCAAGTCTTCAACATTTTCTTGGTTTTGTTTTCTTTTAATTTAATTTAATATAATTTTGAAACTTTTACTAAGTTTTTGTTTAATTATCATTTAGTGCTTAAAGATATATATTTTTGTGATTTAGTGACCAATACTTTAAATGTTTATAACCAAGCCCCTGAACAGTTAAAAAATTAGCGATGTTATTGTCAAGTTGATCGAGTTATTGAATTAAATTGACAAAGTGTCTTATTTTTCATGTTTCAAGAGACCGCATAAATTGAGTCACACTGCATTACAATGATTAAAATGCCTGAGTCACAATAATTTTGAAGGACCAAAAGTGATTTTAACCCTTTTAAATTGTATAATAAAATTAAGATTAAAGGAGTATTATTTAAAAATGGATGAGGATATACAATTTGTTGAAATTAAAAACGTTAGCTATCAAAGGCGGAACATAAAAAAGGCCTAGTACGTGTGATCAGTAAGTACACAAGTTAATCCTCTTATTAGCCACTAGCTCCTCATGATCTATACACTATACTATAGTCTGATTGATTGTCGTCTCTCTTCAGTTCATTTTCTTTTCTTTTCTTTGTGTTTGTTATTCCAAACGCTTCGCATGTCCAAATCAATCGAAAAAAGGACTAACTACAAGTACACAAAACAAAAGGGACTAATAATTACAAGAGTCAAGTAAAATTGGCCAGGTACTAAAATGTCCTAAATGTACAAATGACCCCTGAACTTGACTAACTCGTGCGACTTAATCCAAAACTCAGTACTTAGTCAAAGTTAACCCCCAAACTTTGCAAAACTTATCAAGTTAGTTTATTATATATTGTTGTTGGTTGACGTGGTTGTTGGCTGTGAGTGACATGGCCATTATTTGCTTAGGTGGCATTTGAGGGGAAAAAACAGAGTACTATATTTTATACAAGTTAAAAATATTCCATATTAGCCCCATATTGGATGAAATTTATTAATTTAGAATAATTATGCCTATGTAAAATTATTTTTTGAAATTATTTTAAAACACCTGGTAATTTTCCTATAAGAAATTTGAACTAGGAAATAATTTTTTCATAATTAAAATTTTTTGCATGACCAACTTTTCCTATATATGAAATAGTTGTTGTGCATAATATTTACATTTATTGTGAAACAACTTTTTTTGTGTTAACGGATTATACCTAACAGGGAGAAAATTAAAATGTTTTTAATTCATTTAGAATGAAAAGATAATAATCAAAAGTCTAGGATGAAATTTAGATCACATAATTCATAGATATTGAAAGAAATTAATTTTTTTAGTGGCAGTAGTATATTCTAATAGTATATTTTATTAGAGTAAAAAAAATAGATAAATTGAAAATTTATATTAGGGATAATTTTCATGGGGGCACCATTTATCTAATTTTTTTCATTTCATCTTAAATAGATTAGCAATCATTATTAAACGTCAGTGACCTCATAAAATTTACCTATATACTAATTATAGTAAATTACTTTAGCATCTGAGGTACTTATTTTCTTAAAAAATAAAAATTTCAAATCATATATATATAGGTAAATATTTTAGATTATATATTTTAATTAATATGTAAAATATTATGTAATTTTAATATATAATTTTCACAATTTAAAGTCTCATAGTGGCCTATATTACTTTCATTCTTAAATTAAATGCCACATAAGCACCCACAGCCACAGCCATGTCATGTTTATAGACCATTTGTCAATGTCACACTAGCAGCCTATTGCCACATCGGCCAAGAATAGTATACAATGGACTAATTTGCTAAGTTTTGCAAAGTTAAAATGCTAACTTTAACTGATTACTGAGTTTTGAACTAATTTGTTTGAGTTAGACACGTTTAAGGGCTATTTGTATATTTAGGCCTATTAAAATAATAAGATGTTTTGAGAAACCAAGCTAGTGAGGAAGTACTCAAATTTTGGTATCCACTCAAATGGTGTAAGCAAAAACCAAAAGTTGATGCCACGGAAATTATGGCACTTTCTTCGCTTGCTATATGTATACACCTAACCTAATTTCTCTACTCTACTTGACCACCTGCTGCACCGCACCCTAGCCATCTTTTATTTAACAACTTCTTTTATTTCTTTTTTGCTCTTAACAACCATGCATGTATTGTCCAGGGATAGAAAGTCATTGGAGCCAGCCATGTGCTTGTAATTGGTCATGGTCAGACTCAGAGTTCTACTTTTCCTGTTTTTAAATTTTTTTTCCTATGGGATGTGTTAGGCTTTTAGTATAATGTAACACAAGAGTCATACCTAAAGGGTCGAGTTTTCAATTATTGTCATTCCCCATTTATATTTTTCCTCCACCAAAAAAAGAACACGTTTTGAAAAGGTCCATGTTTGAAATAAATTGATTATACAATTGTTAATGTACATGTTGACGTATACTCCTACTGTTTGTCATAAGATCGAACCAAATATTTATATATGCACCCAAACTTATTTACAAAAAAAAACATCAGAACAATATGAGAAACTATAGAAATAAATTTTTATTCATAATTCAAATATTGCACACACACAAATTTTTTTCAAAAGTTTGATGATGAACTAAGATTAAAACAAATTATTGAAAATTTGTAGGCAAATGGCAGTTCATTGAGTTTGAGTGTGCTGTATTAATTTAAGGAATAAGTATCATATGGGTCATCCATGAGCAAGAATTGAGGTGGGTTCATCTTGGTCTAATCGACGGAGATGTTGTCGTAGATTCAGAGATAGCAAGAAACCTTGTTGGTGATATCCTTCTACTAGACCATTATTGGGTCATTGATGGAGGAATTTTACGAGACAACAACGAGAGTTATAAAGCAAGATAGAAGGCAATATTGTGAAGTGTTAATTTGCTAATAACCTCTCCCTTGATTTGAAGGATTGCAAACAAGAGTATAAGTCGAGATGAGAGGGGAAGCTTTGTATAACTCCCTAACCCTATGAGGCAAGATGAGAAGGGAAGCTTTGTATAACTCTCTAACCCTTCTCCCCGTTTTTTCACATGGTATCCAAACAAGGTGTAAAAGCTAACTTTCCTTCTCTTTCCTTATATTCAAACAAAGTGCAGCTGTGTACAATTAAAAATATTTAAAGAATTGAGATATAGGACTCCAGGCAAATCTAAAAATATTTAGGACTCAACTGTTAAAAAATACTTATTTTTGGGACTTCTAGTGTATTAATGCTAAAGATATTTCAAAATAGTTAGAGTTTGGACTAGGGATGACAACAAGGCGGATTAGGCATCGATACCCCCTACCCATTGCCCTTGCCTGTGTTTTTTTTACTACCGCCACTTTGTGGGAATTCGCCAGTGGGTATACCCTTATATTAAGCCACATTATAAAAGAATACATTACACTCCATAAAAATTGCCTTTAGCATCCAAATTTTTAACAATGCATACTTCTTAATCATCCAATACAAGTCAAACACAGCAAAGCACATAATAAAAGTTATCATCCACATGACATCCATGATCTAACATGAAGTAAACAATCATGCAAGGTTTCTGGTTGCTGTGATCCAACAACAAAAACGAGCAGTGTTCTTAATTCATGAAGCATCCTCCAACCTTCATGGAGCCCATCACATATCATTTGAAAATGGTTGTTGATGAACATGCATCCTATACAAACAAACAAATGACATAATAATTAAATTATGCTACGAGATACAAACAAACAATCTTGTAAAAAGCATTACTAAGATTCAGTTAGATACAATTTTTTCTTCTTTCATTTATTTTTATGTAGCAGTATAAAACAATTAATACAGAAACAAACATCACCAGGCAATGTTATATATAAGTGCAATGGGGGTACAAATTTTTAACATGTTGAAGATGGAAGACCAGTGCTTTAATTTCCAACTAAGATTTAGATAAGCGTAAAATAAATATTCCAAAATGAGAACAAATTTATAGCATGAAGGTGACAATCTTATGTTTTTCCCAATTGACTGAAGAATAAGATATAAACCAACAAAAATAGATCATAATTCAAACAATTCAAGTGAAAAAAAAACAAAAATCATGTCATTAAAATATTCAATAACCGAATTAACAATTATTGCATTGGAGTTCTAAACACTAAAGTTAACATCTTAATTAGATTTGTAAGGAAAATACAAAGAAGAATCATATTTATAATGAAAAACTATAAAAGAATCAGATCTGCTAGGAAAAATCAGAGAAGTACTGGATCTACTAGGAAAAATTGGAGAAACCAAAAAACATAAAAAGAAATAAACAAACATCTAATTGAGAACTGAGAAACATTAAACATGGGATAGAGACATCAATGAGAACTGATTCTAACATGAAACAGGAAATGAAGAAGAATCATATTGGAAAGGAAGACACAATTAAAAAACATTTTAATTGATAACCGAGAAACATGAAATAGAGAAGAATCATTCTAACAAAAAGATCTAAGAAACATAAAACAAATAAGAATCAAATATATGAAAAGTTGAAAAATAGAGAAAACGAACCTGCAATGAACCGGGTTATGATTCTTATGGTGGATTGATTCAAGGAGGAGGGAAAAAAACAATGAAGAATCGGTGAGGGTTGCGGCCAACATAGTCGCAAATTGACTAAAGACTAAAAATGGCCACAGAGCAAAGACATTAGATGCTTTGTTTGGATAATTCATAAGGGACGAGGAGTATGGATGGCAGTGGATCGAGTAAAACCCGCAAACCATTGATACCCACCCATGATTCATAGATATTTGGCTGAAAATTTATCCATATGGTAGTTACGGGCATATATAGAATTAAAGTTATCTGCACCCGCGAACCCATGACCTGTGAGATTTCCTTTTACTCAATAGTGACTTACTTGTTAAACTTCATTCTAATTAGCATTTTGTGTAAAAACTAATAAAATTGGATGACTAAAAATACACTTAACCCAAAATTACCCTAGTTCTACCCACACTTAAGACCACTACCACTACTGCTTGCCTTTTGTTTTCTTCATGCCTTTCACTTTCATCGCCACCATCCCCCAATTCTGCTGCTTTAATCTCCACCCTGTTTCCTTAAATTCTCCGTTGGATCTCTTTCTTCAACCCACCCATACATCACTCCTAGTATCCTGCCTCCCAATCGTTTATCAAAGCAACTGATGATCCTTCCCCCTTCGTCTTCGAACTTAACATTATAGTTATACTTACGGTGGACAAACGAAGCATCACGATTTGGGGATGAAATTCGGTTATTTGTGGATGGCTTTGCACTACGAGTTAGGAATCATGGCTTTGCATTTCGAGTTAGGAATCTAGAACTAACTTCACACGATTTAGTGCTTCTTGGCTTCTGATGTTGTTTTGTTACTTGTATATCAGTGTCCTCTTTCATGGCTTCTTTGTTTTACGAGCTCGAGAGATCTAAGAATGCATCTGTCAGAGTTCATGGGTAATCTGTGGGTAGCCATAACCAATGGGTGGTTGGTGTGGGTGTCATTTTTTGCCCATTAGCTTTGGCAGGCAAGTGATGGGTGAGGTGAATCTGTGCCCGATCTGCCCTACTGTCATCCTTAAAGAAGATGGGAGAGGAGAGTGAAGCGTTAAAAATAGAAGGGAGTTCATTATTCCCTTGATTTGAGAGGATTAAAAAACTGTATATGATGAGATATGTGAAGGGATGAGAGTGATCTATCCTTATCATTTTCTTCAATTTTTTATCTAACCAAATAAGGGAAGGGAAGATAATTACCCCTCTTTTTCTCCTTATTCCCCTCAATCCAAACAAGTTGTAAAAGAAGAGGCCGAGGCAACTAGGTTAGGGTTAGGAATTAAAGGAATGACATATTGAGAATTATACATTTTACAGGTATAACGGGTAGACGGAGTGAATTTATTTGTCATGAATACCACAAATCCATCTCCCTCCTGTACCCACCATACAAGTATAATTTTTTACTCATGTCTGGCCCATCACAAGTATTTTTAGTCACTTACCCATCCATTACAGACTGATATCTACAGGTAATGGATTCTGCCAACGCACTTGCCATCCTTAGTTTGGACTTCTTTAAAAAAAAAAAGTATGAGACTTTGGGATTGTTTTGGACTTTATACATTGGGCTTAAATTATCGAGTACTAGGCCCTGATTTGGCGTGCGCCGACCCGTTTTCGGACAGAACAGAACAGTGACAGAACTTCGAAACACGGCAGCTTTGGAATATTCAATATCAATCAAATCCTAAAGGCCTAAAGCTATTTTTGGCCCCCAAACTTGATAGAATCGGACACTTAACTCCCTGGAGTTCAAATCGGTCCAACTCGCCCCTTCAACTTGGAAAAATGGTACACTTTACCCTTTTTCTTCCACGTGATTGTCACGTGACCTAGCTTCAACAAATGCTGCTTGCATGCAGTTTCACCATTGCTATTGCCACTATTTCCCACCATTATCATCACTTCTCCTCTGCCACTGGTATCACTCTCAATTTCACCTCCTCAGTCTCTCGCCTTTCTTCCCTTTCTGTTGACTCCTCCTTTGACCTCCCCACCCTCAAATTCTTCCACGACATCTACCCAACTATGGATTTCCAATTTGATAGCCATAGATGGTGGTTTGGGTGACTGAGGAAGATTAATTGGAGGCAAGTTTGTTAGTGAAGGAGAAGAGGAAGTGGAGCCAAAGAAATAACTGGTCTCTACCATGGCCCAATCCATCACAAAGCTAGAAATTAAAATAGGAACCAAGAACCTACAATATCAACAAACATCAAACTGAGAAAGAAATTGGAGGCAACAAGCAAAAACTAAGTTACAATTCTATGAAGATATAAACAAATTGGGAATGAAGCTAAGCTACTTCGGACTAGGAGCTAGATAACCCAGAAGCAGAAATGGAAGAAAAGTTCAGGGGAAAGGGGAACATGAAAAAGGAGAAAGTTTGCAGGGATAATTTTAGATATAGAGTTGCTCAACTGGGAAAAAAAAATGAGGGAAGGAAGTCAACATTGGAATTAAGTTGGACTTGAGCTGAGAGAAAGAATGATTGAGAGCGAAGTCAATTAGTCAGTCACCAGTGACGCTGATTCAACATTGATAAGCACATGACAGAGGGGATTGGAGCCAAAACTGTGACATCCAAAAAGACCGTGCAACTGTTTCGTCTAGTGGGTTATATATGAACCCGGTATAAAAATGGTAGCCCATTTTGTTTCAGAATTTGGAATCCTCAGAATTGGACGCTTCTGTGAACCTAAGAAAAACCAATGACAGCATCAAGTGAGTGAAACAGTCTCGCAAGCGGCATTTGTTGAAGTTAGGTCACATTACAATCACGTGAAAGAAAAGGGGTAATGTGTACCGTTTTTACCAGTTAGAGGCGCGAGTTGGACCGATTTGAAGTCTAGGAGGTTAAGTGTCCGAGTCTACCAAGTTTGGGGGCAAAAAATGGCTTTAGGCCAATCCTAAAACCCTAACAAAACCATACAAAAAAATCTCCGCAAATCCGAACTCGTTCTCTGTTTCTTCAGCAGGCTGTTGCAATGTACGGGGGCGGTAAGTACGAAATCTATGTCTTGCGTTTGGTTTTGTTTATGCTACTGCGGGGGACTGAAAGTGGTTGTTTGGTGGCACAGATGAAGTGTCGGCTATAGTTATCGACCTGGGTTCTCACACCTGCAAAGCTGGTTACGCCGGTGAAGATGCTCCCAAGGCCGTATTCCCCTCTGTAAGCTTCAAATTCTAGAGTTATTTTGAGCCGCATAGTTAAACGAACGCCCCTCGTTCTGAATTCGTGTTTGGTTTGCAAGGTTGTTGGGGCCATTGATCAAATGGATGTCGATGATGAACCTGGGAATGATTCCGAGAAAGATGATGCTAAGAACAATGCTGATGCCAACAAAGGGAAGGGAAAGCGTAAGCTCTATGTGGGAACTCAGTCTTTGGGTTTTCGCCGTGATCATATGGAGGTGGCTACAGTTTCACTTGCTGATTTTTTTCTATTAGTGTAATTATAGTTAATTGCCTTACTGTTTGTTTTGGAGTGCGTCAGGTATTATCACCGTTTAAGGATGGAGTTGTTGCAGACTGGGATATCTTGGACAGTATATGGGATCACGCTTTTAGGTGCTTCTCTTTTGATGGTTTTTTTGTATTTCTTCTTCAGTTCTGTGCTGTAACGTTGTGGATTGTTGATAATTGTTTTAGGGAGTGTTTGCTGGTTGATCCCAAGGAGCATCCAATGCTACTTGCAGAGCCCTCTTCCAACACACAGCAGCAAAGGGAGAGGTAAAGTTGGTTGAGGTTGTGGTTTGTTAAATGATTTCTTTTCTGACCAGAAATTGATCTTGGCCACTATAAATTTAACAGGACAGTGGAGCTTATGTTTGAGAAGTACAAAGTTCCTGCACTGTTTTTGGCTAAAAATGCTGTAGGCTTCTAACATTTTCTGTTTCTATAACCTTGCATCAAAACTCTTTCTGCTGCTCTTGCTCCACCCCTGCCATACACATTTACTCATCAAAATGTGGTCAAACCATGTCTTATGGGGTTAAAATTTCTTAATGCCAGGTACTTACATCTTTTGCATCAGGGCGTGCCACTTCTGTAGTTGTTGACAGGTAGGTTTACACTTGAAGGTTATTAATGTTCGTTCATGTAACTATTACTTTTAACTTTATCATGCAATTTCGTCCCTCTCTCTCAAGATTTTTTTATGCATGTCACCTTTAAGCTGTAAAACATTTTGATGCTCATTTACAAGGGAGTAGCATTGAATCATGAGTTTGCCTGCCATTTTAAAAAATTCCTGGTTAATTTTGGTGATTTCGTAGTGGATAAAATAGTTATAATCATGAGAAGTGGAGGGTGTTGAGGTAGCATATTTTGGGAACTTGGTAAACTAGCACTGTATCAGTTAGTTTTTTTAAAAAAGCATTATATCAGTTGTTCACCAGTCCTAGCTATTACATAACCTTATAGAAGATAACCCTGAGAATCTTAGAATCATGGATTTTATAATGTGTAACAGTAGAATTATTAGTGAAGATGATAAGAGAGGTTGGTGATTGCGTTAGAGATGCACATCCGTTTAGTTGTAATTTTAGAAGACCTATAGCAATTCGAGTTATAACGATTATGGGTATGCAGATGCGATGCAGTACATGATTGATCAATCAATTCTAACAAATTAAGGTGGCTTAAGATATCATGGAACACTGCTTTAATTTTCTACCAAATCTTTCCTTTCACTTCAAGAATTTATTTTACTTGCAATAACTCTGTCTATTTTTCCAGTTTTTATCTTTTATTGAGGTATCATCTTTATATTCGTAGTTGCAGTTCTTGACCATATATGTGTCCAAATGTTTCTTTTGATTTTACCCAATATTTGGAATTTTGTTCGCCAATATGTTCTGATGTACAATCAAATACTCTCTCAGTGGTGGAGGTTCAACTACAGTTGCTCCTGTACATGATGGTTACGTTCTTCAAAAGGTACGTAATTTATAAGTCATGTATACTAGTCATTGATCCATCAAGCCATTATCTTCAGCGACATACATCATTGAGTCATGTATTGAGTTACTGCAAATTTTTATAACTTTGAAATTCCTTTTCTTTTTTATTTTTTTGCATTTGCACCTTCAACTGTGATTTATCCTTGTTGTCTGACTCTAGTTTAATTTCTCGATACTACACTGGGTTAATCTTCTTCTGCTTTTAGTGCTGTCACCTGCACTACCCTTATTTGATCTCAGCTATTGTGCATATACTTTACTAAACCTAGAGTCTTGTGCTATAAGAGCATGATACCGTGCAAAATCTCAGCAGCTATTGTTGGACTTTTATAACAATGAAACAAAACATTGTGCTCAAATTTAGGGTAATTTGATTGAATATTCTGTTCGATGTTCTTGAACATTATGTTGATGTTCATTCTTTCTTCACTGTGTTATTGCCTGTTACGAGATGAAACCTCATTTCTTATTGTTTTTGTTGAAGTAGGCTGTATCATCTTCTCCTATTGGAGGGGAACTCCTTACAGAATGCTTGATGAAGAGCTTGGAGAGCAAACGTATTGTGGTAAGTGGCTGTTCTTGGAGCATTCTTAGTTAGAGTGATTATGTACTGAGATTACTTCTTGAGCTTAGATGGCCTACTGAATTTTGCAGATAAAACCTAGGTACTCCTTTAAGAGGAAAGAAATACAACCAGGGGAATTTCAGGTAACTTCATAATTTCTTATGGTGATTTTCTTCGTTCTCATCTTCTTGGATATGTTCTGGATTCAAGTTAAATCCTTATGGTTCTCATGAGCTTTATGTCCGAGTTTTGGTGTAAATCGATTACAAGCTTGTAGAGTAATTGGTACTGAGAACTTCTGAGAGAAGTCTTGGATTAACAAGTGTCTTGTCCAAATCACGCTGTAAAAATGTTATATTATTGATAGAAATTTTGGATTATTCTGTTTTTTCGTTTTATTTCTGTTTCCTCTTCTTTCTGAAATATTTATCATCTTTCCGTGCTTTTGTTCATGTTGGTAGAGATTTGTAATGTTAACAAAAAGGGAAAAAGGAACTTCTAACTTTGCCATGTTAAGCAGGTTTATCATGTTGATATAAAAAATAGTACTATGTTTGCCAGCTGCTATATCTTAGGTTCAATTTCTTCAGTCACCAATAATGAATTGAAGGGAGCCAAGCCATTTTCACATGAAGTATCTGTTATTTGGCAGCAAATATGGGATCTTTATTAGACTTTGCTGGCCTCTTTTTCATGCTTATTTTACCTGGACCCTTGGATTAGGAAATCTAAAACATAAGCTACTGTAACTTCCATTTTGACCACCATTATTTGCTACAAAACAAGTAGAAAATTTCATCAAGCTCTATGATAGGATCTAGAGAAGTTTAGTTCCTTTCGGCTTGCCTCTATCCTTTTGTTTGTCAATTGTTAGGATCCCCTTGATGTTACTAAACCACAGAATTTTTTATTTGTCACATTTTGATAGAGCTTGTAGCTGGTTGTCATTTTCTTTTCCTTTTTCTGTTGCTGCTTTCTTCCTTAAGATATATTTCATTTTGTTATTATTTTTGGAATTTTTGCAGATTTTGGATCTTGACTTTCCAAATACAACTGAAAGTTACAAGCTTTACTCCAAGGTCTCTCTCTCTCTCTCTCTCTCTCTCTCTCTCTCTCTCTCTAGATATGGCATTGTCACCTGGAGGTTATTTCTCTTTTGTACTTATTCCCTGTACTTTCAATACAGAAAGTCATTGCGAGTGACATCAAGGAATGTGTTTGTCGAGCGCCAGATACTCCATATGATGGTTTGTTATTCTTCAGTGACTTATTTTTGCCTCAATTTCTTTTTTTCCAGGCTACACCATTTTGTTGGTTTAGTGTAGTAACAATAGCTTTTAAGTTTCAGGTAAATATATTTTGGTTGCGGTTGCCTTATTTGTTCTAGTTATTAAACTGAGACAAACTTATCATCAGCCTAGCTCTCCATTGCTCTCTTGTAGTAACAATGCAGTTTATTTGCAGAAAAAGCATACTCAAATATACCAATGACACCATATGAGCTTCCGGATGGCCAGTAAGTTTCTCGTAGCTGAGTTTTATTTGTTTGAAGATTAGGCTTGTTTTCTTCCTCTTTTTATTTCCAAGGCCCTTTGTCTATATCTATTTTTTATTTCATTGTGAGTTACTCAGAATACCTGCAATAATAAACTAGATTCTGCAGTTTGTATGTGGCCTATTATATTCGCATGTTCTAAGATGTAACAACCATTTTATCCAGGACTATTGAAATTGGAGCTGATAGATTCAAGATTCCTGATATACTTTTCAAACCATCTTTGGTTCAGGTAGTAATTCATCGATTTTCTGTACCTCCATTTATCTGTTTCGCATTTGTGAGCTTTGTTCAACTTATTTGTTCATCAAATCCTTTATTTTTATTTGAGTTTGCTTGTTCCCATTTTGTGAATGGATTGTTTGCAATTCCTAGTCTTGCGTGTTTGGAGTCTTTTAATTGTATGCTTTCATGGTTATAATTGTCAAATATATAATTTAGCTGTAGCCAGACTCATACAACTCTTGTCGCTCCTTTCTCTTGAATATCTGTTTTGCTTTTGTGGTCAGATTTTCTTGTGACAGTTTTCAGTTGATAATGCCCATGTTATTTGCATCGGTAGTCAAGAGATTAAACTGGTTTTTATTTGTCATTTTTTCCAGTTTTGGATAATCAGCACTTACTTTTAGTGAATTGCCTGTGTAGTTCAACTCTTGTATTTTGATTATCATCTGTAGCATTTGCAGAATTTCTGATATATTTTCTGTCAGACAATTCCTGGAATGGAAAGTTTTGCTGAGATTGCTCCATCTGTCCGAGGACTGCCGCAGATGGTATGCTTCTTCCCCTTTACTTGCATGTGTTGCATCTCTTACTCGTGGTTTGTGTGTGCATGTTTGCTTTGAAGAGTGTTTAGTGAAGCATTTCAAACTTTTGCAGGTAATAGAAAGCATAAATAAATGTGACGTGGACATTCGGAAAGAATTGTTTGGCAGCATACTGGTAAAGTGTTTTGCCTGATTAGAGAAATTCTTCGATGGTCAATCTAATTGATTTTCTGCATTCAAATGAATCAATCTTTTCATTTTCAAGATTTTCATATTTTTGACTTCTTCTGTACAGTTTATAGATCTCCATTCTTATAACTTTTGTTAACTAAATTTTTATTATTTGATTGTTTAAAGAAAAGACTTAGAAGTATCTTAGCTGTTAATTGGTTTGGAAGCTGATTTTTTTTTCTTTTGTTTATGAAGCTTGCTGGCGGCACTGCTGCAATGCAACAGTTGAAAGAACGCCTTGAGAAAGACTTGCTAGAAGTATAGTTTTTATTTTTTCCCATCTTTTTCATATTTCCATGTTCATATTATTGGTTTTACCTTCCCTTGCTGTTGTGTCTAATGGTCATCTTTCAAGTTGTTTGTGTGAAGACAACTTGAACCACAAACACACACACACACACACACACACACACAAACACACAACTGAGGCATTAATTTACCTACTAAAATGTTACCCATCTTCACCCAAGATCACACAAACACACCTGCACTCGGAACAGAAGATTATCTAAGCTTGATACCTTGTACATGTGTTGTGCATTACAGTTGTTTTTTTTTCCCTCAATAAATGGAGTTTAGCCTTTAAGGTGGCTTATGGTGACTAGATCTTTCAGGGTCAAACTGATGCATAAATAATTATTTCATTTGATTAAAGATCCCCACATGCTTCCGTATTAACTATTTAGAGTTTCACTGAAAAGTATGCTTGTAGGAGATGCTTCATTAACAATGTAAATGGTAAATCAATTTGTAGGAATCCCCTCAAGCTGCTAGGGTCAAAGTGCTGGCTAGTGGAAATTCAACTGAAAGGAGATTTAGGTTTGTTATCCTTTCTTCCTTATCTTCTAATGTTTTTAGCTATGAATTCGACTCTTACTTAAAATGGAATGCCTTGATTGACATTCGTGATCTCCTGTAAAATGGTTAATAATCTGATGTCTATTGGTCTCTTATCATTTAAAGTTTGTGTTGAGGTAATTATATGGTTATCTTTTATATCTTTCTGAAACATGACCTTTTAGTGAGGACTTCCTTGTTTTGAACAAAATTGTGATATCTGCATGTGACAGTGTTTGGATTGGAGGCAGCATACTGGCATCTCTTGGTTCATTCCAGCAAATGTGGTTCTCCAAGTCGGAGTGAGTTTCTTTTCTTTTGCCAAACTAAGATTTCTATCGTAGCTATGTAGTGTTTTTGGTAAACTGTCAAGCATAATAGTTCATGTCGTAAAAAACATGTGCTTCTGCTTTTCTTCTTATGCTTGTTTGGACCTTTGGTGAATACAAGGCACAGGTTCTGGCGATGAGGCTTAGTTGAATGCATGGTGTCTTTTGTTTTTGTTTTGTGAATAGTTCATAAGGTCTTCATTCTTATTGACCCAAAATGCTTGCAACTAACAGGTATGAAGAGCATGGAGCTTCCTATGTACAAAGAAAATGCCCTTAGGACAGAGTACTGTACCCTATGCTTGGTAAACTGAGTGCTTGCTTGTTGAAATGCTGGATGCTCAGTAATTCTTTAAGCCACTTGTATGCTTTCATTTATCACTTCCAGGTATTTGGGTTGCATTCAGATCTCAGTGTATACTGGCATTATGAGGTCATTTAGGTTGCTGTAGCTTCTATAGGCTGTAGGCCAATTAATGGTTTGTTGCTCCTAGGTCATTAACTTAATCCTGTACTGTTAGGACTGCAAATTAACCAGTAGCCGTAACAACTGTGTTTTTTTAGAGGAATTAACAACGGTCTTTATTTTGAACTGTTTCCCCGGTCAGAAAATGAATGGCACATCATTTTAGTCATATTTTGTTGTGTATTTTAGCATCTGCCATTGCTAGTTATTCGTGTCTCAGTTGTGTTCAAGGCTTCAATATGTGTGTCAATAGATTTGATGAGGATTTCAAAAAATTTATGAATGAATTGGGGTAATTGGTGAAGAACTTCGCTACTGTCACTGTTCATGCTGTTATCTTTTTCGTCTGGTAAGCCCAAAGTGGTAAGGCTGAATGAAGCTAGAAACTTTAAAGTCTGTTGAAGACGTGAGCAAACTCATACACCTCTTGAATATTGCCAAAAATGATACTGGTAATGCTGTGGACATGATCATACTCTGGATCTTGTTCTGTGGTGACTTGAAATTCTCCTCCTATGCAAAAAACTTGCTGCATGCTTTCAAGTACTAGAAACAGATGAATATAGGGGCTTAAAGTAGCAGTACTAGGATTTGTACAAGGCTTCCTGTGACGGGTAGTGCTACAGCTACAAAACTTTTCAATCTTTCTGGACATTTGTAGAATTGGCACATCATATCAGTTGGTACAACTAAAAAGAAGTTATTGGGTTTGACACGAGCCTTGCGAGAATTAGCTGATGTGTGGTTCTCAAATTCATGCTAAGCGCAAGAACTACCAACTCCAAATCCTGAACTTGGCTGTCGCTGGGCCCTTGATGATTGAAGTTCAAATTCTGCTCAGCTTTCCAGCTTTACAGGGTCTTTTGCCGGGCTTTACAGCTGGATCTCTTTGCTTCACCAATTGGTTTGTCGTTAATTCACATATATGAATTTGCACCTTTTGTTTGTAGGTATTTAAGCTGATCAAGATCTTTAAACATGAAATTAACATCTTAGGATCAGAATCAAGAGAAAGGTGTAAGGAAATATCTTGGATGAAAACCCTGAGATTGAACTTGAAAATAAGAGTTGATGAAAAGAGGAAAGATTATAGCACTGTATAACCGAGTTGGGGCTTCATAAACTGAAAATTATTTGCTATTTGGACGTGCTTTTCCTTTATGGCTGATGGTCAATTTTCAGGGTTTTTGTGACAAACTTCTACATGTGCTTTAGAGATGAGAGAGAGAGAGAGAAGGGGGTAGAAAGCTGAAAGGGGCGGGGTACTGGGCACATGGGCAAGATACTTATCTTCACAAGCTAACATTTTATAAAGTGCATTTACAAAAGGAACCGTTCAGAAGCACATGGCAAGTGTATTATAATTATAACAATAAACACCAACTCAGCGAAATCACACCAATCCTAAAATACAGATCAGGGTATTAATAGTCCCCCAAAATCTACCAAATGGTTAGCAAACTCGGTACAAATCACAGCCCAAACCCCCAAAATAGAGAGAAAAAGATTGGTATTGGCTCTGATGGTCCCATCTTTTTGGCACTAAAACATCAAATTCTACGCACTGTTCCACCAATAATGCACATTCTGATGGCTTGCAAGTCACATGGAATGAATAGAGAAAGCAGGCTGATGCCCACACACGCCTCTGCCTGCCTCCCATCTGCACATGCTCTCTGTTTCCTCCATCCCAACCCTTCTTTTTCTATATTTTACGCAACAAAGTCAAATAAAATAAAATAAAATAACTCACATATTCTCTCAAGTCACAAGTCACAACTATTTTTTTTTTCTTTTTTCTTGAGGGAAATTTCCAATTCTATCTGCATTGTACACAACCAAGCAAAGCAAAAAACATATATATATATATAGTTAGAAATCAATGACATGTTTATGTTTTGTTATGTCCTCCTTTGGTGTCAACTCAACTCATTTTACATGAGGTGGAGGGCAGGCGGCCAGTAAGGTGCAGGGCAGGTGGCGGTGGCACGTGATGAGGTGGTCGTTGGTCAAGCCAGCGGCCTGCATGAAGGAGTGGACCACCGTCGGACCGACGAACCGGAACCCTCTTCTCACCATGTCTTTGCTTATGCTCTCTGATTTCGATGTCTTCACGGGGATTTTGTGACCAAATTTGTATTGGGTAGAGATTGGCTTGTGATTCACAAATCCCCAAATGTACTTGTCAAATGACCCAAACTCTCTCTTAATCTGTCAAAACAAGCCGTGAAAGTAAAAGACTTTTTTTTTTTTTTTTACCCATATAAGTAATGGTACACTAAAATATGATTTAAGTACGTAATTAAAAACTCACATTTTCAAAGAAAACGTGGGGTCTTTAACTTCAAAGAAAAACAAGAGCTTTTCTGGCAAAATAAGATGCTGATAGTTGACTATCAATTCACGAGTCACCTCTTCTTTGTTAAGACTCACAAATCTAGTGTTTACCAATAAAAACAAACTGATTTTTTTTTTTAAAAAAAAACTGTATTGAATAGACATCAAAAGAAGAGACGGGACAGAAAAAGAACACTTTATTTCTGAAAATTTGAACATAAAAAATTTTACTTTATTTACCTCAAGAATTCTGTTAGAGTTGTCCACAACGCCTCTTACTCTGCTAATATCAATTCCGTACTCAGAGCTGATGGACATCATGTGTTTGTCTGTTAAGCTGCCTACAGTTTCTGCATCAAAACCTGAAAATGCATCTCTTTTTTTTTTTTTTTTTCAAGCATAAGAGAATTTTTGTTAGGCTATTGTTATATTATTGAGTAAAAAAAAAAGAGATAAACAAGTAGACTCGAATTGAAATCCATGACTGGGTTGGAAGAGAAATAATTACCCACCTGAAATCCTGCCTCTTTTTCAAGATTGAAGTCCAATCTGACCCAACCTGAGCTCCACTTAATACAAGCAACTCAAATAACATTCTGTAAAAATTAATTGCGTAAGAACTTGTAAACACGAAAGCACAACCGGGCATATCGCGTGCACAAGGAGTGAGATAGAGATTTACTTATCATCATGAACTGGAGCTCCCCATTCTTCATCATGGTAAGTCACATAGATGGGATCTAAAAAGGGAAAAATCACAAAAGATTAAGCCTTGTAAACATTCCAAGTTGGAAACAGGAAATTAAAATGAGAAGAACAACAATGATCCCATCAAATGACTCATGTTAGAATTTTGATCTATGAAAGTTACCTGAATTGGCTGTAATGAAGCTACATCTCTTCTCTTCCTCATGATTCTTAGGTGCTACCACAGTAGCAGAAGAAGCAGAAGAATCAAGTGGAACAACTTTGGACTCAAACTTGGCAGATTTTGATCTTCCATAATGGGCTATTCTCATCTTCCTCTGGGCATGTTGAAGTGCCATTTGTTCTCTCCTCACAGCAGCAATGCTTCCAGGAGCTTCAACAATCAAGGAAGAAGCATAGCTCAATGAAGCATCACTGGGCTGATCTGAACTCAGAGTCAAAAACCCTTCCTTGAAACTCTTTGATTTCTTCCTCTCCAAGCTTCTGGTTGTGCTTCTTGGGATGGCAACTTTCTCAGAGCTCAGGTTCAATCCATTTGTCTCATTTCCTCTCTTGATCGCCGGTGGCCTCGGGGACTTTGATTTGGGTGATATTGGAGGAGTGGTCAGCGAGGCTCTAGGCTTACTGGCGAGGTTGGCTGAAGATAGCTTTGGTAGGGAGGGCAGTGGCGGAGGAGGGGGTGGAGTGGCCTTGATTGCTGGTTTTTTCCATGAGTTGCGCCTGTCGAGGCTGGGAACCCGGTTGCAGGTGGGTTGAAGGACTGGGCGGCCGTTGATTCTGGCTACGGCCGCCACAGGAGCCACCTCAACTCCAACGGTCACCTTAGCCTCAGAACTGCACATATCTTTTCAAAGTGGTGTGTCTGAAAGAAAAGACAGATGTGGGGATTGGAGTGGCTAGAAGTGTACAAGGAAAGGGCTCAAATATATGAGAGATTAGAGGGAAGGCTGTGGGGGTTATATAAAGGGTGGGAGATTAGTGGGGACAGATCATTAAGAGGATGTTTGGGAACACATGGGGGGTTGGTGTCTGCCCTACAACCTCTTGTGAGAGGCCATTGCTTTTTTGGCTAACCAATGCCCTACAGTATGATACGATGCAACTGGCTTCCTGACTCGTCAGTTACTTGGGACAATGTTTTCAACTGAACTTTCCTTTTTATTTTTTGAAAGGGATAATTACAATTTGTTCCCGAGGTTTAGCTAAAATTACACTTTGACCCCTATTGTTTCAGAAATATACACTTTACCCCATATCTTTTTAATACATCCAATAGCAACTTTTGAAATCTTAATTTAGACTATACGGTACTTATCTTCAAGTAATTTTAATTTATATGGTATTTTTTTTATTGTTAATTGATATTAAAGAAGTATAGTTTTTTATTTACAGAAAGAACAGAAAGAAAAAAACTGATAATTTAAAATATCCATTAACTGTAAAAAAAAAATCATACATATTGAAATTACCAAAAAATAGCTACTGTAATATTTAAATTAAGATTTCAAAATTTACTATTGGACTATATTAAAAAGACAAGAGATAAAGTGTATATTTTTAAAATAAAAGCAGAAAAGTGTAATTTTACCTAAACCTTAGGGGACCAATTGTAATTAACCCTTTTTAAAACAACATTAACTTTTAGTATTAGCAATTTTAAAAGAAGTAGCTTTTAAACACTAACAACCGGAAGCTATAAATTTAATAATTAATGAATTATAAAAATTTCAATGTTAATTGTAATGGTCATTTATTACATAGTAATTAATTTTTCAAAGAATTATTGTGTATTTGGCTTTGTTTTAAGTGCTGCAGGGGTTAAGACTCTCATCTTGTTATAGTTTTGATCAACTGATTATATATGTGAAAGATTCACAGGGTACTAGAAAGTAGATGTAAAGAAATTTAAGAAATATGGTAGCTAATATTGGCATTGTTGAACATGGGGTTAATTTTGGCCAAATGATGGATAAAACCTTAATGCCTGCAGATAAAAAAAAATGTTGGGTGTTTCTGTAGAATTATTTAGTAGAGGATAATTAATGTACGTGTTCTGTCATCATCATCATCATGGGAGGTGATGGAGGGGGATCTTTATTCCTTTTCACCTTGGAAACTTCCCCAATGTTTCTCTTCTTAATTACTTTTATTGCTAGTGTGAAGCAGATAAATATATATGCAACTACAAATACATATATACATCCATTCCCAGGAATTCAGCTGGAGTGGTGGATAAGGAAGCTGATACCTAGCATTTACAAGGAACATTGAAGGCCAATCATTGATTCTTTCTTTTTAGCTGGAGGAATCTCTTTCCCTCCCTCCCTCGCTCTCTCTCTAGGGAGAGGTGAGGATGGCACATAAAATTTAATAGAGTAACATGGCTGCAGATATTTTGGGGTTAGCACTTGTAGATATATATGGACCTTATTATGTTTCGATGCATGTAATAAATTAATTAATTATCTTAAGTCCCCTCCCCTGCAGCCATTAAGGAGTCTTTCTTAATTTTTTATAGTTGGAGTTAGTTGAAATTAAGACTCGTTATATTAAGAGTTGTTGATGATCTTGGTCCGCATATTCAAGTAAATGTCCTTCATATAAATATAATAGCTAGCTAATTGGCAGCGTACGTACGTCGAGGATCATGATCATGTCCATCATACATGTAAGGTTATGATCGTACATGATATGTACATATATGTATAATCATATATTTCATCTGTCCCAAGTTTTCTGTTTCATTTTTCATTTTAGTAAGTTTCATTAATTAATTTTACACATATACCCCTCTTATTTCACTTGCTAATTCGACAAATACTCTTTTGTTTTGTACCTGTTTTTTAATCTTTGGTGGCCACCATCGTCATGAGTCACCAAAATTATGAACTCATTTCCACGACGAGGTCATATGCGAACCAGCGAGATGATGCCGACTGTAGATTGGACGCGATGATCGTACTTGATAGATTAGACAAGAGGCAATTGCGACAACGTGCGAGAGATCGGACAGTTAAGAGATCAGGCGCAAAGGAAGCGAGAAGAGGTGAAGGACATGAAGACACGATCCAATCACACGCAAAAGATGTGAAGGACGCAATCCAACGTGAAAGATTGTGCATCACCGAGAGATTTGAAGCTAAGAGATGTTATGTGTCTCCGACGGAGCACAGTGAATAGCATGAGGCAAGGATGGAGGTGGCTGAACTGGTGGTGTCAGGCAAGGAAGGAAAAGAAGGACTAGGGGTATAATTGTCCAAATATACATATTTTCATAATTTCTTAAACTTTGCACCAAACACAAATGAAGCAGAAAATCCAGGATTGAAGGAGTATATATGATCGTCATCAACCCATCTTCCCTCTGCTACGTACGTACCCTTCCCTTGGATTTTATATATGATCTTAAGATTTGTAAGAGGTAATTAAGCATAATTAACCTGCCTTTGATCAAGGC
Organism: Aquilaria yunnanensis; assembly: GCA_039654915.1. NCBI lineage: Eukaryota > Viridiplantae > Streptophyta > Magnoliopsida > Malvales > Thymelaeaceae > Aquilaria > Aquilaria yunnanensis. The sequence goes on along the minus strand of CM077597.1, from coordinate 1,168,074 downwards.
ACATTAAAAGGGAGGGTTTAGCCTTTGGAAGTGCTCCCATATGTACACACACACTCACTTGTAGATAAAACATACTGTTACATATATTTTTTTCTCTATTTTTTCTTCTGTTCTCTCCTTTTTAAAGAAAATAAAACCAAGAATTTCCAGATGTTGACCCTTAATTTGCTGAGGTTGCCACAGTAACTGTTGGCCATAGTCGTCTCAGGTCTGAAGAATGAGATGACGGGCACCCAGAATGAGAAAGCCTTTGCTTGCAAGTGAAATAAATTAACCCAAATCCTAGCCTAAAAAATGAAGAGTGAATGAGACTCTAAAATTACTTTACAACCCTACACTTGCCCTATCTGCTTGTTTATTTTTTTTGTCCTTCTAGATTTTGTCATTAATTTTCGTTTAATTAACTCATATATAAGTGATGGTATTCTAAAGCAAAAGACAAAAAAATGTGCAAACTTGACTGAATTTTAACCTTTCCAAATTGATCCAAATTTTTTCTTTTTGAGATGTGTATTATTAGGCATTGTTTTGAATATTAAATCTAAAAGTAATGTGATTGTCTCTGAATTTTTAGGAGAATTCAAAAGTAATTGTATTACTTGTCAAATGAACTTCAATATATATATATATATATAATATAAATTTATGCATCCCAACATATATAATTTTTATAGAAAAAATAAAAAACCTATAATGTGATAAATGGATCCTTTTATGATGCCTGACCTGATAGCTACATTGGAACACGTATCCACCATTTATTCAAGGGTGAATTTCAAAAAAACCCATGAGGTTTAGTGAATACTTCAGTTACCCCCCTCCTGTTTGGAAATTCTCCCCTTTACCCCCTTAGGTTTAGGGCGAATTTCAAAAAACCCCCTGAGGTTTAGTGAATACTTCACTTACCCCCTCCTGTTTGGAAATTCTCCACTTTACCCCCTTAAGTTTAATAGATCCCTCACTTACCCCCTTCCATAATGTGGCAACGTGCGGGCCGTTTCTGGAGTCGCCACCAATCGGTTTCACCTAGGTCGATTGGTCACCTTAAAATTGGTCTGCGAGAGTTCGGGGATCGGGAGTACGGTTACGTTAAAACAACTTTGTTAAAACGCCCAAAAATTGGCACCTTAGTTGATTTTAATTTTGTTTTGCTTTGCTTTTAAATAATTCTCAGTTAATTTTCAAAATTAGAAATTTTAACTGGATTAGTCGAAATGTGGATTTTTAAATTAATTAATTTGTATGAAATTTTATACTTCCGAACCATGGACTCTGCCGAGTCATTTGGACACGGAAGATTTTTGATTCCGAACCATGGACTCTGCCGAGTCATTTGGACACGGAATTTGGTGAACTTTTAAATAACTTAATCCATATCGTAAATATGGATTTTTATCTTTGTGTTTATTTATATTCAATTAAAAAAAAGTTGATATTTTCCAAACCGTAGATCCTGCCGGATCATCCGGATATGGAAATTAATAAAATTTAATTTAACTATTAAATTTTTGTAGCATCAATATTTTAAAGTCTACGGTTAACTAAAATAATTTGATCCATAATTTCTAAAATTTAGAGCAATTCTTTAGATAAAATTTTTTTATTGATAAAAAAAATTAGAGTTTAATAAGAGATGAAAAATTTTAATAAATTATTATTTTTTTATAACGAAGAAAATATGTATAAGTTCAAAGCACATATAATTTTTTTAATAATATAACGTAAAGAAAAATCCAACTCAAAATTAAAATAAAATAAAATAATTTTATTACTTATAATAAAAAATTATTTTAATGCTAGATTTATATAATTAAATTCCTGCAATAACATATGGTTCACGTAAAGGTAGAGTGAGCAAAACAAACAAATAAGAAAATAAAATAAAAAATAATATATTAATAGACCAGACATAGTGCAGCAAGATAATTAGTTACGAAAATTGGTTAATCACAATTTGTCCCATAATAATTAGATAAAATTACATTTTTACCCTCATATTTCAGAAATATAAACTTTACCTCTTTACTTTTTAAGACAACTGATAGTAACTTTTTTTAAAATTTTAATTTTAATGTTACGGTAGCTATATTTTTTAATTTCAATTAATTTTTAGTTAAGGGACATTTCAAATTATAAATTTTTTAATATGAAAACTACAGTATTATTGTTTATGTCAATTAACCAAAAATACCACAAAGATTGAAATTAACTGAAAATAGATAATACAATCTAAATTAAAATTTTAGAGGTTGTTATCAAAATGTATTAAAAAGATTTAGCGGCAAACTATATATTTTTAAAATAAGAGGGGTGAAAATGTAATTTTACATAAAACCTTAAGAATAAATTGTAATTACTGCAATAAAATATGTACAAGAACGAGTCTTTTATAAAAAAAACTTATATAGATATTTACAATTATAGCCTTATCAATATTTAGTTACTAAAAATCACATATGGAAAGATTTCACCACGCAAGTCTTTTGATGTATAAGTATATTGCAATGTACGTATGTAGATGGTCCATATTAGTATACAAGTATGTATGTTTCACAACAATATAAATATTTATTTATTTATTTATTTTGATATTCTGAATAATCCAAGTTTATAAAGAGAGATATTTTTTATTTATATCAATGCTGATAGCATTCCGGTCAGGCATTAAAACCATATAAAAATAATTCCGATTATTAGAGGGTCGAAACAAACCAAGGATAAACAAAGAAAGGACAAACAATAAATATAAACAAAAAAACTTGCTGTCCATGCTTAATCTGCAAAGAAAACAACATTAGTGACTTGGATGGATAAAATAAGGAAGATCAAGGACTAAACGAGGGTTTTACCCAAAAAAAATTTTGACTTTTTCAACGTCTGTTATCTTCTTTGTTTTTTTGTTTCTTTCGTTTTTGTTTCTGACGATAGGGGCGACGTAGCGAGGCGGAGGTAGGCGACGGTGCGCGCGAGGAGGGGCAGCAGGGAGGCAACTTGACGGCAGGGGGCATGACGCGGAGAGCAGAGGGCGCGACGAGGTGACTGAGAGCAGGAGGAGGGGACCTAGGCGCGGAGGAGCCCGAAACGTGGGCGCGGCACGGCGGAACACGAAGCGAAGAGCAGAGGGCGCGACTGGAGCTGACGGGAGCACGGCGGCAGGCGAGCAGCAAGGGAGATCGGAGGTGAGCGACGGGAGCAGAGGCGAACGGAGGAGCTGAGAGGCGGTGGTGGCGTCGGCTGGAGTGGAGGCACGCGGAAGCGTCGGGCAGCAGGGGAGAAGGCTGGAATTACGACAGCACGGAGGTCGTGACGGATCTCGGCGACAACGGCGTGGCGGACGTGGGAACGTGACAGGGAGCTATGGAGGTGGACGAAAAAATGCGTCAGTCGAGGGAGAGAGCCTCCAGAGAGAATCCAGAGGAGGGGGAAGAGTCGGGCACCAGAGTGGAGTGTCGGCAGGGGAAGCGAGGAGAGGGAGAGAGAGTTACCAGAGCGAGACAGCGAAGAGAGAGAGTGCTGAAAGGGTGAGAGAGAGAGGGGAGCAAAGGAGAGAGAGAGAGTTTGCGAGAAGAGAGAGAGAGAAGGAGAAAACAGAGAGGGAGAAGGAGAGCAGATGAGAGAAGGAGAGCAGATGAGAGAAGGAGAGCGTGAGAGTTCGCGAGAGAAGTGAGAGAGGTTCAGAGCTCAGATGTGTGTGTGTGTGTTTGAGTCTGTGGGAGAGAGAAGAAAGAGAGAGAAGCGTAGCAGAGAGCTCGCCCCCAAGGAGAAGCTGAGCCAGCCCCCCGTTTAATAATCCCCCTCAGAAGGATCGAGAAGGGAGATATTTTTAATTTTTTATTATTATTTATTTATTTTATTATATATATATATTTTTTATTACATATATATTTTTGATTCGATTTGATTTGATTTTTAACTAATTAATTTTTTTAATTAATTAATAATAATTTTTTTTAAACACACACAAACAGATATATATATTATTATATTTTGACTAAACTTATAAAACAAAAATGCCCCCTCCTAAATTAATTTTTATCAATAAATATATAATATTATTTTTAATTTAATTAATTAATATTTTTTAATTAATTAATAATTTTTTTTATGAAGGTCGGACGAAATTGGGTGTCAACAGCTGCCCCCCTTTGCATGCTTCATGGGACATGATGTATGCAAAGTAGTTACCAAATTTCGTCCGGCTTAGCTAGGCATTGAGAACCTTCTCGCCGCCTAAACTATGTGGTTAAGGAAAATTTTTTAGAGCCTCTGCGATAAGAACTCTCCTATCGTTGAAGGGAAAATTTGATAATTTTGAGGTTAAGGGTCCTACCTTAGAACCTCGACGATAGGAACTCTCCTATCGTTTGAAGGAAAATTGTTTGAATGAGGTTAAGGGTCCTACCTTAGAACCTCGACGATAGGAACTCTCCTATCGTTTGAAGGAAAATTGTTTGAATGAGGTTAAGGGTCCTACCTTAGAACCTCGACGATAGGAACTCTCCTATCGTTTGAAGTAAAATTGATTGTTTTGAGGTTAAGGGTCCTACCTTAGAACCTCGACGATAGGAACTCTCCTATCGTTTGAAGGAAAATTGATGATTTTGAGGTTAAGGGTCCTACCTTAGAACCTCGACGATAGGAACTCTCCTATCGTTTGAAGGAAAATTGATTGTTTTGAGGTTAAGGGTCCTACCTTAGAACCTCGACGATAGGAACTCTCCTATCGTTTGAAGGAAAATTGATGATTTTGAGGTTAAGGGTCCTACCTTAGAACCTCGACGATAGGAACTCTTCTATCGTTTGAAGTAAAATTGATGATTTTGAGGTTAAGGGTCCTACCTTAGAACCTCGACGATAGGAACTCTCCTATCGTTTGAAGGAAAATTGATGATTTTGAGGTTAAGGGTCCTACCTTAGAACCTCGACGATAGGAACTCTCCTATCGTTTGAAGTAAAATTGATTGTTTTGAGGTTAAGGGTCCTACCTTAGAACCTCGACGATAGGAACTCTCCTATCGTTTGAAGGAAAATTGATGATTTTGAGGTTAAGGGTCCTACCTTAGAACCTCGACGATAGGAACTCTCCTATCGTTTGAAGTAAAATTGATTGAATGAGGTTAAGGGTCCTACCTTAGAACCTCGACGATAGGAACTCTCCTATCGTTTGAAGGAAAATTGTTTGAATGAGGTTAAGGGTCCTACCTTAGAACCTCGACGATAGGAACTCTCCTATCGTTTGAAGGAAAATTGATGATTTTGAGGTTAAGGGTCCTACCTTAGAACCTCGACGATAGGAACTCTCCTATCGTTTGAAGGAAAATTGATGATTTTGAGGTTAAGGGTCCTACCTTAGAACCTCGACGATAGGAACTCTCCTATCGTTTGAAGGAAAATTGATTGTTTTGAGGTTAAGGGCCCTACCTTAGAACCTCGACGATAGGAACTCTCCTATCGTTTGAAGGAAAATTGATGATTTTGAGGTTAAGGGTCCTACCTTAGAACCTCGACGATAGGAACTCTCCTATCGTTTGAAGGAAAATTGATTGTTTTGAGGTTAAGGGCCCTACCTTAGAACCTCGACGATAGGAACTCTCCTATCGTTTGAAGGAAAATTGATGATTTTGAGGTTAAGGGTCCTACCTTAGAACCTCGACGATAAGAACTCTCCTATCGTTTGAAGGAAAATTGATTGTTTTGAGGTTAAGGGCCCTACCTTAGAACCTCGACGATAGGAACTCTCCTATCGTTTGAAGGAAAATTGATGATTTTGAGGTTAAGGGTCCTACCTTAGAACCTCGACGATAGGAACTCTCCTATCGTTTGAAGGAAAATTGATGATTTTGAGGTTAAGGGTCCTACCTTAGAACCTCGACGATAGGAACTCTCCTATCGTTTGAAGTAAAATTGATTGTTTTGAGGTTAAGGGTCCTACCTTAGAACCTCGACGATAGGAACTCTCCTATCGTTTGAAGGAAAATTGATGATTTTGAGGTTAAGGGTCCTACCTTAGAACCTCGACGATAGGAACTCTCCTATCGTTTGAAGTAAAATTGATTGTTTTGAGGTTAAGGGTCCTACCTTAGAACCTCGACGATAGGAACTCTCCTATCGTTTGAAGGAAAATTGATTGTTTTGATTGATCTCGAGGCAAAGGTTCCATCCTTAAAACCTCGGATTGATTGATTGATTTCGAGGCAAAGGTTCCATCCTTAAAACCTCGGATTGATTGATTGATCTCGAGGCAAAGGTTCCATCCTTAAAACCTCGAATTGATTGATTGATGTCGAGGCAAAGGTTCCATCCTTAAAACCCCGGATTGATTGATTGATGTCGAGGCAAAGGTTCCATCCTTAAAACCTCGATGATGAAAATTGATTATTTTCGAGGCAAAGGTTCCATCCTTAAAACCCCGATGATGAAAATTGATTTTGAGGCTAAGGAGCTTTCCTTAGGACCTCGAGCGAAATTTATATGAAAGCAATTGAAATTGGAATAATTTTCTTCGAAAGTGTGAATTTTCATAATTGGCAAGCGCAAAGAATTAGGCTTCGATAAAACGAGTGAATCTTGATGATGACAATAACACTGACAAATTATGTAAAGGGAACGGATGTTTGGAATCAATATCCAAGGTTCATCTAATATTTTCTTCAGTAAATATAGATTCCCTTGTGAGATATGTCATCCAAATAAGGTTAAAGCTTAACTACCCCAAAATGTTATGCCTAGTAGACCTAATAGGATGCGTCTCAAGAGTAATAAAAATTACTCTTTACTCAGCCATTCCAACCTAAAGGCATTGTCCCATGGTTTTAATATCAGCATGGACGAAGCTATATTATAAAAAAAAGAAATTCCCTGAAAAGAAAAACTGAAACGCGAAAGAAAATGCTGATAATAAAACTAAAAGACAAGAAAAACGGATCAGATTGCTTCTTTCTTCCACAATACTTCAACAGGGTGAGTAGAGGACCATTATGGGAGTGAACTGGTCGGGAAAGACTGTCGTGTCCAGTCTATCTGAATCATTGCTGGATCTGGTTCAGGAACAAAAGCTTGTATTTTATCTAGCAATTCTTCAGCAGTTGTTGCGGATATTATGATTCGCCGTGCCACTCTTGATATGAAATTCTTCTGCATAGCATAATCCATAAAAGCTATCAGACCTGTAAAGAAATTGTTAACATTTAAAAGCCCAATGGGTTTCTTATGCAAATTAAGTTGGGCCATGGAAGCAATTTGAAAGACTTCTCCCAACGTGCCAAAACCACCTGGTAAAGCGATAAAAGCATCAGCATTTAAAAGCATTTGTAACACACGCTCTTGTAAATTTTTAACCACTAATTCTTCTCCAATCGTGCCCCCAGAAATAAATTTCAGAGGTCCAGGGATAATGCCCAGAACTTGACTTCCTCCTAGAGATGCTGCTGATGCTACACCTCCCATTAATCCGACACTACCTCCTCCATAAACTAAATGTATTTTTCGCTCAGCTAATACTCTACCCAAATGGTTGGCTGCCTTTAAATACTCTTCATCTTTTCCAGGAAAAGCCCCAGAAAATACACAAATACTTCGGGATTTACGAGTTGGGGTTTTCTCCATTCCTATCCTTACCCTTGTGAGAAAAGAGGATATATTTATAGAGATGAAGAGATAAGGCAATAATTTTATTTTTCAAGAATGGATACATTATTGCCAGCTATTCATAGTAGTCACGGGTATGACTCTGGTCAGGTATGGGTACACTATCGTTAAAAGAGGAGGAAAATTTTCAAAATAGCTGCTAGCATGTACAGTAGTTGCGACTGTAGCTTATGTCAGGAGTAGGTACATGATTGTCGGATGAGAAGGAAAATTTCAAAAGTGGCAGGTATATACAGTAGTCATAATTATAGCTCATGTCAGGAGTGGGTACATTATGGGAGGAAAATTTCAAAAGCGTCAGCTAGCATGTACAGTATCGTGACTATGCCTTATGTCAAGAGTGGATACATTATTGCTGAAAGAGGAGGAAAATTTCAAAAGCGACAGCTAGCACGTGCAGTAATCGTGACTTTGGTTCATGTCAGGAGTGGATACATTATTACCAAAAGGGGAGGAAAATTTCAAAAGCGACAGCTAGCACGTACAGTAATCGTGACCTTGTTCCGTCTTCTACTGGCTTTGCGTCCAGTAACGGCTTCAATGCTTTCTATGAATCAGTGATTTGCATCTCATCTAGCTTTTTCACAAACTGGCAAACAGGGTCGTTTAGGGTCAGATTCCCAAGACTGTAACGTTCTCGTTCTTTTTGGAGAATTATCCATAATCCAACAACCTCAAATTGCACTATTCCGCAAGAATGCGTTTCAAGAACCTCTCGGATATCTTCCAGAGATTCCTTACGCAAGCCATTCTTGATGAATTTTATTCTATCATTACGATTTCTGGTGATAACTCCTGGAGAACGACATTTATTGCCGCAAATCCACCATCCACAATTGTGACAGACGCCTAGCCTCTTTGCTCTTCTCTTTTTGGCATAAATGCTTTTACCAAAGCCGGGCATACGGGGAAAGAACGCATCTGGAACTTCACCAGCCGAACGAACTTTAGCTTCGATTAGCCATCGCACATTATCAGGAATGCCTTTGTGCATAAATAGTCGGAATCGTTCACATCTAGCTTGATAAACCTTTTTAAGAACATTTATTGGGAAAGAAGGGAAATATTTTCGTAGAGCGGAAAGAGAAGGCTCCATTGATGAATGAGGCATTTAAGAGAAAAAGAAAGAAATTAGTGATTGTAGGAAATGAAAATAACTGAATTTGGGAGTTATGGAGTACCGTATCCAGAAGGAAGAACACGCATTTATAGTGATGAAAGGATAATGCGTTTATTACACTTACGGAAGTAAGTACATTATTGCCAAAAGAAAAGACAAATGACAACTTAAATGTACAGCAATCATGACTGTCGTTCTCATCTTCTACCGATTTATGTCCATTAATGACTTTAATGCCATCTATGAATCGGGGACTCGCTTCTCATCCAGTTTTCTTACAAACTGGCAAACAGGATCGTTTAAAGTCAGATTCCCAAGACTGTAACGGTCTTGTTCTTTACAGAAAGTTATCCATAAATCGATAATTTCATATTGCACAAATCCGCAAGAATGCGCTTCAAGAGTCCCCCGGATATCCTCCAGAGATTCATTACGCAGGCCACTCTTGATAAATTTTCTTTTATCTTCGCGATTTTTGGTAATCATCCCTGTGGACCGGCATTTAGTGTCGCAAATCCATCTTCCGCAATTATGACAAACACCTAGCCTCTTTGCTCTTCGCTTCTTGGCATAAGCGCTTTTACTAAAGCCGGGCATACGGGGAAAGAACGCTTCTGGAACTTCACCAGCTGAACGAACCTTAGCTTCAATTAGCCACCGCGCATTGTCAGGAATGCCTTTGTGCATAAAGACTCTAATCCTTTCACATCTAGCTTGGTAAATCATTTTAAGAACATTTATTGGGATGGAAGGAAAGTATTTTCGCATGGCGGAAAGAGTAGAATCCATTGATAAAAGAAGAATTTGAGAGAAGAGATGAAGAAATCAGTTATTGTAGGAAACTGAAATAACCGATTATGAGAGTCAGAGAGTATTGCATCCGCTACTTAACCGGAAAGAAGAACACGCATTTATAGCGATGAAAGGATAACGTGTTAATTACGCTTACAGGAACAAGTACATTATTATCCAAAGGAAAATGGAAAATTTTAAATATGATAAATTGTATGTACAGTGATTGTGACTGTGGCTCACATCTTCCACTGGTTTTACGTCCAGTAACGGGATTAATGGCTTCTATGAGTCGAGGATTTGCTTCCCATCCAGTTTTCTTACAAGCTGACAAATAGGGTCGTTTAATGTCAGATTCCCGGGACTGTATCGTTCTCGTTCTTCATGAAAAATGCTCCATAAATCGAGAAGTTCACGTTGCACGGATCCACAAGAATGCGTCTCAAGAGTCAATTGGAGATCATCCAATGAGTCCTTACTCAGGCCATTCTTAATGAATCGTATTTTATCTTCTCGATTATCAGAGATCATCCCTAAAGAACGACATTTAGTATTACAGGTCCAGCGTCCGCATTTATGACAGACGCCTAGTCTCCTCGCTCTTCGTTTTTTGGCATAAGAGCTTTTGCCTACACCAGGCATGTGAGACACAAATGCCTCTGGGATTTCACCTGCCAGACGAACCTTAGCTTCAATTAACCACCGCACATCTTCAGGGATTCCTTTATGCATCAGAGCTCTTAATCGTTCACAGCGAACTTGGTAGATCTTTTTGAGGATGTTCATTGGGAGAGAAGGAAAATATTTTCGCAAGGCAGAAAAAGTAGGATCCATTTTCTAGGAGAAAGTAAAAGAAAGGAGGGAGGAAATGATCAGTTATTATGGGCAACTGAGAGAACCGACTTGAGAGTCACGGAGTACCGTATCCGCCGCTTAACCGGAAAAGTGAATCCTACTTTATTTTGATGTGATAGATATTCCATCCAGCTGACGTCGATTCAGTCCTTGATTATTGAATCCATTGTCCGCTTTTGACAAATTTTCAACGACAATATTTCTTGATGTCTGTCTTATCTTTGACCACAGCTATCTCTTATCTTGGATGCTGCTAAGCTGGCATCAATCCTGTCCTTCCAGGTGTAGCCTCGATTATTGAATCAATTGCCAGGCTTTTGACAATATTGTCTACTTTATCCTTTTTGATATGTGTCTTATCCTCGGCTATAGCTATCTCTTATCTTGGATACTACTAGCTGACGTCAATCCTGTCCTTCCAGGTGTAGTCTCGATTATTGAATCGATTGCCAGGCTTTTGACATATTGTCTACCTTATCCTTGAATTCCTGATGCGGGTTGGTCCCGCATATTAGCTGTGTATCCAGTGATAGATTAGTAAGAACTGATGACATTGAGATCTCAGCTTATATTGCTGTAACTGTGCTGTGAATGTGATTCCCGTTTGGTCCTTGTTATGTAAAGGCTATGTATGCATGATATGAAATGCATGAATGCAGAGCATGTGTAACTAATGGCTTTTTTTTTGTATGGATCTAGTTCTTTATGTCTTTGCTTTACTGGATCCTCTTTGTGATGGCCTTCTTGGACTATCATTGAATCTCTTTATGTTTCCCCGCTCTTGTCCATTGCCTCAAAAGCCCAACTCTTTTCAAAGTCCGCTTTCTTTGACTTGTTCTTGAATTTTGGCCTCAATTTCTTTAATGTTCGCTCGCCTCATACTTTATATCTCTTCAAATACTCATCCCTTGTCATGGATTTCATACTATCAAAGACTTAACTTTCAATGTTTCATTGTCCCTTTTCTTGTGGTCGTGTCGACACTTGTTTACCCCCATGTTACAGTCCGAATGATTGCTCTTCCTTAGACTCAGGTTCTGATCCATAAGACTTGCCCCCTTGTCTATTGAGCTTCTTTGTTGGCCGTACTCTTTTTAAGCTTCGTAGAGACTACTTTGCCCCCCTGAATATGGTGTTTATGTAGATAAAAGGTATCACCTCGCCTTTAACAGAAGGTCGAGCATTTCTAGACTTTTGTGATGGCACTTGATCGTAAATTTCTCTTACAAGAACCACATCTTCTTAAAGAAAGTCTCAAGCTATCTCCTCACTTTTAAATCTACACACATTAATGAATAATGGTTTGGCCTTAAAGAAAAACTTTCATCAATTTGCAAAGCTTGACAAAGTAATTTACGGTCTTTGTTTTTAATTAAAATATCCTGCCATTCTTCCATTTCCAACTCGAAGACATAAACTGTGCAAGGCAATAAGGTAGAAACATGATTCACAAGGATAGCCTTTTAGCTGAATGAGGATGATATCGAGAGGTAACTGTTAGGCGTGAGGAAAATTAAGTTTGAATATTTTTTTTTTTGTGGCAGTCTTTTAGCTGAATGAGAATAATATTAAGAGGTAAATATTAGGTCTGAGGAAAGTTAAGCTTGAATGGCGTGAAAGAAGAGTCTTTTAACACTGCTCGTGAGCAGTATTAAATAAGGTATAAACATAATTCACAATGATAGTCTTTTAGCTGAATGAGGATATTAAGTCTGAAGGAAGTTAAGTTTTAATGGTGTGAAAGAAGGGTCTTTTAATACTACTCGTGAGCAAATTTGATTATGGTAAAAAAAACTCAATAGTGATGACCTCAAACTTGCCACTCTTTCCAGAAAGTTAAACCTCATCTGTTGCCCCCCAACTATCGTGGTCTTTATGTATGCTTGGCTTGAAAGTTGCTTTTGTGTTCTAAACCGCCTTTGCAGGTTTTCAGTCTAGAATCCATAGCTCACTTTTTTTCTTTCTTTTTTTTTTTTTTTCTAGTTTGAGCCCTTTTCCTCTTTTTTTTTTGTTTTTTTGTTTTTTTGTTTCCCCTTTTTTTTTTTTTTTTGTGAGCTATGGTGATGACATACTTGATAACTCTCTTGAAGTGAGATGACTCAAGTGGCCTTGCTTGCTCGTGCTTGTTCTCAGTTCTTTTTGGTTTTGAATTTTCCCTTGTAGGCTTTTTGATGGAAGGGATGAACTTTTTCCTTTTCGGAGTTTTTTTTTTTTTGTTACAGAGAACCGAGATCATAGCCTTCTTGAAATGAGATGATTCAAGTGGCCTTAGTTGCTTGTGTTTGCTCTCAGTCTCTTTTTTTTTTTGTTTTGGATTTTCCCTTTAATGGCTTTTGATGGGAGGGATCAACTTCTTTCCTTTGTTGGAATTTGTGTTGTGGAAAACTGAGAATCTTTTTTTTTTTTTTGTATTGAGCATTTGTGAGAATTGGGAGGCCACTGAAGTCATTTAATATGAGAGCTACCTTGTTTGGAAGCTAACCCCAGACTTCTTGCAAGGATGTTGATAACCACTATGAATTCTTTTTTTGAGAGTTGGGGTGCAACATATGAAATCTTTCTTACTAGATTTGACAGCACTTTCAAGATCGCCACTATTAAATCTCCCTTAACTTTTTATTTTCACCCACGAGTAGTATCGTTTTCAAAGTAAAGTGTGATAGCAATAATGGATAGTATAATGGAAAGGAGTGAGAGATGGATATAAAAACGAAATTTTTGGTAAGAAGTGGTAGAATGTGTAGGTGTAATAATTGAATTTTTGGTAAAAATTGGTAAAATGTGTAGAAGTAATAATGGGATTAAAAAGTGGTAGAATGCACACGCAACATCTTTTTGTTAGAGAACAAAAAAAATTACCGGTTGTCGAAAAGTAAAGTGTGATGGCAATAATGGATAGTATAATGGCAAAGAGTGTAAAAATGGAAAGTAGTAGAATGCACGCATTACATCTTTTTGTTGTACCAGAAAGAATACCAGGTGTCCATCTAACAGAGACTACACCCTAGATTCTGGACTAAATCTAGGAGATTTTTACTATTAGATTACTTTGTCAAGCTCTGAAAGATGCAAGTTTAGTAAAAGGATTCCCTGTTATTCAAAAGTGTGTGCAAACTGTTAGATCGGATCTGACTTGGAGGCCTTCCAAAATCAATGTAATTCCAGCTCAAAATCTTCACTTTCAATAACCAGTCACGTCGTGGCCTAGGAATTTAGACTCGACCAACTATTGGGCCTTGAGTTTCAGTGCCACACAATTTTCAATTAAATGCCCGATTGAACATTTTGTATTTGGCGTTTGGGTCATTCCAACTTGGAAGAGGAGGCTACTTGATCTTTGCTACCGTTGGTATGGGTGGTAGCAGGTTTGTAACTTGTGAAAATTGAATCGACTTGAGTAGCATTTCTTCCCATGAGTGGTATGTGGCACTGATGAGGAAGCCTTGAAGATTACAGTCTCAATAGGATATCCTTTCACTTGTAACTTGAGTGGTATTGGATCATAGGACTTGGAGATGATGTTTTGGATAGCTCCGGTTCTTTCATTGAAACATCCTTCAATTGAAGAATCGACCAGCTTTTCTGTTTTGATTCCAAATTCGATCTTTTCTCCAGATAAGACCACATTTGAAAAGCTACTTGAAGTGTTCCCAACTAGTTTTTCATAAAATGGTCTATTTAATGCTTGGGTAAACAGGGTGATCAATTCTCTTTCTATCATAGATGGTTGAACTTGTGCGGCTAAGTGTCTCCACCTTTATGCGTATTCCTTAAAGGTCTCTTGTTCCTTCTTCTCTATATTCTGGAGAATTTGGTGATCTAGGGGTAAGTCTATAACATGCTCACAGTTACTGATTGAGAGCTTAAACGAGGTCATTCCAGGCTTTGATGTTTCTCAGACCTTGACTTAGATACCATTGTAGCGCTGACTTTGTAAGATTTTCTTGAAAAAGTGCTATCAACACTTTCTCGTCTCTTGTGAGTGGTTGTATTTTCCTTAGAAACAGCGTAATATAATTGATGGGATAACTTGTTCCATCATATTTCACAAAGTCAAGTACCTTAAAGTATGAGGGAATCACAACATCTGGTATCAAGCAAAGATTGTTCATCAAAATAGATAAAGTGCCTCTTTCAATGGTCCGCAGTCTCTTTTCTATGATCTCGAGTTTTTTTAGTATTCTCTTCTTCTTTAAGCAGGAGCTTCTTTTCTTCAAAAATTGGACTGTGCCTTAGATGAATGATATCGGATGGACCTGAGTCATGAAAGAGCTTCTCTTGAACTGAGATCTGTTCTGAGTGAATTGGGGAGGATAGGTTAGATCTTGTGGGTCATTGACGGGGACTTGGGTCGCTAACTCCATTAACTGTTTCATTTGCTCAGCCATACTTTCTATATTGGACTTCATATCTATGAGACGTCCTTTGGTTTGTTCTGCCATTAATCTTATTTGGAGCCGAGCTGGATATCGGTGTTGATGGCCAATTTTACCGTTTCTAAAGTGAGATTTATTTTATTAAACTTTATATGCAATTGATTGATGTGATGGATGTATGTAATACAAAATGAGATTATGTTTTTATCAGACTTTGTATGCACATGATTGATGTAATGGATGCATGCAATAAGTGAGTTTGATTATCAATTATCGTGGAACTTCGAGATTTCTAGTTGTCATTTAGAAAGATCAAAAGTTATTACAGTTTGGTGCGTGGTTTTGATGCATGACGAAAAATTGTACAAAACAGAAGTATAACAAAAGAATAACAAGGTTAACAACGAGTTAGATATCAATTAATAGCACATGAACTATTACGAAAAGAAGTCTGAGCCATAAATATAAAACACAAAGAAAACCAAGGATAAGGTAACAAAAATGGCATAACAATAACATGCTTATAGTGTTGGTAAATGGTAGAAATTCTATGGTCAGTTCTATGGTTAAGTGGGGAATTCTATATGCATAAGGTGGCTTATCAAAAAGGCCAGGGATAGTTCCCGAATCCCATCACTAAATCATAGTGACGGCCCGATTCCTTACCCTCTAGGGTTAATGTAAGGAATGGATTAATTCGAGTCGTAGCTTTTCGTGGGCCCATGCAGAGACTAACCGTCTCAGAAGGCAATACACTACTTTGCTACTTTGAAACCGGTGAAGGCTTGGAGACCGTGGCCTCACAAGGACAGCAACACCAATTCCGCTTAGAAAGAATCGTGTTTGATTTAAGGAAGCTTGGATATAGAGCTTCATTTTGTGAATGCATTATGCATGTTTAGAATAAGTAAATGTAACATATAAATCCACATAAAAATAAACAAAGCAAATCAAAACAAATCAACTTGTAGGTTCGACTCACTAACCAGGGTCCCCAGTGGAGTCGCCAAGCTGTGGCAACGTGCGGGCCGTTTCTGGAGTCGCCACCAATCGGTTTCACCTAGGTCGATTGGTCACCTTAAAATTGGTCTGCGAGAGTTCGGGGATCGGGAGTACGGTTACGTTAAAACAACTTTGTTAAAACGCCCAAAAATTGGCACCTTAGTTGATTTTAATTTTGTTTTGCTTTGCTTTTAAATAATTCTCAGTTAATTTTCAAAATTAGAAATTTTAACTGGATTAGTCGAAATGTGGATTTTTAAATTAATTAATTTGTATGAAATTTTATACTTCCGAACCATGGACTCTGCCGAGTCATTTGGACACGGAAGATTTTTGATTCCGAACCATGGACTCTGCCGAGTCATTTGGACACGGAATTTGGTGAACTTTTAAATAACTTAATCCATATCGTAAATATGGATTTTTATCTTTGTGTTTATTTATATTCAATTAAAAAAAAGTTGATATTTTCCAAACCGTAGATCCTGCCGGATCATCCGGATATGGAAATTAATAAAATTTAATTTAACTATTAAATTTTTGTAGCATCAATATTTTAAAGTCTACGGTTAACTAAAATAATTTGATCCATAATTTCTAAAATTTAGAGCAATTCTTTAGATAAAATTTTTTTATTGATAAAAAAAATTAGAGTTTAATAAGAGATGAAAAATTTTAATAAATTATTATTTTTTTATAACGAAGAAAATATGTATAAGTTCAAAGCACATATAATTTTTTTAATAATATAACGTAAAGAAAAATCCAACTCAAAATTAAAATAAAATAAAATAATTTTATTACTTATAATAAAAAATTATTTTAATGCTAGATTTATATAATTAAATTCCTGCAATAACATATGGTTCACGTAAAGGTAGAGTGAGCAAAACAAACAAATAAGAAAATAAAATAAAAAATAATATATTAATAGACCAGACATAGTGCAGCAAGATAATTAGTTACGAAAATTGGTTAATCACAATTTGTCCCATAATAATTAGATAAAATTACATTTTTACCCTCATATTTCAGAAATGTAAACTTTACCTCTTTACTTTTTAAGACAACTGATAGTAACTTTTTTTAAAATTTTAATTTTAATGTTACGGTAGCTATATTTTTTAATTTCAATTAATTTTTAGTTAAGGGACATTTCAAATTATAAATTTTTTAATATGAAAACTACAGTATTATTGTTTATGTCAATTAACCAAAAATACCACAAAGATTGAAATTAACTGAAAATAGATAATACAATCTAAATTAAAATTTTAGAGGTTGTTATCAAAATGTATTAAAAAGATTTAGCGGCAAACTATATATTTTTAAAATAAGAGGGGTGAAAATGTAATTTTACATAAAACCTTAAGAATAAATTGTAATTACTGCAATAAAATATGTACAAGAACGAGTCTTTTATAAAAAAAACTTATATAGATATTTACAATTATAGCCTTATCAATATTTAGTTACTAAAAATCACATATGGAAAGATTTCACCACGCAAGTCTTTTGATGTATAAGTATATTGCAATGTACGTATGTAGATGGTCCATATTAGTATACAAGTATGTATGTTTCACAACAATATAAATATTTATTTATTTATTTATTTTGATATTCTGAATAATCCAAGTTTATAAAGAGAGATATTTTTTATTTATATCAATGCTGATAGCATTCCGGTCAGGCATTAAAACCATATAAAAATAATTCCGATTATTAGAGGGTCGAAACAAACCAAGGATAAACAAAGAAAGGACAAACAATAAATATAAACAAAAAAACTTGCTGTCCATGCTTAATCTGCAAAGAAAACAACATTAGTGACTTGGATGGATAAAATAAGGAAGATCAAGGACTAAACGAGGGTTTTACCCAAAAAAAATTTTGACTTTTTCAACGTCTGTTATCTTCTTTGTTTTTTTGTTTCTTTCGTTTTTGTTTCTGACGATAGGGGCGACGTAGCGAGGCGGAGGTAGGCGACGGTGCGCGCGAGGAGGGGCAGCAGGGAGGCAACTTGACGGCAGGGGGCATGACGCGGAGAGCAGAGGGCGCGACGAGGTGACTGAGAGCAGGAGGAGGGGACCTAGGCGCGGAGGAGCCCGAAACGTGGGCGCGGCACGGCGGAACACGAAGCGAAGAGCAGAGGGCGCGACTGGAGCTGACGGGAGCACGGCGGCAGGCGAGCAGCAAGGGAGATCGGAGGTGAGCGACGGGAGCAGAGGCGAACGGAGGAGCTGAGAGGCGGTGGTGGCGTCGGCTGGAGTGGAGGCACGCGGAAGCGTCGGGCAGCAGGGGAGAAGGCTGGAATTACGACAGCACGGAGGTCGTGACGGATCTCGGCGACAACGGCGTGGCGGACGTGGGAACGTGACAGGGAGCTATGGAGGTGGACGAAAAAATGCGTCAGTCGAGGGAGAGAGCCTCCAGAGAGAATCCAGAGGAGGGGGAAGAGTCGGGCACCAGAGTGGAGTGTCGGCAGGGGAAGCGAGGAGAGGGAGAGAGAGTTACCAGAGCGAGACAGCGAAGAGAGAGAGTGCTGAAAGGGTGAGAGAGAGAGGGGAGCAAAGGAGAGAGAGAGAGTTTGCGAGAAGAGAGAGAGAGAAGGAGAAAACAGAGAGGGAGAAGGAGAGCAGATGAGAGAAGGAGAGCAGATGAGAGAAGGAGAGCGTGAGAGTTCGCGAGAGAAGTGAGAGAGGTTCAGAGCTCAGATGTGTGTGTGTGTGTTTGAGTCTGTGGGAGAGAGAAGAAAGAGAGAGAAGCGTAGCAGAGAGCTCGCCCCCAAGGAGAAGCTGAGCCAGCCCCCCGTTTAATAATCCCCCTCAGAAGGATCGAGAAGGGAGATATTTTTAATTTTTTATTATTATTTATTTATTTTATTATATATATATATTTTTTATTACATATATATTTTTGATTCGATTTGATTTGATTTTTAACTAATTAATTTTTTTAATTAATTAATAATAATTTTTTTTAAACACACACAAACAGATATATATATTATTATATTTTGACTAAACTTATAAAACAAAAATGCCCCCTCCTAAATTAATTTTTATCAATAAATATATAATATTATTTTTAATTTAATTAATTAATATTTTTTAATTAATTAATAATTTTTTTTATGAAGGTCGGACGAAATTGGGTGTCAACACATAATATTGTAAATAATTTTAATTTACTTACAATGCTCAATTATTATTTAATTAAAATTATAGTCTTTCTAAAATTGTAAATTTTTATAGTAATAAATCACATAAATACTAAAATGAATATTTAAAATAAAAATAAAATCTATTTATATGAACATTTATATACTGGTATATGAACATTAATGCTCTTGTCAAGTATGGATGCTGCATTTACTTAGTCTAATTGCCCAATAATTATTGTATAATTAATCTAAAATTTAAATTATTAATTTTTCTTTACTTAAAGAAAAAAATTCTTTTTTCTATTATTGATGAACATTTCACTTAGGTGAAAATTTAAAAATTTGACAATTATGATAGAAAGAAGGTGTAGAAACCTTACTAAGTATTTAAGGGCAATATTATTTTACAGTAGTTTTAATGTATTGTTGTACATTATTCTTATATAAAATTATTATTTACTTTATTTCAAAAAAAAATTATTATTTACTCAAATTACCTATTTACCGTGATTTACATTTTAAGAAGTCCAAAATTGCCTAGAAAGTCACATAAATATTTAAAATTATTTTTTAAACGTGTTAAAATGTAGGGTTTTAATAAATTAATATTGTTTAGCAAAATAATCACTTTATATAAGAATGATGAAAAAATGATCTAATTCTAAGATTTACTTTAATTAACTTACGTATTGTTCATTTTATATACATATAATCGAAATAATTATTATATTATAGACATGTAAAACTTCCTTAAAAAATAAAAGTGTATGATGTAATAAGAAAAAAGTATCTAAATTAATATATAAAACTATCAATTATATGTTGCAATAAGTAAAAGTATCATTTTTGCATCATATTATGTAGAGTGATTATTTGTGTAAAATTATTAATCTATTAAAATTTTACACTTTAATATGTTTAAAAAATAATTTTAGAATATTTTTATGACTCTCTAGGTAGTTTTAGACTTTTTAAAATGTAAAGCTCAGTAAATTAAAATTTTCATTAAATAATAATTTTTTTGAAATAAAGTAAATAATAATTTTATATAAGAATAATGTACAACAATACATTAAAACTAATGCAAAATAATCTCACCCTTAAATGCTTAGTAAGGTTTCTACACTCTCTTTTTATCACAATTGTCACCTTTTTAAAATTTCACCTAGGTGAAATGTTCATCAATAATAGAACATTTAAATTTTCTAGTAATTATACAATAATTATTGGGAAATTATATTAAGTAAATGCAGTATCCACATTTGACAAGGGCATTATTGTTCATATACCAGTATGTAAAAGTTCATATAAATAGATTTTATTTTTTTAAGTATTCATTTTAATATTTACATGTTTTATTACTATAAAAATCTACAATTCTGTAAAGACTATAATTTTAATTAAATAATAATTGAGCATTGTAAGTAAATTAAAATTATTTACAATATTATGGAAGGGGGTAAGTGAAGGATTTATTAAACTTAAGGGGGTAAAGTGGGGAATTTTCAAACAGGAGGGGGTAAGTGAAGTATTCACTAAACCTCAGGGGGTTTTTTGAAATTCGCCCTAAACCTAAGGGGGTAAAGGGGAGAATTTCCAAACAGGAGGGGGGTAAGTGAAGTATTCACTAAACCTCAGGGGGTTTTTTGAAAGTCGCCCCTTTATTCAATGTAGTGATTTTTTGGTACAATTCTATATTACCATCACTATTTTACTCCAACTGTCATTTTTACCTCATCTTCTAATTAAGAACAAACAGGTCACTGTTTAATACTTGTTTAAACTAAAAGGAGTGACTTTGCTCCACTTTAATGTGTCATTCTTTTTCTATTTTCACTTTTCCAGTTATGAACAATTTATTTATTTAAGTTATTTATTTTTTAATTTCCCTCCGTCCCAGATATTCCATCATATATGATTAAACCATCAAGGACACTATTAACACTACTAAATAAATTTACAAGTTATGAATTGGATAATAATATTTATACTCAATATGATTAGCATATTCTGGGTAAGATGTCCTAAAGCCTTGTAACATGTTGGCTATTTTTTTTTTAGGAAAACCTTTTTAGTGCTTATTTTATATGATGACTATTTACTTGGATCGTACATTAATTAGAATTTTATACTTTAAAAAGTAAAAAATAAAATAAAATTTAAAATATTTATTATTAATTTTTATCTTTAGTTTGGGTGGTAAAAACATTGAAACTAATTATTTAATTTTTTGTAATTTTTTTTCAATTTACTGTTATGTTGATAAAATATTAGCATTGAAATAAAAATATTGATTCTATAAATGAAGAAGTAAACATTGAAAGAATAGCTTGGTGCTACTCATCAGGTTAAAATCTCATTCGCTTATTTTTATTTTTTATTTTATGGAAATAAAAATAATAGATTGTGAATATATGATGTCATAAATAATCGAGATCACGATTCAATTTTTCATGATTTCTAAAAATTAATAATTAATCTAAAAAAAGTGAAACATCATTTTCAAATATTTTACTATATGAACTATGACGATATTCAATACAATAAAATTATAAGAAGGGGGAAACAAGCTTTGATAAAAATATCAAATTCACATTTCAAAAACCAACCCATGAAATAAAATGAATAACTCAAAAAAAATAAATGGTTCAAAACCGGAAAAGTGAAAATAGAAGAAGAATGATATATTAAAGTAATGTAAAGTCGCTATTTTTAGTTTTTACAAGTATTAAACAATGACCTGTTTGTTCCTAATTAGAAGATGAGGTAAAAATAATTTATAATTGTACAAAAAAAAATCACTACATTGAATAAGTGGTGAACACATGTCTCAAGTAAGCTACCCGGGGCACCGTCGAACAATCTTACTTTAGCAAGGATGGGCTATCTCATATTTTACCTCCACGAACAAGAAGGCCGCAGCTATAATTTTGTTTGGTAAAATTCATTTGTAGTCACTAGTGTTTTTTAATTATCCTAAACGGATCCCTAATCTTTATTTTATCATCATAAAGTCCTTAATTTCCCTATTTTCGTCCCAAACATGATCCTTCCATTACTTTCTTGGTTAATTTTGACAGAAATTCTATTAAAAAAATGACAATATTGGTCCTACATTTTGTTATTTTCACTCAAATTACCCTAAACCTTCTTCTTAGTATCCTTTTTGTGTAAAAAAAAGTTTATGTTACTGTAGGTAAAATATCGATTTGGCCCTAAGCTATAAAAATATGAACGTTTCGCCTCTCTAAAATAAAATCAGTTCCAAACATGTGTCTGAATTTCAAATTTGTGCTCAATTTGCTTATGACGTGGCACATCGGCTCAAAAGGGCGGGGGGGCCTGCTCAAGCTCAACTGGATCGCTCAGTAAATCTAAGCCCGAATGAATATAGGTCCATTCAGCTGTTGAAAAGTCCAAGTGCGCAATTCAGTTTTATATATATGGAGCAGTAATTAGATCCTGGCCCAAGTCATAAGTTTTTATTTTATTCCTTCCCCAAAGCAAGCTGTGCAAGATTACTCTTTCATCGCATACTTTCCATTCCAAGAGCTAGCTAGCTAGCTAGCTACTCATTATTGATTGGTATAGTAAGAATATATACATACATACATACATATATTGATAATATATACGTCTACCATATATATCATTTATAATGTTGACTTGATTCCTTAAATCTTAAACAAATTAAACCTTGTCTCGTTTTTTATTTCGTTTTGTCTAATTAAGAGAATATTCGTTAATTTATCAGTTACTCCATTAACTGTATACTCCCATGTTTATAAATTCCCTAGTATATCTGATTGCAACAAATTAATTGCTACTTGCAAGAATGTTAACTTAAACTGGGAACGAACTAATTATAAGGTGTTGAATTGAAAGGTGGTCCTCTTTTTTGTCTGCAAAGGCATATCACGTGGATCAACGCGTACCAACATCGCATGTGGAAATATTCTATAACCCACTCATCTTTTCAAACTAATCATAATTGAGATCAATCGGTGACTTACATATATATACCTACGAAATTAAGATTATTAATTAATCACTTCAAATTCTTTTCAACTAGTTAGTATACGTACCTAATTAATCAATTACCAATTACTTTCCCTCATTCTTTAACACAGTATTATGACAATTTTGCATATATATCATTACCATTAATTGGTTTGCTTGATAAATACTAACTTAATATATTGCAGCACCTGTACTGATTAACAAATCACACACACACACACACACACTGCTTTTTTCTTTCTAATCTGAAAATACATTATAAGTTACAAGTTAAGAGGAATAATGAAAGGGAAAATACCCCATTTAATACATTTTGAAGTTATTGTTACTGGCGCTACACTTTCTTGATGCACACATAGCTTTAAGCCTATAATTTACCCTTGTAATTTTGCTAGGATTTCTTCCTAGCTTATTTGTAACCTAGTAAAAAAATTTTTTTTATAATAATATATAGGTTTATCCTCTGTAAGGAAAAAGTAATTAAAAAAATAAAAAAAGAACTGCCCCCAGTATTCCAACTAATAATATATTCCTCGAAAGTTTAGAATCTTAAAATACTAAAGAAGGAACTGAAAAGACAATGAAGCTGCTAGTGACCAAGGCCATATGTACGTGGAAGCCATTCGATTCGGATGAATAATTTGGTCAGGTTTTGTCAAAAGGAGCTAGCTTTGGTTCCTATTGTAGCATCGGTTGTAGGTGAGGCACGGCAGTTTAAGGATGTTCATGAAGCAATCCCTGCGCCAGAGTCTGATTCCTATGGTGGGTTATCTAGCATTGCTGAGAAAATTGACAATAAGGATGATTTAGTGGTATGTAGGGAAAAAAAGAAAATTCTTATCTAATTTTTCCTTGAGTCCCAACAATTTTGAAATCCCTGGAAAAAAAGTCGGGGGAGCAAGAAGGGAGGAGTTTGGAGTGGTCACCAAAAAAGCCATGCTCATTGCCGGTTGAGTTAGAGAAAAGAGATTCTATAGCTCATTCAAAATCTTCTCAGATAAAGATAAAGAGATGGGTCGATAAAGTCAGTAAATTGTTAGGAGTTTCTTTTGAAAGGTATGAAAGGTTTATTCTTAAATTATATAATGAGTTGGAGGTTCTTAAAGGTTGAAAATAAGTTATGAAAAATTAGGGTCTCATAGGAAAAAATCGACCTTAGGAATGAATAGAGAAAGTTGGGTTGGAGTATCAAGGCTTAGTGTGGTCTTGTGAATCTTTTAGAGTGTTAAGAAGTTGGGGTGAGAGGTTTGTCTTCAAGGGTTCAAATTGCTTTTTAAGAAGGGGTTCGAAAGATTTTTGGGAGTTAGGGTTTTATAATTAGGATTTGTCCAGTAACTAGTTGGCCAAAGTTTGTAATTTGTTGTAATCTTTAATAAAGTTTCTTTGTTTGCCGTTAAAAAAAAGTGAGATAAAATAATGTTTCAGTTGGGTCAAATGGAGTAATTATTTCAAATTTACAATATGCTGACGCCACTTTATTTTGGGGGGAGTGGAAGGAGAGGATCATTTTCCAGTTGAAAAGAGTGCCGAAAATGTTCTCAATTGACTAATGGATTAAAAGTAAACCAAGTAAATTAAAAGCTCAATATTATATATATGGTGTAGATCAATTGAATTCTGAAAACTGTGTGTATCTTCCAGCTACTTGCTACTCTCTTTATTACTAAATTCCTTCCTTCTTGCTCCGATCAAAAGAAGAAAGTACAGGAGAGGCATGCAGCAGCATCCTATATGTAATCATATATTATATTCGTAGCTACCGATGAATAATTATTAATTAAATTAATAATTATAATGTGGCTTGTGTCTTAATTCTCTATATATTAACTAATTAATTATAATTAATTTATTAATTCAGCTAGCTGAATATTCACCCACAGTATCATTCTTGTCCATATTTTGATCGCACAACCCAGACAACCCATGTGATTATGAAACCGACACTTATTAATTTTATGGATCACTTGTAAGTAATAATCAATCATTATTTCTCATTTCTCAATAAAACCGTTGCAAACTAATAATTATTCTCCAACATACCCATATATAAACCCAACCATCTCGTACCTTTTCTTTAATTTCTTTCTTTCTTTTTTTTCGTGAAAAAAGAAGAAGAAGAAGTTGCTTGCTATAGCAGTTTATCGTAGTTAACCCAAAAAAAAAAGAAAACTTACGAGATTGGGTGAAAATATGTATAGTTTGGTTCTTTGAAACCTACAGTTCACCTCCAAAGCTATACCTCCATCCTTGGCTAATCGGAAAATGACTATTTCATGTTTAAATAGATTAAAAATTGATAATTTAAATTATTTATTCGTTGTTAAACTATTATTATTAAACGGTTTAAATTTACTATAAGATCAATACCAAACTCTTTAAATTAAAATTTTAAAAAATGATATCAACAGCTAATAGAGATTATAAAAAAAAGTGTTCAGAATCTTTTTGGAATTGGGAGTTGTAATTTATTTTTTATTTTTGCTTATATTTTTAATTGTTGTTAAAAAAATGATCTAGCAAAATTTAAAATAGTCAATAAATTGTATTGTTAGTTATTATGTTAAAAACATTTGTTAGTAAATTTTATTTGTTAGCCAATCTGATTGGTTTAATCCTGGAAGAAATCCTGCACGAAGGTACAAATTAATTGGTATGAGAGGCTATCCTATTGATAACAACTTAATTAGGCCTTAATTGTGCAAAAGGAGAAATACTTGGGTATTTATTTGTGCTCAAGAATCATATATATGCTGATTTGTAGAATGATATATCTAAGTCGGTGATGAACCAAATATTGTCAGTCAAAAATTGGGTTTAATGGGGATCTGGATTTTTCTTAACTGCTAGTTTGTTATGGTTTCTGCGTTGCACCGTCTGTCTGTAGTCTTCTTCAAGGGCTTTGTATTTGTTCTGGCTTTGATTTAATAAATTATCTTTGCTTGGCAATTCAACAAAAAGAAAATCAAGTATATATTACATTTTTCTATTGCATAAAACTATAAATTGAAGACTGCCTGACCACATGATTCTTGATTCTTGATTTCCTAGTTGCTTCCGCTCACCTTTGAGATTCATCATCTTAATTTTTTTTTTTTTTTTGTTCTTTTCCTTCCATTATTTCTATCTAAATGAACTTGAGGTTCAAATTATTATAATTAATTATGCATCTTTCCCTCTAATTAACTACATCTGCATACGTATTGGTATGTGTATAATAGTAAATGTGTTACATATATACGTATTTATGTATTGACCATCGTAGGTGTTGGTCACACTTGCCTACTATTTTTCATTTGTGATATGAAAATTATTGTTTATGATCTAATCATAAGTTGAATTTTTTTCAATCGGATTGCAACAAATGGACTGCACCAGGAAAATATTTTATGTATATAGTTTTACTTTGTAAGTTAAAAGAATCAAAGTATATATATCTAGCTTATTAGATAGAACTCATTCGATATTCACCGACTCCTTTTCAATTTTCCTAATCATGGGATGGAAGCTACCTAGTTAGGTTTGATCAATAATAGAGCGAACTGATCTCTCACACAATTTATACTTGATTTATTTTAACTTAAGTCAATTGACTTCAAAATTATTTATTTTTATTGTTATGTCATTTTTATTTGGAACTAATTTCAATTGAAATCTAATATTATTTAGTTACAATAATCTATTAAAAATACAATTCTTGTAATCTTACTAATTTTTTATGAAATTTTCTAGTTTAAGGCATTAAGAAAGGAAAATTCATAAAAATTTAACAATATCATCAAAATTTAAATTCATAAAAATTTAAAAATATCATGAAAATTTACTTTAAAATAGATTATTACATCTACATAATATTAATTTTTAAATAAAACTGATTTCAGGCAAAAAAGATATAAAAATAAAAATAAGCCAGTTGATTTAAATTAAAACGAATTACACCCAATTCGTTTTAACTTTAGTCAATTGACTACAAAATGACTTATTTTTATTTTTACATCTTTTTTACTTGAAATTAATTTTAATTAAAAGCTAATATTATGTAGCTACAATAATCAATTGAAAATACAATTTTTATAATCTTACTAAATTTTTATGAATTTTTATAATTTCAAGCCTTAAAAAAAAATTCATAAAAATTTAACAACATCCTAAAATTTTACTTTTAAATTGATTATTGCATCTATATAACATTGGCTTTAAAATAAAATTGATTTCAGGTAAAAAAGATATAAAAATAATAAAAAAATTAGTTAACTTTAGACAAAACGAATTGGCCCTTAGTCCTTAGTTCTGCGTGTGGTTCTTTGATTTTGGGAAGGATATCTGAAAGCTCCAAAAACATCAGGGCTGGCCTGTTTATTGGAATAAATTATTGTATACTTGCGTACTAATGAAGTAACTTTAAATTTAAACAAATAGATCATGAGCAAGCTACAAGATAAAACAACGTAACGTAATATAGTAGCTGTAACCATTGTGTTCAGTTTCGTGGTATACCATGGTATGTGGTAGAAATATTTTTTATATTTTATTAATTTATGGCACAGTAAATTAAGGTATTTCATGTATGTCTTTTTTTTTTTTTTAACGTTGTTTTCAGTTAACCACTATAATTGCTCAGCAAACCAGCTGTATATTGCAGTATATGGGTTAGGGGAAATAATTTTTTTTCCCTTTTTCATTCTAATTTATATATATATAATGACAAAATATAATCATACACATATTTTAAAAATAAATATTGATGTTATTCCCTTCTTTTTGTTTTAAAAACAAAATTCAATTGGTAAATGTTAACATGATTGAGATTTGGAGATTGTTGTAATTATTTTTCTTTTATTTTTATATTTCATTTAATTTGTTATTTTATTTTCCTGTCTCTCACGCAGTCACATTTAAAGTTGCCGGCTACAGCTACTCCTGTAAGAAAACGTTTTCACAATTTGATATATTATGTGTAATATTTACAAAATATACTCCATTTATGAGTGTATTTTATTTAAGTTAGAAAAATTATAATTCATAAAATTAATGGTGAAAAAAATTATATTTAATTTTTCATCTTAAAATGATATAAATGATATATATATATATATATATATATATATATATATATATATATATATATATATAGTAATGATATGTCGTACGATATACCATACAATATACCAATTATTTATAATGTGCAGTGTACTTAACAGTAACAAATAACAACCAAAGATAGGACTTTATTTTAATAAAATAATCATGTTACAAGTTGTTCAAAAAAAAGGGAGACACATTGCATAATTGGTACTTATGAAAACTTTTCTAACAATCTTCAAATTTGTACCCGTGGATTTTCCTAAATCACATAAACTTAAGATTTCCCACTTCTAATTCATTAAATACGCTTGAAAGATATTGCTGCTTTGGATATACTTGAAGCACGAAATATCACAAGTAGTTGTCTTACCACCTCATTTAGCAACGGCATTAGTGATTGTTAATTACTTTTGTTTCAGATAAAACTATTTAGATATATAGTTTTGTCCTTTGTGGATAGCAGGACATATTTATATCTACACCAGAAATTAAAAGTTATACAGCCAAATTAAGTACAGTTCATATAATGGAATTATTATTATTATTATTATTATTATTATTTGCATGATACTAATCCTTAATAAATTGCAATCTTACTCTTCTGTCTTTGTTTTTTTTTATGCATGCCATTGTTCAAACTAGTTAACGATTTAACGTACGTATGAATTTATAGTGTTGCATATTAGGTGTAACAGATTGCATTTGACCATATTTTTCACCTAAAAATTTCATGTTATTGTTGTTGTTATTATTATTAAACTAGCTACCATGCAAGATGCAATCCACTGACGCAGAAAAGTAAGTAGTCAAACTTAGCTCCCAAGGTATATAGTTAAAATCGCACTTTTATCTTTGTGACTTAATAATTACAATTTCCTCTCTCTATTTCCAACATTGTTAGTACACCGCAAGGGTTATGGGTGCTTGCGCGTTACAGCAGTTTAATCTGTGCCAACATTAAATATAAATCTAAACAGTGGTAATTATTGACAAAGAAAAAAAAGTTGTATAAAAATGAAAAAAGAAAAGCAAGAACTGGTACAAAAAAGTCAAGGTAAAGTTTTGAAACTAAGAGAGCAAAAAAAAAAAAAGATTCTAAGTATTAAAAGATAAATTGTGGAGACTAAAATTTTATTTTAAAAGAGAGAAATAATATGAAACGTTAATAATATAAGATAAAAAATGAAATTTCAGTAACAAAAACTAGGGTTTAATGATTACTAAATAAAAAAATAACAAAAAATGATCTTCAAGCTAAGAGAACAAATGTAAAGATTTCAACAATTAAAGGTTTAACAATCAAGTTAATAAAATAAAAAAGAAAATAAATGAAAACACTGGCTAAAACTAATCAGCTCAAACCATACTAAAAAGTAAAGAACTCATTGTGACTAATTATTTTTTTAAAAAAAAATTAATAAAAAATCAACCAAAAAAGTTAAACAAAGTTACTATGGTTGATTAAAAAAAACAAAGAAACAAACCATGATGACCAAGATTTTGTTTTAGAAAATAATAAAATAATAAAAAAAACATTAAAAACCAAGAGAACAAATAGAGAGATTTGGTAACTCGCATATCGTAGCAAATATTTTTTATAACAAATTTTAATAATAACTAAATAAAAATTTCTCATCAATAAATTTATGATAATCAATTAAAGTTTCTATTTGTTTCAAATTTGAGTTGGGCTCTTTTCATGTTATATTTATATCATTAAAATGATTAATTATGATCAAAACATAATACCATGAAACAAAACACAGTATGTACTTCGAAACAATGCATTTTTTTTAATTTAAAAAAAATCACTAAAAATTTTCATCTCTTATTTACTAAAAGTCTAACTTTTAGTAAATAAGAGATGAAAATTAAAAGTCTAACTTTTAGTATTGATGAAAAATTTATCTAGAAAAATTCACTTTCAATTTTAACAATTATGGACCAAATTACTTTATTAAACTATAGAGCTTGAAGTAAACAATTGATGCTGCAAAACTTAACCATCAATAATAATAAAAAAATGACCGCATTACAAAATTATGTTTAATATATGTTAATCAATTAAAAATCTAACCATTAAATTAATAAATATAAAAAATAAGGTAAAATAAAAAAATTGACTAAAGCTGAATCAACCAGAACTAGGTCAAAAATAGATAAATTATAATTATTAAAATTTCATTTTAAAAAAGAATAATAAAAAAATCAATTAAAAAATTTAGGATCAAGACCAAAAACAAGAAAAAAATTTAGGTATTATGGATTTAACAATTGAATTAATAAAAATAAAAAAATGGTTTGACTAAAAAATAAACAAATTATGATCATCAATGACTTACTTTAAAAGATAATACATAAAACAACAACAACAAAAAAAGCTTTGGGACCAAAAGAGCAAATAGAAGATATAGTTAAATGGTTATAAAATTTAGGGTCCAAAATGTAACACTGACATAATTTAGGACCTAAAATGGAAGGATTAGAAAATTAGGTACTGAAATAACGTTTTGACCGAAACAAAACTTGATAAACTGAAATCGAGAAAATTGTAACATAGGCTCTCAGAAAGGTAAGTGGCTTGCAAAAGGAGGATCAAGCTAAAAAAGGATCAAATCGCATCCAACATAAAAGCGCCAAAAAAAAAAAAGGAGTGGAACTGTAGATGAATAGTAATCACTGTTGATGAACAATGAAATCTCTTTCTCCTTTAGAATATAGTATAATTAGATAGCAACATGAAAAAAAATTATATTCCTTAGAAAAAAGAAATAAAATAATGATAATAATAAGAAATTTACTATAGCATTTTAATAGACAATTTAAATTTAGAAATCTAGTTCCAAAACATATCATGTGCCTTTAAACCCATTAGCCCCAACTAAGCCCATGATCCACAGAGGCCCATTAGCCTCAAAATCTTATATGTGCCCATGAAGCATCCAAAAGATAGTAAGTTCCTAAAAAGCTACACGAGATCAGGTAATGTGAGTCCAATATACTCATACGGAGTATCTCTCAATCTAACAGTCTTCATTGAAATGCATAACCTTCAACATCTATATAAAAGTCATTATTTTTTTATTATGATGTAGGAGATCACTTCTAAACTTTTTACAATGATCATACTTGAAAATAAAGTATCTTCCTTACATATCAACTTCGGGTCTCTTGTTGTGGAACAAGAATCTTAATTTAAAATCTTATTCACTAATAAGTGTATGATGTTGTTGTATGTGAAGTAAATACAAAGAAATATGTTTAATCAAGACGACTACCAAACTTCTTAGTTACGCTTTTAGCTAACCTACTCTTTAATAACCTTGTGTGTACCCATAAGCCGAACATCCAGAAGAGGATAAGCTCCTAAAAGGATACAAGAGATCAAGTAATTTGAGTTTAGGACACTCATGCATGTATCCCTCAATTTAACAGTCTTTACGTTGAAGGATACAACCTTCAACATCTATATAAAGTCATTATTGTTTGATTATGATATAGGAGATCACTTCTAAACTTTTTATAGTAATCATACTTGAAAATAAAGTGTCTTCCATATGTACCAACTTCGGGTCTCTTGTTGTGGAGCAAGCATCTTAATTTAAAATTGTATTTACCAATGAGTGTATAGTATTATTGTGTGTGAAGTAAATACATGTATTGTCCCACAGAGAAAGATGTTTAATCAAGACCACTGCCAAGCTTCTTAGTAGACTTAGTAAACTACGCTTTTAGCTCACATACTCTTAATAACACTAGACCAAACAAATGATTAGAACAACTAAGTAAACTAATGCTAACCACTTGAGATGACGCACAATACAGCTACTAACTAGAGATGAGTTCATGACTAAGCAATCTCCCTAGGATTTCACCACTTTATATTTGATTAAGTGACATAAATGCTAATTCATAGTTGTAGTGAGGGATTCTATCCTCAAAAATCCTCTTTCCCCTTACTCACCCATAAATTAACAATGAAATTCTCAAGTTTATTCATTAATCTGAGATGGACTAAGATCTAACCCTCTTATTACACCTAATTATTATGTTAATAGTTTCCTTTCCCTCTAACCCACTATATTTTACCCCTCTTTGCAACCTCAATACTTTCTTTACCAAAATTGACATTGAGATTAAAAGCACATGTCAGATGACCATCAATCACACATAAATTAAGATGACCAACAATCACACATAAATTAAGTGTAAGAGTAAGCAACAACAAAAAGTATGGGTGAAAACTGAATGAACAACTTGAGTTTGAATCGGTTTAAAACTCATTTGTAACTCATTTAAAGTAAGCAACAACGAAAAGTAGAGGTGAAAACTGAAGGAACAACTTGAGTTTGAATTGGTCTAAAACTCGTTTGTAACTCATTCAAATTGATATTAAGCCAAACCGAAATAAAATTTCAAACTTGATACACAATTCAAATAAAACTCGATTCACTTGGCACTCGACTCTGCTTGAATTAATTTTAGCTATTTCTCTTAATTAAGAAGAACAACTCGAGCTCGATCAGTTAAAAACTCATTTGTGACTTGTTCATATTGCTTTTAATCTAGACATTAATAAAATATTAAACTTGATAAATATTTTAAGCCAGATATAATCAGTTTATTGTTCGACTTGGCTGAGCTCGCTTCTGGTTTCACGCCAATGGTTATTAAAATCATGGCTCAACTCATACAATCGTATGATTCTATAGTAAATGTCTCTCATAGAAGTGAAAGAAAGAAAAACACTGTTAAATCATGGTAAGATCTAGAAGCATGTAACGAGAAACAAAAAAAAAAAGGTAAAAATCATGGAAACTAATAACGTTCGAGGTTTTACCAGAGAATTCCACAATGACATTGATTAATTACTACTTAATCTCTAAGAAGGAGAGAACCCGATTTCTGAAGTCTCGCGATTTCTGGAGTTCACAGGGAAGTAGAAAGTGAAAGCAATTTTCGAACTCCAGAAATTTCAAGGAGGTCGTCCAGGCGCTAGTATATATACCATCTGCTCCCTAGAGTTTATCCACATCAACAGAAAACAGACAAAAAATATTCAAGAAACAAACGCATCACAAGACTTGACAAACAATAATGTCTCTTCTTCAATCTCTCCTGCAAGAAAGGAGCATCTTCGACCCATTCCGGGGCTTTCTCTTCGACTCCGGCGAGGCCCCAGTGGACTGGAAGGAAACCAAGACGACCCACATATTCTACTTTGACCTTCCGGGGCTGACCAAAGAAGACGTGAAGCTAGAGCTCCATGAGGGGCGAGCCCTCCACGTCAGTGCCGAGGGGGAGGAGCCGGATGATGGCGAGAAGGGAGAGAAGTGGCACTGCAGGGAAAGGGCAGGGCGGGGTGGTTTTCGCAGGGAGTTCCGGCTGCCGGAGAATGCAAATGTGGAGGAGATCAAGGCGGTGATGAGGGACGGCGTCCTGGTTGTGACGGTTCCCAAGGATGAGAGGAAAAAGAAGAGTAGGCAACATAAGAAGGTTGAGATCGAGGGTGACGAAGGGAATGCCAGTTATTCCAAAGGATTGGGAAGGTTTGTGTGTTGCAAAGCTTGAGGTTGGTTTCCATTGACATGGGTCTTTTGATTTTCTTTGTTCTTCTCTCGTTGGGTTTGCAAATTATTTTTGTCAAATAGATATAGCGGCCATGTAATTCTAAATTCTTGTTTGTTTGGTTCTCTTAGTTCCTCCTAGTGCTGTATAATTTCCACTTGGGCTGCTCTTTTCCGAAGCTTGTACATAAGCATGTAACTTGTATATGGTGAAAATATGAATGTGCAGGTGTAAGTCAAAACTTTGTTCATTAGCTTTTACATAAAAGTTAACATTTCCTTCCCTTTGTTGTTACTCATAATCCTTGTGAGTTGAAAAAAAAAAAAAAAACAGAAAGGAACAATGCCTGAAAAATAATAATAAAAAAAAAACATAGCAGCAAAGGCTGAAATTTTTTTCTTTTTAATGTGGATCTCATTGTTAGTCTACAAATCCACCCCTCCCTCAAAGAAAAAAGGAAAAAAAAATCCATAAATCTAATTTTCCCTAATGCAGATTTCGGCTTCATTTGAAAAATAGCTTCTATTAAAAGTTGAAACAAATTATTAATTACAATGATAGTTTTCGCAACATTTAACACCAAATGCTGACGTTGTCCCTAATTAAAGTTTTGAACGGTAAGGTTAACGAAATGGAATATCTTTTTAATAACGAAGTGAAAACCACAAAAGTATATATATATATATATATATATATATATATATATATATATATATATATTACTTTTTGAGTTTGAGGCAGCAAAGCAAAATCTCTAAGTTGGCATTTATTAGTTGACAATTCCCGCGTAGTTTTATTCTCTCCAAGTGCTCCTCACGTTTCTTGCCCTAAAGCCACCTACACCACGAATAGCAGTCTTTATATGCACACATAAAAGTTGGTCCCTTACAGTCACAAATTAGGCTACACCAAGCAAACATTCAACTCTGAAACATGAACAATTTCGATACCATTACGTTTCTAGTCATAGCTGCCATTTTCATGGAGGCATCAACAATGGCTGTCCAAATTCAGCATGTGGCATCAGTCACAAGTTCACTAACCAAAAGTAAAGGCCCCTCGGCTCCTCATGCTTACCTCTCTGTGAGCCACTATCAGACAACCTGTCCCCGAGCTGAAGCCATTATTCAGCAGAAGGTGAACGCTTGGTTTCAGAAGGACAACACACTCGCTGCTAGCCTCATTCGCCTGCATTTTCATGACTCTGTCGTTAGGGTAAGCATCAATCGAACTAAATATCAATTTGTAAAGGTTACACACATATGCTTATCAAACCTCACAAACTAAATGATTGTATGTTTAGGGATGCGATGCTTCAATCTTGCTCAACCATACTGGAAGTGAAAGACAGGCCAAGGTGAGTGCCACCTTAAGAGGCTTCCAAGTAATAGATGAGATAAAGGCAGAGGTGGAGAGAGCCTGTCCAAGGACAGTCTCCTGTGCTGACATCCTCACAGCTGCCGCCAGAGATGCCACTGTCCTTCTCGGTGGCCCCTTCTGGGAGGTTCCCTTTGGACGAAAGGATGGCAAGATATCCATTGCCAGAGAAGCCAATACAGTTCCTCAAGGCCATGAAAATGTTACAGCGTTGATCAAACTCTTTGAAGGGATGGGCCTGAATGTCCTCGACTTGGTTGCACTTTCAGGTATGGCTCTTCACATGCTCCATATCACTTGTACAGATAGAATAGTATTGATATTGAAAACATCCTCTTCAGGGGCACATACAATTGGGAGGACAAGCTGCTATGCGATTCTCCATAGGCTTGCTAATTTCAATGGAAGTGGAAAGCCTGATCCATCACTTGATGTCAAGTACTTGAAGAATCTTATTAGAGGATGCAAATGGAGCACAAACTTTGTTCATCTTGATATCACAACTCCTAAAACATTTGATAATACATATTATACAAACCTTGGACACAAGCTGGGGACGCTTTCAACAGATCAAGCACTGTTTTCAGACCGAAACACAGCACCTTTTGTAGAGGCAATGGCAACTCAGCAGGACCTTTTCATGAACCAGTTTCTGGTGTCTATGGTTAAGCTTGGCAATGTGCAGGTGCTTACTCGATCAAATGAGGGAGAAATCCGCTTGAACTGCAACTTTGTTAACAAAAACTGAACGGCGCAGAAGTTAATATCATTCTTTCGCTTTTCCATGCCAGCTTCCTGTGCTGTCCTCATCGTAGTTTTCCTTCTTCTGTCGGATCGTGTTCTTTTCCCACATAGGCCCCAACAAAGAAAACTGTCACCATTTCTTGTGCATTGTTGAAGATTTCGTTTGCCATGAGGATTGTATTTTTCTTATGTTTCTATTTAACAGTTCCCATAAGCACCAGTTGAAACAGGTTATCTGGGGAAATTTGATAATGTAACTTTTATCAAGAATAATTCAAACAAATTGCCAACAAGAAGAAACACTTGAAACACAGAGATGCTAGATAGTTAGAAATTCAGTCACAGGATACAGAAGATTTGCTAAAGATGCTACATTCATAACTAAAATGTTCTATGACACTAATTTATACCTTGGCAAATACAGAATCATTCTTAACAATACCCCTGACACGCACAACATAGCTAAAACGTAAATAAAGAATTATAGTAACAAATTGTCAGGTGTCACTCAGATTCAGCACAACACAAGTGAAACAGGGTAAACAGCAAATATTGATATTCCAACGTAATCATTACATGTGATCATCAAGTGTTCTATGGATGTCATACGAAAAATGAAAAAAGGCAAATTTTTGTTTCAACAGACAATTGTGTAAAATCAGTCACAATTTTCAAGTGCATCAATAATCATGCATACCTTCACTCTAGAGGAAAGAATAATACATGTAACAAACAATTTCTACACTTTACGAGCTAATGTCCGCTGCTTCGTCGCATACTGTACTAACTTTTCTTCTACAGGAAGACCCTTTCGCCGTCTAACAGCATCAATAAGCTTTCTTGCAGTGTTGGGAAGAACACTAGAACCATCACCAAACTCTTCAATCTCCTCTTCCGTCTTTGGTACAAAAAAGGGATCCTCAGAAAGTGCTTCCCAGTGACTAAGCACAAGAAGCGCACTAGCAGCCCCAGACGTCCATCTCCTCAGCTCATCAGCAAATCCAAAACTTTCTGCTACTGGGAGGTAAGCATGCACTGTAAAAAGTGGAGATCCTTCCTGCATTTCTTCTTTCAACACACGGGCTCGTCTCCTAGCAAGCACACCGTACATGGGGCCCAGATATTCAGCTGGGCAGTTTAACTCAACAAAATACATAGCTTCAACGAGCCTGGGCTTCCTCTGGAGTACTGCTGCCCTACATGCATCCTTCACTGCTGTCATAACCTGCCCAGTAAAAAGACCACACTGGTCTGCTTGTTGCACAGGTTCCAGCTCACTTACCTGTCCTGTAAGAGGAGACACATAAGCTTCAACAACAAAAGCCAATCCCCACATTGGTTCATCACACAAGGGACCAGCTGCTGTAGCAATTTGAAATCCAGATAAGATGCTACTCTCAAGACTCTCAGCTTCTGTGCTCAGTGCTTGAGTTAATTCCGTGAATTTCTCAGTCTCTAAATTAGCATTAAAGGAATCATCAAGAAAACCAAGCCTCGAAGATACATGAGAGGAACCCCGTATGAGAAAAGAGGTGCTCTCACTTTTCGAATCTGGAGTGAAAAGGATGTTAGGGCCAACCTGTCTTGGACCAAGAGCCCAGATCCTCTGAAGAAACTTAAGCCACTTACCTTTACATTTCTCTATCCGATCCTTATCAATTTCACTACCAGATGATATATCACTCTCCAAGGCATCAATTATGCGCTTTCTGAATGCTTCAATCGGATTCTTGTCTGCCCCAACACTTAATTTCTGAATTTCCAAGCTTTTACTGCCCTGCCCCGACTTACCTCCAATAATATTCACAAGCAAGTCAGCACTTTCATCAAGCACCTTAGTAAGTGTAGGTGGAAGTTTCATAACCTGAACGCGAATGAGACACCTTCCATTAGGTGTCATCTTCTCAATATAATCTGAGCTCACACTTAATTGTTTCAGATTGTCCAATGGATTACTTGAATCACCCTCAATTGTCTCCTTATAGGACACAAGGGGTGGAGAGACCTCCAAGCTCACCTTTGAGAATCTTTCCTTCAAATCCTTTATGCATCTTTCTAGATGAACTTCTCCGGCTGCAGCAAGGACATGTTCCCCCCTTGAGGACACTGTGACCTCCACAAATGGATCAGCTCGGTTCAGAAGCCGAAGACCTTTCATCAGAGCACCCATATCTGCAGGATCAGAAGGCTCAATTGCAACCCTCAGTGTCGGGGCAACCTGGAATACCATGCTTGAGAAAGGCCAACAATTCCGGCTTGAAGAAAGAGTTGCACTTTTCAATATATGCTGGCCTAGCCCTCGGATTGCTACAATATTCCCCGCCTTTGCAGATGTTACTGGTTTAAGGCCTTGACCCATCATTAGATACAATGACTGAAGCTCAGCTTTCTGTACATGTTTATGCATCGATTCACTTCTAAGTGGATCATACAGAGCAGAAAGCACAAAAATCTTTTGGCCTGCTGAAAGAACCCCACTAAAGATTCTAGCAAATGCAAGGAAGCATTCATCGGATTCACCATTCGCACTTTCTTCAGAGAGATTGTTAACAATTTCTCCCTGCAAACCACGGGGCAACAATTTCACTGGAACAGCGAACATCTTTGAAACGAAGGTAACAGTAGGTGCTCCAAGACTGGAATCACATGCTTCAACTGATTTTCTAACAGCTTCTGCCTCCACAAGGACATTAGGGTCGATATCACTTGCAATTATTTCTCTTTTAGGAAGCAAACGTGAGATCCTAAACGACTGGGCAGCAACTGGATCTGGCATACACTTCACCACCATCGACAAGATTGCATCTGCTAAAGGAAGCCACCGACTCATGACAGCTTGCAGCAAAACTTTTGGATCCTTATTCTGGAGCTCACGGGGAGGCACTGACAAATTGAATGACTTAATAACTTTCTCAAGCAACCCTTTATCGCCATCAGGCTCCAAAGTGGAGTGGTAAACCTGCCAAAGCTGTTCAAGAACAAACTGCACGAACATGGGCCTGGCCTTGCTTCCTCCAGCTAATCCTTTTTTGCCCACAATCATCTTGGTCTTCGGATCAAAATACCGAGGACCCCATAACGCTTTTCGAAGTGAAGCTGCACTTGCTCCAAACTTGGAAGCATAAAACTCAGCAAACTGACCAACTTCAAAACCCCAGCCATCCAACGCACACACAAACACCACATTCCCCTTCTGGGGTTGAAATGTATCCTCTTCCTCCTCCAAAAACTCAATATTCTCATCTCCCAGTTCACTAGAAGGCCCTGCAAGTATCGAATCAACATCAGACAAGTACTTCTCCGACCTGTAGGCGCTCATAATCCCATTCACCTCATGAACAATCCTCAGTAACCGATTATAAGCCTCCATAGGACTCAACTTCAACTCACAAATCAACCTATCTATCTTGTTAAGAACTAAACACGGAGTCAGCTTCTCAATCCAAGCCTGACGCAACACGGCATGGGTTTGGATATGCACACCCTCAACAGCATCCACCAAGATCAACGCACCATCACTCAACCTAGCAGCAGTAGACACCTCACTACAGAAGTCCATGTGGCCGGGCGAGTCTATGAGGTTAACGGCGTATTCCCTATACCTAAGAGCAATGGAAGAGCTCTTCATTGTGATAGCTCTCCGCTGTTCTTCATCCAGATAATCCATATACCTAAGCTTCCCGGCTAATTTGGGATGAAGAACGCCGCCGCCGGAGGAGGCAATGAGGTGGTCGGCGAGTGTGGTTTTCCCGTGATCAACGTGCGCCAAGATACATATATTACGAATTTTCGTAGCATCTGAATCGTCCATGGATGCCTAGTTCTACTGCAAGTAAGAGCGGGAAAGAGAGTACCTTTGAGGAAAGCGGAGGCAAAGGAAGGAATTTCGAGGGTTTTTGCCCGTGAAATGGGTCGGTCGGCGAAAGAAGCACGGACAGGGGTCGAGTTCAGGTTACGGGCAACAGCACCGGGTTCGGGTTGGGTTATAATGTGTTGGGTCAGGACTTCGCGCACTCCTCTCTATTTTTTTTTTTAAATAATTTGTTTTTTATGGGGAGATTCATATAAATTTACATGGGTAGATGTTCTATTACAGTAAATAAATAAATCAGCATGCTAGTTTTTTATTGGGCTATACTGACAACTGAATAGTTTTTATAAGGTATGTTGTAGAAAGTGTATCTCTCTCATATCCCTCTGAGACTTTAACCACTAAGGTAAAAGGTGGACGATGAGAATTAATGTTCAATAGTGAAAAATTAAAGTTTGAGAGCAAAATATTTTTTAAAGTTACAAGAAACCGTATTTTCTAAATTTTGTACTCCATCCGTCCCATATTCTTTACGTCATTCACTTTTCAGTAATTAATCTATGATATTTTATTTTTAACATTTTAGTATATAAATGAATAATTTTTATATAAGAATGATAAATCAAGACATATAGTTTCTAAATATATTTTTTAAAATTTTTTTTGAATAAATACTAATATAAATAAATTTAAGTCAAATTAAGTGAAAAGGTCAAATGATGTAAAAAATATGGGATGGAGGTAGTAAAATTTATGTATTAAATTGGAAAACATCTAAAATAATATTTTTTTATTTTATAACATGAATTTTACAACGTTAAAAAAAATAAGGTTTTTTATATCATTAAAATAAGTTATTATGCACTTAAACTTTTATCACAAACAATTTGGAAAAGAAAACTAAGAAACTGTACACGTCCAAACACCACCGAAATCTCCCACCAGTTTTCTTCAAAATGCTATTTATTTTATTTTATTTTTTGCTATATTAGACAAAGGGAGAATGACAAAAAGAGTAAAAGAAAAAGATTAGGAGGCTCAAAGGATAATAATAATCTCAATAAGTGAACTAAGAGAATACCTAAGAATAGCCAAATAATCAACACCCCGGTTTCCTCATGCAATATATGAGTAATGGCACTCAACAGCTTGACATGAAAGCAAGATGATCTTAAACCAAAACTCGTAAGGATGAACAGCCATTATTAAGAGTGATTTTCGATTTCATTATTTATCTTGGATTAAGTTTCCTTTGTAGGGCTATAAATAGGTTCTCTTACGCTATTATTTTTAATTCTATTAATAATATTGAGGTATTTTAGTTGCTTTAACAATTTATACATGTGGATTCTCATTTACTTCTTTGATTAAGCAACAAGTGTCGGTTCTTGCCGAGATAGATTCAATGTTGGCCTCAAAAGCAAATTAATTTGTTGAAAATTCGGAAGATTGAGACCAAACATCCTCCATATATTAATTTGTAGCATCGAAAGAGTATGATTTAAATCCTCC
This sequence comes from Aquilaria yunnanensis, assembly GCA_039654915.1. Classification (NCBI taxonomy): domain Eukaryota; kingdom Viridiplantae; phylum Streptophyta; class Magnoliopsida; order Malvales; family Thymelaeaceae; genus Aquilaria; species Aquilaria yunnanensis. Next base: position 1,127,002 of record CM077597.1, on the reverse strand, counting down.
ACGCTTGGCAACATTGAAATTCTGGGTAGCTAGTATCATCTATTGTACCATGGTATAGCGATAATATATCTGTAATCTCATTTATATATATGTCACATATTGTTTGTATGGATCCCTTAGTTCATTTGTACATATCTGATATTTGATTTATATATATCTCCAATTTTGGGGACATGAGATTTGATATCATACTTATTTTAAGTTATGAATGTAGTATTGGAATACAAATATATATAAATATAAATGATAGGGTTCCTATTACACTTACTCTTGCAATTGTCTCATTTATTAGTGTTGGAAGAAGAGTAAAATTCATTCAGTCTCTACCCTTTTCACGTCTTCTTAAACGGGTCCTTAACTTTCATTTATCTTCTAAAAGTTCTCAATGTCTCAAAATTTATTCCAATCATAATCCTTCCATCAATTTTATTATTAAATTTAACAAAATCTTCGAGGAAAAATGGCAACTTTAATCATTAAATTTTATTCCTCCCACTCAAAATACCCTCAATTCTATAAATTTAATATTTTTTCTCTCCCTCATCCATTCAAACTTCCCAAAACAAAGGAAAAAAATCAATCTCCCTTTAGTCCCATGATCTGCTCTGATTCTTCTTCCTCTCTCTCTCTCTTCCAAAATATAGTCGATTTCGTACTTAGATCTAGGAAACACGTTGTTTCTCTCTCATTTTGAATAAAGAAGGAGAAGCAGTCGGCTGGGGGAGGCGGACAACAAGGCAGAGTTAGGGTTTGGGAAGCAGAACTTGAGACAAATCGGAGGAGGGGGAAGGGCAGCGACGGGTCAAGGTGTTGGGGCGGAGGTTAATACGAAAGGTCAACGAAGGCAGCAAGGCCAGAATCGTAAAAGACAGCCTCGGAAGTTTGACCTGGTGGATTGCGGTGGCGGGGCAACTAGGTCTGGCCAGAATCGACGGTTGTGGGTGAAGGATAGATCCAAGGCATGGTGGGACAAGTGCAGTCGACACGATTCCCCACTCGGCACTTGAGATCCGCCATATCCAACGCGAAGAAGGCAATCGATTAGGTCCAATACTGACGGTGATCTGAACGATTTGGATGCCGTTCTCAATGATGTGTTCTCTTTCTCCCTATACCAGCGGCGATTTGGATGTCATTCTCGACGATCGGGTTTAGTTCTCTTTCTCCTTATACCGGCGGCGATTTGGATGTCATTCTCGATGATGAGTTCCGTCGCTGCAACGATGGGCTCGTGTGAATCTTTCCCAACAAAACACATGTCTAGAAGAAATTAGGCGAAACTTGCGTGTTGCAAATTTTTGTTGTGTTTGAATCCATATCCTTAAACAAATTCATTAGTTCAAAAAATGGTAGTATCAAACTTTTTTCAGTAGTCGACCACTCGTTTTTTGTTCTCTTTATACTTGATCTCGATCTGATTTTAAAACTAGGAAGGCTATTTCTCGAGGCCAAAAAAAAGCGGTTGTTAGTCCCATTTCTCGGATCTCATCAATTCACGACGAAGGGATTCTATTAGGCTAAACGACGACAGGAGGCGACGTTGGATGGCCAAGAAAGCGAGTGGTAGTGACGTCAGATGTTCCGGTGGCCGGATTGGGCACGAGATTGAAGGAAGACAGAGTCAGGGAAGAGTCGGAAAGGTGGTGGCAGCAGGGGAAAATGTTAGGGCTCTAGGCGTAAGGGGGTGAAAAATATATGGACCAGAGTTGACATTTGTTAGAAAAATTCGGTTAAAATTAACCATTAATATGATGGGAGGACCATGTTTACAATAAAAATCAGTACATTATGGACTTTAAGAGAATAAATTAAAAATTAAGGACCTATTTAGATTGACGTAAAAAAGTAAGGACCATAAATGATTTTTATCCTGGAAGACAAGCCACAACACAAGTTACACAACCGCGCATAAATTGCACTTGCGGCCCCTAACACTTTATTATTGTACCGTTTTGAACCTTATACTACATTTTTTACATAAAACGTCCCAAACCTTCTAAAAATATACCATTTGGGACCTTTCGTGGACAGAAACAGTTAATGTGGATGAAAAACGCCACTTTGGTATGCCAGCGTGTATGATTCACCACGGTAGCACAATAAATAGCTGCTGCTGATGACATGGAAAGGACAAAAAAATAATAAAAAAATGAAAAAGAAAAAACCTAGACCTCTCATTCCTACTTCCCCCGTCGCCTCCAGCAATCCCCCACTGCCTCCGGGCCATCTGCCACCTCCACCAATCTCCTCTGCCACCACCAGCTCCCTCCCCCATCTTGCCCATCTCCTTCATCCCCTCCTCCCGGCGTTAGACGATCTGGCAAATTTGGGGGCCAATCAGACTGCGCACAGAGAGCTCTTTTCGAATTGAAGGCTTCATTGGAGAGCTTCGCCCGATTTTCGAATTCCCAGGTCAAGGATAGGGGAGAGAGAGCCGAGTCTGGGAAGGAGGAGGGCTCGATGGAGCGCGAGGACGAATATGGCAGATGAAGTGCGGGGGCAAATATGGCGAACGGAATGATCTCGTAGGATTGATAGAGGGGGATTGATGTTGGATTTGTTCCAAGAAAATATTTAATTTTGATGATGACAAGTGTATTGTGTTATTGTGTTTAATCTCATTTTATTGGGTCAAAATAGATTTGTTAAAGTTGTGCTTAATTTCCAAGAATGTCAAGTAATTATCTCAAAAAATATATTTTGAGAATATAGAGGAAAAATCACTTTTGAAAGAAACTAGTTTGAATCAAGTTTGATTTCAAAATGGCAAGTGTTTTTAAGTTGTTTTAAGCTTAATCCGTTAAAATCACAGTTTAATAGGTATGTCGTTTTCCCAAGTTCAGCTCATTCCCAAGGTTACACCTTAACACGTTAAACTGGCTTAATTTGAAAGTTAAGTTTCCTGTAACTTTTGAAACAGCATCAGGTAACCTGTTAAAGAGAGTCTTAACCTGTTAAAGTCGAATTCTGAAGGCTCCGTTTCAAATACTGTAAGTGGCGCGTTTTGAGCCAAGATTTCAAATGGAACTCAGACCAATCAGAAGACGCCACCTGGATAGCTCTGCCGCGCATTTAATGCGCTGTCTCCTGCTGCTTTTTGACCGTTGAAAGGAAAAGTCGAGTTAACAGGTTAAACTCAGAACTTAATTCGAAATCTGGAAGTTCTGTCTTTTCGCGAAAAACAGAGCAACGGCTCTCCAGTTTTTAAGGGAGCTTTTCAGACATTTCCATGATGGTTTCAACGGTCTAATAGCTTCCTAAAGAGTATATTTACACTAAGAAACAAGTTGTAAAATAACTTGGCAACTAGAAAAAGGAATCATCCATCAAAGAACATAAATTAGAAAAGTTGCCAAGAACTAGTGCTTGTGCTTTCATTGGCTTATCTAGCATTGGGTGCTTTGTTCTTACCTTGTAACCACGAATTGTTGAGCTTGTCTTGAGTGGTTGAGTGATTTCCTTGTAAGGAAAAAAGGGTTAGAAGGGTTTCTAGTTAGCCTTTGGCAAAAACTAGTGAGAGGTGAAGGTAGAAAGATCTACCTAAGTGTTGTATGCCTTTGAAGGCTATTGTGTATCATTGTGGTTCATAGTAGAGAAGAAAACTCTCAAGTGGTGAGCTTGAGGAGAGGAGTAGGCTCTCAAGAGGAGAGTTCGAACCTCTATAAAAATTTCCTTGTCCAAGCTTCTTCTTCTCTCTACCCATTTGAGCTTTGGTGGGTGTTTTTATGCAACTTGTTTTGGTTGAACTTGCTTGTTTTCAAAACTACTTCAAAGATAGCTTTCAAAGCAAATTCTAGGTGGATTGTGGTAGTCATTTTCTGAGTAAAATAGAGTTAATCATTGTTCTTCAAATTGAACTTGAGTTTGGGGTTTCAATAATTCATTTGTGCTTTATTTTTGTAACCCAACCAATTCACCCCCCCTCTTGGTTGCACTTGGGCCAACAATTGGTATCAGAGCTTAGTGATTTTTGTTTTCAAAACCTTGCGGTTTCAAAATCAAAAGATCCATGGCAACCACTAGTTTTATGCATCTTGAGGGGCAAAGCACATCTAGGCCACCATTGTTTGATTCTACAAATTTTAATTGGTGGAAAACTAGAATGGAAATTCATATCCAAGCAATGGATCATGCTCTTTGGAGGATCATTAAGGATGGTCCTAGAATTCCCACAAAAATAGTTGATGGGAACCAAGTGCCAAAAGATCGAACGGAATATAAACCGGAGGATGATCTCATGTGCACTATGAATGCAAGGGCAATGAATATTATATATTGCGCACTAACCCCCGATGTATTCAATTTGGTTTCTTCTTGTGGAAATGCTAGGGATATATGGAACAAGCTATTGGTGACTTATGAAGGAACCACACAAGTGAAGGACACCAAGATGCACATGCTTGTGAGAGCATATGAGTTGTTCACTATGGAGCCAAATGAAAGCATCCAAGAAATGTTTAGAAGATTCAATGAAATCCTCACACCACTCAAATTACTTGGGAAGGAGTATACAAATGAGGAGTTGGTGAGGAAGATCTTGTGGAGCTTACCTCCACCATGGAAGAGCATAGTTGAAGCCATCAATGAAGGAGGAAGCATCAAAACCATGCACGTGGATGAGCTCTTTGGAAAGTTGTTGACTTATGAGATGAAGGAACAAGTTGAGGAAAGATACATCAAGAAGAATAAGTCAATTGCTTTGAAGGTCCAAGAGGATAACTTATCATCAAGTGAAGATGGAGACATTGATGAGGCTCTCTTAGCAAAGAAGTTTAGCAAGTTGTTTAAGAAATCAAGAAGCAAAAACTTCAAGAGAGAAAGGCATAAGAAGAAGAAGGATGATATAATTTGCTACAATTGTAAGGAGACCGGGCACCTACAATTTGATTGTCCATTGAAGAAGAAGAAGAAGCACAAGAAGCAAAAGAAAAGAAGCAATAAGAAAAATGACAAAGCCATGAGAACATGGAGTGATAGTAATCAATCCTCAAGTGAAAGTTCAACTTCAAGTGATTCAAGTGAGGATGTCAACTTGTGCTTAATGATAGAAGCATCATCAAGAAATCAAAGCTACTCCAATCTATGTCTTATGGCAAAAGAAAAAGATGAGGTAATAAGTTATTCAAGTGACTCTTCTAGCTCATACATATCTATAGGTAGTGAATACTTAGAATTACAAAATGCTTTCAATGCTCTTTACAAGGATTCTCAAAAACTTGCTAAACAAGTAGGTGAATTGAAAGCTTTGAATGCATCCTTAACTAAAGAAAGAGATGAGCTAAAAAAGGAGAACTTTGATCTCACACAATCTTTGTCTAGATTTGTCAAGGGAAAAGAAAAACTTGATTTGTTACTTGGAGTACAAAAGGGTGTTTATGATAAGGCCGGTATAGGTTTTAATCCATTAATGAAAGAAAGAAAATTTGGGAATAGATTTATTGATGCATCTTCATCCTCATCCTCATCAAGTAGTTCATTTGTAACATGTCATGCTTGTGGTAGAAAAGGTCATTATTTTTATGAATGCATGGTTAGAAAAGGAAAGATTCCTTTTGGTTACAAATTAGTATGGGTTCCTAAAGGAACTAAAATTATTGGAGCTAACCCTCAAGGACCCAAAGAAATTTGGGTACCAAAAATCAAAACTTGAAATCTCATGTAGGGTGCTAGAGCATGGAGAAATAATTGGAAGTTTATACATAAAAGCTCTATGCACAAAGAAATTGGGAGTTTGGAGCACAATGAGAAGTGTTTGAGATTAAAGCTCTAATGTGGTAATATTGTTGATTTTTTATTGGTTAATGGTAATTATTGGTGCATTGAGTTATTTGGTTGTGGTATGTTGCTTGATGATTACATATGAGTTATTCATAAGTCTTGAAAGATATGTGATGTGTTTTATGTTACCATGATCATTGTGGATTTGTTCCAATATTTTGATGATATGATTTTGTATGAAAAATATTATATTGCTAGCATATTAGTTAATATTTGGCTTGATCTAGAAAGGGGGAGAAATTTTTTTATGCTTGGATAAAGGAGGAGCATGCTTTCTTGTAAAAATTCCTTAAAATTTGTATGCCTTGATTAAGGGGGAGCTTATTGCATGTTGTGGTAATCTTGTTTGAGAATGTTTAATGATTTATTTTGATGATATATATGTCTTTTTGATTATGACAAAAAGGGGGAGAGATAAAATTGAAGAATATTTAATGAAGGGGGAGAATTATTATTTATGTCTATTATTTGGAGGTTATATGTATTTTTTTGAAAGATTGTTTTGTCATCATCAAAAAGGGGGAGATTGTTGGATTTGTTCCAAGAAAATATTTAATTTTGATGATGACAAGTGTATTGTGTTATTGTATTTAATCTCATTTTATTGGGTCAAAATAGATTTGTTAAAGTTGTGCTTAATTTCCAAGAATGTCAAGTAATTATCTCAAAAAATATGTTTTGAGAATATTGAGGAAAAATCACTTTTGAAAGAAACTAGTTTGAATCAAGTTTGATTTCAAAATGGCAAGTGTTTTTAAGTTGTTTTAAGCTTAATCCGTTAAAATCACAGTTTAATAGGTATGTCGTTTTCCCAAGTTCAGCTCATTCCCAAGGTTACACCTTAACACGTTAAACTGGCTTAATTTGAAAGTTAAGTTTCCTGTAACTTTTGAAACAGCATCAGGTAACCTGTTAAAGAGAGTCTTAACCTGTTAAAGTCGAATTCTGAAGGCTCCGTTTCAAATACTGTAAGTGGCGCGTTTTGAGCCAAGATTTCAAATGGAACTCAGACCAATCAGAAGACGCCACCTGGATAGCTCTGCCGCGCATTTAATGCGCTGTCTCCTGCTGCTTTTTGACCGTTGAAAGGAAAAGTCGAGTTAACAGGTTAAACTCAGAACTTAATTCGAAATCTGGAAGTTCTGTCTTTTCGCGAAAAACAGAGCAACGGCTCTCCAGTTTTTAAGGGAGCTTTTCAGACATTTCCATGATGGTTTCAACGGTCTAATAGCTTCCTAAAGAGTATATTTACACTAAGAAACAAGTTGTAAAATAACTTGGCAACTAGAAAAAGGAATCATCCATCAAAGAACATAAATTAGAAAAGTTGCCAAGAACTAGTGCTTGTGCTTTCATTGGCTTATCTAGCATTGGGTGCTTTGTTCTTACCTTGTAACCACGAATTGTTGAGCTTGTCTTGAGTGGTTGAGTGATTTCCTTGTAAGGAAAAAAGGGTTAGAAGGGTTTCTAGTTAGCCTTTGGCAAAAACTAGTGAGAGGTGAAGGTAGAAAGATCTACCTAAGTGTTGTATGCCTTTGAAGGCTATTGTGTATCATTGTGGTTCATAGTAGAGAAGAAAACTCTCAAGTGGTGAGCTTGAGGAGAGGAGTAGGCTCTCAAGAGGAGAGTTCGAACCTCTATAAAAATTTCCTTGTCCAAGCTTCTTCTTCTCTCTACCCATTTGAGCTTTGGTGGGTGTTTTTATGCAACTTGTTTTGGTTGAACTTGCTTGTTTTCAAAACTACTTCAAAGATAGCTTTCAAAGCAAATTCTAGGTGGATTGTGGTAGTCATTTTCTGAGTAAAATAGAGTTAATCATTGTTCTTCAAATTGAACTTGAGTTTGGGGTTTCAATAATTCATTTGTGCTTTATTTTTGTAACCCAACCAATTCACCCCCCCTCTTGGTTGCACTTGGGCCAACAATTGACAAATCGACAAAACGCGAATTGATAGATGTCGATGAGTTAACAGAGGCAGCGAATCGACGAATGAGGGGAGGAGGAGCAGCGGATGAGGCCGAAGCCGAAGGCATTGGGAGAAGGCTGGAGGCAACGGATGAAGCCGAGCCCGAAGACAGCAAGGGAGGGCTGGAGACGGGAGGAAAAAAGAGTTGTGGGTTTTTTTCTCATTTTTATTTCCTTTTTAATTATTTTTTTAATTTTTTAATTTTTTTTTCTGCCTTTTTACATTATTACCAATAGATTATTATTATGTCACTGTGTTGAATCGTGCTTACTGATGTGCCACAATAACATTTTCTATCTACATTAACAGTTTTTATCTATGAAAGATTTACAATAATATATCTTTATGAGGTTAGAGATGTTCTATGTAAAAAAAATAGAATAGGATTCAAAACAGTATAACAATAAAAAGTTCGGAGCCATAGGTGCAATTTGCTCGCATCCTTGGTAAGAAATTTGGTATTTCAGAAAAAGAAAATTGATTTTTTCAGTTAAATTAATGAAATTATGCCGACAGGTAAGGAAAAGCTATGAAGTTGCCTTCATCAATCATCATCATTGTCATTCAATCTTGGCCCCAAAAAAGAAAACATTCAATTAGGCAATAAGACACTACAAATAAGCCAATAATAATCGGACACGATTACCTTCCAATCTCACCGAGTCCCGATCAAATTCCAACCAAGATCTTGTTTGGCTCTTGCAAAAATCCTCCAAGAAAATGGCCAAGAAAGCTGTGCTGATCGGCTGCAACTACCCGGCAACCAAGGCCGAGCTCCGGGGCTGCATCAACGACGTCTGGAGGATGCACAAGTGCCTCATCCATCGCTTCGGTTTCAGTGTGGATGACATCACAGTCCTGATCGACACCGATGATTCCTATACTCGGCCTACGGGGAAGAACATCCGCCGCGCGCTGGAGGGACTCGTCCGCTCCGCTGAGCCTGGAGATTGCCTCTTCGTGCATTACAGCGGCCACGGGACTCGCCTTCCGGCGGAGTCCGGGGAGGATGATGATACTGGTTACGATGAATGCATTGTGCCTTGTGATATGAACCTCATTACTGGTTAGTGCTGCAAATTTATTATTTTTCTCTTTTGAAAAAAGATACGGATGATTGGCTTTCCCTCCTAATTGTTTATCTTTTCGCAATCTGGGGTAGACAATCTTCTGGTTGTTTCAACTATATTATGTCATGAGATTTATCAGATGCAGCTTGTTGAAGTCATGATTTTGGTCAATTGATTTGATTTTCATGATGGATATATGTTGGATCTGGTTGTATGATTCTTGAAATTCTTGTGCAAATTGGTATGCTCATTCTCAAGAATAAAGTTCATGCTTTTATCAAAACTATGAGTTAAGACATTTCACTACTTAGATCAATCACTCAATTGATGTTAATTCCATTACTGTATCACCAGGTTAGCCATTCGTATCATGGCTTATTCATTCGTGATTAAGTAGCCAGTGGATATGTTAGGTGATTAGGAGCAAGTTCCCTGAAAAGGGCAAGATCTACATTTTACTCTTTTCACCTTTGAAAATTTACAAAAGTTACTGGATCAAACTAGTTAGGCAAGTTCCCTGAAAAAGGTTGTTTTTGCCCGTGGTAAACTGAACCATAATCAGAAGTTGGCATTGCAATCCATATCATTGCTTAAAGTTGTTAAGAGATACGGACGATGTTTTCCTGATATATGGTCAGGAGCGTAATCTGCTAATTGTTAATCATGGTATATTATTATGTTCAGATGATGATTTCAGAGACTTGGTGGACCAAGTTCCAAATGGCTGCCGAATAACAATTGTGTCTGATTCATGCCATAGTGGTGGGCTGATAGATGATGCCAAGGAGCAAATTGGAGAGAGCACCAACCGTGATGGTGATGACGATGCTTCTGAACATAAATCACGCTTCGGCTTCAGGAAATTCTTGCACCAAAAAGTGGAAGATGCATTTGAATCACGTGGTATTCATATTCCTTCTAGATTAAGCAGCCGTGATGGGAGGGATGATGATGCAGAGGAAGAATATGAATACAATGGTGAACGACGACTTCTGAAGAACAGATCCCTACCCCTCTCAACTCTTATTGAGATTCTGAAGCAGCAAACTGGCAAAGATGATATTGATGTTGGCAAGTTGAGGCCAACCCTTTTTGATTTGTTTGGAGAAGATGCGAGCCCCAAAGTAAAGAAATTTATGAATGTCCTCTTAAACAAGCTCCAACACGGAGATGGTGGTAATGGAGGCGGAGGCATCATGGGGATGATTGGAGCTCTGGCGCAAGAATTTCTTAAACAAAAGCTTGAGAATGACGAAGGCTATGCAAAACCAGCCCTGGAGACCCCTGTTGGTAGCAAGCAAGAGATATATGCCGGACAGAACAAGCGTGCACTACCGGACTCTGGGATCCTCATAAGCGGCTGCCAAAGCGACCAAACTTCAGCCGATGCAACCCCTGGAGGGAACACTAGCCAATCATATGGAGCCCTTAGCAATGCAATTCAGACCATACTGTCTGAGATGGATGGTGAAGTGACCAACCATGAGATCGTTTCAAGGGCCAGGGAGCTGCTGAAGAAGCAAGGATTCACCCAACGTCCTGGCCTGTACTGCAACGACTCTTATGTCGATGCGTCATTTGTTGCTAATATTTAGTTTGTGTGGCTGCCCCTTTGATGTTTTTGGGGCAGAGTGTGCTGCTTTTCTGGTTTTCCATTTTGGATTCTGAGGTAAATAACGAAACCTTTCGACAAAAAATGATTTTCTATTGCAATTATAATGTTAAATAATTATTTTCTGTTACAATTCCGTCCAGGAAGAGCTATAACCAATACAACAAAGATTTATATGATGATCTCCCTTGTGGTATATAATGCTATAGGGCTGCACTGGAAATGCTATACGCCAAAAAATAGGGCCAATACAACCAAAAATGGGTAAGAAACTTGAGCTACAGGGTTTTACAAGCTGCCAAAAGACTTATAGCCACAGGTTGCAGAAGCTGTGACATCTAAACTCCCAGCTTTGAGCAAAACAACTTTCTGGCCAGGGAATCTATTCATCATCAATATCTTGTACCCATGACAAATCTGCATCCAGAGGGATTCAAGTGCCAGGGGAAAAATCATGCATGCTTCAAGTAAATAGAACTTTTCAATGATTCTAAAATATTGAGGCATTGATTAAGTTTTTTTTCCTCCTTTTTTCTTTTTGGTGCGGTGGCATGGTGTGGCGTCTGTTTCTTTTGAGGAGAACTTGGTTTAGTTGGGAAACCAAACGCCATATTCTAAAATTTCTCCAACCTTTTATTTTATTTTTGAGAACAGGCTATTGCATGCCATATTTTAATATATGAATTTAATCACCTATTAAGAGCTACATTCAGAAAATAAACTACTGAATTATTTTAAATTTTCAAGGAAAATGCATGCCACTCTCAGTTAGAAAGCAAGACTTGTCAAGAGGGACAGTCAGATGCCTTTCCGCACCATAAGTCATCTTTACTTGCGGGATGAAACCAAAAACTATGCATTTTTGTGACCACCAATTTAGTTATGGGATTAGACCAGGCAGATAAAGAAAAACTGAGAGAGAGAGAGAGAGAACCTTGAAGTACACTTCCCACTGCAGCATTTGGGACAAGCAACCCAACAATTCGTTGATTATCTGTGGTGGTCACCAGCCGTACAACGCGGATGCGTTTATGGCTTTGGCGGGCCTACAAAGTTTACCTGATATTTAGTTGTTTAAAAGGAAAGAAAAAGTAATAAAGACATCTAAATCATAAAACAACATCCTGACATGTTATCTGGTTATTTATACTTACACGAACTGAACATGGGATGAACAAGATGTAAGGCTACAAATGTTAATGAACAGAAATTCTTGAAAAATGTTATGGGCCTGGGCATCATTAATGAAACAGCGGATAAAAGTTCATTTACCTGCTTGGAGAGTGCCTTCTCAATTGCTCCCCAAACAGGAAGAATGAGACCACCTAAAACATTAACTTCTTGGATCCTTCTCCCAACTGTACAGAAGTTTGCAAGCTTACAGTTGGGGCCATGCATACACTGCACAAACCCATGCGAAATTTAGACTGCCAATCAGAATAGGAACAAAGATTTGAAGCCTATGTACACCAATTAAAATCCCACTAGTCGCCCATACCCCAATCTCCAATCTCTTCTTGTATGTTCTTCTATAAGTTCACTGGTCTAAATGAAACCAATTTCCATATCCTAGGATTTCAGTTTGCTTTGCCAGTCAAAAACATTTCTAGAAGGGCTTTTTACTGAACACTTTTGATATCTGTAACTGTGGGCTCACAGCAGCACTGAATACATACTTTTGAGCATTGAAATAACATTTTATAATTTCTGCAAGTAGAAATGGCACTCTTACATTTCAAGATTCCTGAGAGGGGTGTGTTGTTCTTAATTTAAAAAACCAATTGATTACAAAACACCTTATATCTGATGGTATGGTTTCATTCACATGAACAAAGTTGGTTTTCTATAGTAAGCCAGTATTTAAAAAGTTAACTATCAAATGTTGTCAGGCCCCTGGCCTAAAGGGCAATATGTTAGATATAAAATGTAAAAAACGAGTTGACAATAGAACAAAGATCACAGAGCTAATTAGTGAGAAAGGACTTTTTTTCCAGTTAGAGGTTTTGGAGCATTATATGTCAGAGCAATTTTGTAATCAAATTTGATGTAACAAATTTAACTAGTTTAGGATTGAGGCATAGTTGACTGTTATGTGTATTTATTACAAAGAGATTTGCTCTTTATTTTGGAAATGTACCTGTTTAGATGAAGCTTCATACTCATCTTGCCAACCACTATGAGCTTTCTCTAATGATGATATTTTTCTGTACTTATTTTTCAGCTCTGAAAGTGGCATTTCCCTTAAAAACAGGAGAGGACAAAAAAAAAAAAGAATCATGTATTAAACATGATAAAGCACCTCAAAATGAAGTATTATTAAAAAGTTGATACCTTACTGATTCTCCAACAGCTGGGCGGACTATTTTAAACATTCCAGATGTAGAGCTGAGTATGGCATTTCACGAAACCACAAATGATGAGAGAGGTTTGACTAATGTATTCAAAAGACACAATCAAACTATGCATATTTTCAAAAATGCCAGGAGTAAATACTTTGGCTGCTTATACAGACTAAACTAGTGGTTTTTAGAACCAGGCAGGGGCGTCTGATAAGGTATTCCAAAAGAGCACTGAAATCCCCAATGGAATCTTTTTTTTGCTATGCCAAAGTTTATAGGTGTGAGTGGTCTACCTCCAGCCTCTTTCTTCAGCCCTTGTCTGCAATCCCCATAGCTGAGGACGAGGAGGAGGAGGAAGAGGAAGAATTACATTACTCTCTCCATAGGTAAATGGAAGGCAATTTTCTCGTTTTACATGCTTTGGATGTTATACTGCATCAACATTTTACCACGGGTTTTTTCCCTCCACTCCCCCATCCCATGTACTTGAATGAATGATTAGGGTCTTCATAGTTACATAGGATGGTAGAATTGGAAAACCATATAACAAATATATGCAAGAGCCAGACATTTCGGGACTCAAAAAGTTCTGAAAGTGTTATTTCTTCTTCTTGTTTTTTTTTAAGGAATAAAGCCTTGTAGAGAAAGGGGGAAAAACACTATGCATTGTCCAGGCAGCACAAATCCATGGCCTTCCAAGAAGCAATTTATGCATCTCTTCACAGAAATAAATGGTTCCAAGAAAAAACACAGAGAGAGAGAGAGAGAGAGAGAGAGACCTTTCAAATGCTAGAACAAAATGATGCTTTCCCAGCCACTCCCTTTTAGATTCATAAAACCCATCACTAGCTGAACCAAGGCCATCCTTTTTCTTCTCATCCAGCATATTACTAGCGGACTAATACAGAAACATAAATCATTTGCAATGTTTAAACTTGCGATAATAAATGATGAACTCACTCAGGAAAAGCAATACCTCCCATGTAATCCCACGGTCCAGAGTAAAAGTGAACAACACTGTTGTTGCCCCGGACAGTTCATCAACATAGACAGTCTGCCAGAGGACACATGTTACTGCTAACGTGCAGAGCAAACAAGATATTTACCATAAGATTTACCTTTGGATTTCCTTGTAATTCTATGGTGTTAGCCTTCATATCCACTATCCCAGAGTCAACATTGCCTTCGATTCGTGCATTCTGGAGAAGAACCTCCAAGACACTAATAAACAACTCAAATAACCTGCAATTTAGTTGCTTTTGTCAGCACCGACAAACTATCCTTAGCTGCAGTATGTGCTTATGATTTAAATAGCAAGGCCAGAAACCTGTTCTGAATATCTGGTGGCAAACCCAAAAGCCGGTTTAGAAAACGCCCCACATCATGCATGTCAGAATCAACAATTCGTCCTGAGAACTTTCCATAATCTTTACCATTACCTTCAGAAAATAGAGGGCATTTAAACCATGCAATATATTGGAAATGAGAACTGAAATAGAAACAAAAAAATTATCAAATAAAAAACACACACATACAGTATATAGACATGCACACTCTAAGTCAACTATATTGCTTCTCAATGATGTAACTCCTATTTGAGTCAGTTTTGCAAAACAGTAAAGGTGAAGGATAATACCAAGAAGTGTGTCCCTCACTATTCCAACAGACACGAGAGCAGCCTTAGCTTTTGCGATGAAATCTTGAATTGATTCTGGCATTTCAGGTGAACAACCTGGAGGCACAACTGGTAACTCATCCTGAAAATTTAAATGTTAGTTATTGCAATTTTCCCCACCTGTTCTCCCAACTTAATTTGTGCCGAAGGGAAGAAAAAGGGGGGAAAAAAAGAAAGAAAGAAAAAGGAAAAATAGTTGTTCTGGCAACCTGTTCCATAATCCCCTTATACATCAACATCAATGCCCTTTTTCCAAAAGCACTGTCGTAATTATATGAACTCAAACTTAATGATGGTCCTGCCCTGCAGAAGTCCAGTTACATGGTACAATTAGTCAAGCAGAAGATGAAAAGATACAGTTAATAAGAAACGTGTACAGATATTGACAACCCCCAAGCCCCCAACTAAGTCATACCCCAAGCCCGTATTCATTTTAGCGGTTAGAAAATCCTAGCTACCTGAGGATTGGTTCGCATTTAACTATTTAAATGCCTGCTGATTAAAAATGAGAGTAGGAGCTTTAGGAGATACCAGTATTTTCCCATGACTGAAAGGTCATTTACAATTTTTGCACACTTCTGTGTTAAAATAAGGTTCACTTTAACCCACTGAAAACATACTCATTAAACAGTTCCATGAACATTTGGAGCCACCCCAGAAAAGTCCAGAAAGTTGGAAATCATTTGTATAGAATTCTGTTAACAGAACTTCCACAGTAACTATTTTTAAAATACTTGTTAAAAATGATTTGTATAGAAAACATACTGAATTTGGAGCCACCCCAGAAAAGTCCAGAAAGTTGGAAATCATTTGTATAGAATTCTGTTAACAGAACTTCCACAGTAACTATTTTTAAAATACTTGTTAAAAATGAATGAAGGAACTTTAGGAGCAACCCCAAGTTTTGTACCATGATTAAAAACTCCTGCATAATTTGCACATACAAACTTACCTCCGATCTCCTTGTGTCAGGGCTCCAAGAGATTCTAACCTCTTAGCAACAATAGATGCAAACCGACGCTCCCCCCCAAGGTTTGTAAAAATAAGCCTGCAAAAAAAGAGTACTGGTTATTTTGATCCAACAATTTTTTTCAACAATAAAAAAGAAAAAGAGGTTATACAGGATATTTTCAGAATTTGACATATGCAATGGTGTATGTACATCACATTCAGCTCTAAACAATCTCCTATGGACTTCTGTTTTGCAGATGTAGATTGTCAACCATCTAAAAATAATGATAGACAAATTGTCTACCCTTCAGAATTAAAGAAGAGACTGTGATGTGAACTCGAGGTAAAAAACTTACGAGTCACAGACTCTTGTCTTATGGAAGACTGGAAATAGCAACAGACAAATTTCATAAAGAAAAATAACTGAATAAATAAGCATAACTCACCTATACTCTGGTGCAGAGGCTTGATTGGACCTATGAGTTCGCCCAAATTGTTGGATTGCTCGATCAGCACTCCACGGAAGTTCCAGTGTTATGTGAACTCTTCGTCTCTAAGTAGAGCACACAAGAGCACAAATGAGAAAAAGGGACAGCCTATAGGAAAATGTGCATGTAAGCCCTTAAAATGCATAATGCATTCTAAATATCATAGATCAGCTCTTACAAATCAAAAGGACAAGAACTGGCTTTTGACCATACAAAGGACAAACCTGATTTAAGGCTCTTCTATCTGCCTGCAATGATACACCCGCTGACCCAGCTTCAGATATGATTGCAACCAATTTGTTACCGATCATAAAGAGCTCCTTCTCATGCATGTTTACCATTTCCAATGTTACTTCCTTCCTACAACAATATAAAAATGGAAAGCATTAGCCTGGAAACTGAAAATGGGAAGACACAATAGAATTAAAAAAGGAAGGACACTCACGTATTTCGTGCCTGGTAAGTTACACCCTTTCCACCAGACGCTCTCACAAGCATGCCTCTCCTCCCAGTCATTTCCGCAACTTTATCAGGACCTCCAAGCTGAAAAGACAATTAAATTAAAGATGTTGCACAATTTTCACTATGTTTCGTTAAGTGTCAAAATCTCAAAATGCCCTTAAAAAGGTTATGATTCCAGCCACACAGGATTACTGTGTTCAGTGTGCATCATACCTTCTGAATTCAATTCACTGAGCCTCCCAACATAATTTCTACCATTATGCATGAAAATGTGTTGTTCATTAGGTCTACATTACAACTAAAATTATTTTACATACTTAAACTGATTACACATTTCCTTATCTTCTCCGTACTGTGGTTTTTAGGTTTTGGATACAGAGGATGTTCCTGGTCATTGATTGAACTAAAAACGTTCTTCCTATGACTCCAAGTCCCAGTTCCATTTAAGAAGGCATGAGATGAATAATTTTGATACTGATAATTGATATGCAATGGTTGAAATACACTTCACTTTGAGGCCTCGGCAGCCATTGGTGTTAGACAAAGGATTCTTGACAGTACTTGATAGAGGTGCACTGCTACTTGGCCAGAGGAGATCATCATTTGGGCATTCGATCCAGACCTTGGAAAGGCCTAATACCACATTTATGCACTCAATCCACTCCATTCAAACATGGAGGTCACTGCTTTTGAGTGTATAATGCTCTATTTCAAAATCCCAGGTTTCAAATTCACAAATGGACAACCCATAAGAATCTAGGTTAAAAATTTAAAGTTAGTAACAAGATAACGTCAGACCATATGCCTGTGGTAGGATATGCTAACCATTGAACGTCATGGATCATTGGATTACCGTTGGGTCACTTATTTTCATTTTAGCATAGGAAAACCGAAAACCACACCTATTTCACAACGGCAACTGAGGCCTTTGCCTCTATTCAATAACAATGAAATAAGTTAGAATAGAATGATTCAAGACCAATACAGTTTGTAGTTCCTTAGAATAAGCCAAAAAAAGCTATCTTTTTCATTCTTAAAGTGGGCTTTATATTTTATTTGCACAGTTTGGCCATTTGACACCAAACATCAGGCTATCACCTCTTTTGAATGATAGCCAAGACCCTATATAAAGAGCTCTTGTGCTACAATTGCATGATGCATTATTCCTACTTTTATCAATAATATTTCAGAAAATTTTCTCTTTCTAGGCTTTGCCAATTTTTCCAAGAGCGATTAATTTGTTTCTTGAACCCTAACTTCTTGTGTACAAGTTAGTTTTAGCTTTTATGCTTCCGCTAGAGTATAAAGAGGTACCAGAGCAGGATTCACTTAAATCTGATGGCACGAGAGTACGCTAGGAAGAACCAAACCTACGACAGTGATCAGAGGTTGGAGCGGATAGAGCAGCTCATGGAGCAGATGCTTGGGCAGCAAGCTGGGCAAGCTGCTAGACACAAGCAGGGATTGATAACCTGTTGGAAAGTATGAAAATGTTGTTATGGAGGCTACAGCCTGCAATTGGAACTGCTATTGGAACTGCTACACCTGTCCCCTACAATGGAGTCGTGATTCGTGAATGTCCAAGACAAGAATTTAATGAAAAGCATACAAGCAACATAGGAGGCAGAGGTTGATACATGACTTGTTGGAAAGTGCGAACCCATTCTGTAGGGGACCAGGAGTTGAAAATTGAGCAAGTTGTTCTTGAAGATATTAACAAGCAAATTGAAGCACTGTCAAATGATGATGGGCATCAAGTGCAGAAAGTAGAGGAACTACAAGTGGAGATTGAGCATGTTGATGAAGATCTCTATGATGACCAGAATTTTCAAAAAGAAGAAATCACAAGTAATTCAAGATCCTTGCAAGCCAAATTTCATCTTTTTGGATTTTCTTGAAGCTGAAAAGGTCTAACCAAGTCAAAGCAATTTGATTTGTGCTTGGATATATGTAGGGGTTGAAGAACGTCAACATGGTTCTACACTGGGGAAGCATGGCGGGCCTTTGTTGTGTTCGAAGTATTTGTTTGTGTGGAGTGGATGGGTTCAGTTTCAACTGAGAAACTCAAGAACGAGTTTTTACCAAGAGGAGGAGGCAGATATAACCCAGAAAATTAAAAAAAAATCCTTATTTATTTTAATTTCCAAAATTATATTTAGGGCTGTTTTATTTCCTTAATTTAAGAGTTATGTTTGGGTTTTATTTGGTTAAATAGAATCCTAGTAGATTATATATTGAATAGGCTTCTAGCATTAATTCCTTAGGAGAGTTGACTAGGTTTAGAACCCCAATTTCTCTCAGGATTTCATTAACTACTTTTAATAGGATTCTACTTAAGGGCTAGTGACCAAGACCCTATATAAAGAGCTCTTGTGATACAATTGCACGATACATTATTCCTACTTTTATCAACAATATTTCAGAGAATTTTCTATCTTTCAAGGCTTTGCCTATTTTTCCAAGAGTGATTAATTCATCTCCTGAACCCTAACTTCTTGTGTACAAGTTAGGCCCTATTTGAATGACATTAAAACTCATTTAAAAATGTATCAATTCAAAAAAATTTAGAAACTTCAGAGATAAAATTTCCAAAAGTTCTCAATAAATGAATTTTGGAATGAGTTTTAATGCCAAATGAACAAAGCCTACTTTTATCTTTTAGCTTTGGCTAGTATCAAGATTGATACAACCCAAAAAATTAACAACTTTCTGTTTTATTTTAATTTTTGTAATTATTTTTAGGGCTATTTTATTTCCTTAATTTAAGAGTTATTTTAGGGTTTTATAAGGATAAACAAAGTCCTAGTTGATTATATGTTAAATAGGGTTTCTAGGGTCGAGTAGGATTCTAAAATTTCTTTTCCTATTCTGTTTCGGTTTTATTTCTAGCGCTAATTCCCTAGGAGAGTTGACGGCTCAGAACTCCAATTTCTTTCAGGATTCAATCAATTACTTCTAATAGGATTCTAGTTAAGGGCTGGTGACTAAGACTTTATATAAAGAGTTCTTGTGCTACAATTGCAGTAGACTAGATTATCCCTATTTTTAACAATAAAATTCAGAGATTTTTCTCTCTTCCAAGGTTTCGCCAAGAGCGATTGATTTGTTTCTTGAACCCTAACTTGTTATGTACAATTTAGTTTTATTTTTAATGCTTCCGCTAGTGTATCAAGGATACTTAATAAAACCCTACACAAAAGGTCACGGGTAGACAAGACTGTGTGAGTTCCGGGTTGACATCAAAAGCTATGGTATCAGAAAGTGGTGGGTATTCAGATTGAGACAGAGAGTATTAAGAGTTCGGATTCTGGTATTAACCTACCAAGGGGTCACTAGATTGTTGCGATGAGCAAGTGTTGGTTATTTTAGAGAATCTAGACATTGCTAAGGATCAAAGGAAGGGACAAAAGATATTTGGTTCTCGGGCCAAAGGATCCTCGCTAAACAGAAATTTGAAGAGATTGGAATAGGAGATTAAAGGCTAGGATTTTATTGCCTTTCTCTCTTGGGTTCCGAAGGTTGTGAATTTTGGGTGAGGCTTGTAAATTTTGAATGTGGTAGGGGCATTTAATTTTTTACCAGTAAGGGAGTTTTTTTAAGGTCTTGAAGCTCTAGGAGTTGGGAGTTGTTTTGTGGTTGTATGCTTTGTGGGAGGTTTTCAGGGTGTTATGTATATCTTGGGAGTTTTGATGGTGGTAAATTGTTCCAGTATCTCCCTGGAGCTGGGAATTATGTATTATTTTTTATTTTAATAAATTTTTATTTTGCCATTAAAAAAACTTAATAAAACCTTAAAATAACTCTTAAATTAAGGAAATTAAATAGCCCTAAAAATAATTACGAAAATTAAAATTAACTAGAAAATGTTAATTTTCCGGCTTGTACCAAATACAACCATGGAAATTGAACAATTTGTTTTATCAGTTCTCTTTTGGACTTCCTGATTTTGTTAGAAATGACTTCAAAAGAAATTATGTAAGCGCCATAATTTCATCAAAGCACATAAAGACAACATGAGACAGAAAAGTAATTGAATATACCTGTTCATCATGGAAGAAATTCTTTTTGTAAAAGGGGAGAACAGTTAAATAAAGAAGCAGAAAAGCAACTCTACTTCCTTGATCAAAGAGGTAGACAATCATAACAAGCCAAAATGAGTTTCAGATAAGAAAGAAAAACAATACGTAACACAACCATAACATGCGAGAACAAAGTAGAACAGATGTAGAATAACCTGATCAATAATATCATCCAAGGGATTGTTTGGAAGACCCAGTGAACGGACTATCTCCAAAATTTTTGACTTCCGCGCCAAAGCTGCTTCATATCTGCACTCAAATTTACAGAAAATGTAAAGATTGTTTGGTCATCCTTCTGCAAAATAGAAAAAGACTAGAAGTATCAAAGATGCAGCAACCTTTTCATAAGTTCTTCCAGATAGGCACGCCTTGCTTGAATAAATTCGTCTGTTTTTTCCTTGCATGAATGACATGACCACTGTTCAGGCAATATGTCTGTCACAGGTGGATCCAAACATGCAGGATGAACAAGTTGACCACAGCATGAACACTGGAGCAACTTCTTTCTTTCCTAAGCTTAGAAACATAACAGCCATTAACAGGTTATTCCAAACAGAAGGAATACCTGGCAACCATAGAAAAAATTGTAAGATAGAAACAATTCAAACAAGTGAATATAAATTACCGCTTCATTATTGCACATGTTACAGATCTGAAACTCATCATCAGATTCTGAAGAATCAGGAGCAGAGTCAGCTGCATTGATCAATTAGGATATCAATTTCATGACACAGAAGAAACCCACTTAAGCAGCTTAAGTTGCTGTGTGCAAAACAGAAAACACAAGCAATTTTTCCAAATAAGAAGCACAAAGTTGAGAGTGTCAAATTAACTGTCCAACGTTAGTTAAGACTACAAGTCCATGCAAAATCAGAGTTACAAAGTTGTACACCAGATGCCCTTACTGTGATGCAACCCTCTTACAATGGAATCTTGTATTAAATGATCACAAGAAAAAATATACTGAAAAATATTACGTGTCCTCAACAAAGATTTCCTCTGACTTCTACATTCCTATAGAGGTCTGTGAAAGTAATCGTGATATGAAATCTAAAACTACACACCATTCAGAATATCTTGCTTCATCCTATTCAGAATAACTTACATACAGATTCTTCCTCACTTTCATCATCACTTGCAGGCTTCCATTTTGCAATTTTCCTAACTCTGCCAGTGAATGAAACACCAGGTGTGGCCAAATGTCTTTTGCGCTGAAGTTCCTTTACGTTTTCCTCTCCTATTAAAGCAGGAGGCACAACTGACAATCAAGATCATGCAAGAAATAGGTACCAGCAAGCAAAATACACAAATTATGCACACCCTCATCAGATTCAGGCTTGTCAGGCAACGGATAGTTTTCTTCGACAAATTTCAACAACAGCTCTCGAGGACCCGAAACAAAATCATCAAGTTCAAGACCCTACTTTTAGAGGTAAGATTAGTATCTTGTATGAAAAGAAGCAACATAGAATTCAAAAGCCAGTTCGTTTAATAGCACACACATATTTTGTCACTGCTTCCTCAGTTCGAGCCTCTCCAGTACTCTGAAGTCCAATGACCACGCATTTGTCTTCTGCCAGTGCTTGCTTTGCAAGTCTAACTGTAGCAGGCACCTTAGCAGACATACACATGTGTCTAAAGAAACGCTACACAAGTTTTCAAGCAAAACAGATTAGATGAATCAACTGACTACGAACTAATGGAACTTGGAAACACTTGAAAAACATGAAGAGACTAAAGAAAGGAAACGAGCTACACCTGATGGCTTGACCAATATAATCTCCACAGCTGGCTTGAATTAGGTTTCTCATCATCTTTAAGAAAGGCACTAGCAGCAAGCAATTCTACACGTAGCTGTGCCCAAAACTCAGCTGCTTTTTTGTACATTGCCTAACATGCCAATGCCTGTTATTCTGGGCTTGAGTGTATATAATTCAAAGTAAACAATGCATGAATTTTCCATGAAATGTGCAATATTACCTCCATTTCAGCTTCTAATGTTGCTTCCACAATCGAAAACTCTGCCCCTTTATAACTCAGGGTGCGACATACATACATTCCTCTAGAAGTGGGAAAAGAAACAGTGATATATATTTATGGCTTTAAAGTCTCAGACCTTAAAATAGCTACACAATCTTCAATCTTGAGTTATGGTACTTCACATAGATATTCTTACCGTGCTTTCATGTCCATGGCAACAAGTTCCAAGGCTCCTACACCCCCTTTGTCAAGGGCACCTGCAAACATTATGATCCATGAGAAGGTTCAGATGGCATTCAAACCTCTGAACAGATTTTAACAAACAGAAATTAATCTCTATGACAAAATCAGTAATTTAATTTTGTTCAACGGCATCACCTCTGATAGTAACTCATTTTCTTTAATTATTTACTAACACTTGGAGAAACATTGGACTGAATGATTTTCAATGGGTCTACTTCAAGTGGACAATAGACTATACTTAATGGCTGAAGTAGGCTTGACATCTTAAAGAGTCATGAAGAATTTTGATATTCCCAGACAAATGTGATCACTTACTCAACCTAAAGCACTAATTACTCATAGACAGTTGCAGCTGACAAGCAGTTAGACCATGATCATAAGCAGTCAATATGATAAACATGGCTAATTCAAATGTAAATCTCCAGAGCTTATTAACAAGCTGACTCAATTCAGTAGCTCTCTATTCTACGATATGAATCCCTTCAATAAGTATAACCTTACCATGATGACTACAAAATGAGTTGAACCAAAGTTTTGAAAAGCGAAAAGCACAATAAAGCGACAAGGGTTTCAAAGCACAAAAATCAAAGCGAAAGCGCACGCTTTAATGAAATAAGGAGCTACACTATAAATAAACTCTAGTGTATGTGAACTAGCTAATTCTAGAGATAAATTATACCAAAATCAACTACTTAATAGGTTTGACAAGTATCTTTGGTTCAAAATAGATCTCATACATACCATTAATAATGATAATGATGATTATAAGAACAATAAAATATAATTGTAGCCTGTAGATATACAAGAAGAATAAATTATATTGATTATCTTCTGTTGACTTTTTTATTGTTGAACAACCCCATGTCAAGGTTGACTGATTTAAAAGAGACCCTTGAAACTTTAAGAGTTAAAAGCTAATAAACAAAAAAAAAGGAAAAGAAAAGTGAAGAGAAGAGGGAAAGAATATGGAACATAATATAAATAGATTTGAAAAAAGTAGCAGAAGGAGAAGAGGAAGGGTTCCACGATTTGTGCTTTTTACTTCCCCTGTCTGCCACATTTTATTGTGTTCAGTTTCCAAGGAAAAGTTAATTAAAAAATAAAACAAGTGAAGGAAGAGAAGAGGGAAGGAATAGGGGTACAATATAAATAGATTAAAAATAGCAGAAAGAGAAGAGGAATCAATAAGCAATAGGGAGATTACCAAAAAAAAAAAAACAAAAGGAGAAGATGCCATGATTGCAAGGAAAGCATAATGTACCTGCCACGTTTCATCATGTTCCCTCAATTACATTAAATCTAATAAAAACAGCCCAATTTTTTATGAGGCAGGCACCTAGCGCCTTAATGAATTTGTTGCCTTGTGCGCTTTGAATGTGCTTCAACAAAGACACTTTGCCTTACCCATTAAAAGCATTGGGTATGTGGCGCTCTGCGCCTTGCACCTTAAGCTCTCTTCTGGTAACATTGAGTTGAACACTTGAAAAGAATAAGAAACCCAGCCAATGAAGCTATAAACTATTTTTTATCAAAACAAAAAATTATTTACTGAGTTGTGTTTCATACATCACATATATATCAATCTGATAGAAATAGTATAAAATCAAATATATCAAGCTGTAAAGTTCAGCCTTTCATTCCAATAGTATTCTCTTTGCAACAGAAACCACTACAATGGGAATGAGATGTATAGGACTGCAGACTCAACACAATGTAAAAAGACACACCAGAAGAAACAATGAGACTCAAGACCAAGGTTATACCTAGAAATTTTTGAAAGTCTTCAAAACATGTTCCAGCACCCCAAAGACCAAGTCTGACCATATAACCCATATTGCGTGGCTCAGATGCACCAGTTGCTGAGCAATAAATAACACGTGCTTCAGGAAGCTGGGCCTGTAGGTTTAGATATTTGAGAGCAATAGTTACATTGATTAAAACAAAGAGACAGTCTTCCAAATTATAGGCAGAATAGATTGTGTGCAAGCTGCACTAAGAAAAAACAGACCTAACAAACTGATCCATTGTTCACAAAAAAAAATAATCCATGAATAGCCTATAATACTAAGATACCAACCCGTGCGCAAAAAACAAAGGGACAGTGAACGATGTTGCACAACAAATATTTAACTGGTCACAGCTGCAAGGTCAAGAACAAACCTGAATCTCTAGAACTGCTTCACCTGTACGTGTTGGCTGATTTCCAGCTTCAGGAACTAAATTTTTAGCTTTGTGGCACTGCAAAGAGACACTTATCCTCAGCTACATGTACTAATGTCACATATTAGACAATTCATGTAGGACAGAGAATTAGAAAGACATTATAAAACTACATTTTTTAGTCAAATCAATAAATAATGTGTACCTCATCAAATATGACAAGTCCATCAAACTCTGATCCACACCACTTCACTAGCTGTTTTAGGCGAGATTGGCCTTTCTCAGATGATGCAATGAGGCTATTATATGTCAAAAATACAACTCCCTCCTTGATCCCTTGATTCTTTCTATCAATCTTGTTATAGGGCAATTTGTTAAGAGGATAAACTGCATTTGATAAATCCACAAAATTACTTGTCAAGAAAATAAATAAGGACATCTAGCAGAGGGCATCAGATAAATCCTTAAAATTACTCAGATGATGCTATTTGTGGATGACATTCTTCTAGTTGATGAAACTACGAGTGGATCATAAGTTAGAACTATGATGAAATGCCCTAGAATCTACAGGTTTTAGAATAAGTAGGTCCAAGACGAAAAGAACTCTGTCAATGAATCATTTAGGTATTTATTTTCAATTATTCATAAGGAGAGAGACCCTGAACAAGATGTCAACAACCAAATTAAAGCAGGCGGGACAAAAATGCAGAAGTGCCATCAGTCATACTTGATAAAATTTGCCTCCCAAGTTGAAGGCAAAATAATATAGGATGGCCATCCGACAGCGGGTGATGAAAAAGCAACATACAAACAAAATGAACATTGCGGAGATGAGAATGTTGCAGCGGTTGAGTGGGCATATGCTAAGGGATAGAACTAAAAATGAAAACAATAGAAGCATGGTAAATGTAGCACTGACTAAGGACAAAACCAGGGATGGCTGCCTTAAATGGTTTGGTCACATCTAAAGAAGACCACTAGATGTGTCATGCGTAAGTGATAGGATAGATGTAGGTGGGGGTAACAAAGGTAAGGGGAGACCAAAACTTAGAGATTATTTAGTACAAAATGATTTGCCTTGCTAGGACTATCAGAGGAGCTTGCTACCAACTAAGCTGCTTAGAGACACAGGATTCATGTAACCGACCATAACTAGTTGGTATTAAAGCTTAGTTGATTGATTGATTTGATCGATCTAGCATAGGGCAATGCCACAACATATGCAAAATCAATCATTTATATAACCAAGGCCCAAATTTTGTAAAACGTGTGGTGATTTCTTCTTTCCCTACCCCCCCTCCCCTCCCCTCCCACCTTTAAAAAATACTCCCTCCGTCCCAAAATTTTTGCACCATTTTCCTTTTTAGGATGTCCCAAAATCTTTGCACCATTTTCCTTTTTAGCAAGTTTTTATAATAAATTTACCACATTACCCCTATTTTATTTTTTACTTTACTCTTTTACTTAAGAAAAACAAAATTCATAAACCGCCTCGATTTCCTCTTCTTCGATCCCTCGCTCCACCCATGCACGAACCATGGCTGCTGTTTCTATGGCCAATCAGCCGCCTAGATCTACTGCTCGATTAGGATCCGAAGAAGGCAGAGAGGAGGGAAAGGAGAGAGGAGGAAGGAGGCGAAAGAAGGGAGATCAATGCGGGCTTGGGGCAAATGGGTGTCTGAAATTCGCTAGCTTCGGAGGGAGATCGACGGAGAATGAGGACCTCGATTCTCCCCTTTCAGCGGCACTGAGGTGGAAGGCCACCTGGGCTTGGCTTACCGATGGCAGGCTACCTTGGGGAGGGTGACCGGCAACTGGCGGCGTCGAGGACAACGAGCCAAAGGGAGGACGAGATTGCGATCCATCTCTTCCTCACTGCTTCAACGTTTGACGGCATAGTGAGGACAGAGGACAGAGGACCAACGAGGGGGAAGGTGGGGAGAAGGACGCGTGGACAAAGGACCGGCGAGGAGTAGAGGTCGGGCCAAATTTGGAAGATTTGCGTAAAAACGCTGCTTGCCTAAAACCACGTGCAATACCAAATGGAGCAGAAATTACGGGACAGAGGGAGTATATAAAGAGAATTGCCATTGTTTGCCGGCCTATCTATAAGCAAGGGGCATCAACCCCAATAGACAAGGGTGGTAGCTCCTAATAAAGAGCTATGAATGTTAAAATAATTTGTCATTTCCATTATTGATTTGTCATCCTTATCTCTACCATGCAAGACATTCCTTCAAAATAGTGAAGCATTCACTATTTGGAGGGAAATAAACTTGAGAATTTTTTAGGGTAAAGAGAGGCCTCTATCCTTTCTAAGGAGAAAATGGCTAGATTTCCTTAGGTAGTAACAATGAAGCTACTTCATGAAGATACATGAGCTATCGATTTTGTAGAGCTATTCTTTTGTTCTTAATTTTTTCGAAGAGTTTCCAACCCCACTGGTGCTCCTTTGGTTATATATACCATTCCCTTTTCTTGCCTATAAAACATACTGAAGCTTCCGCAGCAAACCAATGAAGTTACAAAACTAACTTCCAATTCTAATGTAACTTCTTTTTCAGGAAGTGAGCATTATCATTTGCTTAGAACAAGAAGCATGCTAATTCAAAGATAGAATAGTAAGAGAATAGGAGGCAGTAGACCAAAACAAAAGCTGACTACTGATATTCAATAGTACTACATGGTAAAACTTTCAATGCTCTCACAAAAGGCGCACCAAAGCAAGTTACATCAATGGAAGCTAGTGTGTACAGGCAATAGAAAAGTCAAACAAGTCTTAGCTAAATCATACAACTTTATGTAATTGTTTCTTCCATCTTAAGCAACATAATATGTAGATATTTTTTCCTGTTAAATCTATTTATCACCAGTGATAAGGAACAATGCAAGATTACCTCTCAATGTAATCTGGAAAGAGAAGTTTCATGCCCATCACAGGTAAGGAACAAACTTCTTATTTAGGTCTGTTACTTGCTTATTCAAGTTTCAGCTTTCCTTTTTTTTTTTCAATTATGCCAGTTGTGTCGGGCCCAAAAAGAGAAGTGGTATAACAAAATCATACAGCAATGCACTTTGTGTAACATGTAAAGGGTACAATGCATATAAAAGGGCAACAATGATAGGAACCTAATTCAACGTGAGGGGAGAAGTAAAAAAAATGAAGATAGTACACAGAACTTGAGAAGAATATTGGCCATAACTAACAGAACTTTAAGCCATTTAAACCACTACTCAAAAACCATAATACAAACTGAGCACCAATTCCATTTTCTGTTCCACCCTGGTTTCTGAATAATATCAAACAGAAATATATAAACGCTAAATGCATTGCTTTTACCTCCAACACATGTTGCACCCACATCATCCAGGTCCCTTCTTGCATCATGCTTCAAGTCTGAACCAACAGAGATCCACCTGTTTAAGAACATTAAGAAAACCAGAGAGAAAGAGAGAGAAGGAAAAATATGATTTTTTTTTTGTGCAAACGAAAAGACGATCAAATATTCTTTTAACAGAAAATAATGCATTCTGCAGCAATGCAGTAGAACACATATGGAAAGAAAAAAAGGCAAATACAACAAATGACTAATTATAAGTTGTTTATATACAAATGCAGATATTGCCACCCAGAACTTACAATGCTTTCCTCCTCCCGTGGTGCCAATTCTCCCATATCAAGCCAGCAACTGTACGACCTTTACCAACGCCTGCTCCGTCACCAATAAAGAACCCTGCCCTAGCACCACTAGGAAGGTATTGGAGGTGTCTCTGTGAAATTAAAATTGATGATTTAAAAATGACAAGAGCCCAACCATTCTTAGCTATGATTTTATACTACCAGATTACAACATGTACTTATCAAAAACAATACATACCTGGCAAGCATAGACCACGGTCTCAATCTGCAAGCATGACAAAGAACTTTCCAATTCATCCTTCATTCTTAGGTTATATGTAGGTTCTGGCGGCTGCACGGCTGATAAAGAGGATGTCTCAACAACAGGATCAGGATGAGGAAAGCCAATAGAGAGTTTTGGAGGACGCTGCATCAACAGCCACATTGAGTTACATAAGTTAGTAGTTTTCAAAAGCTTGAGATGGCAGGGGGAAAAAGGTTAAACAGAATATGCCCCATAAAGTATAACTGAGAGGGTACTTACATAGTCAGTAAATGTTTCTCCAGCCTGGCCACCTTCATCTTCTTCTCGCTCCACTTCTATTGCTACCTGACAAGTTTTTGCAATGCAAGGAAACCAACATTCAAAAGATAAGAAAACCCAATGAAATTCACGTTTTGCAGGTGAGACAGAAAGTTCAACCACTAATCTCATTTTTTTATCCAAGGAAAGATGAACAAAATCAGATGGCATGAGGTTTAACTGAATGACAATCAGATACAGAGAATGGTCCATGTCAAACTTGTTTCATCCGGTTCCCTTGCTCCATATGACAGCTACCGCTGTCTCTTGAGGATGATTGACGTGGAAATAAGGATGAGGGCCGTCCCAGACCACACTAGAATTTGGTAATCAATTGGTTAAAATAGCTTAAGGAAAACTTGGCATGTATCTGTGACCCCATCCGCCAACATGGTGAAACTTGTAATGGGCAGCTTTTTTGTCAATTGAAGGTACTACATATATGCCCAAAGAACTCAATAGATACTTAAAGTGACACATGAGACACAAAAAAGTTTGTGTGTGTTCTTATCATATTAGAAATTCAAGGTTGTTTCCTGCACAGAACTTAGCATCTCTATGAAGTAAATCATTTTTCTTCTTTCAATAAAGAATGATTTTTTCTTATTTTTTTTCTATTTTTGGAAGTAAACGAAAAAAAAAAAAGAAATAGAAGAGGCCAATGTGCAACAAAACTGAATAAATTATGACAAGTCCTTACTTGAGGAAAAACAGAAGTTCGACAGAAGGAACAAGGACTTTCAACAGCCATATCCTGATTTGGCAAAGAAATATAACATTTTTCCTCTTTTGCCAATTTCAAACTCCTACCGCTCACTAGAGATAAAACCTTCACAAATCTTATATATAACCAATAACAGCCTGCAACAAAGAAACTTAGGTTTTTTTATTTTATATTGATTGGGAATGATCAGACCTATATGAATCATTATCCCATGCTTATATTAATCACAGTTTTTTACTGAACCAGCTCCTGTTGGTAGTAATAAATCATTGTCCATTTCAAAAAATAAAAAGCCTGTATCAAAGGGCATGAACCTACTCATTCTAAAGCTTAAAGTCGATATACTAGCAGGTGCGCAAAACATGGACATAAGCATAGATCAAATAAAATTTTAAAGTAAGGTACCTTCTAATGTTAGTAAAGCCCTAGAAATGTGAAGTCAGCAGGATAGGAACAAAAACTTAAATTTTGTTTAATCACAATTATTTTTGAAGTAAAGTAAAGGGAATCTAGAACTCCGCAAGAATGCAGACAAGTTCAAAAGAGAACTGTTAAAGAAGACGACTACAACCTCGTTGACCTCCTCCACGGGAGGCGGTGGGGGATACGGAAGTAGCTGCTTAAGCTGGGAGAAATCGACGGACAACTCGGCCAAGCACTGGGGGCAATGGAACCGGGAGAGTCCAGGGGGAACATTGAGTATAGCGTTGCAATTGGCGCAGGGCAGCTGGATCTTGGTGGGATCGATGCCGTGGGCTGGCACGGAGGGCGGGAGCGGAGGGCGGTTGGCGAACTTTTTCATGAGCTCGGGCGGCAGCATTTGGGGGAGGCGGCAGGTGGGGCAGGCGAACTCGGCGACTCCAGGACCGACGGTGAGGATCATGCGGCAGCCGGCGCAGCGGACCTGGACGCCGGAGACGGCGGATGGGGAGGGGTGCAAGGAGGAACCGGTGAACGAATGCTGGGACTGGGTCATGGGATTTGAATCGAATTGGGGCGGGGGCGTGTGATTGGTGGGATTGATGTGGCGCGAAAATTGGGGTTTATGGGTTTGGTTGGTTTCCGGTTTTTCCCAAAATTGTTGGGGGAGGGAAGAGAGAAGAAAACGAATCAATCAATTTCTCTCCTCTGCTGCCTCTGCCTGCTACTGTGTCTCTGTTTGATGTGTGAATTTTTAGGGGATTTCTTCTTCTTTTTTTATTTTATTTTTTTCTTTTTCACTGGCTTTCATTTTGTGGGCGTAAACAGTCACGGAACGGAACCGTCTCTTCCCTGCCGACGGCTTTGTTCAGTAATAGAGGCGCATGCCTGGCACGTGGAATGGAGGTGCCCCTCACGTGACTTAACTCCCTGGCTTTCTTTCTTTTTTTTTTTTTTTTCCTTTGGCTTCGTTAGAGGCCTTAAAGCCAATCCTCAGTTAGAATTAGATTAATTTATAATGAGTTATTTTTATTTTTACAAGTATAAAAAAATAAAAAGTTAAAAAAATTTAATAACATTATAAAAAATTTTCATTCAATGAATTATTACTCTAACATAATATTAGCTGTTAAACGGCATGATTTCAAATAAAAAATATGTAAAAATAAAAATAAAATATTTTAGATTAATTAAATTTAAGTTAAAATGAATTGACCCTAATATTAAGTTTTTTTCCCTCATCTGATTAAGATATCCTGCTCTATCAAGTTGATTTTAGATGAACAATTATAACTTAATATTAATTGCTGACTTGAGTTGTTGTTATTGTTGTTGTTATTATTATTATTGTTGTTATTATCATCTAACCCTTCTTCTAGCCACTTCAAATTTCTTTTCCTTCATTTTGGTCCCTACTTTTACATTTGACGGTCAAGGCTTAAAAGATAATATGAAAAAAGTGGTAGCGTCGACAAATCTGTAAATTTAGAGACTGTAGTTATCAAATAAAAAAATTACAAAGACTTTCTCCAAGTTTGAGTCTGTTCCACATTTTTTCTTTTGCTTAAATCCATTTAAGTCTCTAAGCTACTGATCATTTTAATTTTAGACCCTATATTTTATCTATTTTCCATTTTAGTCATTTTTTCCTTTTTTTTTTTTTTTACCTTTATTCAGTCAATTTTAAAATCATTATTGTCTTTTGTGTCAATGTTGAAGCATCACTTTTTATGGTAAGGTTATTTCTATCTTGTAAGAGGAGACTTTAGCCAATGTAGTTTGTTTGATTTTAGCTTGGGTTAGACTATTCTCAAACTTTGCTTTAATTTTTTGGTTTAAACCCATGATTCATACAATTTTTTACGTTAATAGTTAAACACCATTTCTAGTTACTAAAATTCAACTAGTTACCTTGTTAATCCTAAAACTTTATTATATAAAGATTAGACTATGATATTAGGTCAACAATCTCAAATTTTTTTATTTTCATGGAAAAATTTTGAGCATGTATAGTTAAACTCAATTTTAATCATTATAACTCTAATATTTCCTCTCCTCATTCTCAAACTTTATTATTTAGTGATTATTTTTGCTATGTTTGTATTAAATACTACCATAAATTAAACAGTCACAACATTACGTGCAAGACAAATAAATCTTGTAAGGGAGGCTATTCAAGCATCAAGCTCATTGTTACTTGTTAGTGTAATGTGTTACC
This sequence comes from Aquilaria yunnanensis, assembly GCA_039654915.1. Taxonomy (NCBI): domain Eukaryota; kingdom Viridiplantae; phylum Streptophyta; class Magnoliopsida; order Malvales; family Thymelaeaceae; genus Aquilaria; species Aquilaria yunnanensis. The sequence goes on along the minus strand of CM077597.1, from coordinate 1,094,634 downwards.
GTTGCATGTTATCAAAATGCATCTAAATTTGAACAAGGTGGCAAAAGAAATGTTAGCATGATAGATTTTAAAAAAAAAAAATAATTGATTAAGTTATTTGGCTTGAAATTATCTTTTTATGATCCAATAGTATAAAAGTAGAGCTTTTATACATTGTCTACTTTAAACTAAGCCAATTGACTTAAACATACTTTCAAGAATTGATGACCTAATTGGCTAACTGTGGCCAATAAAACTAAAGGGTTCTTTTGCAACACAATGAAAATATTAAGGGAAACATGAGTCTTGTCATTGTTTGTCTCCTATATTGGGTTGGATTTTTGTAACTTTTGTAACTGGGAAAAACTTGAAAGACCTATACCAGAATTCCCAATTATCAGTTCCTCGATTTCATTTGAGTTAGACATACTATGACTCCAAAGCAAACTGGTATGTATACAACTTAGACAGCACCATAAAGGCATAATTATGTATTTTAAAGCATTACTTCCTTATAATGTTTCATGATACTGATATATGCAAATATTTCTAACTTTCATGCATCTTAAATCATATGATCTTTTCATTAAAACACATTAGACAACAACCTTTAAAGAAACACATGAAGGAAGATTTTGGGAGGAGCACGTGTGAAAATTGAACCAGATCAAGACTAGAAACATATGAAATCAAATGCAATCGTGATGTCGCAAAAGTAATTATTATATTTTGTTTGCAATACTTGGAAGCCTAAAATGCAATAAAAAAATAATGTTAAGGCCTTCTATTGGGTGTAACCAAAGACCAAGAGCTATTGTCATGTTCCCCTTAACATTTTTCGCCTTTTAAGCAAGTTAATGCCAAATCATGAAATTAAGCATATTGTCATCAATTTATGTACTAATTTTAATTCACCTTAATGTACCGCACAAAAAAAGAAAAATACAAAATACCTAAAGTTTTTTTAGAGTGATGTAACTACAATTTTGAAATGTATGAGAGTCTGGGTGAAAAAACAAAAAATGTTAAGTTTATATGTTGGAATTAACCACAAACAGCAAGATTCTTGTCATAGTTATAAGTATGACACAACTTTAACAATCATAAGGATTTAAGTGAAATAAAACCAAAGGATTAAGGACTCAAATTGCCCTCATTTCCTAATATATATATACATATATTGATGGCTAATTCTTATGTGTGCCTAACGCACAAACATTTCGCACATGATATATATACTAATACTTATGCAATTTAGACCAGAGATTTTTCTAGGATAGTTAGTTTGGAAAGCATATGATCTGTGCAATAATTGGGGCTCAACTCCTCATTTTATCATTTTGGGTGTCCCTCTTTTGTTTTCTCAGTTTTTAACTTTTTCCATTACTTTTTTTATTTTTTGTTCCTTTGTTTTTTTCATTCCACCCTACCATTTTATTTCTCTTCTCTTTAAATTCATATGTTCCTTTGAACACATGTGTTTTGATGTTTATTTAGTATATATATTTCTTGAGGTATATGTTGTTTTCTTTGTATGTATGTGTTTTTTATTTACATGGATATGTTCCTTTATACATATATGTGTGTTTTGTACACTTTAATTTATGTAACTAGATTAATGTTCTTTACTTTATTTGCATATGTTCTTTTTTTTCTAGCATATATTCTTTTATACATTTGTGTATGTACATGCAAATTTGTTCTGAATAGATATTTCTGAACATATTTGTTTTTTCCTTTACATGTACATATCTTTTTCTTTATGTGTATGTGTTCATTTGAACATGTGTGTTTGTTCATAATATGTTTTGATATTTGATCTGTATAGATATATGTGAAGGTGTATGTTTTTTTCTTTACAAGGTTATGTTTTTTTTAAATACATATGTTCCTCTGTACATTTGTGTTTTGATATTTGTTCTGTATATACGTTTGTGAAAATATGTACTTTTTTTTGTAGGCATAAGTTATTTTCTTTATGTGGATATGTTTTTTATACATATGTATATGTTCTTTGCACCGTAGTTTATGTAACTACTTATATGTTATTTGATTTATTTGCATGTGTTCTTTTCTTTTCACCCATATGTTCTTTTATACATGTATGCATGTACATGCATATTTGTTCTGAATAGATATTTCTTAACGTATGTGTTCTTTTATTCATATACACATGTTCTTTTCTTTACATTTATATGTTCCCTTCTTCATTTGCATATCTTTTTTATATGCATATGTTCTTTGTAAACAACGCATATGTTCTTTTAAAATAGTTGTTCATATGAATTTTTGTTGATATGTAAACTAAAAGAATGAACAACAATATGTATAGGAATATATAGAAACTTTAAAAGAACAAATGTGAATGAAAAAAGAACATATAGGAAGCAAAATGAACATATCAGAGCAACAATCACAAAAAATGCAAAAAAAGAGGTCAGATAATACGATCGGAGCAAAAATTGCTGAAACTATCGAAAACATATAATGGAAACCAAATAAGACCATTCAAGCAAAATCATACAAATTGAAGAAACCGTGGCTACAAGATGTCAATAGAGAAAATGATTAGAATGACAAATCAGAGAAATTGATATTTGGAGATGAAGATCAAAGTAAAGATCACCAAAACCATGATCAAAGATGATTTTCAAGTTTCATAACTTTTTGGCTTAGTGTTACGAGTAAACTATGGGTGGTGATCACGACGAGCGGCTTTCAAAAGAGAATCATTACACATAAATGGTAGGCGGTGAATAAAAGGTTCAAAAGATAATCTCAACAGCTTTCAAGGGAAAAATGAGAATGATTTTGAATTTATTGGTTTTCGCACTTGGTGCAAAAATCTAGTAGCATGGGTTATAATTTACTGGAAGTTTTAACGCATTTGATGAAATGGTAATTTTGTGCGGTTTTTTTGTGCTTTTGTCAAAATAGCTTAATTGTCAGTTTTTATAGTTTAGGTTACTTAAAATCTATATATATATATAGTAGGATGATGGATTATGTCATAAGTCTGGTACACATAAAAACTACTTTATATTGATATAGATATATAGATAAGCACAATAAGGTCATTTAAGCTAAAATAAACACCAAAACAATGATAATAAGTAGAAATATACCAACAAAAGAAAACCTATACTTCCAGATAAAGGAAGAAGACCGAGTAGCATTTAGCTATATTTTATACATCCAGAAGCATCTATATATCAAGATATTAAAGAATGTTTATAAAAGATGTGGATAAATTGTTAATTTTATTAAAATACACATGACGTCAAACCATATTTGATAATTTTTTTATGGCTTGCATTTGGCAAGGTAAGGGTGGGAATAAAATCCTGGTTACAACAAGGGCAATGTTCCTTAATATCAACAACGCTAGTTGGTTGGGACAACATTTGACTCTTTTAGAAAGTCAAACAAGGCTAAATATACTTCAAACAATGTTAATGAAAACCAATAATTAGAGGCCTGGAAAATACCATCCACAAATACACACACAAACACACATTTGTGTGTGTATGTGTATTTGTGTGTTAATTTTTGTTTCCTTAACATATAACATTAACAAAAACATCAGATAAATAAGTGATTGTAAAAATAGTATTTTTAGAGGAAAATAGAATATAGGAATTTGAGACTTATAAAAGATTATGTAAAAATATCCTATGAAGTATTGTGGTGGATGTCTAATATTGTAGTTGAACTATATAACTACATTACATACTTAAATTTAAATTATTAGCTAATTTTTATATAATTCGTTTATGTGAACTAATTTGGCTAAATTCTCATCCAAATTATATTGATTTTGACAATTTACACCTTTAACTTTAATAAGGATCAACCCACCTCTTAAACTATGAAGAATGGACACTTCAACTTTATTTCCCTAATGCATAAATCAAATTTCACTTTTTAGTCTTTCATTCAAATTTATAAGATAAATTATTTATGGTGTTTAAGCGTAAACAATATTCATTGTTGTGAACAAAATGGACTAAAACACAAACTCAAATAGATTAATTAAAATTATTTAACTAGCTACATCTAACATCCCTAGCCTTAGTGCAAAAATTTATCTTCATATATAATAGAGCAACAAAAAATTTTAGCCGTCATACTAGATTTTGACAATGAAAATTATGGATGACCTCTTGTCAAATTGGCATGATACCTATAACAACGTATTTTTGGGAGTCACCATTAATTGCTTTCACCAAAGTCAATTAGATACCTATTATGATTTACAAGAGATTCTAAAATTGTGAATTAGTTACACTAAAATAACTTTATAATAATGCCCAGAAATTGGTACCATGAGGTTTGGTTTTATCTTTTCCTAAATTATTATTCTTTTACCTAATCTTTGATGACAATAATTTTTAATGAATTTTTGTTTAATTATGTTTAATTTTTAATTTAATTCCAAACCGTGAATCATACTAGACCAATTGAAGATGGAATCCTAGATGTTTTTCAAATATCGAAAATTCATCAAAGCCACAAAGAATTTGAAAAGAACATATTGTTCAAATCATAAATCTTATTAAACCAATTGGTTTTAAATGAATCATCTACCTCGGGATTTTACCAAATCCACCAAGAACGGATTCTAAAAAATTTATTGAGTAAATTTACAATTTCCTTCATTTAATTTTTTTTTAATTTCTGGAAAAAAATCAAGATAAACTAAATTATATAGAATAACAAATAACTTTTATGTACTATCATTTTTTAGGATGCATTACGAGAATTCAATAAAGCTTAAATCAAACTATTTTAAAATTAAATAAAAAAAAGATAAACCAAATTAATATCCTACGTTGTTCCCGTATGCAAAATTTAACAACTAAGTTTAATACAATGCCAAACACACAAATAAACAAAGAAACAAAGAAAAATAAACAATAAAAACTTGTTGTCAGTGCCTTCTCTGCGAAAAATTCAAAACTTCAGTAACTTGTATGAACGAAATGAAAAGAGCTAAGGACTAAACAAGAGTTTTACCGAAAGATGAATAAAGATTGGCTGGGTTGACTGTAAGAACGAGTCGGGTCGTGGTTTGGAAGCGGGTCATGATCGGATCTGGTTAGATTCTCTCGGCGGCGGCGCTTTTTGGACGATCGGGCAGTGGGCCTCGGAAGGTGATGGAAGGGGTGACCTCCTTACAGGCTGAAGGCTGACGGCGGCTGCGTACGGTGGCAGACTAAAACTGATTTGCAGCGGGGATGTTGTCACGAGCTACTCCTCCCTCTGATTTTGTGTCTCCGGCGACGGAATACGCCTGGGATAGGTGATGTCGGCAGTCTGGAGTAGCCCGTGGCAGTTGGGCGGACGGCTGGAAGACGGTACAGGGTCGAGGGCAGGGGGAAAAGTTCCAAGGGTGACGGCGCCGTGGGGGAGAAGTTTAGGGTTTCTGGGGAGATGGTTAGTGAGGCAGGTGGCTAAAATTGCCATTTCCCTTTTTCTCAAAAAATTTATGTTTTTTTCCTAATTTCTTCCTCTTTTTCTTGAAGTGGTGACTCATATTTATACTACAGTAGGTATAAAATGTGATTAACTAAGTTTTGATAGTTTAAACTTCATCCAAATCAAACTTGAAGAGGTTTAGGTCAATTAGAATATAATATGGTAAAAACACCAGTTTAAGTCCAATAAAACTCTCAATCTGCTAATTTAACCCTAAATTCTGTGCGAATTTCAATTTGGACAAAAATTTTCAGGATTTATCAAATTAGCCCAAAACTTCACAAATTTGCACAGACTTTCCTCGAAATTCATAATTTTGCCAGATTTGCCCCAAATTTCCCAATTTTGCCTATAACTTTTAAAAAACTCTCAGTTTCCACTCAAACTGTTCTATTTTGCCTAATTTGACCATACAAAACATTTAGAACGTCAAATTAATACTTAAACTAAATTAATTCCTATTTTTGCCTCAGATAACCAATCTAAATTCCTAAAAATTTATATTACAAAATTAAAACATAATCTAAACACACATAATCCTACCAATTTCCTAAGCTATAAAATGACAAAAAAGATCAAATTGCCCCCCAAACAAAAATGCCACCTAAACTAATTTTCATAACCTAGAACTAAGCAAAAATTAGTACCCGAATAAAATTGAGTGTTAAAAATACCTATTATTAGGGGTAAGTATTTAGTTATTTAAATTTGGGCCAAACTGAATTAGCCGATTAAATTGGTTTTTGGCTCTTGACCATCAAAAACTAAATCAACTGAATTAGCAAAGAAAATTGAATAAAGCCGAACCAAAATACCTCAACTCAGCTTGGTTTGAAAATGAAATAACCAATTTTGTGGGTAGCCCTTATAATTCCATTAAAATTGATTAAATCATAAAGAGGAAGTTAATATATAATTTTTTTAATTACACAATAATTGATTGATAAACTTGCAAACTAATATGTTGATGAAAAGAAAGTAGGGAAAAAAAAACAACAATAAGTCACATATTAATGAAGCCCATAAAAGGCAAAATGGTTTGGCTAATTTGATTATTGGATTACCTAACCCCTCCAAGTGAAACTGATCTAAAACTGGGCTTTAGAAATTTGGTTTTAACCAAAACATAAAAAAAAACTGAATTAATTCAATTTTTTCAATTCTTTCGATTTTACTCAAATAATGTATACCTCTATCCACTATTCCTTATTATCGGCCAGGGTTTCAAAAACTAGCTTGTGCAAAAGGTTTCTTTCTATTAGCCGCAAAAAGATAGGTTTAGGTTTAGGGATGTTCATTATTTAGATTAAACTGAATGGTTATTTGGATTGAGTTAATTTGATCGGTTATTTAGTTTTTTTTATCTGTTTGATTCAAAACCAGATTCATTGTTTTTATTTTGGTTTAGTTTTTGGTTACTACATGTATAATTGAATAGTTAAAAAATGAATATTCCATAAATTAATATTTTATATATATCCCTATGAATATTCTCTTACTTCCATCATTTGAATTTGAGGAGTGATGCATGTCTTTAACTTTTCACCATTTCAATTGAGGATTGATATGGGCCTAAGCTTATGACTTCTCCAATTTACTTTATTTCTCTCACATTGGCGCCAGTCATTTGGTTTTAGCATTGTTACTCAAATCTAGTATTGCAAGTTTATGAAGATACCAAATTCCTTTTAACTTAAAAAAATGTTTTACTTTATTTTCTCTACAACGCTTCCTTGATCCATATTTAACCTTGCCCGATTTCTTTCCTAGTTCTATTCTAACTTCAGCATGCAATTTTCAACTTTTCATTTTGCGATTTTTCGGAGTACCTGACAGTTACAAGCTTTAGATATTGGTATCAATATCAAAAAAATCTTTGAAGCTATATCCATTGTCAAAGTCGGCCAACCCACAAGAGCTTTTGTTTTTGCAAGAACTTCATCACCAAGATAATCCATAGTCCATCAAATCGTGGTTGTCAATGACATCTAAACCCGCTAGTTTCTATAGTTCTTCCTCTTGCTCCTCCAATTAGTGTTGACGACTATTGATGACATCAATAACTTGTGGTGTAGCATAAGTCAATGTTACAATGATAAGCTGAGATTACTGATAGCGACTCAATGAAGAAGATCAAAAATAGTGATGTCAAGCTGTGTTGACAACCTATGAAGAAATCAAAATTCAAAACTAATCCAACCAAGTGGTATCTCTTATTTTGGATGGTTCAATTCTACATTATCAAATCCAAAAATCGATCGATTTCTATTATTTGATGCATCTTTTTGAACACTCATTCTTAGGTTGGGTGAAATAAAGTCTATGATAGATTTATAAATAAGATTTCTCTTATGTTGTTATTCTGAATACCAAAGGGAAATCATAAAAATCAATAATTAAAAAAAAATAGAAAAAAAACATAAACAAGACGTATCCAAATTCAATTAGAAAATAAAAGGAGAAAGAAAAAAGGACCAAATTTCTCTCTCTCTCTCTCTCTCTCTCTCGCTCTCTTCAATCCGCAACCCTGCTCTAGTTCGTCATTCGCTCCCTTGTCCGATACCTTCTTTCTGCTCGCAAATTTGTAACTGCCGCTTCTGTTTCACGAATTCGTCCTCTGTTAACCGCCTCCTCTCTCCAGCGGCAGCCTCTTTATGTCCTTGTCCAGAATACTATTCCTCTTTCTTTTATATTGCTTGCAATTTAAATACACTTTCTTTTTTGAAGGTTAGATACAGTTTCTTTAATAAGTTACTTAACTTAAATGAAATAAAAACTTAAACAAGTAGGCAATTTAAATTCTGTTTGTTTGATAAGTCAGTTAACCTAAATGAAATAAAAACTAAATATGTGGGGTAATGAATCACTTTTATCATGAATTGTAGGTATAAAAATTAACGCACTGCTTCTGGACTGAATAAGGAAAAGCAAGAACAGAAGCATCTGATTCTCTGCTCTCTTTGTAGCTCTTTAAGAAAGAAATTCCATTCTTCCCAGAAACATCAAACGCGGCTGCCAACAAAGAAAAGAACGTTGGAGAACAGGGAACATGAGATGGGCGGTCTGTTTTCATCTCTCAAGCCTATCGCAGCCTATCCCAGGCGCAGGATAAGGAGCAGAGAGGGAGAAAAAATTCCTGGACAGGATTATCCAGCCATGTTCAAGAAACCATTCTTCTCAGGTAGTACTGCTGGTGGTGGTGGCTCTGCTAGGGGGCGAGATGAGCAGCAGAAGATAAAGCAGTCGGTCAAGGAGAAATATGGATTTATCCCGGATAATTTCTCATCACCTGACCAGGTTATCAACTTCTGATGCCCTGTTCTTTCTTTTGTGCCTTTTGTTTTTCTTTTACTTTTTGTTTGGGAGTGCAGCACAGTTAAACTATTATATGAACATATATCTAATTAGATATATTAGAGATTTTACAAGTTCACCCACAAATATTTCTATTCTCAACCAGTTCTCTCTCCAAATCATTGCCACCGCTCTTCTCGCCTCAATCCTTCTCACCGTCATCTTTCTCAACTAATTTCTAATCTCACTGCCGCGAGCCACTCTTTTTGCCGGTGCTCACCGCACGTTTCCTTCGAGATTGAATTTGCAACTGTTGGAGTGAGGAATGACGCGATGGATTCCGAAGCTCTCCCTCTCATCACCGCTTGCTCTTCTCCCTCTTCATTTCGATCATCACACCGCAGACCGCAGCTACTTGAAGTGTCTTAGCGATCGAATCTTCGCTTGATTGAATCACATCGCCTAATCGAATAGCTCCTCCGATTGCCGATCGATGTCTGATCTCGTCAATTACGCTTTGATCTCTCATCCAAGGCGAGGGTGGAGGTGAGACGACGAGGTGAGTCCGAGGAGGCGAATCGGTGAGGTAAACAAGCGTGGAGGGTAGAGGCGAGGTGGTGCGAGGGAGGAGGAGAAGTAGCGAAGAGGCGGCGATGGCGGATTGCTTCAAGTGGCAATGGCGAGGTAAACAAACTTTGAGGGGATGTAGAGGCATTTTGTAATTATTGACATATTGCCCAAGACATTTTGTAATTTTTTAAATAATTATTTAAACACTTTTAAATATTGATTTAGACATTTTTAAATTTTTTTTAGACACTTCTTTTATTATTTTGTATACATTTTTTTTATCATAAAAATAAATTGTCTGCGTATTACTTTAGATATTTTGTCACTTTTCTTTATACACTTTCACACATTCATTCAGACGTTTTTTTATTGTTTTAATTAGTTATTTTTTAAGAGAGTAAATTATTTGTGTATTGATCTGACACTTCTAAATATTTTTTTAGACATTTTTTGTTATCCATTCAAATACTTTTATTGTTTCGAACATGAGATTCTGACATATGATAGTTTGGTGGCGGCACCAGTGTGGGCACCGGAGGAGATAACAGTAGTAAGCTAGGGTTTTTGTAAATAAGAATATTTTAACTAAAGGTATTTTTATCAATTTTTTTGATGATTTATGTCTTATATATAGAAGATTAAAGGTTGAGTTAGTATGTCTAATTAAACATGGGTGCATAATAAAATTACTTTAGTTAAACCGTGTACTTTTATGAAAAATCGTTTATATATTTATTTTAGTTACATAATTTTTGTATACAGGTTACAGAAAATTTTATTTTACATCTTTTTTTTTTTTTAAAAGTCACTCTCTGGAAAAATGTTGTAGGTATGAATTTGATCCTTCAAACGGTTCTTATGAACATGTAGGAGTTAAAAAGAAAAAGAAAAGGTTAACAGAGAGAACCGTAATTTATAAACTCAAAATTATTAGTAAAATTCTCAACCTTTTCATGACTAAAAAGCCATAGAGATAAATGGAAGATTAAGGATTTGAATCTTCACTTTGTCATTCCTTTCCACGATGTTTTAATGTTGTTTTGGGTGTTTTTTGAGTTATGAAAAAATGGAATTTTTATGTTCGTTACATATAGTTATTTCATAACCCTTATATCTTATATAGATGTTTCTGATTATAAAAAAATTATTAGTAAAAAAATAAATTTTTAAAATTTAAAAGTTATTTCACAAAAAACAAAAACTTCAAAAGTTAGATTTCTTTTTCTTTTGCTTGCCAAATGTATGGAAAAAGAAATGATTGGATATATTCACTTGGCTATGTCGAATTGTTTGGTGGCGACATGAAGTCGATGTGATTCTTTGTTACTTATCAGCAGCCAAGCAGTGTTAGTCTATCCATCACACTGCCGATATTACCCGTATACAAGTATTTAGTACTCAAGCTATGTTCTTTGTAGCACTTAGGTCTAAAATGTTATGCTCGGTGGTTTGTCTCACGCACGAGCCTTATAAAGTTCTTTTCTTTTATAGGTCACAAAGGCTTTGAGAGAAGCTGGTTTGGAGTCATCAAACCTGATTATCGGAATTGATTTCACAAAGAGCAATGAATGGACAGGTAAGAAACGTGTTATGAATTATTAGACTCTCAAATTCAGCTCACCCAACAACCATATGCACAAACATTTTCAGTGGCATGTGAATCTCCTTTTACAATCAAGCAACCATCTACTTTGTCTTCAGATGTTTCGTCACAGATTTTTGAGAGTGACATAGAAATCCACTAGGGCATATAACCTTTAGTCGAGTGCTGATTTTTGTCACTGGGTGCTTTGGTTTCAAGCATTTTTCTGTAGCTTTGTTTGCTTCGATTATGGAAGCTAATAACACGATATTGTTATGGAAGGCAAGGTTTCGTTCAACAAACGCAGCCTACATGCTATTGGTCAAACGCCAAATCCATATGAGAAAGCTATCTCCATAACTGGAAAGACTCTGGCTCCTTTTGATGACGATAACTTGATCCCTTGCTTTGGATTTGGTGATGGTGAGGGAAAACTTGTGCCTCCTCACAAACTTAAGACGTTCTATTTGTATTGTCTGTTGACTTGGTATTTTTCTTTTCTCGTAATAGCTACTACACATGATCAAGAAGTGTTTAGCTTCCATACTGATCATTCGCCTTGCCATGGATTTGAAGAAGTCTTAGATTGCTACAAGAAGATAGTTCCCAACTTGAGGCTTTCAGGTAGGATCTTCTTCACTTGCTTATCAAAATGTCGGTTTCTAATACATGAGATTCTTTGCTTTATGGGAGTTAGGAGAGGGTCTTCTATTGTTTCATGGATCGAAACCCACTGTTTGATGATATTTATGCAAGGTCCTTTTTATTTATTAGTATCATTTCTGTAGGGCCAACTTCATATGGACCAGTAATTGATGCTGCGGTTGATATAGTAGAAAACAGTCGTGGCCTGTTTCATGTGTTGCTTATTGTTGCAGATGGCCAGGTAGAATTCGAAGCTCTTTAATTCTCTCTACCTACTAATTATAATATATCTGATTTGGTGCTTCATACTTTTCTTTTAAAAAAAAAATTTGGAATTGAGGTCACAAGAAGTATGAACACACACAGTGAAGAACCAAGTCCACAAGAGCAGGCAACAATCCAGTCAATTGTCAATGCAAGGTCAGATTTATTGTATATGGATCATCCATTTGTGTGCAGTTGTTTATCGTTGCTTAAGCTTTGGCAACTGCTCTGCTAAGCTACATTCTTTTTTTTTTTTTTTTTCCAGTTTGTTCCCACTGTCAATTGTTCTTGTTGGTGTTGGTGATGGACCATGGGAAGACATGAAGAAATTCGATGATATGATTCCTGCAAGAGACTTCGACAACTTTCAGGTTAGCCCTGAGGAACTCAAACCAAAATGCCACACCACACCATGTAACTCTGAGATACTTTAACTCTGTACACGTTGTCCATTGTGTTCAGTTTGTTAACTTCACTGAGATAATGTCAAAGCATGCATCTGAATCCGAGAAGGAAACAGCATTTGCACTCGCTGCCCTAATGGAGATCCCATTCCAGTATAAAGCAGCCATTGAGCTTGGATTACTTGGGTACAATTTCTCTCTTAAAAAAAAAAAAAAACATGTTTCAAGTCATTCTTTAAATGGTTTGCTGTTCCCCCATTTTCATTTCTTGCTTTCAAATGACAGACATCGGAGAGGTACACCAAGGAAAATGGTTGTGCGGCCTCCCCCAATTCCTCGACCACATAGTGCACTGCCAGAGCATGCAGTAAGCAGTGTGCCTTCACTGGAACTGAGCAGTGACCAAAACCAGGTGTGACTCCATATACTGGCACATGTACATACATATAGATGTTTGGAAGGGCTGACAACAATAGGTAGCCTCTAGGTGTAGACGTTCGTTCTTTTAAGTATTGCTCTTCTGCTTTATGCAGGCTTGCCCAATCTGTCTGATCAATGGGAAGAACCTGGCCTTTGGCTGTGGGCATATGGTGAGTATATATCTGTATTTTACTTCATTTGCTCTAAGATTTCAAATAAACGGGTTTTTAATGAGAATTATGGATTTCAAATTCAGACTTGTAGGGAATGCGGATCAAGAGTTTCAAACTGTCCAATATGCCGCCAAACAATAACCAGTCGTCTCAGGTTGTACACTTGATTAACCAAATACTTCTCGATTGGAGGCATAAGTTACTGGTGTTTCTTGGCCCCCAAGTCAATAAAAGACAACAGGGCCTTTGTCGGTTCGATCTGAAATGAAACTAAGTTGTGTATGAAATGTTATGTTTCCTAATCTCACACATGAAATTTGTATTTCAAAAATTGTAAAGCGGTAAAGTTTCCTTGCTTTCTAGTAGATCTTTAATCTTTCATACACTGACAGTGTTTTCACAACTAAATCAAGCGACCAAAATTGGAGGTGAAGGGGAACGTGAAACAGAAGTCGAGAGCTTTGTCCCATAAACAGTAGAATCATTAACATTTCAAGTTACTGTTACTGGTCGTAGTATGTTTTCAAACAGCACCAGCAAATAAAATCTCATTTTTATGCTTTTTTTTTTTTTTTCTCCCGCTAGAGCAAGTGTTCCCAGCAACGAAATGATTGATCCTCAACCAACCAATTATTCTCTAGGTTTTCTCACTTTTCTCTTGATTCTTGGCCTCATCGCTGTTCTGCTTTGGAATTGGTTGAATTCTCTGATACGGCTTCCTTGTCAGAGTCTCTCCTCTCAAAGCAGCAACATATCGATCATTTGTATTCTCTTTACGCTGTAGCTCACCAAGGTATTCAGCCAGTCTCTCTTGATTAACCTTCCCCATCATCTGGTCAAAAAAATTTGAGCAAAAACTCGCAGAGTCAGAATGCTTTTCTTTTCAAAATTAAATCAAACTACATGTAAACGTCACAGCTGAAAGAACTCAAGCAGATGGCAACAACATAAATATGAGATTGGAATCGATTGTGGTTAAAGGTAGCAGAGGGAGTAAACAATTGAGGGAGAACAGATTCAGCTAAAGCACAATGCTCTACACAAAGATGCAAAGGAACATATGTAAAACAGGGAAACGTTTTGGATGGAATGCCTTCATTCAATTAAAGAACCCAATAGTCTATTACTTGTATCAGATTTTGGGCTGGGAATGACAATTAACCTCATCAAATCTCAGTCAACTACAAAAAAATGTGAGAAACAGCAAACTAGATTTACAAAGCTTTTCCATCAAAAAGAAAAAGAGACAAGGAATCATAAAGCTTGATATCAAACACGAGGAAACCCAGAAAATACAGGATGCTCATAAGATGTACATTTCAACATCAATTTTTTAAAAGATAAATATCTTTATCAATCAGGCAGCAAAGGGATGCCTGAAAAGTTATCTAAAAGATAGGTAAACCTCAACAAACATACAGCTATCGTTAACAGCATCCCTTGTGACCCTGCACACAAGTATGAAACCGTATCTGTATGAGAACTAGAGAAATCTACTCCCACCAGAAACCTGCTTGTTTCTCTCCCTCCAAATGATTGAAAAATTAAAAAGAGGAATTAAAAGGAGCTTCTTCTGCTTATTTTATTTTGGCAATCTAGTAACCAAGTCCAAGCTTCGTTAACATCATTACCACAGCAAAAAAGGTCCTGTAGGAGCTACTGGTTTTCTTGAGTGAGGTGTAGGCAAATGCGCAACTAGACTAGAATGATGGAGACCTTAGCAAACGGCTGCTAGCAGCTAAACATTAAATTCCAGCAAGGATATATTGATCAACAGACAATCAGAAAGTTTGGAAACAACACTAAATTCTAGCAAGGATATATCTAATTTATTGTTTTACTACCAATTTTACATCATACGACCAAGTAAAACCAAGACTTATGCCACATTTACTTCATTACATTGCATTGAATTTGCACTTCCTCTGTCTCAATTCTACCAAGGAATGAAAAATCAATACAATATGGTCAAGTAAAGAATCCTATTAAGTAGTCACAATTAACAAATACTACAACGAATATGAGCATGGACAGTACAAAAGTCCATTAAACGATAACACAATTCTAAAGATTTGAAATTTTTTGTCCTGAGCTGAATTCGGAGCAACAATAATCTGACAGCCAAGCATACCTACCAATAACATCGGCAAAAGCAGCAGAATTATCGGCCTCAACACAGCCATAAAAGATCGAACCAATTACTCGAACTCGCCAAGGGCCTGAAACAAATCAAAAAGGCGAAACTTACGAGTGACTCGGGGCGGGCCTTTTGGCGAAGCTGGGCCTCAAGCTCTGAGCTTCTGTTGCTGGTAAGCTGCATGACGCCATAGCCGATCAGTCCCGGAATAACGCCGCAGACGGTGGCGAAGGTGAAGAAGAAAGGCTTTGAGTCCCTTGTCTTTCTCACTATCCACCGCCATGTCTCGCTCTTCTCCCACAGTATCGACATATGTCCTCCAGATTGATCTCAGATTCCGAGTTGCTGAAATAGGGGTTTAGGGATTAGGGTTCCTTTCCGGATCGATCTTTTGTCAATTTTCATTCAAGACGCTAAATTTTATAACTTGAGAGTTTGGGGGTACTTTTTGCACCTTTTCAATTTAGGTATACAAGGTTTTTTTTAAGGAAAAAATACACTTAAAGCCCCCAAACTCGGTCAACCAGGACACTTTCCCCCTGAACTTGAACTCGGGGCAACTCATCCCCTAAACTTGGCAAAATGGGTTAGTCTACCCCTTTGACAAGCACATGCCATCACGTGATCTTCAAATCACTAGCGCCGTTCACTCTCTGGTGTCCCTCGCCTGAAACCTCCTCCATGTGACGATTTCTGTCAGAATTCCACATTATGTTAACTATGATCTCAGCGTTTCGTTACCCTCAAGCTCGTCTAACCATTGATTCTTCTTGGGTTCTTCCATTACACTGAGGAACAATCAGTCGCTCACATCTGCCGCCTTCTCTTCATTCTTGCCTACACGTGATTCATTCGACGCCATCAGTCGCGATTCCTTCCAAGATCTCTACCAGCCACAAACGAGATTCCTTCGATGTCGAGTCAAAGTAAGGCTAAATCCAACCTGATCTTTTTGTCTCCACCGTCGTGGCTCGGGCAATTTCTCTGGGCAATCACACCACCTCCTCCCACATGTCCGAATCGCTATTGATTACCCTATGGCCCATCCTAAAAGTTGACACCCAACCTTATCTTGGCTCTGATAGAGAAGTTGTCAACCTTGTGTCGCTGCAACGGTGGTCAATGGATGTTTCCTGGCTACCCTACACGGTGGTTCTAGAAAAAGAAACTTTTGGAATCTTAAAAATGTTGATAAGGTGACCATGGTACTCGGGACTAAAGATTAGGGTGTCAAAGAAAACAATAAGGAACTTTAGTGGCTTTTATGTATTTTTTCCTTTTTTTAATGGAAGTAAGTTAGATCATGTACTGCACGTGTTGGTCAAAGGGGTTGGCTGACTCATTTTGCCAAGTTCAGGGGCTGAGCTACCCCAAGTTCAAGTTCAAGGGGAAAGTGTCCTAGTTGACCGAGTTCGGGGGCTTAAATGTATTTTGGCCTTTTTTTTAACAGCACTTTGTAGTGTGTATTTTTTAAAAAAATTTATCATTAAAATAAATATTAGTAATAAATAACTAAAAATTTTTTTGTCATAAACTTATGCTAATAAATTAAAATTTTACTTTATTTTAATTTTAAGTTGGGCATTTTTATATCATGTTCTTAGCATTTAAATGATTAATTATGATCGAAATATAACACATGTATATGTTTTGAAATGATGAATATTATTGTGTCACTAAAGAAAAATTCACTAAAAAATTTCACCTTCTATTAATTCAAATTTCAATATTTAATATTGATGAAAAATTTTATTTAGAAAAATTTGCTTTCAATTTTAGTAGTTATGGATAAAATTACTTTGTTAAATCATATAATTTTTGAATTAAATAACTCATCCTACAAAACTCAATTAATAAAGATTAAAAGAAAAAAGAAAAAAATTAGCCAAAAAAATTTAGGGACTAAGAGATGAAATGGAAAAGCTTTAGGTATTAAAATTTAATAATTCAGGGTGATCAATGTTTTGCTATAGAATATAGTAAATAAAAAAAATAACAAAAAGAAATTCAAGACCGAAGGAGCACATAGAAATAATATAGTTAAGTAGTTATTATTTATTAAGTTTAGTACTAAAACATAACATGGTTCGAGCTTTGTGACTGAAATGGGAAAGGAAAGAAATCTAGGGATTGAAATCACAATTTAACCATAAGAAAAAGTGAACCAGGGGATACTCACAAAATTACAACACAAGCCCGCAAGACACAATTTCCTTCAAATAAGATGACCGAACTTAAAAAAGATCATGTCCAGCAGAAAAGCAAAAAAAAAAAAAAAAAAAGAATCGGCACTATTTAAAAAGTAACATTGTACATGTTTAAAAATGGTGGATATTTTTTTATTGTTAAAAAATAATTAACTAAAAAAATTTTCTTATCAACTTAAATTCTAATTTTTAATATTGGTGAGAAATTTATTTAGAAAAATTTGCTTTCAATTTTAGAAATTATGAACCAAATTAATTTTTTAAACCATAAAGCTTTTGACTTAAACAACTCATGCTACAAAACTTAATTATCAATAATGAAAAGATATGATGGAAATATAAAAATTGTGTTTAATTTTTTTTGCTTTAGAAAATTGTACATAAAAAAACAACAAAAAAGTTTGGGGAATAAAAGAGCAAATAGGAAGAATATTAAACAATTATTAAGTATGGGGACCAAAATGTAACATAGATTGAAAGTAGTGACTTAAATGGTAATGGTTAGAAATTTTGAGACTGAAAATGCATTTAAACACAGCCAAAAGTGAAGCAAGAGGAAACTGAGAAAATTGTAATACGGGCCCTTAGGACTCTATCCGCTTGCGAAAATGAGACCGAACTTAAAAACAATCAATATAGTCCTAAAAAAAAAATGTGGCATTGTTTATGAACAGTACCTGAAGTTGGTAATTGATTTATAGTTATAACGAGGTTTATGGTACCCACGCATTATTACGGTTCAGTTCATGTCAACATTAAATGTGAATATAAACAGTGGTGATCATTAACAAAGAAAAAGAGTTTTATAAAAAAAAAAGTAAGAAACAGGATAAAAAGTCATAATAAAGTTTTGGTACTAAGAGAGCAAAAAAAAAAAAAAAAAGATTCAAACTATCAAGAGATAAACTGCAGAGACCCAAATTTTATTTTAGAAAAGAGAAATAATATGAAAAAGTTAATAATATAAGATAAGAAGTGGAATTTCAATTACAAAAAGTATGAGTTTAATGATTAATAATTTAAAAATAACAAAAAAAAAGGTCTTTAGGGTAGGAGAGTAAATATGAAAAATTGTAGGACTTGGAGGCTTAACCATTCACTTAATAAAGGAAAAAAGAAATTAAATGAAAACATTAAATAAAATGAATTGGCTTGAACAATACTTAAAAGTAAACAACTCATAGTTACTAAAGTTTTGTTTACAAAAATAATTAAAAATAAGAAAATTTAAACAAAGTCATTATAGTTGATTAAAAAAATTAAAGAAACAAATCATGGTTACCAATACTTTGCTTTATAAGGCAATAAATAAATAAATGAAAAAAAAATATTAGAGACCAAAAGAAGAAATAGAGATGTTTGGTGACCCGCAAATCGTAATAGATATTTTTTGTAATAAATTTTAATAATAATAGTGTGACATAAAACACATTATTTGTTTCGAAACAATGCATATTTTGTTTGTTCATTAAAAACAATTCAATAAAAATTTTAATCTCCTATTAACAGAAAATCTAATTTTTAATATCGATGAAAAAAAATTTAGAAAAAATTACTCTCAAATTTAACAATTATGGATCAAATTACTTAATTAAACTATATAGCTTGAATCAAATAATTGATACTATAGATCTTAATACTCAATAATAATAATAAAATGATAGAAATACAAAGCTATGTTTAATATATGTTAACCAATTAACAGTTTAACCATTAACTTAATAAAGATAAAAAGAAAAAAATTAACTAAAGTTGAATCAGTTAGAATCAAACCAAAAGTAGGCAAATTATAATGATTAAAGCTTCATTTTGAAAAAAAAATAAAGAAAATCAATAAAAGAAAAAAGTTAGGATCAAAACCAAAAAAATGGAAAAACTTTTGGTATTAAGGATTTAACAGTTAACTTAATGAAGATAAAAAATGGTCAAACTAATAAATAAACAAATTACGGTTGTTAATGTTTTACTTTAGAAGATAATACATAAAAAATAACAAAAAGAAAAGCTTGGGGGCCAAGAGAGCAAATAAAAGATCAAATTAAATAGTTATAAAATTCTGGGACTGAAATGTAACACGGACGTAACTCTGGTCAAAAAAATAATAAATTAGAAAGTTGGGGACTAAAATTGAGTTTTAATCGAAACAAATGTGGATGGCATGGCATCATAACTTCTGGTGATGGAGGTGGACATTTTGCCAAAGAATGTCCTAAGAAGAACACCAAGTCAAAAAAGAGAATGGCGCACACTATTTCCCAAGTCACTGGTGCTGATCTATTACAATAATTATGATTGAAGGCAGAGGATGACTTGAAGAGAGGATCCACAGAGTGGCAACTCCTAAGTCATCATTTGCCTTCAAGCTTATCTAAAATCTGAAAATTTCAACCTAAGCCTTCAGAAAGATAAGTGTTTTGCGAAATGAGATAAAACTAAAAAAAGAACCAATCACTTCCTAAAAAAGCAAAAAAAAAAAAACAAAGATAAAATCAAAAAAAGATGCGGAATCACGACCCAAAATTAACTGGGCTCAACAAACCCATAACAATTACACTATTCATCCAATAGTGACCATTGTTCATCTTTAGAAGTTAGGAGTAATTTAGGGGAACCAATGTAGATATTTTTAAATGTCTAAATAAAAAGTGAATACTTTTCCAATAATTTTTTTTTGGTAATCAATTTTTCAAGATTTTGCTAATGAAAGTGCAGTCCAATTGGTTCCTTGCCCAATGTTAAACTTTTCATATGGTAAACAATTGCTTAGAAACACAAATTCATCGAAAAGGTGTTACTATAAAAAAAAAAAAGAGAGAGAGAGAGAGAATAAGGAAAGCCGAAAAGATGTTAGTCCTCATTCCATTTCTTTGAGTCATTTTTCTGGATATAAAGATTAAAATATGTATAATTTATGTTATTTTTATATTTTTTCATAATTAATTAATATGAAACCTTTCCATTAGAAATAACTCATTATTTTTATTTTTGCTGATTTCTTTGTCTGAAGCCAATGTTATTTGAAAGCTTATACTCTATTTAATTAATAATCATTTGAATAAAATTTTTTAAGGAAATAATAAATTTTTTGTGATTCTTTTTCTGTACCGAACCAACAAAAATAAAAATAAACAAAAAACCTCAATTTTCCAAAAAAATATTTTTTCAACTTCTTTAATTATAAAGTTTAAAATGATATATAAGTTAAGTGAGTAATTACTATATATCAAAATAATTAGTAATAACTCATTTTTAAAATATCACTTTATTTCACTAAAAAAATGTCCTTTTGGATTTTGTATTGTAGGTTTAAAAATGGATAAAAAAAATTTTAAAAAAATCATTTTTGATTTTTTGTAGTTAGAGTTTAAATAATAGTAATAAGTTAAATTGGATACTAAAAGCTTTCTAAAAAGAGAAACAATTTAAAATTCTTGAGACAACACAAAAAAAAATATGATTTCTTGTTTATTTATTTATTTTGAAGAAGGTAGTATTAATCAAGAATAAGAAGAAATTTGAATGATTTGTTTTGGCCTGAATTGAAAATAATATTGAAGAGCTATTAACAAGTTTTAAATTAAATCAACCTGAGGTCATCTACTATTCAACAAATGTATGTCCACCCACTTAACACTATTAACTTAATATCCATTTATAATAATTTATCTAATTTTAAAATATATTTGTTTAATTCTGAGATATATTTATCTAGTTCTGTTATGTATTTATCTATGATTGAGATCATATTTTCCAATTTTGAGATACATTTATTTTACTTTGATTATATATCTATTTTTGAGATGTATTTACCTAGGTATGTAATTATTCAGAATTGAGATCATTTTGTCTAAATTTGAGATACGTTTGTTTCACCTTAATTGTATACATTTGTTTCACTCTGATTGAATGTTTAGTTCTAACATGCATTTATCTAGGATTGATATGCATTTGGTTAGAATTAAAATCTTCTCATTTAAATTTTAGATACATTTATTTCGCTTTAATTGTATGTGATACCATATTGAGCATGACCTAATATCCATTGTGTATGCCGAGTTGGAGTCAAGCTCGTGGGTCCATTATATTAAGGTTCAAATATATGATTGAGAAACTAAAACTTCCCTATATTTTGATACACAGGAATGCAATCTTTGACTTGAAGGGAAACTCTAAGCTTAAACGTCAACCAATTGTGCATATAACAGACGATTAGCAGAAAACCTTCGGTACACACACATTGCTCTAAGAAAACACTTTTATTCACTTCCACTTGCCCCGATTATTGACTTAAATATAAAAAAGTTTTCCCCAAACATACAATCCAACAAGCTCATTAACCTCATTATAGGCTGTATATCTCTTCGCTCTCTCTCCACTTCCAGACGCACAATCTTGGTTGTTGGACGCGAATATGTCTATTTTTAGATGGATTTGCCTAATTTTGAAATATATTTGTCCATTTATTATTTACTTTGTTCTATGATTGAGATAACATTATCTAGATTTGAAATTCATTTGTTTTATTTTGATTGTGTGTGTGTATATTTTTCTAGGATTATCATTATTTTTAATAGTGTTTGTTAATGAGTGGACATATACCCAGTGAATGTGAGACAAAGCTATTTATTGAGGACAAGCTGCTCATTTGTATTTTTACCCTAAATTTCTTTGTTCCTCATATCATGTAACCACTAGAGAGTATTAGTCTTTTTATCTTTAAATAATACTTCATCCATCTCATTATTTTGCTTCATCTAACTTCACAAAACTTGCAATAACCCCGTGACCTAGTCTACACTTTATCTCATGCATTTTTTACAAATGTCCTGAAATAACTTCTGAAATCATAATTTAAACTATACGATAATCATTTTTGAGTAATTTTAATCTCTTCAATATTTTCATTTATGTAAATAGCAATCAATATTATTTAAATGTAAGTAACTGTGAGAAAAAATATCAAAAATTTTAAATTACTAAAATATAGTTATCTCATAGATTAAATTAAAGTCTTAAAAGTTATTGTCAGGCAGTATAAAAGAAATAAAGGGTAAAATACGTGTATTTTTTTTAAATGGAATGGGCAAAGTGTAGGTTAGGCAAAACCACATAGGGGTTTCTATAATATTTTTTCCACATTTTTTAACTTAAATTTGACTTAAATTTATTTATATTATTATTTTGCCACATTATTAAAAAATTATATTTAAAAACTATAAGTCTTCATTTATGTTACCTTTGTCATATATAAAATTTTTGCATTATGTGTTAGAATGTTGAAGATTAAAAATCATAGATAAATTACTATAAATAATGATGGTGCAAAGAATTTTGGAGAGATAAAGCAGTTCTTTTCTCATTTAAAAAATGCTATTATTTGACTTAAATTATAAATAGAATGACTATTATGTGAGCTATTTCATTGCACATTTACACTCTTAGTTTGGTAAAGTGAATAGATAAATCATGTCCTTGATATACAGTTCAAAAAAGAATTGTCCTATACTCCCAATTTATCAAATTTCTATAATAGTTGGCTTAATTTGTTAAATATTATATACTTTATATAAAAGTGTTTTAATTTGATTCCCTTTATCAACAATCATTCGGTGGCTTATAAACATCAATTGAAGGTCCTATTATGCCCGTAGTATGCTCCATCTTATAATGAGTATAAGATGCAACTTTCTTACCCTCTCTCAACTATTTTTGTAAAATGAAATGAGGTGAAGATTCTGGTTCGGTTAATATGTGGGCCTTAATGTATAATAGGTAGGCCTCAATGTTCGGCCAAAAAGTGTTGGGTTTTATAGAACATTTTTCCCATGCTGACCCAACTCAAATTGTTTGGTTTCTACTAAGCTTATTTTCAATGTGAGTCCATCACACAAAAGCTTATGTCTATGTATAGTTCTAAGAGTTTGAAAGTAGAAACTACTAAGTCTTTTGCATATTTGCAGGCTTGCAAGTCAATACTTGTTATTTTTCAGGAAATTATAGAGAGTTCATATTACCAAAAAAGGGCAAAAAGAAGAACCATTTTATCATTCCATTGAAACTTAGTATTCATTTTTATCAAAATCTAGTGGGCTTGCATCCTCACTGCCACCAAGTCACGGTGGTGAGGGGTCCATTTTAAACACGATTAATCCTAAATATGTTTATCCCTAAAATAATAATATTTTTGTGTTTTTTTCCCCTCAAATATACTGAAAGAAAAAACACTTATCCTAAAATATAAAGCTAGACTAGAATAGTGGCAAAGCCAAGATTTCTTCAGTGGAGGCCCAACATGAAGCCATTTTCCGCTTAATTAATAACTGTTTGATTAAAAAAAAAATTAAGGGATAAGCAAAAAACTATGCTCAAAGATGTTAATGCCAAAACTGAATGTGTGTGTTAGAACTGATCATTGACTTAAACTATATATAGGGAGTAAAAGTCTTGTCATTTCTCACCTTAATTATTGACTAAGAACATCTAATTAATGCTTAAGTAATTTTAATATGTTAATATTTGAGTTAGACTTTAATAAAAAAATTATTCAATTCAAGACAAAACAAGCAAAATTAAAACGAAATTGGAATGTTCGAAGGTCAACTTATGTCAAGGAGAATAATAATCCTTATAATTAACAGATTTTAATGTCTAGTTTGCCCCAATGTATTACATTAGTGGGTTATCTGCTTATTTAAAAAACATAAATGACATATTTGCCTAAAAAAATACTATAGTTTGTAATTTGTCTCCTTAACATAAAATATGTGTTATATTTGCCCTTTTGCCTTTTACTTTTTATTGTTTCTAATATTTGATTAGATTGGTTAACTTATATCTTCAGGAATCTAAATGAAAATAGTATCAAAGTTGTGGGCTTATATCATGATTTAATTAAAATATGCATCAAATGTTAAAGGTTTTAGAGAGATTTTGGGGGCCATGGCCCTCTAGCCAATATGCTGGCTCTGCCAGTGGACTATAAATTGAAACATTAGGAATATATATGATATAATTCCTCTTGCTTTATTATATGTAGTGCATGAAAGGACGTGGTAATTGGTCAGAACACAATTAAGGTTGTTGATGTTAGGGACACATAATAAGGAACTTGAACTCAATACCGGGTATGGGTTTGAATCATTATTGAGCTTTATCAAGTTTTTAGCTGTTCTCATATTAAGATCACACTACTACAAAAGGGGTTTTAGTGATGGATATTAGTCGTTGCTAAATTATTTGTAGTGACAGTCAGCCGTCGCTTTAATAACTTAGTGACGGTTAGCCTTCGCTAATATCTTAGTAAGGGCTACCCATCGCTAAATTAGTGAAGGCTAGCTGTCGCTATATTGTAACATTAATGATGACTAACAATCATTAAATTAGTAAAGGTAGACCTTCACTAGTCAGCAGTCATTTTTTGTGACTCATAGCCGTTTACAGGCCGGTGAATTAGCTACAACTAGCCTTTGCTAATAATTTAGTGTCACTAAGTTAGTGAAGGCTAGCTATCGCTAATATTATAATATTAGTGACGGTAGGTCTTCACTAGTCAACAGTCATTTTTTGTGACTTATAGCCGTTGCTAGACTATATATATATTCTCCTTTCTTTTTCTTAATCCTACATACATTACCATATTATTGTGTTTCTACAATTAGACAATTATAAAATGGAGGCAGATTATATACATCTATATCAACAATGTCCTTTTAACGATTAAGTCATACATTATTAGAAAGATCAATATACATATTTTGTTATTTCTCAATAAATTGGCAATTCTACCACAAGAGAGGTCTTAATAACTAAAAGCATGTTTGAAAGTACAAAGCCAGAGAAGTTAATCCATAAAAGACAGAGAAAGCATTTCAAACACACCGTTTAGAAATACAAGAACAATACCTATCAAGCTAGTAATATTTATCTCTTAGTGTCAAAATACATTATGTCAACACCAACTATTGGAGCACAAGACTTGAGAGTCATGACATTGCGAACAAATGGCTGATTCTCTCCCTGCAAAGTTAGGATCAAGACAACAAAAAAAAAAAAAGTTAGGACCAAGACAAAAAAAAAGGAAAAAATTTATGCATTAAGGATTTAAAAATTGATTTAATGAAGATAAAAAATGATTTAACTAAAAAATAAATAAATTTTAACTAAAAAATAAATAAATTTTGGTTACCAATGTCTTACTTTAGAAGATAGTACATAAAAAATAACAAAAAGAAAAACTTGGAGGCCAAGAGAATAAATAGAAGATTTAATTAAATAGTTATAAAATTTAGGGACTAAAATGTAATACAGGCGTAACTCAGGTCTGAAAAAGAAAGAATTAGAAAGTTTGTGAATGAAATTACATTTTAATTGAAAAAAATGTGAGACAGACAAAAATAAAAAAAATTGCAACCTAGGCCCTCATAAAGGTAAGTGCTTTATAAAATGAGATAAAATTTAAAAAAGAGCAAATCATATTCTAAAAACAGAAAAAAAAAATCAAAATAAAAAAAAAACTACTGAACAATGACCCAAAACAAACTGAATTCAATCAATCCAAAACTAAGTTACTGTTTATCTAATAATACGAATGTTAATATTTAGAATATAGTAGTAATTGAGATGACCCATTTAATTGGCTGATGCAGTGGTAGTCTCATAGAGATGTAGGTGATGACAAAAAATGGTTGGCAGCAAGTGGGGAAGGTGAAAGTGAGATAATGGAATCTGAGGATTTATTTGTCTTTTGTGGGCACAAAATAAAATGGGAGATCATCATATTCATGTCACACTCATAGATCAGGATCACCGTAGCCGACATTTTCATGGGAATCTAATGCTTATTGCTCCTTACCATGCACATTACACTTATGGCCAGGCCACAGCCCAACCACCACTCTACTCTACCATACCATCAACATCACAATGGCATGTCCGATCCCCTCGGCCCCTCCCCTCCCCTCACCCCTAAACCCTTTAATATATTATTTTGCCTTCTCCCAGGCCCACCTCCTTTAATTTTTCCCTTTAATTAATTTGCCTTTGCTTTTCTTTTCTTTTTCTCCGTCAGACCCTAGCTAGCCAAGCCAGCTACCGATTTCATGTTTTGTGATCCGGGTGTGAAAGGTTTCATGGCTTTACCCTCTCTCTCTCTCTCTCATTTAAATACTTCTTAATTTGATAAAGGACTACAATATACATATAATCTAATGCCCCTAGTCAGTAGTATTAATATCATGTTTATTTTATTCTATTTATAATTATAATTTTATTTATAGGTTAATTGTTGTCTTCTAACTGCCAATACCTATGTAATTTGAGCATTAATATCTCTGAATTTTTGTTGCTGTCAATTCTCTAGTACCATTGAACACGTTATTTAGGGCAAGATATATATAGGTGTGTCAATCTTTGAAAAATGAGGCATTCACTTAATAAAACCAGTTAATTTATCACAAATGGAGTGGCTTTTTTGTATAAGTATGTGTGTGTGTGTGAAATACTAGTGATCAAACCACTAGAAGTAATTTACTCTTTAAAATTTATAGTATTAGAAGATATGTAAAGTAATTAGTAATTGGCAGCAATATTGGAACCTCAACGTGGATTGTTAGCCTACACACGCAACACATACATATGTACCGAGAATCAATTAGAACATAACGCGTTTGCTTGAGCGCCTGTTTATAGGAAGAAAAAGAAGAGGTTTTCGAATCTATCTTTTGCAAATTGATGAAGCTCCTTCTACGCAGTTTAAATATATATTAATTATAAGCTGAGATTGATATAACATAATATAATATAATACTAGCTAGCTAGTACAACATAAATTCCTTAATTCTTTTGTTACATGTGAAGATGGGGATAAAGACGATAAAAGGGTCTTTCGGCAAAAGAGCCCATGCAGCCATAAACTCTCTCACACACTCCCAATTCCCAAAGCAATTTGGTAGAACACTAGGCACAAACTCAAATTTGATGTGTAAATATTTAAACCCCATCTGGCTAGCTAAAGCTCGGAGCTAGCTAGCTACCAAATAAAGATCCATGTTACTTGTGCGTGAGTATACTTTTCTTTTTTCCTCGCATGTCCAACCAAAGTGCTTCATGCTAATTATTAAATATTAGCACATCCTTACATTTTTAATAATTAGGTCTTTAGCTTATTACGTGGCATATAGCCTTGTGGGCATTATTCGGATGAAATCCATAAAATAGAAAACACTTATTACATTTAGATAATAAAATGATTTGTTGTTTTTCTAATTTAGATGGTTTGGACCAAAAGTGAACTTCATGTTCAATTATCAAATAGGTTATTAAATCATACACCTAAAGCCAAATAAATCAAATACAGCCAAATAGTAATAAATATTCTACTATTATTTATATTAACCATATATACATAAAACTATTCTCTACTAATTTTAGGTTATATGGTGTTGATATTTATTTAATTTTGGGTATGAGATGTAAAATTTTGAATACTAATTATTTTTTTCATTTACTATGTGTCTAGATATTAAAAAGAAAAAAAAAATAAACCAAAAGGGTTATTCATATGGTTCAAATCAGGCCTAATATATAATTTAAATAATTTGAATACTTTAAAAAAATTAAAAACCAATTAAATAATTATATACAAATTTGTTACAAACCTAACGAACCGAATGTTTACTCCTAACTCCATCTATTACCTTGAAAGATAAACCTAAGGGATAATCTCTACCAAATCTAACCGGGTTAGATTAAATTCTATGATTTTAAACCTCTTCAAGTACAAAAAAAACTAAAATTAGTAGAAGTTGATGTGGAGTAAAAATATATTCATTAAAATCACAGAATTGTTTAAATGTGTGGAATGTTTATTACGGAGGGACCAGTCAAAGATTGTAGGGTTGCTAATGATTAAAGTTAGGAGAAGGTCTTTACAGAAATGGAAATGATATTTTAAGGAAAGGGAACAGAGGGGGCCACAAGAAGGAACATGAAAACAGTAAAGAAAAAGTGTTCGGATGGCAGGAAAGATAATAGAAAATACAAAAGATAAACAAAAAACCATGCAGCAAAAAAAAAAAAAAAAACATAAAAGCAAAAGCAGGGGTATGACGGTGTGCCAGGTAGATTTGTTCAGACTGGTTAGTTGGACCCTACTTCAAGTCATCGACTGTTGAACGATAAAAATTAAAAAGGTGTTTCTTTCGCTGCCTTTGGCTTTGGGTTCGCGATAAAAGAATTTTTGAGAAAGAGTGGCTTTTGTGGGCCAGGGAATTAGTTGATGGGCCCAATGGCCCAGGGCTTCGTCCGGCTTGTCATGTGAATTTGTCACGTAAATCATGCAAAACATGTACTCCCTCTGTCCCATAAATTTTGATATATTTGACTTTTTGTTGTATTTTGACTCAATTTTATTCATAATTTTTTTTATTAAAAAAAATATATTTAGAAACTACATATCTTGATTTATCATTCATATACAAAGATTTTGTATTTATATATTAAAATGTTGAAAATAAAAAATCATAGATTAATTGTCAAAAATAAATGGAGCAAAACTTTTGGGACGGAGGGAGTATCTATCTACACACACACACACACACACACACATATTAAGGTTCATCTTCATGCATTAGATTTTCAGTTGGTCTGTAAACATGTCACTTACACTCAAATTGTACATTATTCTTCAACTATTAGATTCAACTTAATTCATCTCTAATATGAAAATGCATTTAAAAATTTAAATTCTACAATGTTTTAGATGACAAAATATGACTGGACAATTTAAAGTCAAGTTTGTATTACATACAATTTTGTTCAAATTACAAGATATCATATTAGTTTTTTCGAACTATTTTTATAGATTTACTTATAGCTTTAGCAAGATTCTGTTTTAATGGATACAACTAAACTTGAGTGAGATCAATTTAGTGACTTATTTATCATTGAGTTCATAATAAAGCTCAGTTTAAATGGTCATGAGTTGATAAAAGTCTTAATTTTGCAAAAAAATAAAGAATGATTCTATCCTAAATGAAGATATCTTATATTTTGAACCTAAATGTTTGTAATTGCTAGCAGCTGTGGTGATTTGTTGATATATATAGTCATAGATGGTATGGTTGTCGATCGGTTGAAGCGTAATAGGAGTCGGTATTTGTGATTGATCGAGGGTTAAAAGTAGATAATTTGGTGAGTCATGATTAGTGGCTTTTCATTGGTGGGATGGTCAATGTGATGAGACGGAAATTAGGACTTGACCCTTAAAACACTCCTTTGGGAAAAGAACATACCGGGCCTAATTTCCTTTTTCGGTCATAATGAGATGGCCACTTAATTACTTAGTTATATATCCACTTAGTTAATTTCCCCCGTCGAAGCAAAACCTTTACTTCTCTTCGCCCCAGTAATATTACTCCATTTGTTTTGGTGAGGAGATTAGGAAACAGTAAAAAATTTATGCATGTTGTTTTCATATTTACTTTTTAATATTTTACATGTAAATGAATAAAGTTAGAAACAGTGGAAATTAAGCTAATAGTTTAAACAGTAATATGGTAAAATAAGTTATTAAATATAAAAATATTACAAAAATTTGAGATTTCGATACAAAATAAATATGTTTCAATAATTTAAGTGTAGAGGGAGTGGTTTATACGAAGCTAACTAATTAATTGGAACACTTTTAGCAAAGGTTTATTTTTTTTTTCTAATTCCATGCGTAATTAGTTAGAGCTAGCAGTAGAAGATCATCTAGTTTTAGGAGTACTCCGCAGTAACTACACGACGGCCACAGTTACTGTGTACATCAATGTAGGAAAGAGTGTACGTATATACTTTTGGGATTACCTAATTAATTAGGCTATACCCTAGGTCTTAATTAGTTATTATTATTATTTTTTGGCTACTCAGAATTAATTATGTATTTATGTTGAGTAGAGAAGGAGGAGGAGGAGGAGGAAGTGAGAGAAATGATTTGGACGGACAAACTATACGTGGAGCATTTGAGACGGGGCACCGCTAGGGAAAAAAGCAGTTCCATCATGTTTCACTAAAAGCATACAAATACATTAATTTGTGTATATTGTATGGATCTAACCAAGATTACGATACACACACACATATATTATATGCACGTTTATATATTATTCATATTAATTAGCTACCTCTTCCTAAACATATTTATTTAACCGCTAATTTAAATAAGGCTTTTCTTCTTTTGGTACATTAATTGGAGAGGGGCCGGATATAAAGATGGGAAGTACTATTGAAATCCTCGTCTTGGAGATGGAATATAGTTAAGGACAATCTCACTTGATCCAACATCCAGCTTCATCTTTTAAAGCACTGTACTATTTCTGCCCTGGACTTCATTTGGGAATATATATAAAATTTAAACTTAGTTTTATAGATCGAAATAATTTATTTATAGTTGAACTGACTTCTGAAAAACTCGATTGCTAAATTTTATGTTTAAATAGCTTTTATAATCTCTGGCGAAACTGTTGTTGTTTTAGTATATTACAAGTTAGAAGGAATATTAATTGGAAGGGAACAACTCATTTGAAGGATTAAGTGGGGTTCTTTTATCTTCACGGAGACTTGAACCTTGGCTCTTAGACTAGGGGTAACCGTAATGCAGTTACAAGGTAACCATTTGGACTACATTTGAAATGCGTTTGTAATTAATTTGTCTTATTTCATTTATGATATCTTGAAACCTAAGTTTATAATTGTTTTCAAGGTATATAGCTCAATCCACTTGGCCACAATTAGTAACGATTCTCATTTTCTAAAAGCAAAAAGTTATTATTTTTTTGGTACATGGGAGGGAGACCAATTGAGGAGTGGATGATTGAACTTTGGACCCCCTAATAAAGTCTAAGCCACTAGGCCAAGTACTACAGCAAGAAGGCTTGATTAGATCTAGTGCAATTGAACCAATAACGGATAACCAGGCTTTACAAGATCTTGAACCAGGTTTTGTGACCTGTTCTCTTAGCTAGTTCTAAATCTAAGCCGATAATTTTCTTCCAAGACTGCCCTGTCAAAACCAAAATAAGGAAAATAAATAGTTACTTAAAACCGGTTTTGATAGGCTTCTCTATATAGTGAAGGTTTCAGTTGTTCAAAGCAAAAAAATAATGCTTCATCTATTTGTAGATTGAATTGGCATCCTAACCTTAGTAGGATGGCTTCTTCTCTTGTCCGCAGGATGATTGAGCATCTCAATGGTATCTTATGGATGAATTCAATTTACTAGCTAGATCGAGGCAACTAAGTATGTTAATGGGTTGGATTTGAGTGACCTTAAACATTTTAATCACATCCTTTCTATCATTTGTTGGGTGAATAATTTTTATGTCCATATCCTACTCATTTTTAGATAGGTTAGATTGGGTAAAATCCATCCACCTGCTATATCTTTATAATTACAATTTTATTGAGTCGTGTTATATCTAAGCTTACATTTATTACTGTTAAAAACTTTTATTATACCTTATTTATTAAAGAACTCATGCTTGTTTTTAATTTTATATAATTTATCTATTATACTTTTATTTTCATCACATAATTAATACGAATATGTTATACACACGTGTGTGCACACACACACACACAAATGGGTCAGATGTGGAGCGGATAAACCTTAAATCTGCATTTAACTCAAATCCGTTGGCAGGTGAAAAAAGAAAAACTGTATTCAACCTAAACTCGATCAATTGCTAAAAAACTCAATCCATTGGATTTGATGCAACTGAATACCTGTTGAATTGGATATCCATTAACATCCCTAGAGGCAACCACTAACTAATGGAAGACTTATTATTTTTAGTTTTTTGAAAAAAAAAATGTTAAAATAGTGCAGATATATTGTAGACAATTCACTAGCAATCCTTGGTGTTGTGCTTCTCAATCTGACAAAAAGGACCCTGAGGATTAATGTAGGGCAATTAACTTTTAATTAAATAAAAAGGGTTGATCATTAATTGTGATTAAAGTTGGTTAATTAGTATGAGGGAGGGGGTTATATATAATTTATAGTATCGCGTGTTGTAGGTATGGACGGGAGGGTGCGCGTGGCCCGCAGAGGCTTCTCAAGAGGGGGTTTGCGATTTTTGTTAGTTTCTGAGCAGACAAAAGCAAAGAAGCTTCTTATCGTCGGGCTTCTAGGTTTCACACAATCCCTCACACATGGAATCTTCAAAAGCCACCCAGCCTCCAATTATTTATTTACATTTCCCCTGGCCCATATATTATTATCCCATGTAATAATATTTAATTTATATATATAACAAACAAGCAATCGTTTAAATATATAATAACTAAAGAAACATAACTCCTTTCTCATTACCATAAAGACATACATATTTAATCATGAACATAATATATTAGTTAACTTTCTTAATAAAAATAATTTATTGGTGACAATTAAATAAAGATTCTAAGGCAAGGCAACGAGATTTTTAGGTGATAGTGAGTCCAATTCACAAGTCCTAGTTAAGAACTAAATAGTTTATTATTTCGTTTACATTTCGATTTTGGAGCCATTATTGATGAAATTTGGTTTTTAGGCATACAATTTGCTTCTTGTGGTTTTTCTTTTACTAGATGATCCTGTAATGGGGTGACATATGTTTTAGTTTGTAAGAGTCTAGACATTAACGGGCGCCTTCTTTTGGAGGGGCGATCTACTGCTTGTCTATGTATTGCTTTAGCTTCTGATGAATATATGGCTAGGGTCCTTTCTAAAAGAAAATCTACAATTTGCCTCTAACATGTATTAGGATTTGATCTTTTTGGCCTAGCTAGCCCCAAAATTATCATAATTATGTCAATTATCCCCTAGATGACTATATAATTATTAACATAAATGAGTGGATCTTAATTGTACGGTCCTAAATGGGAAAAGAGCCTCATTGTTTTATAGTATCATTATTATTACATAATTGAATAGTTTTCACTAATTTCAAGAGATCAAATCTCCCATGCATGATGCATCGATCCATTACCAAGAAGCAAGAAGAGAGTGGAAATAAAGAAGAATATTTAAACAAGACCGCTTTTTTAACTCATCAGCTAAATGAATCCCGGCCGTAAACTCTTGTACTAGACAAATGAGGGTATACAAGAGTAAATGATCATCTTGTCCTCCACGGATTCCCTTGCTGAGAACACCCAATTAAATGGCAAGAAGAGTAATAATTTGGAATCCCAGGTGCTAACGTTTCTGCCCTGGATCGGTCCCAGGTCCCAATAGTGTGCTATATGGTTGGATGTCGTACAAGTCTGCTTGCCACTTTTCCTGTTCCAACATCGCATTCCTAAATATCCCCCTTCCCCTTTCTAGAAATAAACAGAAGCGATGGCACCGATGAGCCTCCCTCCCGGATTCAGGTTCCATCCGACCGACGAAGAGCTGGTGGCCTACTACCTTGACCGGAAAATCTCGGGTCGCACCATCGAGCTCGAAATCATCCCTGAGGTCGATCTTTACAAGTGCGAGCCCTGGGACTTACCAGGTACGTACACAGCTTAACTCGCTAGCTAGTCTCGTAATTTTGGTACAAATAATAAATCTAAAACTAATATACCAACCACCTACCCATGCGATTTATATATGCATGTTTTGTGTAATAACGAACAGAGAAGTCGTTCTTACCGAGCAAGGATATGGAGTGGTATTTCTATAGCCCTAGGGATAAGAAGTACCCGAACGGGTCGAGAACGAATAGGGCGACACGAGCCGGGTATTGGAAGGCGACCGGAAAGGACCGGCAGGTCCACTCCCAGAAGAGGGCGGTGGGGATGAAGAAGACATTGGTTTATTACAGAGGTAGGGCTCCTCATGGGATCAGAACCAACTGGGTCATGCATGAGTACCGATTGCTCGACTCCCCCGCCGCCGCCGCCGCCGCCTCATCATCAACTTCTTCTCTCAAGGTATATATATATACACATACATATATTCATCTAATATATATTCAGTACCCATTAATTTTCTCTTCTGCAAAACTGAAATTATATGATCTGTTTTTTTTTTTTCTTACTTCGTATTTAAAGAGCTGCACCAAAGATGTTGTTCATGACGGACCATTTTTTTTTAACGAAAAAGCCTATTACAGGCTATTATAAATATACATAAACAAATTAATTATTGGTATATATAAACGTTTTGTTTCTTAATTAATTAATTTCAAATTTTGATTAATATTGATAAAGAGCTATATATAGCATCGACGAAGCATGTTTTTCACGACCGGCCATCATCGAACAGTTGATGCTCCTGGTCTTTATTTCAGGTGTTAGCCTTTTTCTTCTTTCTTTTGGAAAGATAAACTAATGGCCCATAAACTAATTAAATGGCCCTCCAAATCCATGATGAATGATTTCAGTTAATATTGACTTGGCGTTTACTGGCTAGCCAGCTACTCTTTATCTTTTTCGTATTTGCTTTTAACAGATCTCTATTTGTTTTTAACAGATCTCTGTTGATTTTTTTTTTTTTGACCTTTTGCAATTGATGGTAATAATTAACATATATCAATATGCATATATATATCTAAACAGTAATTAGTTCTGATGATCAGATAGATAAATATTTATGATGAACAGTACTGATTCATTAATTTTATTTGTTGTTATAATTAATTAATTAATGCAGGATTCTTATGCACTATGTCGTGTGTTCAAGAAATCGATCCAAATTCCAAAGGCAAAGGAAGAGAAAACAGGAGAAATTGACGAGAAGGAACAATCATCAGTACTTGCAGATGATCAAACTGATGAAATTTCAGAGAGGGAAGCTGAAGATATTGATCAACACAATAAGAACAATTTCCACAACAAATTCCCGGTATCGGAGACTTCCTCTTCCGATGTCACACAAGGTACACCTACCGAAACCGCAATAATGGATACCGATAACTTCCAAGCTCCATTCACCTCCGACGAAGCCAATAGCTCCGCCCATCATATGCAATCTTACTTCGGTCTAAACTTCTCCTCTTCCTTGGTCCAGGTAATTAAGCTAGCATGTGTATGACTTGTATGTGTGTGTGTGTCTGTGTCTGTGATGAAATTAATAATGATATCTATGCGACGCCTAAAGTTAAAGAAAATACTACTAACTAAAGATGGTTGTATATTTCTAGCTAGGGTTAATTAGGCCATTGTCATATGGGCCACGGATTTGATTCTTATAATAATAATAATAATAATAATATATAGTCATTCTTTACTCTTTAGCCATCTTTTCATGTTGATGACATGATTATCTACTTTGCTAAGTCCTGCATCTACAGCAGCAATATTCTGCTTTATTGCCTTGCTTTATTATTAATACTTTTATAAATTCTTATTATTTTTCACCAATCAAAAGCTAGACTATATATGTGTGTCAGTGTGTGTGTGTGTAGGCTTCAAATTAATTCACACTTGAGAGGAAACTGAACACACATCAAAGTACAAAGTGATATATTTATATGGTAGATCATCAAAATGTGTTGGAAATGGGCCCATCAAGGGAGATTTTATGATCAGCTTCTATCTTTTTGATTGATGATCTTAATAAAGCTTTAAAAACCTCAACAACAAAAGAAAAAGAAAGCGTTTCAAGTGAAAGAAATTAAACTCTTTCCATAAAGCTCACTCACCCAGCTCCCAAAACCAAAAGATCTCTTGGACTGGCTCCAAATCTACTGGTTTTTTAATTTCCTTGCACCATCTTCTATAACTCCTTTTGACTGACTCCTCAAAACTGCATTGCAATTTTGGTAGCTTCCCACCCACCCCTCATTTTACCTTCCTGTTTTTAGCGTCATCTTTATATATACTATCACATCATCCCCCAATATCTCCCTTCACTTGCCCCAATGAACTCTTACTTTCTTTTCTTTCAATTCTTTCCCCCTCCGTTCATCAAAAAAGAACAGTGAAACAAAAAACCCTCTCCAAAATTACAAACCGACATTTGTTTTTATGTGATGAATATTCACAATTAATAATGATAATTAGCAGTATGTAGCATTTGATTATTTCGTTCGGGATAATATAAAAATTCTGATTGATTAAAATTAATTATACGTTTAACTATTGAATAAATTGATTAATCTCTTAATTAATTTGTGTTAATTCATCTTCAATTTTGTGCAGGATATGGAGATGTCAAGCTACACAAGCGGCCTGCATTACCAAGTCCCATATCCACCATTGGAACTTGAAGACTTCCCACAAATAAACATTTTCACATCATCAGCATCATTATCAGAGACAAAGCCAGAAAGCAGCATTGATGACTTCATCAATATGTATGACAAGTGCAAAGGCCATAACATGACGAATGGGGCTTTGGAAGAGATTTTCTCTTTATGTTCCTCTCAGGAAAACAATTCCATCTCCCTCTCCATGCAAGATTAATTTCAATTTTAATTGGCTAATCTAATTGGTTACTCTCAAATCAAGCTGCTTAATTAACAACATTATATTTACACATCTGTTTTCATAATTCCTCACATACACACACGTACGTATATGAATTAGTTACTTATTATTTCGTTTTTTGGGTTGGAGGGATAAGAAAACAAGAACTGTAAGGCTATGGGTTGGTTGGGCGAATAATCGATATTGGGGGGATTATTTTGCCAATGAGAAGATCGATGCGTGTATGGTATATAATATATGCCATGTCTTTCTTTTTTGTAATTTCCCCTAATATTGGGAATTTTTTTTTATTTGTAGCTGTTTTCTTATCTTGACGGGGTCAATTTTGAATGAAAAATTGGGCAACTTATTATTATATTTTTCAAGAAACTTTCATTTTCAGTCAAGTGTGCTTGCACTTACTAATGCTCCAATTTATCAACATTCAAGACTTGTAAGTGTTACTAAGAGGTTTAAATAAGATTTGTATTCGACTCTCTATCTCACTTCTCTCTTATGTTAAAAAATACACGCTCATCAACCTTTTATATTTTAAGCTATCCAATGTTAATATGTATAAAATTATAGCGATAGCGTCTATTACAGTAGTTATTATTATTATTATTATTATTATTATTATTATTATTATTAGTAGTAGTAGTAGTAGTAGTAGTAGTAGTAGTAGTAGGGATGAATTTAAAACCCAAAAATTAAATATTTGAAATTTTTGGTGTAATATATCTTGGTTTAAAATCTATTAAAAATGTTTCATTTTGGCCTTTTTCCAAATAGAATCACTAATCATACTTTCACAATATATTGGTCCTAACTTTTACTCCCCTAAAGATCATTTACTAATCACACATATAATTCTATAAATGTTAATTAAATTTCTAAAATTATTAACTTAAGTTATGATGCTATAATTATAATTTTATTTATATTTATTATACATTATATAATCAATATTATTTAGCATTTTATTTATCTATGTAGTATGGATTCAATGATTTTTCTTATATTCCCATGCATCACATATACATGCGAGAATGAAAATATATATTTCCATATAGGAATCTTTAATACATGTATATCTATATATATTTAATGAATAAATAAAACTAAAGATTAAACAATAAAGACTATCTTTCTATTCCATGAACAGGGAAACTAAATAATATAAATGCTATTTATAAATCCCTAAAATAGAACTACAAAGACTATTCTACTATTCCATCAACAAATTTTTATGGTGAAAGTATAAAACTTTTGCTCTTATCAAGCCAATTATTTATCTCATTCGTAAGGTAGTATA
The DNA here is from genome assembly GCA_039654915.1 of Aquilaria yunnanensis. Taxonomy (NCBI): domain Eukaryota; kingdom Viridiplantae; phylum Streptophyta; class Magnoliopsida; order Malvales; family Thymelaeaceae; genus Aquilaria; species Aquilaria yunnanensis. Next base: position 1,056,747 of record CM077597.1, on the reverse strand, counting down.
TAAGTTGTTAATCATCATGTCCTTCCATCTAAAGATAGTCTAACACTTTTGTCTTATCTTACAATGCTTCTTCATCAATAAGTTCCTTTTTATATTTTTTCTTCCACAAAAAAATGCCCAGAAATCCTATTAATTTTAAATAAATTTAAAGAAAACAATTTATATTTATTCAAACACCTTATGCTTACTCCATATCAACTATAACTTGACTTTTAGCAATTTCTGCTGATTTAATCAATTTGGAAATAGTTTCTAAATTTGTATTTCCTTTATCAATGTAAACAACTTTAATGTAAGCAACAATCTTTACTTTGATTTAATGTCATCTATTTCACTTTTGTAGAGGGCAATTTTTTCTTCTGCTTCACATCAACTATTTTATCGTGAATACATTGCAAAGATGTTCTTCTATCGCTTTTATTACAATTCATAAATTAGTAATCAGTGCACTACTAAAATTACCGACTTTACCAACTGCCATTTACCAACGTGCAGCAGCTGGTAAATTGAATTTACCAACTGCTGCATGTTGGTAAATGGCAGTTGCTATTCGATACGTTGGAAAATTTTTTACCAACGCGCAACTACTAACACGTTGGTAAATTCCAACGTGTACACGTTGGTAAAATACACGTTGGTAATTACCAACGGTCATTTAAACGACTCGGTTTCCATCGCGTAGATATAGTTACCGACTGCTGCGCGTTGGTAACTTACCAACTGCTGCGCGTTGGTAGATTACCAACTGTTGCGCGTTGGTAGATTTACCAACTGCTGCGCGTTGGTAGTTTACCAACTGCTGCGCGTTGGTAACCTACCAACTGCTGCACGTTGGTAAACTACCAACTGCTGCACGTTGGTAAATGGGTTACCAACTGCTGGCAGTTGGTAACTTACGAACTGTCAGCAGTTGGTAACCCATTTACCAACGTGCAGCAGTTGGTAGTTTACCAACTGATGCGCGTTGGTAAGTTACCAACTGCTGCGCGTTGGTAAGTTACCAACGCGCAGCAGTTGGTAAACTACCAACTGCTGCACGTTGGTAAATGGCTTACCAACTGTCAGCAGTTGGTAAACTACCAACTGCTGCACGTTGGTAAATGGCTTACCAACTGTCAGCAGTTGGTAACTTGGCAGTTGGTAATTACCAACTGGCGAAAGTTGGTAACGGTGCTGTTATAAAGCCGTTGGTACTGACCCTTCACGGAAGTTGGTTTAACATTTGCGCGTTCGTTATGTATAGTAGACGTTCCAGCTTTCGGTTCTTTCGTATTATTCCCCGTTTCAATCCACATTCAAAAGTAAATTACCAATTCAAAAGTACGCCCAACTTTACTCAGCAATAAACTTTACACAACTATGCCAACGTAATTGAAATAAAATATTCTCAACTACAGCATAATTACAGCAATAACAGATATGTCTGAAAGAAAGCATTCAACATTCGACGGCTTACACATTTCATAAATATCAAGTCAGTCTGATTTATGTCTAAAAATAATTATGTTGTCATGCTCTAATACAAGAACTACAGAAATGCGCTAACCTGTTGATGACGCCCATCACGGAGTCCTGACTATCTCCTCATCCTCTGACTCCGAGTCATCAGGATAATGTGGAACCGGTTGTGCTGGCGGCAATGGAAGGTTTAGCGAACGACAAATAATCTCCAACTGAGCCCGGTTTGCCTCCAATGCAGCTCTTTGAGCCTCCATCTCTGCTCTCTGTCTGCTCTGAATCCTCTCGAGCTTCCTCTCGTACTCCGCATCCCTTCGCGCAATCTCCTCCGCCATCATCTTCTGTACTTGCTCGTTGAATTGCGGTGTCTGTGTGATGTCGATAGGCGGGATGGGACCATGCTGTCGGCGTCCCGGTATAGCACACTGCTCAGATCCTAATCCAAATACCCGGCCTCTCCTTCTACCGCCAGATGCGGTACTAATGATTGCTAGTTCATCAATGGCCTCTATTCCATCCTCTTGCCATCAAGTTAAGTAAACTCATGTACAATATGATGAAGGGTAAGAACTGATAAGTTCAATTGAAGACAATAATTTAATCTTGTAGTTACAACATAAAAGTTGGGGTAGGATTTCCACAATAAAATCCTTTCTAGTGAACATTGCATAAGACCTTAGAATGTTTGAGCTCTCATTAAATCAGTATATATTTTGTTATATATACTGATCCTAAGTATTTAAGGTTTACAAGTTTAGGTATATTGTGTTGGGTTTAAGTGTAGAGGTATGATATAAGGTTAAGGTTAGGGTTAGGGTTAGGAAGAAGTTTGCGTTAAAGTCATGTTTGGTACAATCAGGATACCTGGATTTTTTCGAATGACAGTGATAACTCCTCTTCAGTGGTCCTAATTAAGTATTTGTTTTAATTTTTTCTCTATTGGTATCCAAATTTCTTTTGAGAGGTTGTATTTTTTCTGCATTATTATTGTCAGCTAACTATCCACATGGTTTTATTATAAGGAATAAAGTTTTATTATCAATACTTGTGGCAACGTCGGGTTTTCTGGAGTCGCCACCAATCTGTTTCACCTAGGTCGATTGGTCACCTTAAAATTGGTCTACGAGAGTTCGGGGATTCGGGAGTACGGTTACGTTAAAACAACTTTGTTAAAACGCCCAAAAATTGGTACCTTAGTTGATTTCAATTTTGTTTTGCTTTGCTTAAAAAAATTCAGTTAATTTTCAAACTAGAAATTTTAACTGAATTAATCGGATGTGGATTTTTAAATTAATACCGGTTTAAAAATATTTAGTAATTAATTTGTATAAAAATTTGATATTTCCGAACCATGGACTCTGCCGAGTCACCCGGACACGGAATTTTTAATTCCAAACCATGGACTCTGCCGAGTCACCCGGACACGGAATTTGACGAAATTTTAATTAAATACTTTAATTTCCATATCATGGATCCCGGAGGATTATCATAATATGGATTTTTTATCTTAATTTTATTCATTTAAAATTTGATAATAAAAATTTATTAAAAATCTTTAATTTACTATTCATTAATTAATTAATTATTATTTTTTGTCATAAATTTTTATGGAATTTTGGAAAAAATGTTGTCTAAAATTTTATTTTCCATTCTTTCTTTTTGAAAGATTTTTTAAAATAATTATCTAATCTTTGGGTCTAAAAATATACTTAAAAATAATTGATTTTTGTGGAATTGTTTGGTTATGATTTTTTTATAAAAAGGAAAAAAACAAAAGGTTGAATTTTTGTTATTATTTTTTTATTTTTTTATTTATTATTATTATTATTATTTTTTAGGAAATAAAAAGGATACGTTTTAATATTCCAATTAATGTTTAAAAATATGAAAGAAAACAAAGGATTGGGGCTTGGTAATAAAAATGGATTCTTGATTAGTCCTAAAATAAAGTTAATTATTCACATAAAAAAATTTCTTCTTATTGCTTTGTTATTATTATTTTTTATTTTATTTTTTATTTTATGGCTAAAGGTAAATTAAGTGAAATAAGTTTAACCAAAAAAATAAAATTGTTTGCATAAAAAAAAGGAAAATTAAAGGAATAAAGTGGATGTTTTCTTTTGTTTTAGTTTGGACAATCATTTAAAAAGTAAAAGATGTATAAATAACATATGTAAATAAAAGGAAGAAAAACACATAAAGCAAATAAAGGAATATTAAAAGATAATAAATAAAGTGGGGCTTTTTGGCCATCCACTTAAATAAATAATAAATAAGAGATATAACCATCCATTAATTATAATAATAATAATAATAATAGTAATAATAAAATTAGTAATTAATAATAATAATAAGAGTTAATAGAGTTAGTAAGTTAGTAATGATAATAATAATAAAAAGGTTAGATTATGTTAGTTGTTAAATGATAATAACAATAATAATAAAGGTTGTTAAATAATAATAATAATAACAATAAAGGTTAAGTTATATTAATAATAATAATAACAATAAAGGTTAAGTTATGTTAGTTGTTAAATAATAATAACAATAACAATAAAATTTAGTTATGTTAGCAATTAATAATAATAATAATAATAACAATAAATAGTTAGTAAGTTAGTGAGTTAATGATAGTAACAATAATAATAAAGGTTAGTAAAAATTAGCAAGTTAGTTGTTAGTTGTTAATAACAACAAAAAAAAGAAAAAAGGTTAGTAATAATAACAATAATAAACAAATAAATAAACAAGTAAAAAAAATAAAAGAGTTAATTAATTAATTTTCTGCAAAGACAAAATAAAAAGGTTAGTGACTTAATAGAAAGAAATTGAAAAGATGATGGGTGAAACAGGGGTTTACCCTTTTGAATTAAAATTTTGAATTCCTGGGAAAACGAAAACAGAGCACACGCGAGGGAGGAAGGGGGGGGCGACGGAGCGCGGCGACGGCGTGGCGGCAGCACGGCGGCGGCGTGACGAGACGACGACGGCGGAGTGGGGAGGCGACGGGCGACGGCGTGACGGCGTGACGGCAGCGACGGAGCAAAAGAGAGGAGGGACAGCGAGTGAAACGGAAGAGAGAGAAAGGAAGAAGATGGTCTGATCGTAAGAAAACAAAGTTTGGGACTTTCTGGGCAGAGGGAGGATAAGCTAGGGAATAAGGCTGTAATTTTATCTTTTTTTAAAACGGAGCTCTAAGCTTTTTTTCTATTTTTTTTTTGTGTTCAGCACAAAATTTGGGGGGCTATTTATAGAGGAAGTTTAGCTGAACTGTTGATGGATAAATTAATAAAAAATTTCAAACTTATCTTTTAAATTGGTAAAATGACAATTTTAGTCCTTTACGTCTCTCAGCCTCTGGATAAGTTCCTGAAGCTTCTGATTTTGACAATTTTGTCGTTTTCTGTCAATTGGAGCCAAAAACGTCGGCAGGCTCAAAATTTTATGTGACAAACTACCAAATGCTCCTGGAACTTTTAGAATTTGTCAATTTTTTCCGAAACTTCTCAATTTTGTCATTTTTACCTCAAACTTTTAATTTTTTGTCATTTTTTTCATGAAATTTTATTTTATTTCAAACATACACATATTCACACATATATCATTTTAAATCAAATTTTCACAAAAAAAAAAATATATATATTTTAAACTAATTAAATTTTTTTTAATAATAATAGTAATATATATTTTTTTTAAATTAATTTTTTTTAATAAAATTTTTTTCAAAATTTTAAAACACCCGGACGAAATTGGGTGTCAACAGCTGCCCCCCTTTGCATGCTTCATGGGACATGATGTATGCAAAGTCGTTACCAAATTTCGTCCGGCTTAGGTAGGCATTGAGAATGTTCTCGCCGCCCAAACAGTAAGGTTTAAGGAAAGGTCCTTAAAACCTCTAACGATAGGAAAGCTCCTATTGTTGTAAAATGGACTGATTGATTGATTATTTGTTTGAGGTTAAGGAAAGGTCCTTAGAACCTCTAACGATAGGAAAGCTCCTATCGTTGTAAGATGGACTGATGGATTGATTGTTTGTTTTAGGTTAAGGAAATGTCCTTAGAACCTCTAACGATAGGAAAGCTCCTATCGTTGTAAGATGGACTGATTGATTGATTATTTGTTTTCGAGGCAAAGGTTCCATCCTTAAAACCTCGGATTGATTGATTGATCTCGAGGCAAAGGTTCCATCCTTAAAACCCCGGATTGATTGATTGATGTCGAGGCAAAGGTTCCATCCTTAAAACCTCGAATTGATTGATTGATGTCGAGGCAAAGGTTCCATCCTTAAAACCTCGGATTGATAATTGATCTCGAGGCAAAGGTTCCATCCTTAAAACCCCGGATTGATTGATTGATCTCGAGGCAAAGGTTCTATCCTTAAAACCTCGGATTGATTGATTGATCTCGAGGCAAAGGTTCCGTCCTTAATACCCCGGATTGATTGATTGATCTCGAGGCAAAGGTTCTATCCTTAAAACCTCGGATTGATTGATTGATCTCGAGGCAAAGGTTCCATCCTTAAAACCTCGAATTGATTGATTGATGTCGAGGCAAAGGTTCCATCCTTAAAACCTCGGATTGATAATTGATCTCGAGGCAAAGGTTCCATCCTTAAAACCCCGGATTGATTGATTGATCTCGAGGCAAAGGTTCTATCCTTAAAACCTCGGATTGATTGATTGATCTCGAGGCAAAGGTTCCATCCTTAAAACCCCGGATTGATTGATTGATGTCGAGGCAAAGGTTCCATCCTTAAAACCTCGGATTGATTGATTGATCTCGAGGCAAAGGTTCCATCCTTAAAACCTTGATGATGAAAATTGATTATTTTCGAGGCAAAGGTTCCATCCTTAAAACCCCGATGATGAAAATTGATTGTTTTCGAGGCAAAGGTTCCATCCTTAAAACCCCGATGATGAAAATTGATTCTTTTCAAGGCAAAGGTTCCATCCTTAAAACCCTGATGATGAAAATTGATTATTTTCGAGGCAAATGTTCCATCCTTACAACCCCGATGAAAATTGATTGTTTTCGAGGCAAAGGTTCCATCCTTAAAACCCCGATGATGAAAATTGATTGTTTTCGAGGCAAAGGTTCCATCCTTAAAACCCCGATGATGAAAATTGATTATTTTCGAGGCAAAGGTTCCATCCTTAAAACCCTGATGATGAAAATTGATTATTTTCGAGGCAAAGGTTCCATCCTTAAAACCCCGATGATGAAAATTGATTGTTTTCGAGGCAAAGGTTCCATCCTTAAAACCCCGATGATGAAAATTGATTGTTTTCGAGGCAAAGGTTCCATCCTTAAAACCTTGATGATGAAAATTGATTGTTTTCGAGGCAAAGGTTCCATCCTTAAAACCTCGGATTGATAATTGATTCTTTTCAAGGCAAAGGTTCCATCCTTAAAACCCTGATGATGAAAATTGATTGTTTTCGAGGCAAAGGTTCCATCCTTAAAACCCCGATGATGAAAATTGATTATTTTCGAGGCAAAGGTTCCATCCTAAAAACCCCGATGATGAAAATTGATTCTTTTCGAGGCAAAGGTTCCATCCTTAAAACCCCGATGATGAAAATTGATTGTTTTCGAGGCAAAGGTTCCATCCTTAAAACCCCGATGATGAAAATTGATTGTTTTCGAGGCAAAGGTTCCATCCTTAAAACCCCGATGATGAAAATTGATTGTTTTCGAGGCAAAGGTTCCATCCTTAAAACCTTGATGATGAAAATTGATTGTTTTCGAGGCAAAGGTTCCATCCTTAAAACCCCGATGATGAAAATTGATTATTTTCGAGGCAAAGGTTCCATCCTAAAAACCCCGATGATGAAAATTGATTCTTTTCGAGGCAAAGGTTCCATCCTTAAAACCCCGATGATGAAAATTGATTGTGAGGCTAAGGAGCTTTCCTTAGGACCTCGAGCGAATTTATATGAAAGCAATTGAAATTGGAATAATTTTCTTCGAAAGTGTGAATTTTCATAATAGGCGAGCGCAAAGAATTAGGCTTCGATAAAACGAGTGAATCTTGATGATGACAATAACACTGACAAATTATGTAAAGGGAACGGATGTTTGGAATCAATATTCAAGGTTCATCTAATATTTTCTTCAGTAAATATAGATTCCCTTGTGAGATATGTCATCCGAATAAGGTTAAAGCTTAACTACCCCAAAATGTTATGCCTAGTAGACCTAATAGGATGCGTCTCAAGAGTAATAAAAATTACTCTTTACTCAGCCATTCCAACCTAAAGGCATTGTCCTATGGTTTTAATATCAGCATGGACGAAACTATCTTATAAAAAAAGAAATTCCCTGAAAAGAAAAACTGAAACGCGAAAGAAAATGCTGATAATAAAACTAAAGGACAAGAAAAACGGATCAGATCGCTTCTTTCTTCCACAATACTTCAACAGGGTGAGTAGAGGACCATTATGGGAGTGAACTGGTCGGGAAAGACTGTCGTGTCCAGTCTATCTGAATCATTGCTGGATTTGGTTCAGGAACAAAAGCTTGTATTTTATCTAGCAATTCTTCAGCAGTTGTTGCGGATATTATGATTCGCCGTGCCACTCTTGATATGAAATTCTTCTGCATAGCATAATCCATAAAAGCTATCAGACCTGTAAAGAAATTGTTAACATTTAAAAGCCCAATGGGTTTCTTATGCAAATTAAGTTGGGCCATGGAAGCAATTTGAAAGACTTCTCTCAATGTGCCAAAACCACCTGGTAGAGCGATAAAAGCATCAGCATTTAAAAGCATTTGTAACACACGCTCTTGCAAATTTTTAACCACTAATTCTTCTCCAATCGTGCCCCCAGAAATAAATTTCAGAGGTCCAGGGATAATACCCAGAACTTGACTTCCTCCTAGAGATGCTGCTGACGCTACACCTCCCATTAATCCGACACTACCTCCTCCATAAACTAAATGTATTTTTCGCTCAGCTAATACTCTTCCCAAATGGTTGGCTGCTTTTAAATACTCTTCATCTTTTCCAGGAAAAGCCCCAGAAAATACACAAATACTTCGGGATTTACGAGTTGGGGTTTTCTCCATTCCTATCCTTACCCTTGTGAGAAAAGAGGATATATTTATAGAGATGAAGAGATAAGGCAATAATTTTATTTTCAAGAATGGATACATTATTGCCAGCTATTCACAGTAGTCACGAGTATGACTTTGGTCAGGTATGGGTACACTATCATTAAAAGAGGAGGAAAATTTTCAAAATAGCTGCTAGCATGTACAGTAGTCACTACTGTAGCTTACGTCAGGAGTAGGTACGTGATTGTTGGAAGAGAAGGAAAATTTTAAAAAGTGGCAGCTATATACAGTAATCATAACTGTATCTCATGTCAGGAGTGGGTACATTATTGGGAGGATAATTTCAAAAGCGACAGCTAGCATGTACAGTAATCGTGACTTTGGTTCACGTTAGGAGTGAATACATTATTACCAAAAGGGGAGGAAAATTTTAAAAGCGACAGCTAGCACGTACAGTAATCGTGACTTTGATCCTCGTCTTCCAATGGCTTTGCGTCCAGTAATGGCTTTAATGCTTTCTATGAATCGGTGATTTGCATCTCATCTAGCTTTCTCATAAACTAGCAAACAGGGTCGTTTAGGGTCAGATTCCCAAGACTGTAACGGTCTCGTTCTTTTTGGAAAATTATCCATAATCCAACAACCTCAAATTGCACTATTCCGCAAGAATGCGCTTCAAGAACCTCTCGAATATCTTCTAGAGATTCCTTACGCAAGCCATTCTTAATGAATCTTATTCTATCATTACGATTTCTGGTGATTACTCCTGGAGAACGACATTTATTGCCGCAAATCCACCATCCACAATTATGACAAACGCCTAGCCTCTTTGCTCTTCTTTTTTTGGCATAAGCGCTTTTACCAAAGCCGGGCATACGGGGAAAGAACGCTTCTGGAACTTCACCAGCTGAACGAACCTTAGCTTCAATTAGCCACCGCACATTATCAGGAATGCCTTTGTGCATAAATACTCTGAATCGTTCACATCTAGCTTGATAAATCTTTTTAAGAACATTTATTGGGAAGGAAGGAAAATACTTTCGTAGGGCGGAAAGAGAAGACTCCATTGATGAAGGAGGCAAAGAAAGAAATTAGTGATTGTAGGAAACGAAAATAACTAACACATATTTATAGTGATGAAAGGGATAATGCGTTAATTACACTTACAGAAGCAAGTACATTATTGTCAAAAGAAAAGACAAATGACAGCTTATATGTACAGCAATCATGACTGTGGCTCTCATCTTCCACTGATTTATGTCTAGTAACGGCTTCAATGCCTTCTATAAGTCGGGGATTTGCTTCCCATCCAGTTTTCTCACAAACTGGCAAACAGGGTCATTAAAAGTTAGATTTCCAAGACTGTAACGATCCTGTTCTTTACGGAAAGTCCACCATAAATCCATAATTTCCCATTGCACTATTTCACAAGAATGTGTTTCAAAAGTTAATAGGATATCATCCAAAGATTCCTTACGCAGGCCATTCTTGATGAATTTTCTTTTATCTTCATGATTTCTGGAGATGTATCCTAAAAAGCGACATTTAGTATTACAATTCCATCGTCCACATTTATGACAGACACCAAGCCTCTTTGCTCTTCGCTTTTTGGCATAAGCGCTTTTACCAAAGCCGGGCATACGGGGAAAGAACGCTTCTGGAACTTCACCAGCTGAACGAACCTTAGCTTCAATTAGCCACCGCACATTGTCAGGAATGCCTTTGTGCATAAAGACTCTAATCCTTTCACATCTAGCTTGGTAAATCATTTTAAGAACATTTATTGGGATGGAAGGAAAGTATTTTCGCATGGCGGAAAGAGTAGAATCCATTGATAAAAGAAGAATTTGAGAGAAGAGATGAAGAAATCAGTTATTGTAGGAAACTGAGAGTCAGAGAGTATTGCATCCGCTACTTAACCGGAAAGAAGAACACGCATTTATAGTGATGAAAGGATAACGTGTTAATTACGCTTACAGGAACAAGTATATTAAAAGAAAAGACAAATGACAGCTTATATGTACAGGAATCATGACCGTGGCTCTCATCTTCCCCTGATTTATGTCCAGTAATGGCTTCAATGCCATCTATAAGTCGGGGATTTGCTTCCCATCCAGTTTTCTTACAAACTGACAAACAGGATCGTTTAAAGTCACATTCCCAAGACTGTAACGGTTTCGTTCTTTATGGTAAGTCCTCCATAAACTGATAATTTCACCTTGCACTTTTCCACAAGAATGCGTTTCAAGAGTCTCTCGGATATCTTCCAGAGATTCCTTACGCAGGCCATTCTTAATGAATTTTCTTTTATCTTCACGATTTATGGAGATGTATCCTAAAGAGCGACATTTAGTAATACAATTCCATCGCCCACATTTATAACACACGCCTAGTCTCTTTGCTCTTCGCCTTTTGGCATAACGGCTTTTACCTAAACCGGGCATGCGGGGCATAAATGCATCTGGAACTTCACCCGCCAGACGGACCTTAGCTTCAATTATCCACTGCACATTATCGGGAATGCCTTTGCGTGTAAAAACTCTGATTCTTTCACATCTAGCAAGGTAGATCTTTTTAAGGACTTTTATTGGAAAGGAAGGAAAGTATTTTCGCAGTGCAGAAAGAGTAGAATCCATTGATGAGAGAAGAATTTGAGAGAAGAGGGAAATGAATCAGTTATTGAAGGAAACTTAGATAACCGACTGGAAGAACATGCATTTATAGCGATGAAATGGATAACGTGTCGATTACACTTACGGGAGCAAATACATTATTAAAAGAAAAATGGAAAATTTTAAATATGATAAATTGTATGTACAGTGATTGTGACTGTGGCTCACATCTCCCACTGGTTTTACGTCCAGTAACGGGATTAATGGCTTCTATGAGTCGAGGATTTGCTTCCCATCCAGTTTTCTTACAAGCTGACAAATAGGGTCGTTTAATGTCAGATTCCCGGGACTGTATCGTTCTCGTTCTTCATGAAAAATGCTCCATAAATCGAGAAGTTCACGTTGCACAGATCCACAAGAATGCGTCTCAAGAGTCAATTGGAGATCATCCAATGAGTCCTTACTCAGGCCATTCTTAATGAATCGTATTTTATCTTCTCGATTATCAGAGATCATCCCTAAAGAACGACATTTAGTATTACAGGTCCAGCGTCCGCATTTATGACAAACGCCTAGTCTCCTAGCTCTTCGTTTTTTGGCATAAGAGCTTTTGCCTACACCAGGCATGTGAGACACAAATGCCTCTGGGATTTCACCTGCCAGACGAACCTTAGCTTCAATTAACCACCGCACATCTTCAGGGATTCCTTTATGCATCAGAGCTCTTAATCGTTCACAGCGAACTTGGTAGATCTTTTTGAGGATGTTCATTGGGAGAGAAGGAAAATATTTTCGCAAGGCAGAAAAAGTAGGATCCATTTTCTAGGAGAAAGTAAAAGAAAGGAGGGAGGAAATGATCAGTTATTATGGGCAACTGAGAGAACCGACTTGAGAGTCACGGAGTACCGTATCCGCCGCTTAACCGGAAAAGTGAATCCTACTTTATTTTGATGTGATAGATATTCCATCCAGCTGACGTCGATTCAGTCCTTGATTATTGAATCCATTGTCCGCTTTTGACAAAGTTTCAACGACAATATTTCTTGATGTCTGCCTTATCTTTGACCACAGCTATCTCTTATCTTGGATGCTGCTAAGCTGGCATCAATCCTGTCCTTCCAGGTGTAGCCTCGATTATTGAATCAATTGCCAAGCTTTTGACAATATTGTCTACTTTATCCTTTTTGATATCTGCCTTATCCTTGGCTATAGCTATCTCTTATTTTGGATACTACTAGCTGATGTCAATCCTGTCCTTCCAGGTGTAGTCTCGATTATTGAATCAATTGCCAGGCTTTTGACATATTGTCTACCTTATCCTTGAATTCCTGATGCGGGTTGGTCCCGCATATTAGCTGTGTATCCAGTGATAGATTGGTAAGAGCTGATATTATTGAGATCTCAGCTTATACTGCTGTAACGGTGCGGTGGATGTGTTTCCCATTTGATTCCTATCGTGTAAAAATCATGCATGCATGATGTGAAATGCATGAATGCAAAGCATGTGTAATTGATGGTTCTTTTTTTTTTATTTTTATTTTTATTTATATTTATTTTTTTATTTTTTATTTTTTTTGGATTGATCTAGTTCTTCATATCTTTGCTTTACTGGATCCTCTTTATAATTGCCTTCTTGGACTATCATTGAATCTCTTTATGCTTTCCAGCTTTTGTTCACTGCCTCAAAAGCCCAACTCTTTTCAAAATCCCCTTTCTTTGACTTGTTCTTGAATTTTGGCCTCAATTTCTTTAAAGTTGGCCCGCCTCATAATTTATATCTCTTTCGGGTACTCATCCATTGTCATGGATTTGATACCATCAAAGGCTTTACTTTCAATGTCTGCTTTGCCCATTTTCTTCTGGCCGTGCCGACACTTGTTTACCCCCATGTTACAGTCCGAATGATTGCTCTTCCTTAGACTCAGGTTCTGATCCATAAGACTTGCCCCCTTGTCTATTGAGCTTCTTTCTTGGCAGTACTTTTCTTGCGCTTAGTAGAGACTACTTTGCCCCCTTGATTATGGTGTTTATGTGGAAAGAGATATCATCTCGCCTTTGATTTAACAGAAGGTTGAGGATTTCTAGACCTTTGTGATGGCACTTGATCGTAAATTTCTCTTACAAGAACCACATCTTATTAAAGAAAGACTCAAGCTATCTCCTTACTTTTAAGTCTACATACATTAATGAATAATGGTTTGGCCTTAAAGAAAAACTTTCATCAATTTTCAAAGCTTGACAAAGTAATTTACGGTCTTTGTTTTCAATTAAAATGTCCTGCCATTCTTCCCTTTCCAACTCGAAGACATAAACTGTGCAAGGCAATAAGGTAGAAACATGATTCACAATAATAGCCTTTTAACTGAATGAGGATGATATCGAGAGGTAAATGTTAGGTGTGAGGAAAGTTAAGTTTGAATGTTTTTTTTTTTTTTTGTGGCAGTCTTTTAGCTGAATGAGAATGATATTAAGAGGTAAATATTAGGTCTGAATAAAGTTAAGTTTGAGTGGTGTGAAAGAAGGGTCTTTTAATACTACTCGTGAGCAAATTTGATTATGGTGAAAAACTCAATAGTGATGACCTCAAACTTGCCACTCTTTCCAGAAAGTTAGACCTCATCTGTTGCCCCCCAACTATTGTGATCTTTATGCATGCTTGGTTTGAGGGTTGCTTTTGTGTTCTAAACCGCCTTTGCAGGTTTTCAGTCTAGAATCCATAGCTCACTTTTTTTCTTTCTTTTTTTTTTTTCTAGTTTGAGCCCTTTTTCCTCTTTTTTTTTTTTTGTTTTTTTATTTTTTTGTGTGAGCTATGGTGATAACATACTTGATAATTCTCTTGAAGTGAGATGACTCAAGTGGCCTTGCTTGCTCGTGCTTGTTCTTAGTTCTTTTTGGTTTTGAATTTTCCCTTGTTGGCTTTTTGGTGGAAGGGATGAACTTTTTCCTTTTCGGAGTTTTTGTTACAGAGAACCGAGATCATAGCCTTTTTGAAATGAGATGATTCAAGTGGCCTTACTTGCTTGTGTTTGCTCTCAGTCTCGCTTTTTTTGGTTTTGAATTTTCCCTTGTTGGCTTTTTGATGGAAGGGATGAACTTTTTCCCTTTTTTTTTTGGAGTTTGTGTTATGGAGAACCGAGATCATAGCCTTCTTGAAGTAAGATGACTCAAGTGGCTTTATTTGCTTCTCAGTCTCTTTTTTTTTTTTTTGGATTTTTTTTTCTTGTTTGGATTTTCTCTTTAATGGCTTTTGATGGAAGGGAGGAACTTCTTTCCTTTGTTGGAATTTGTGTTGTGGAAAACTAAGAATTTTTTTTTTGTATTGAGCATTTGTGAGAATTGGGAGGCCACTGAAGTCATTTAATATGAGAGCTAACTTCTTTGGAAGTTAATCCCGGACTCCTTGCAAGGATGTTGATAACCACTGTGAATTCTTTTTGAGGGTTAAGGTGCAACATATGAAATCCTTCTTACTAGATTTGGCAGCACTTTCAAGATCATTACTATCAAATTTTCCTTAACTTTTTATTTTCACCCACGAGTAGTATCATTTAGAAAGCAAAGTATGATAGCAATAATGGATAGTATAATGGAAAGGAGTGAGAGATGGATGTAAAAACAGAATTTTTGGTAAGAAGTGATAGAATGTGTAGGTGTAATAATTGAATTTTTGGTAAAAATTGGTACAATATGTAGATGTAATAATGGAATTAAAAAGTGGTATAATGTACACGTAACATCTTTTTGTTAGAGAACAAAAAGAATTACCAGTTGTCAAAAAGTAAAGTGTGATGGCAATAATAGATAGTATAATGGCAAAGAGTGTAAAAATGGAAAGTAGTAGAATGCACGCATTACATCTTTTTGTTGTACCAGAAAGAATACCAGGTGTCCATCTAACAAAAACTACACCCTAGATTCTGGACTAAATCTAGGAGATTTTTACTATTAGATTACTTTTGCAAGCTTTCAAAGATACAAGTTTATTCAAAGGATTCCCTGTCATTCGAAAATGTATGCGGACTGTTAGGTCAGATCTGACTTGGAGCCCTTCCAAAACCAATGTAATTCCAGCTCAAAATCTTCACTTTCAATTATCAATCACATCATGGCCTAGCAACTTAGACTCGACCAACTGTTGGACCTTGAGTTTCAGCACCACAGACTTTTCAGTTACATTTGGGATTTGGGTCACACCAACTTGGAAGAGAAGGTCACTTGGCCTTTGCTACTATTGATATAGATGATAGCAAAATGCCTTCTTCAGCAAAGACTGTGATTAACTTTCCTTCAAAAATGAATTTCATTTTTTGGTGTAATGAGGAGGGAATTGCTCCGGCCATATGAATCCATGGTCTTCCCAACAGACAAGTATAAGAAGGATTAATGTCCATAACTTGGAATGTGATATGAAAGACACAAGGGCCGATCTCTATTGGCAGCTCTATTTTTCCGACGACATTTCTATTCGTCCCGTCAAATGCTTGAATAGTGATATGACTGTAGTTGAGGTATGATGAGTCTATACCAAACTTGTGTAAGGTCTCAATTGGCATTATGTTTAGAGCTGACCCATTATCAACAATAACTCTAGTCATAGTTCGATCTTTGTATTTAACCGAAATATATAGAGCCTTAGAGTGACCCCTTCCTTCTGCTGGTATCTCATCGTCAGTGAATGTGATGAGATTCTGTGCGGTGATGTTGTTGACGAGGTGGTCAAAATTATTCACTGAAATATCTGGCTCAACATAGGCCTTATTCAAGACTTTGAGGAGGGTTTCTCGATGAGCATCAGAGCTTATGAGTAGTGAAAGTATGGAGATCTTTGTTGGCAGGTGGTTTAACTGCTCCACGGCACTGTACTCACTTTGCTTCATGAGTTTGAGGAACTCAGTAGTTTGTTCATCTGTCACCTCTTGAGACATCTTTTGCTCTTTAGATGTATCTGTATCTAGAGGCTCACTTGTTGGGTCTGTGACGTTCTTATCTTGTCGAAGCTTGTACATTTGTTCTGGAGAGTAACATGGACCACTTCTAGTCATACTCCTAACTTCTAACGGAGTTGATGTGATGTTGGAAGTGTAATCATGGCTCCATGGAACAGCCTTGTCTGATTTGTAGAGGAATGACCTCGGGACTCGAGTTCTTAAAGGCTTGACAATAGATTTTGAAATTGGTATAACTAGTGGTTTTGGCGTAGTATTGACTTCCCGTTTTTTAGTGATCACATTTACATCATCATCTTTATCCGACGTAGAAATGATGAGTTGGGATGAGTCCATGAGCCTTTGTAGACTTTCACGGAATTCTGAGCATTCTTGGATAGAATGACTTTTACTGTCATGAAAGTCACACCAGTCCTCATCTTTGACTTCTTCATGTTTAAAAGAAGACTTCCGGATGATAACCCCTTCTTTTAGAAGGCATGAATATACATGCTTAAGAGGGGTTATGATATCGTTGACTGACTTCTTTATCGGCTGGTGTTCTTCTATCATATTGACTGATTTTGCTTGATGAGGCGGCAATGGATTGTGAGTGACGTTTGGTTCATCGGAAAAGTCCAACCACTTTGACTCGATTAATTGTTGAACTATACGCTTCAATGCCATGCAGTTTTCCAAGCCATGGCCTGGAACGCCATCATGATATGAGCAGGTAATGTTAAGGTCATACCACCTTGGATATGGGGGTTTGAATGGCTTTGTAGGAATTGGACGGATAAATTGTCTTTCGATGAGTTTTGGGTATAACTCAGTATAAGTCATGGAAATTGGTGTGAAAACTTCTCTTGGTCTTGGTGTAGGTACTGGAGGAGTAGGAGCAGGTGGCCATGACTGATTAGGTCTGTTAAAAGGATAATTGTTGGGCCTATTGGAAGGATAATCATTGGGCCTATTTGGAGGAAAATCATTGGGCATATTTGGAAGGTAATTATCGGGCCCATTGGCAAAATAGGATAGACGAGGTCCGATAGCCACCGTATCCACGAGGGGAATCCTTCTTCCGCGTCCTATTTGTTGTACTTCGTCATCTTTTCTTCTGGATGGTCCTCCTCTTTTCATAGGATTATTAAAGGATTCAGCAATATTCCCAGTCCTAATCTCATGCTCGATTCTTTCTCCAGACATGACAATGTTAGAAAAATTAGTTGCCGAATTGCCAATGAGTTCGTCATAATATAGGTACTTCAGTGTCTGGACAAACAAAGTGACCATTTCTCTTTCTGTCATGGGTGGCTGAACTTGTGCTTCTTGAATTGCTTTCGCCTTGATTAGCTCGATCAATTGTCTCATTTGTTCGGCCATACTTTCTATCTTGGACTCTATCTTTATGAGACGTCCTTCGATTTGTTCTGCCATTAATTTTATTTGGAGCCGAATTGAATATCGGTGTCGAGGTCCAATTTTATCCTTTTAAAAGTAAGGTATATTTTATTAGATCCTATGTGTATGTGATTGATGCAATGGATGCATGTAGGAAAAATGAGATTATGTTTTTATCAGACTTTGTATACACGTGATTGATGTAATGGATGTATGCAACGAGATTATGTTTTTATCAGACTTTATATGCACGTGATTAATGTAATGGATGTATGCAATGAGATTATGTTTTTATCAGATTTTATATGCGTGTGATTGATGTAATGAAATGCATGCAATGAGATTATTTTTATCAGACTTTATATGCACCAATATCATGGAACTTCAAGACTTTTAGTTGTTATTAAAAAGACCAAAAAGTTAGCATAGTTTGATGCGTGGTTTTGATGCATGAGGAATATTTGCACAAAACAGAAGTATAACAAAAGAAAGATAAGTTTATTAATAACTTAAATAGCAATTAACAACTCATGAACTATTATGGAAAAATGAGTTAAAACCATAAATACGAAAATAAAAGTGTAGAGCAACAACACAGCATAACAAGGATATGCTTATGGCGTTGGTAAATGGGAGGAATACTATGGTTAGTTCTATGGTTAAGTGGGGAGTTCTATATGCATAAGGTGGCTTATCAAAAAGGCAAGGGATAGTTCCCGAATCCCGTCACTAAATTATAGTGACGGCCCGATTCCTTACCCTCTAGGGTTAATGTAAGGAATGGATTAATTCGAGTCGTAGCTTTTCGTGGGCCCATGCAGAGACTAACCGTCTCAGAAGGCAATACACTACTTTGCTACTTTGAAACCGGTGAAGGCTTGGAGACCATGGCCTCACAAGGACAACAACACCAATTCCGCTTAGAAAGAATCGTGTTCGATTTAAGTAAGCTCGGGTATAGAGCTTCATATTGTGAATCCATAATGCATGTTTTCGCTAAGTAAATATAGCATATAAAAATCCACATAATAAGCAAAGTAAATTAAAACAAATCAACTTTAGGCTCGACTCACTAACGTCGACTCCCCAGTGGAGTCGCCATGCTGTGGCAACGTCGGGTTTTCTGGAGTCGCCACCAATCTGTTTCACCTAGGTCGATTGGTCACCTTAAAATTGGTCTACGAGAGTTCGGGGATTCGGGAGTACGGTTACGTTAAAACAACTTTGTTAAAACGCCCAAAAATTGGTACCTTAGTTGATTTCAATTTTGTTTTGCTTTGCTTAAAAAAATTCAGTTAATTTTCAAACTAGAAATTTTAACTGAATTAATCGGATGTGGATTTTTAAATTAATACCGGTTTAAAAATATTTAGTAATTAATTTGTATAAAAATTTGATATTTCCGAACCATGGACTCTGCCGAGTCACCCGGACACGGAAGTTTTAATTCCAAACCATGGACTCTGCCGAGTCACCCGGACACGGAATTTGACGAAATTTTAATTAAATACTTTAATTTCCATATCATGGATCCCGGAGGATTATCATAATATGGATTTTTTATCTTAATTTTATTCATTTAAAATTTGATAATAAAAATTTATTAAAAATCTTTAATTTACTATTCATTAATTAATTAATTATTATTTTTTGTCATAAATTTTTATGGAATTTTGGAAAAAATGTTGTCTAAAATTTTATTTTCCATTCTTTCTTTTTGAAAGATTTTTTAAAATAATTATCTAATCTTTGGGTCTAAAAATATACTTAAAAATAATTGATTTTTGTGGAATTGTTTGGTTATGATTTTTTTATAAAAAGGAAAAAAACAAAAGGTTGAATTTTTGTTATTATTTTTTTATTTTTTTATTTATTATTATTATTATTATTTTTTAGGAAATAAAAAGGATACGTTTTAATATTCCAATTAATGTTTAAAAATATGAAAGAAAACAAAGGATTGGGGCTTGGTAATAAAAATGGATTCTTGATTAGTCCTAAAATAAAGTTAATTATTCACATAAAAAAATTTCTTCTTATTGCTTTGTTATTATTATTTTTTATTTTATTTTTTATTTTATGGCTAAAGGTAAATTAAGTGAAATAAGTTTAACCAAAAAAATAAAATTGTTTGCATAAAAAAAAGGAAAATTAAAGGAATAAAGTGGATGTTTTCTTTTGTTTTAGTTTGGACAATCATTTAAAAAGTAAAAGATGTATAAATAACATATGTAAATAAAAGGAAGAAAAACACATAAAGCAAATAAAGGAATATTAAAAGATAATAAATAAAGTGGGGCTTTTTGGCCATCCACTTAAATAAATAATAAATAAGAGATATAACCATCCATTAATTATAATAATAATAATAATAATAGTAATAATAAAATTAGTAATTAATAATAATAATAAGAGTTAATAGAGTTAGTAAGTTAGTAATGATAATAATAATAAAAAGGTTAGATTATGTTAGTTGTTAAATGATAATAACAATAATAATAAAGGTTGTTAAATAATAATAATAATAACAATAAAGGTTAAGTTATATTAATAATAATAATAACAATAAAGGTTAAGTTATGTTAGTTGTTAAATAATAATAACAATAACAATAAAATTTAGTTATGTTAGCAATTAATAATAATAATAATAATAACAATAAATAGTTAGTAAGTTAGTGAGTTAATGATAGTAACAATAATAATAAAGGTTAGTAAAAATTAGCAAGTTAGTTGTTAGTTGTTAATAACAACAAAAAAAAGAAAAAAGGTTAGTAATAATAACAATAATAAACAAATAAATAAACAAGTAAAAAAAATAAAAGAGTTAATTAATTAATTTTCTGCAAAGACAAAATAAAAAGGTTAGTGACTTAATAGAAAGAAATTGAAAAGATGATGGGTGAAACAGGGGTTTACCCTTTTGAATTAAAATTTTGAATTCCTGGGAAAACGAAAACAGAGCACACGCGAGGGAGGAAGGGGGGGGCGACGGAGCGCGGCGACGGCGTGGCGGCAGCACGGCGGCGGCGTGACGAGACGACGACGGCGGAGTGGGGAGGCGACGGGCGACGGCGTGACGGCGTGACGGCAGCGACGGAGCAAAAGAGAGGAGGGACAGCGAGTGAAACGGAAGAGAGAGAAAGGAAGAAGATGGTCTGATCGTAAGAAAACAAAGTTTGGGACTTTCTGGGCAGAGGGAGGATAAGCTAGGGAATAAGGCTGTAATTTTATCTTTTTTTAAAACGGAGCTCTAAGCTTTTTTTCTATTTTTTTTTTGTGTTCAGCACAAAATTTGGGGGGCTATTTATAGAGGAAGTTTAGCTGAACTGTTGATGGATAAATTAATAAAAAATTTCAAACTTATCTTTTAAATTGGTAAAATGACAATTTTAGTCCTTTACGTCTCTCAGCCTCTGGATAAGTTCCTGAAGCTTCTGATTTTGACAATTTTGTCGTTTTCTGTCAATTGGAGCCAAAAACGTCGGCAGGCTCAAAATTTTATGTGACAAACTACCAAATGCTCCTGGAACTTTTAGAATTTGTCAATTTTTTCCGAAACTTCTCAATTTTGTCATTTTTACCTCAAACTTTTAATTTTTTGTCATTTTTTTCATGAAATTTTATTTTATTTCAAACATACACATATTCACACATATATCATTTTAAATCAAATTTTCACAAAAAAAAAAATATATATATTTTAAACTAATTAAATTTTTTTTAATAATAATAGTAATATATATTTTTTTTAAATTAATTTTTTTTAATAAAATTTTTTTCAAAATTTTAAAACACCCGGACGAAATTGGGTGTCAACAATACTATCTTATGACATAATATAACCATTTCCACTAAAGCAGTCCAACTAAACCATAACTACACCTATTACCATGAACTTATTTAAATAATCATGCCATAAAATAATATACACAACGCACAAAGTAATTACATATTGACTATAATACAGAAGAAAAAATATGCATAGATAACAAATAATTAACATAAATTTCATATTCAAATCTAAAGCCACAGTGTTCAAACCATAGTGAGAAGTATTTCCGTTTTATTACCAATATTAGTAATTAAAATAATTTCCCTTAAAATCATCCCGTTCCGCATATACACGAAAAGAATTTTAAACTAACCTCGAACGACAGGAGAAAGAATGGGTACTTCTTCACGCTAGACAGATGCAGGGAGGAACTGAAAAAGGGGGGGAAAATAACTTAATATACTGGTAATATAAGAAATTTCTTCAAATGAAACTAAGTATCATTAATGTACACGATCAATTTAAACAAAATACGGTACGGAGATTATTATTTGTTTCATTATAGTTATGTATAACCGTCATGTCATTATCTTTTCTCTCTTAACGCATCATGTATTTTAACTTATGTATACCCGTTTTAAATTGAGAATTTTTTTTTTTAAATAATTGATATCTTTCTCAATTTGCTAATAATTTCTATATCTATAATGGATTTTAATTTTTATAAACCAATACATAATGCTTGTAGGAATATTAATATTAACTTGTTTAACATTTTATTCATTTTTCAATTACTTCAAAAATAGAAGTATCATTTTTTTTATAAAGAAATTAGCAAATCTAATTTTTATTTTCAAAATTATTTTTCACCATATGAAAAAAATATATAAATTCTACAATATGTTGTCATTGGAAAATGTAAATATACTACCTAAACAAATCACTTAAATCTAATTTTTCCATAAATTCTAATTAATCCCGAAAAGAACAAAAAATTGTCAAAAAATGCACATAAAATTCACAATTAGAATGGGTAACCTAAAAACTAAATCTCCAACCAAATGCAACACAAAATAACAAATATTGCATATATTTCAAACCAAATTAACACAATTCAATCCGAAAATACGTAATTATTAAGGAAAAAAAAAATGGAAATAAACGCGGTTACCGCAAAACAAATTCCGACTTCCTTCAAACACCTCCAAATCGCTTCAATCCTGCAATAAAAACCAACATCTTCAACCCATTATCAACCAAGAAGCTTAAATAGGGAGAAATACATCAAAAAAACGAATTCAAAATTCGGTGGAAAAAATGTTTAACCTTCGGATCTAAAAAAACGACAGTAGATCGACGAATCTCTGACCTCAAAGAAGAAGTTTTCGGTCCCAATCGACACAAACAAGTGAATGTGTGTGATGTGTGAGGTTGGATTGGTGCGGACGCGCGAGAGAGATACAGTAGAGAGAGAGAGAGAAATGCGCGCAGGAGGAAGAAGAAAGAACAGGGACGAGCCGCGACGCTGGGGGGGGGGGGGTTTTAAAATTTTTTTTTCAAAACGCACCGTTTCACTAAAAAAAAAAAAAAAAAATATCACCATCTGCTGGAAGTTGGAATATTACCAACGGTTTACACGTTGGAAAAAAAATTTTTTTTTTCCACTTACCAACGCGCGCACGTTGGTAAATCACCCTTTGAAAAAAAAAAAAGTTTTACCAACTGCTGGGAAGTTGGAATTTTACCAACGGCTAAGGCCGTTGGTAATTACCAACGGTTTGCACGTTGGAAAAAAACAAATGTAAATTTATTTTTAAAGCACTTACCAACGCGTGCACGTTGGAAAATATTTACCAACGGCTAGCCGTTGGTAAATTATCCTTTTTAAGAAAAAAAAAACTTTTACCAACTGCTGGGAAGTTGGAAATTTACCAACGGTTTGCACGTTGGAAAAATTAAAAAAAAACTGTTAAGGTTTTTGGAAACCATCACCAACGCGTGCACGTTGGAAAATAATTACCAACGGTTCTACGCGTTGGTAAATACCAACGGCTATGCCGTTGGTAAATTAGCAGTTGGAAAAGTAGGTTTTTTTAGTAGTGGTGGATACCATGAAGAAAGTGATTAAAAAACTCACAACCTCAAGTCCTACAATTGATTTAATAGCTATATTTTTTTATCTATTTTCTACAACACAACAGTTCTTCACTTTTATACTTTCTTTTTTCATAAATAAAGCTGATCTTTACCATCTATTTATAAAATGTATTAGTATATAAAATAGTTGTCTTATATTTTTATGTGTTGATTAAAAAAACATATAAAATTTATTACGTTGCTAAAAAAATCATCTCATTTTAACTTAAATTTTGAACTTTCTATAGTAATTAATAATCAAGATAAAATTTATAATCAGATAAACATAAATTTTGAAATATTAAAAAAATACTAGCCCCATGCATCACATGAGCATTCTTAACTAGTTAATTATAAACAAAAGCTTAATTAGATAGCAATTAATACTCGACTATGTTCGCAAGGCATGAGCATGCTTAACTAGTTAATTATAAACAAAAGCTTAATTAGATAGCAATTAATGCTCGACTATGTCCGCAAGGCAAAGGGCAGGTGGTAGGGGCATATATATGGCTTCCGCGGCAGCGGCCGAATCGTTCAAACCTTCAAACGGGCGTAGTCCCCAACAACCAAAGAAAAAAGAACACAATCGCTTGACCATAATAACATGCCCCAACAATCAAATTATTGTTTCACTTAGAAGATATATAGATATTGTTTTCTCAAGACAAAAAAAAAGGTATATTGAGATTTGCAAGAAAGAGAAATGTTTTTTTGGGGGTTCAGGTGGGGCATTTAAAAATTAACTACCAGTTCATTTCAATTTTTTACTTCCCTATTAACATGTTTTTGTAAGTTCCAACAAAGTGATATCGGGTCCATCTCTTTTTTTGTCTTCTCTGTCCTTGAGTAAACCCATCCCAATTGCCTCAGCCTCGCTGTTCCTCCACAGTCACCTACGGACCATCGATGGCAAAATCGGCTAGCTCCAAAATTAGCCTAGTATGCATCTCGACGGTCGAAGGTAGTAAATTGGAAGCACCAAGACAGGAGCTATGAGGGAGATGAATGGCAGAGGAGCTTTTTTCCTCTGTTTTGGACAGAGATGTGGAAGAACAAGTTAGGAGAAAAAACTAAAATAAAAAACCAAATTCGATACAATAAATCTGCAAAGGGGAATTCAACCGGCTTTGGCCGAGGATTTTGCGTGGGACTGTGAGTAGATCCGATCCGATTTTTCCTGATTCTTTCAATCGGATTCAGTTGGACGGACAAGTCGGAGTCTTGGGATGGGGACGGAATTGGCAGAGGACGAATTTCGTTGGAGCACCGCCTAGGATCTCCTTGCTTGAACTAGTGTGCTTGATCCACTACACTAGCTACAGAATGTGAGCTGAGCGGTGAGGAAGAGCAAGGCGGAGGTGGACTGGGGTGGAGGCAGAGTGGGGCGAGGGCTGAGAGAAGATAGGGTGAGCGGAGACAGGGGTGAGCGAAGACAAGGCGGTGAGGGCCGAGTGGAGACAGGTCTAAGCGAAGACAGGATGGCGATGTAATTTTAAGTAATTTTGAGGGTAAAAGTTAGTTGCTCTCACACTAGCTCAAGTCTAATCAGCAATAACACATTAATTTGGGCTAATTAACTGCCCGTTTGCTTTGAATTAATACAACCCTAACGTATTTTGTGTAAGGCTCAGAAATTTATTCTCTTTGCACTCTCATTTGTCTTTTTCCCCAAATTCCTAAAACATAGAAGGTACTCTTCTGCGATCTTACTCCCATCTTGCTCCTTGGAGGAGCGTGCTCTGATCTTGATCCAATCATCTCCAATTTTGCTTCAATCTAGATGTAATCTTGCTTCAATTATCTCCGGTTTGCTTTGCTTTTGCTCCAATCATTTTCCCTGGGTTCTAGTTCATTGGGCCAAAGTTTAGGAAAGGGTTTGGATAATTTCCGACGACGTTGACGATGATGGCAACGATGTTGTCGATGAACAAAGCACGAATTTGTTCGGATGAGGTTGCAATAGGGCTTCCTAGGCACCGTCGATACTCTTCCTAATCACAACGAGGGCCAGGATTTCGGATGGCCCCAGCATACAGAGACACCGGGAACAACTCGATGGCTGTCTGGTGTAGAGAGCAAAGAGTACAGAGAAAGGTTTGATTTCGTTCACAATAGATCTTCTACGTAACTTTGGGGGTAAAAACATTATTGACATAAGTTCAGTCAGCAAAAACACATTAATTTAGAGCTATTAACTCCAAATGATCTACGCCAGTTATTGTTTGGGCAAAAGGACGTAAGCTGAGTGGCAGAGATGTGACTTGAGAGAACAGGGCCGAATTCTGGGACTACGGGATTTAGGGCACAAGCCCATCCAAAGCTCATCAAGCTCAGTACACGAAAATCAGGCCTTCGGCAGCGACACCAATTAATTAGGTGTTTGAAGGACAAACATTCTACAAGTGGTCGAGTGTTTTGTCTTCCTTAAGAAAAATACGGAAAGCAAGTGGTTTTTTTTTTTTTTTTTTTTGAAAAAATTACAAAATCTCCCTAAGGTTTGGCGAAACATACAACTGCTACTCATTATTTTAAAAACCTACATATACCCCCTACAAACTTAACATTGTTATCCATCATTACCATAAAAAAGAGATAATATTATGACTTTTACCCTCCTATATTTCTTCCATAACAACTTTGTCCCCCCATTATTAAAACGCTTTCAAATCAAACCAATTAATCTTAAAAAGGAAAATCACTACACAGATCTAAACCATAAACCAGAAAATTTATCTGCATCTTTCTCCGCTTCTTCTCCTTCCACTGATTCACATCGAATCGTTCATTGCTAATCGAATCGGACACAAAATCGACAGGGAATCGCAACCGGCACTTGGGCGAAAAGGGTGTCACCGGGGTGAGGAGGGCGTCAACTTCAAACGGCTCCTCCTATTCTTTGGCTCTGATTCAAAATCGCACTCCTCTGATTCTTTAGCTCCGTTTCTCCATTCAAAATCGTGCTCCTCTTGGCTCCAATTCTCCAAATCTGAAGGCTTCCGAATCAGATGAGAAGATAGATAACAAACAAAACACACAAATCAAACTCGAAGCTGTCGTTGCTATTGGAGTCCATGTTGACAAGGTGGGTGTCAAGCGGTCACCGGTCCTCACCACCTCTTCCGCTTCTCACCACTATGTTCTCGATTGTGTGCGTTGCTGCTCTAAGATGGTGATAAAAAGGGGAAGCGAGCTGGAAAGCGGCGAATCGAAGAAGAAGCCTAGAATCAATGGAAGGAGAGCCGTGAATCGAAGAAGAATCCGTGAATCAGTAAAAGGAGAAGAAGAAGCCTTGAGAAGAAGAGCCGCGAATCAAAGAACAAGCTGTGAATTAGTGGAAAGAGAAAAAGTGGAGAAAGATGCAGAAAAGATTTTGTTTTGATTTTGTTTATCAAATCTGCCATTTTTGTTTTGATTCTTCTTTGTATTCTTGTTTTTCTTTAGATACAGAAGAAGTTGGTGGATAAAGTTTCTATGGATGAATGTTGGGAGGGCTAAGTCAGGTGTTTTTCCTTTTCTATAGTAACGGTCATTAACAGAGTTAAGTTTTTAGGGTGGCTTGTGTAGATTTTTTAAATAGCATGGATACAATTTGTAGGTTTCACCAAACCTCAAGGGGTTTTTGTAATTTCCCTCGTTTTTTTTTTTTTTTTTATCGGCAAAAGGATATATTATTACTAAAGCCAGCAAGAGGCTGGAAGAAACAAGAAGAAACCAGTACAAAGTTCTGCAGTCAAAAAGCCTAATTACAAAATCATCCCAGCCACCCGAGAAATACAACGCAAGTGTCTTTTTTTAATTCCTATAATCTAATTGTTTTGTATAATACGGATGTTATTTGGAAGTAAAGGAAATATTTCAAAGCCACTAAGAAAGAAGAATTATTCCATCTATATATTTCCATCTAAGTTTATTATGTGGTGATCAGACAATACTAATTTACAGAGAAGGAAAATTATGACTAAACATGTGTGTATTAATTTATGTATACATTAATTTATATTGTTCAGTATTTCAAAAAAAAAAAAAGTTATATTGTTCATTTGCTCTGGTATAGTTTTTTTGTTTAATGATAGTATTAGGTACACTTACATATATGGCAGTAGTACTACTGGTACTTGTTCAGGAATTTACATACCGGACAGTCAAAAGCATTCTTGTTGACAAAGGCTATTGAACATCCCCAATCATTAGATTTCATTCTTTAAATTGTTTTCTTGTGAGGTTGTGTGATTTATTTTTCAATTATTAGTATTTGTTTGTTCCAGATACATACTTGTTACCCTTTCATGGACGACTATACATGAAGCGTGCCAGCAAAAGTGATCGGAAATTAAAGCAAAACCAAAAAAAATAAAAAATAAAAAAAGAGAAAAGGCTTACTACATTTTTTTATGAAACACAGATGAATATATATATATATATGCCAAGCAGGTAGACTAAGGTACAAATTAGAAGTGATTAATTGACGACAGTTACTACCATGCATTGGGTAAACATTGACGGTCTTAAATCAAAACTTTAATTACAATATTAATTAAACATAAAATAATTAATCAATTAATTCAAATATATAAATTGAGATATTTCTTTTCAAATAATGGCAATTAAGAAGAAAAAGAAGAAAAGGATGACCTAAAAGTTCCACGCGAAATCATCCATGGGCACGAAATCACCATACATAGCGCCGTACACGAGCGAAGGATCAACAACGGCAAGATCAAAATCTTCTTGCTGATCCTTCCCAAACTCATCAATGGGCGCCATCTCACAATCCCCATGAATATTGTCGACATGGTCAACAACCTTCTCCTTCTCCATGACCTCCATTGATTTGGGAGCTTCAAATGCTTGATGATCAAGGGCTAGAGTTCCACAATTGTTTGCCTCCCAAAACAGGCTCTCTGCATGATGGGTAACACTATTGTAACTGTCTTCCAATAAATTCAAGGAAGGCCCGGATGGAAAATGCGAAGAAACACTGGTTGGGAGATTCATGATATTGTTGATCCCAGAAATCGGTAGCACCGAATCGTTGTTATTATTGTTGTTGTCGTCGTCTACGTTCCAGGCTAGAGCTGGGGAAGGAATATCGAGTGATGATGAGGTGAGATTGGCCGTGTCGGTGTGGGTGAGGAGTGATGAGATGGGTACTTGTGGTTGCTGATCAAGGTCTTCAGAATACTGGGAATTAGGTGAGGATGACGAAAAGTTACTGGTGGGGAAAATGACCGCGGGTTTACTGGTGTTGTAATGGTTAGTAGTGTCAGTACTAGTAGTGGTGTTGAGTTTATTAATCTCGAGGGCCAGGGCAGCTCGCTGGTGGGGAGAAAGGAGGTTGTGGGTTTTAGGGTCGAGGCCTTGTGAGATGAGCTTCTTCTTGATGCATGAGTTCCAGAAGTTCTTGACTTCGTTGTCTGTTCTTCCTGGGAGATGCTTCGCTATTTGTGCCCACCTGCACGCACATTTTATTTGTTCGTCACACCGATCGATATGTAAATGATAAGATTAAGAAAATGTTTACGTACCTGTTGCCTAAAATCCGATGAACATCAATAATGATCTGCTCTTCTTCAGCGGTGAAAGTGCCTCTCTTCAAGTCGGGCCGCAGATAGTTGATCCATCTCAGCCGGCAACTCTTTCCACACCTCTGCAAGCCTGCAAGTTTTGGGACAGAGCTCCAGCTGCCATGGCCGTTGGAGGTGATGTGTTTGACCAGCCGCTCGTCTTCCTCGGGAGACCAGAGCCCTCTCTTCACCTTTTGTTTGTTGCAGCAACGATGCCCCATCCACTTAATAATTAATGTCCCTATCTTAATTACACTAGTTAATTTTGTGAAGATCTGTGTGTTAATTGATGCTTCTCTCTATCTGCCGCTGCTAGCAACTTTTCTTGATTCCAGCCGACAATTTAGGTCCTGTCTCTATTTATATCAACTTAATTTCTCTCTTCTTCCCTTCAGCCATAATACTCATATTAATTTAACCAATATTAAAATATTCGTCAGTGATCATTTAGATTAGATAGATCAATGAATATATCTGTTACGGAGTATTTAATTATAGTAGTAATTAAATTCTAACAACTCTCCAATCATATCATTGTTCCAAATAACTGATCATAAGTTACCCTATTTTAATTTCAACTATATATAAGAATAAGACTACCTATATATATATGTCATGCTTATTGATCACATTTTTTACTTTGTCCAACTCTCTCTTGGCAATATCCGATCCGGTACTCTCCATACGTGCACCTTAATTAGGGGTAATTACCATTCTATCCTTTGTTAAATTTATTAATCCTCAGTCAGTTTATGTCGGTATGTCCCTTCTCCTCTCTCTCGATCGCTGATCCTGACCTGCGTCGACCCCCTCTCTTGCTGCCTACCTCTTTCTTTGATCCATAGTCGCTGTCCGCTCTAGTTCCACCACCCTGACCACCACCATTGTCTAATCCCGTCGCTCACCTAAATCCAATTCCAATTGGCAGTGACGACAACAGCATCAATGCTGTTGTTAATTAGTATCGTTTCCCCCAAAGGAGTGGAGTAAAATTATGAATAAAAAATAATGTAGGAACAATTTTAGAATAATGGTGTAACATTCACAAATAAAGAAGGACAATCTTATAAACATATAATCACATATGTACAATAGAATAAATTTATTAATTTGTACAAATAATTGAATAAATGAACTGGCACATTCAGTTCAATATCAATAATTAATAGTAACGTGATCTCATTTGTATATTTATGTCTTATGTAAATTGAGCATATTCATCACTTTTTTTGTACATTGAGTTCCTAAATATATGTTGTTTGACTTATACATATATCTAGTTTTTGTTGGGAAGCATGTTTCACATATATCAATTGATGTAAGTAACGTCTTTATGATCCCATTTGTAGATATGGCTTATATTTATGTTGTATATCTCTAATCTTATTTGTACATTAAATTTACATATGTTTGTCATTCATTTATGTTATATGAAAATATAGATAATATATTCAAATAAATAAAAATTTATACACATAGAAGACAAATTATATGTATAAGCTATAAAACAACGTGTATGAAAACAATTAAAGGGTTGAGAATATATAAAAAATAGTATTTATAATTTCATTTTCTCAAAAAATTCCTAATATTTATATTTATCTTTCTCTATTTTTAATGGTATTTTCTCACTTTTTTTTATATTGTATTAATATATATTTTTTATTTGATTTGCACATATCTCTGTTTTTTTTTATTTTGCAGGAATCACTTTTTTTATATGTTTGCCCTATTTTTAAAGGGAAGCTGAACTCTTACAAACAATTCAATATGTAGTATCACATTTCTGATATCATTTATATATATGTTTCACATTTTCTGTACATATTTCTATTTTTTTTTTTGTAAATCAAATATATATAAATTAAACACATTTGTCTCTTTTTCTGCCAATTTTTCTTTAGCTAGGGAAACTATGTATGTATGAAACTACATGCATATGAGATAATTGATCATATGTCAAATACATATATGCTGTTTTCCTTCTTTTTTTTTTTTGCAATAATAATTTAAGAAGGGGGGGGGGGACTAATTAATTAGTTTGATGAATGTTAACTATCTGGTATGTAAATCAGAATAAATAAACTATACTACTCCAGTGATTTTCTTTTGTTGGGGTGGGGATTGAAAAAGATGGTTTTTTTGGGGGGTGGGGGGTATTAAATCAGAAAGTAAGTAAAAAAGCAGCTGATTTTGTCAAATGGAGTCGATCACGATCAATTAACTGACCAAAACCCCCGTAGGCCACGCCATGTCATTACAGTTGCGTGATCTTTACTCGTTTACTTTTCAAACAATTTCCATCATCTTCAATTCCATTCACTTCACTTGCTTTCTCTACTTATTCAAACATATATATCTAGCAAGTAAAGATCAATTACCACGACTAAATTAATTAATTCCGATCCAGATTTGCGCTGCTTCTAACCATCACTTCAATTACGTACTACTTCTTATAAAGGGAGGTGCCTTTTTGTGAGTGAAATTATGAAGTTAATTTGACACATCTTTATATATACTTCGTCCCAATTTTTTTTTTTACAACATTCATGATCCATCAATTAATCTATAATTTTTTATTTTTAATATTTTAATATATAAATAAAAAATCATCAATAGTTTTTAAATATATTTTTTAATTTTTTTTTCTAATAAATAATAATATGAATAGAATTTAAGTCAAATTATTTAAAAAAAATAAATATTTCAAAGAATATAAAATAAAGAGTATTTTTCTTTTAATTATTTCAATTTATAATCAATAAATTGATTGATTGAGCCAAAAACGTTAGTGGTAACATTAAATAAACATATTTAATATACTTTCATGACATGACATGCATAGTTTCGTGTCTGTTTTGCAACAGAGTGGAAGTAGTGGTGAATATGTATCTAGCACCTATAGTGTCTGTTTTGTAATAGAGTATAAACTTTGTATTTTTGTTAATAAATTGTCCTGTTGCCATTCAAAAAAATGACATCCACAATTTCAAATACATACAGAAGGATAATAAGAAGGGGGAAATGTTGAACGATGAAGAATGTGTTGGGGAAATAATTTCCTAATTACTCATTACGCACAATGTAACCATAAATGAGATCAAATAACCATACACAAATTACTTAATATGGTTCAGTTTTTAGCTAATTTACATCCATAGATAAGAGAAATTTACTAAGATAAAATATAGAGATAATAGTATAAATATACCCTCAGTTCTCATGCAGGGGATAAAAAATGAATAAACAGCTCAAACTCAGCTTAAGTTCGGCTTGGTTTAAAACTCATTCGTGATTTGTTCGAAAAATTATCAAGTCAAGTCTAAATAAAGTTTAAAGTTCAATGTATAATTCAAACAAAACTCAATTTGCTTACTATTTTGTCCAACTCGGTTTGATTTTAGATTTTTTTCCCTTAATTTAAGTGAACAGTCGAGTTCAATCAAATAAAAGCTCATTCATAGCACGTTCATATTGTTTTTAATCTAAACATGAATAAAATATCAAATTCGATAAATTGTTTAAGCTGAATATGATCAGCTTATTACTCAGCTCAAGTCGACTCATTTTTAGTCATATTCTTACGTGGCTTATGAATCCCTTACATACTAACAACTTTAATATTTTACTTTCACATAATTACTAAATATGAAAATAAAAAATGGGCTTTTTGTCTCACTTACTGTTCTTTTGGACCTTTCTCCCTTTTGAGAATTTTCACACACACATATATATAATTATTAATCTAGTTACCTGGTTTTCTATATTGTCGGCTGTTTTCCCATCTACATCAGTAAACATATATATGAAAAGCCAGGAGTTGTGTGATTAAATTTCCCCAATAAGACTCTAGCTCTTCTGTTTCGCGTGGATAATATAAATAATTAAGTAGTTAATACAATATAATTAGAATGCCAGGAGCTAGCTGGAGTTTTTAGCTTAGGGTTCACTTCACTCATGAGTCATGACCAGCAGGCCACAATCACCTCCAGTCCACAAAATCAATAGTGGAATTAAGTGCAGTGAAGTAGTGCCCATCAATTAATAATTAAATAATACTAAAATATATATATTACTCATCACGACCAACTCCGCAGGATAGGATATTGCAAGAGCTAGACAACCTCGTAATTACACTACTAGTAGTATATATATGTTTCCTAAAGTCACACCCTTAATCAATTAATTATTGGCTTTTCATAGTCTTCTGCTTAACTTATTATCAATATTAATTATTACACTAACTAGGTTGTCATAAATGACTAATTAACTATATGTACGTATTTGTGTACATCAAGGTCATGATTATACTTTTGTTGCCGAAATCTGATTTGAATGGCCGGGAGCTAGCTCTAGCGAGTATGTGCTGCCATACATCTTCGTTCTTTTTCTTTTTGTTTTTTTTTTTTAAAATTTTTTATTTAAGCATTACTAGATAAGAGACGAAGGCAGGCTTTCATGTTGGGATGCGGGAGTTAGGAATTTTTAGTGTAAAATTTATATATTTAAATTATAGGTAAAAATATATTAGAAATACAATTCGAGCACTTAGACTAAAAGTATTGGAACTCACCAAATTCAATTTTCGCAGTCATATAACAATTTTAGCATCCTGTTTTTTTTTTTTAATTCTAATCAAAAAGTAAAATTGTGGTCAAAATACATCTGCAACCCTTGAACTTTTTTTGAATGACATTCAACAAAAAGTTATTAAAATAAAAAACCAATTACACTCATTAGCTAACTAGATATTGAACAAACATACTCGCCAAGGCCACAACCCCCAAAAACCCTTCACCCCCACTTCATACGGCTCCAAAACGGACCATTGAGAAAAAAAATTTCCATGCCCTCACAATATAATGCCCTACTACTATCACTTTAAAAAACCAATACTAATGCTTTATACTCCATTCCAACTTTCTCAATTCCTTTCTTAAATCCGATTTTTTCTTAATAGACTTTAAATTATCATGACTCTTTTCCCTGCCCTTAAAAGTACTTAGAATGTCATATAATTTGATTGCTAAATCTTCACACCCAGCAAAAAACACTCATAATAAATTGCTAACTTTATCAATCCATCTCTGAATCCTGGAAGAATTTGATTTCTTTGACGCATCCAAATTTGAAGTTATGCTTCACACACCTCACTACCTGCCCTCTAAACCTTTCTAAGCCCTTCAAGCTTTGTGGGACTCCCAGAAAAATTATATGTGAATTTTCGTTAATAGTCATTCTCCCACCTAATAAATCAACATTTTCAATTTCCCCTACCTTGTTATTTGACTTAGACACTAGTCAGTCCTTACTAACAATTGATGCCCCATCGAGAGTCATTTTTCCTTTTGACAAAGCCTGACCAAGCCGTTCCCCTAAACTTAGCTAACCAGGACACTTTCCTGTTGGAATTTGCACTTGAACTCAGGACAACTCAACCCTAGAATTTGACAAAGTGAATTAGTAAACCCTTTTTGTTACACCCGGAAAGTGATGAATGATTAATTACCGGGTTAAGTGGATTAGTGGCATAAATAGTTTCCTAATTTGGAAACTTAGCGAAATTATTTGTAGAGACTTTGAATTATTTATGGAATGGGCATTAATGAGTGTTGGACACTCTAAGAATTATGCTTGGCTAAGGCCAAAAGTTTGGGTGATAAAAAAATGGCAAGTTTGGAAGTTGAGGGACTCAATTGCAAAGTTGGAGAAAGATGGAGGACCAAGTTAGTAATTTGGCCATTTTTCATGAAAAATATATGCATGGCCAGCCACCCCATGTTATCAATTTAAAATTGGCCTACTACACATTCCACTCATAATTATTTAATCCCTCCACTACATCCTCCACTCACCAATTAAATATTACCCCACCTACTTTTGTCCCCTACTTTCCCAATTTGACTATTCTATTACCCATGCCTTGTCTCCCACTACAAATCCCACTCACCATATTTTAATCACCCACTTACATTGTCTCCCACTTACATTAAAATATTGGCCCATCATTTTTGACTTATTCTCCTACCTTTTTCATTCAAAATTCGTCCATACCTCCAAATTATGCATTTGATATGCATTTTGGGTGCATTTCACTTCATTTAGCACCATGACCACCCACCTTCTTTGAATATACGTTTAATGCACATTTAGAATGCATTTGAGTTTCATTTCTCTTTCATTTGCAAGTGCATAACCAGCCATCACTCCCACTTTCATTTCATTTTCATTTCCACTCTCTCTCTAGCACCAAAAGCTCTCCCTTCTCTCTAAGTTCCAGCCATGGTGTTCTTCAAACTCCATCTCCTTCTTTCTTCATCTAAGATTCGGCCATAGCTAGAAATGCATGTTCTTGCACATGCAAACACATTTTCTTGAAGCTTTCAAGCTCCTAAACCCATCTAGACCAAGAACAAAGTGAGAAATCAAAGAAAACCCATGAAGAAATGCTTGTGAAGTTTCGGCCATATGGATAAAATGGTGTTCTTGAGCTCACCTCAAGAGCTCCTTACATGCATGGCATTTCTAAGCCATGAAGAGCAAGAAGATGAAGACGAACTCCAAGAAAGTGAAGCTCAAGTTTCGGCCATTTAAAGGTTGTAAGTGAACCAAGTTTTTCTTGGTAGTTTCATGTATTTTGAGCTAGATGCTACTCTCTAATGACTTGGCCATGTTGGATTTTTGCAAGGAAATCAAGTGGATATTTCGGCCATGGAAGGATATTGTTGTTCTTGAGCTCAACTCAAGAGCTCTTTATATGCATGGCACTTTTAAGCCATGGAAAGCAAGGATGGAGGTTTCGGCCATAAGTATACATGGCATTTGGAGGCATGAAACCAAGTGTTCTTGGTGCCTCGAGGCTTGTATGGCCATTCCAAGGAAGGAAACAAGTAAAAGATGAAAGAAAAGCAAGAAAAAGAAATGATGGGGCTATTTGGGCCAAAAGTTAAATTTGAAGACCCAAATTGAAAACCAAGTGTTCTTGGTCCATAAATTATGAAATGGGCTATTTTGGGCCATAATGGCATTATTGGAAAATGGGCTAAATCCTGAAAAGGTTAATATAGGCCCAAGTCCTGAAAAGGTTAATATGGGCCTCAGTTCACAAAAAGGCTAAGTGGGCCTTTACCTCCTTAAGTGAGGTCCATTAAGGAAATGGCAAAGTTCCAACAACAAACAAAGCAAAGCAAAGGCAATAAGCAAAAGGTTACACCAATGGTGGTAAGGATCCTTTACTCACTTATTGCATGGTGTACTTCCATGATATTGTTTGTGAGTATAAATGCCCCTATGTGATGGTCATAGTACCAAGTGACCATAGGTGTGCAGCGGGTTAGTTGTTCTTTGTGTGAGGGCTCATGTTACTTTCTTAGTTTAATAATTGGGCACGTAAGTGCATAATTGATGAGGTATCATTGCTTCGGCAACTTTGGGCACGTAAGTGCATATTGGACGTGGATTGTTGCTTCGGCAACTATGGATATGAATAATGGGCAATTCTGGATATATATATGGTTTGATTAGCTAATCAATATAAAGGCAAGTGTTAGAGTTTATAGTAAGAATGACCAACTTACTATGTAACTCGGAGCTCTAGGGGAACGGGTGGTATGATTAAGAAGGAGAATTGAGGTTTAAAGCCTTGGACACTTGCCAGGGGTGCCAGTGGTGTCAGGGGTGCCATTGGTGCCAGTCTGGCCAGGAGTGCCAGTAGTGGGTGGTAGTAGTGATTGCCCAGGAAAACTTGTGGTTGAGTGCGTGTGTTGTGTGCTTCTCTGAACCGTTGTTGTTTGTGCATGCTGACCCAAATTATTATTATTGTTGTTGATGCTGCTATTGTGCTGTATCTTGTGTTTTCTTTGTTTTAGTGTTTTCCTTTGCAGGAACAGGATTATTTGCCATGATATTCTTGGCATTGGATTTAATTGCCATGACATTCTTGGCTTAAGAATAGGCTTTGGAAGCCATATGTGACTACAAAAGCCACGAGAGATTACCTCATTCTGATTTGGCATTGCCATTACGTTCTTGGCACAATTTTGGCTTTTTAAGCCGGA
The DNA here is from genome assembly GCA_039654915.1 of Aquilaria yunnanensis. Classification (NCBI taxonomy): domain Eukaryota; kingdom Viridiplantae; phylum Streptophyta; class Magnoliopsida; order Malvales; family Thymelaeaceae; genus Aquilaria; species Aquilaria yunnanensis. Next base: position 1,019,761 of record CM077597.1, on the reverse strand, counting down.
TATGACTATGAAAGTCATGAGTTACTTACCTCACACCTGGATCCTTACTGAGTTTTATAACTCACCCGCCCTTCTTTACTTTTTTTAGGAAGTGGATTGGATGGCTTGATAGATCAAGTAGGGAGTACTAGAGTACTCGTTATGTTTTGCTAAAGGGTTGGGTATGAGTTTAGTGTTGCTTAATATATTCATTTGACTCTAAGTGACTTATGTGGTATATTTTACTTGCGGAACAAGCTAATGGTTTGGACTTCCTTGTGCAGGCTTGTGGAGTTTAGAAGTTGTGGGAACAAGGTCTATTAAGCTGGAATGAGTTCCAGGTTATGAGTTAAAGTTTGGGTAGACATAAGAACTTGGTCTGTAAAACCTAAACTTAACTAGTTATGGACATATAGCATCCTTGGTATGTTTTCCAAGTAGGAGATGCTTGTTAGATGCACATTGTGATCATGATTATCTTAGGATGAATTTTGATGAAATGCCATGATGGATATTCATGTTATGTGTACTAGACTTGGCTGATGCTCATGGATATATAAATGTGGTTTTCAAAGTTGAAAATGAGATGGGCTTCTTTGTTGCCATGCATTGGATTAGTACACTTGATGGACACACATCCTATGCACTTAATGGATTAAGTGTATGCTTTGCTTGAATTGCAAGTATGATTTGCTGATTATGTGTGTAACTAAGGGAAGACTTCCAGTGAATCTGGATTTATTGGATTTTGTTGAAATGGCATCTAAAGACTTGTGTGTGTAACCGGCTAAGTGGTAAAGTCCATAAATGGAACACTAGAATTCCACATAGGTATTAGCTCGTTCCTGGAGAGCACCCTGACAACACATTGAAAGTATTTAAGTAACAAGCTAGTACCAGAATAGATCCTGGAGTCACGCCGTAGGTGCTCATAACTAGCTAATAAAGCCCCTTCAGTATGAATAACTTCCGCTGCATTAATCTGATAATCGGGCCCAGATGGGCCAGTGACAGTTTTTGGTATCAGAGCATGGATTTGCTTTGGAGGACCAGTGTTCTGGTCGTTGATGGTTATAGTATAGACTTGTTCCCACATAGGAAGTCCATTAGGTTGAGTCACTTATGAGTATTGAGCATATATGTGTATCGTGCTTTGCTTTGTTGTTGTGAACAGGATGAGAACCAATGATGTGAACAAGAGGCCCAATGAAAATGAGAATACTGGCTTTGTGCCAATGAAAGTGAGAATACTGGCTTTGTGCCAATGAAAATGAGAATACTGGCTTTGTGCCAATGAAAATGAGAATACTGGCTTTGTGCCAATGAAAGTGAGAATACTGGCTTTGTGCCAATGAAAATGAGAATACTGGCTTTGTGCCAATGAAAGTGAGAATACTGGCTTTGTGCCAATGAAAATAAGAATACTGGCTTTATGCCAATGAAAGTGAGAATACTGGCTTTGTGCCAATGAAAGTGGATACACTGGCTTTATGCCAAGGAAAGGGGATTGTACTGGCTTTGTGCCAGAGGACCAAGTTGAGGCCTAGTAACAGACCTTGAAGCCCTAAGAAAAGAAATATTGGAAGCAGTGTCAATGGTTATGATAACCATTGAGCATACCAGACCTTTTGTCAAGTATGAGTCCCAGAAATTGCTGGGCAATAAAGAGAGCTAACAATGAGGAAAAGAATAGAAAGAAAATATATGCTATGAGATAAAACCAGTGGAACTGGTGACTATGATAATGATGATGAAAGAAGAGAGTTCAGAAGCAAAGGAACTGGACATGTTGAAATTAAAGACTATGACCCTGGAGCAAGAACTCCAGAAATAAGCCATGAAAGGCTAGCAAGATGCAGAAACCATCTAAGAAATGAAGCAGAAGATACTTGGTATATGAACCAAGAATGAGTAATAAAGTAGTCCACATGATAAATTCTGAGAGACCTCGAGAGTACCAGCAAGATGAAAAAGGTATCAAGAGGAATAGATGGTTAAAACTTGGCACGTGAGCCAAGAAAAAGATGGCAACAGAGAAAAGGAAGGCAATTATTATGAATTCTCAGGCGAGACTAGAGGAAGATTTTTTGGCCAAAGGCCATGCTATATGATCATGGGCAGTAATCTTAAGTACAGTGTCCAGAAGTTCATGAGGACAATGTTCAGAATTACTTGAGTGCATCCAGAATTACTAGATAGAAGATTGTACTGCCTAGAAAGACAGAAAACCCCATGAGGGATTGTAGCAGGTGGATCAGGACTAAAATATGAATTATGGATTCACCATAGTATATTCTGGAGCAGGAAAGGAAAATTTAGTATACTGGAAGAGTATTCCAGATTGAGGGTACAAGGAAAGCCTAAAAGGAAATATTGCAGGGCAATATGTCCTGATTGATAAAAGGCATGGAAGGCTTGGCTAGAGGCCAAGACCAATGCAAGGAAAAAGTCCTAGCCCAATGAAAGACTTTTCCTCCTTATGATTAAGTTGTTGAAGTGAAAATAGAAGAAATAGAAGAAAGCCTGGCAAAAGGCCAGCACATGAAGGCCAGTTGAGTAATTACTAGATAATCAAGCAGAGGAAAAAGCTTATGTGAAGATGTTGATAAAGAAATGGGCCAGGTCAGGGTCTTTCAAATAAATCCTGACAGGTATTTTTTTTACTTGACAGTATTAAAGTACCAATTTTAATACTAGTGCATCTATGGTAGTTAAAGGATGAATTGGAAATATGATACGAAGCATGCATGGATAGAGCTATCAGGAATGAAATTTATGAATAATAGATGAGGAGAAAATTGGCATGCTTAGCACTAGTAGAGTAATCACAGACATTGGTGCCAGGAGCTGCACCAGCACATATTACTCCTTACAGGATAGTTATTCCTGAAGTTATGGAGCTAAGTAAGTATCGGGGTAAATTGGCCTTGAGAAATCATTGGCCAGGTATGGTTACCTGGAAGGCATCTATACCTCTATAATGGAGGAAACTAAACCTCGAATCTGGATATTTCCAGCTGAGAATCAAGAAAGAGCACCCAAGAGTGGTGCCCAGCCTGAAAAGGAATAACAGTTGTATGGCAAACTAAGTGCCAATTATGGGCTAAGGAAGTTGAAATCCTTTGATTATCTTGGAATGGAAGAAACCTTTGATTATGAGGAACTGGAGAACAGATTGACTGCAGCCCAATACTGGTTTCACCAGATATTACTAAAAAATATTAGTTAATTATTGATGGGTTGGGATGAGTCTTATGAAAAAGGGGAAACAGGCTATGACTTGTGAATCAAGGCAAATAAGACTTTATGAGGAGAGCTATCCAGCATATAATCTGGAGTTAAAAGAGAGAGTTGAAACAAAAGGGGGAGATGAGTACTTATATGGCCAAGAAGGAGGCTGCTTGATAATTAAGGTAGTCCACCAGTGTTCTGGTAATGAACTACAGATTACCTGAGTATGAGATTTTGGACTCCTAGGAAATTTGGAGGACCAAATTTCTTAAGGTGGGGAGTGTTGTTACACCCGGAAAGTGATGAATGATTAATTACCGGGTTAAGTGGATTAGTGGCATAAATAGTTTCCTAATTTGGAAACTTAGCGAAATTATTTGTAGAGACTTTGAATTATTTATGGAATGGGCATTAATGAGTGTTGGACACTCTAAGAATTATGCTTGGCTAAGGCCAAAAGTTTGGGTGATAAAAAAATGGCAAGTTTGGAAGTTGAGGGACTCAATTGCAAAGTTGGAGAAAGATGGAGGACCAAGTGAGTAATTTGGCCATTTTTCATGAAAAATATATGCATGGCCAGCCACCCTATGTTATCAATTTAAAATTGGCCTACTACACATTCCACTCATAATTATTTAATCCCTCCACTACATCCTCCACTCACCAATTAAATATTACCCCACCTACTTTTGTCCCCCACTTTCCCAATTTGACTATTCTATTACCCATGCCTTGTCTCCCACTACAAATCCCACTCACCATATTTTAATCACCCACTTACATTGTCTCCCACTTACATTAAAATATTGGCCCATCATTTTTGACTTATTCTCCTACCTTTTTCATTCAAAATTCGTCCATACCTCCAAATTATGCATTTGATATGCATTTTGGGTGCATTTCACTTCATTTAGCACCATGACCACCCACCTTCTTTGAATATACGTTTAATGCACATTTAGAATGCATTTGAGTTTCATTTCTCTTTCATTTGCAAGTGCATAACCAGCCATCACTCCCACTTTCATTTCATTTTCATTTCCACTCTCTCTCTAGCACCAAAAGCTCTCCCTTCTCTCTAAGTTCCAGCCATGGTGTTCTTCAAACTCCATCTCATTCTTTCTTCATCTAAGATTCGGCCATAGCTAGAAATGCATGTTCTTGCACATGCAAACACATTTTCTTGAAGCCTTCAAGCTCCTAAACCCATCTAGACCAAGAACAAAGTGAGAAATCAAAGAAAACCCATGAAGAAATGCTTGTGAAGTTTCGGCCATATGGATAAAATGGTGTTCTTGAGCTCACCTCAAGAGCTCCTTACATGCATGGCATTTCTAAGCCATGAAGAGCAAGATGATGAAGACGAACTCCAAGAAAGTGAAGCTCAAGTTTCGGCCATTTAAAGGTTGTAAGTGAACCAAGTTTTTCTTGGTAGTTTCATGTATTTTGAGCTAGATGCTACTCTCTAATGACTTGGCCATGTTGGATTTTTGCAAGGAAATCAAGTGGATATTTCGGCCATGGAAGGATATTGTTGTTCTTGAGCTCAACTCAAGAGCTCTTTATATGCATGGCACTTTTAAGCCATGGAAAGCAAGGATGGAGGTTTCGGCCATGAGTATACATGGCATTTGGAGGCATGAAACCAAGTGTTCTTGGTGCCTCGAGGCTTGTATGGCCATTCCAAGGAAGGAAACAAGCAAAAGATGAAAGAAAAGCAAGAAAAAGAAATGATGGGGCTATTTGGGCCAAAAGTTAAATTTGAAGACCCAAATTGAAAACCAAGTGTTCTTGGTCCATAAATTATGAAATGGGCTATTTTGGGCCATAATGGCATTATTGGAAAATGGGCTAAATCCTGAAAAGGTTAATATAGGCCCAAGTCCTGAAAAGGTTAATATGGGCCTCAGTTCACAAAAAGGCTAAGTGGGCCTTTACCTCCTTAAGTGAGGTCCATTAAGGAAATGGCAAAGTTCCAACAACAAACAAAGCAAAGCAAAGGCAATAAGCAAAAGGTTACACCAATGGTGGTAAGGATCCTTTACTCACTTATTGCATGGTGTACTTCCATGATATTGTTTGTGAGTATAAATGCCCCTATGTGATGGTCATAGTACCAAGTGACCATAGGTGTGCAGCGGGTTAGTTGTTCTTTGTGTGAGGGCTCATGTTACTTTCTTAGTTTAATAATTGGGCACGTAAGTGCATAATTGATGAGGTATCATTGCTTCGGCAACTTTGGGCACGTAAGTGCATATTGGACGTGGATTGTTGCTTCGGCAACTATGGATATGAATAATGGGCAATTCTGGATATATATATGGTTTGATTAGCTAATCAATATAAAGGCAAGTGTTAGAGTTTATAGTAAGAATGGCCAACTTACTATGTAACTCGGAGCTCTAGGGGAACGGGTGGTATGATTAAGAAGGAGAATTGAGGTTTAAAGCCTTGGACACTTGCCAGGGGTGCCAGTGGTGCCAGGGGTGCCATTGGTGCCAGTACTGCCAGTCTGGCCAGGAGTGCCAGTAGTGGGTGGCAGTAGTGATTGCCCAGGAAAACTTGTGGTTGAGTGCGTGTGTTGTGTGCTTTTCTGAACCGTTGTTGTTTGTGCATGCTGACCCAAATTATTATTATTATTGTTGATGCTGCTATTGTGCTGTATCTTGTGTTTTCTTTATTTTAGTGTTTTCCTTTGCAGGAACAGGATTATTTGCCATGATATTCTTGGCATTGGATTTAATTGCCATGACATTCTTGGCTTAAAAATAGGCTTTGGAAGCCATATGTGACTACAAAAGTCACGAGAGATTACCTCATTCTGATTTGGCATTGCCATTACGTTCTTGGCACAATTTTGGCTTTTTAAGCCGGATATGACTATGAAAGTCATGAGTTACTTACCTCACACCTGGATCCTTACTGAGTTTTATAACTCACCCGCCCTTCTTTACTTTTTTCAGGAAGTGGATTGGATGGCTTGATAGATCAAGTAGGGAGTACTAGAGTACTCGTTATGTTTTGCTAAAGGGTTGGGTATGAGTTTAGTGTTGCTTAATATATTCATTTGACTCTAAGTGACTTATGTGGTATATTTTACTTGCGGAACAAGCTAATGGTTTGGATTTCCTTGTGCAGGCTTGTGGAGTCTAGAAGTTGTGGGAACAAGGTCTATTAAGCTGGAATGAGTTCCAGGTTATGAGTTAAAGTTTGGGTAGACATAAGAACTTGGTCTGTAAAACCTAAACTTAACTAGTTATGGACATATAGCATCCTTGGTATGTTTTCCAAGTAGGAGATGCTTGTTAGATGCACATTGTGATCATGATTATCTTAGGATGAATTTTGATGAAATGCCATGATGGATATTCATGTTATGTGTACTAGACTTGGCTGATGCTCATGGATATATAAATGTGGTTTTCAAAGTTGAAAATGAGATGGGCTTCTTTGTTGCCATGCATTGGATTAGTACACTTGATGGACACACATCCTATGCACTTAATGGATTAAGTGTATGCTTTGCTTGAATTGCAAGTATGATTTGCTGATTATGTGTGTAACTAAGGGAAGACTTCCAGTGAATCTGGATTTATTGGATTTTGTTGAAATGGCATCTAAAGACTTGTGTGTGTAACCGGCTAAGTGGTAAAGTCCATAAATGGAACACTAGAATTCCACATAGGTATTAGCTCGTTCCTGGAGAGCACCCTGACAACACATTGAAAGTATTTAAGTAACAAGCTAGTACCAGAATAGATCCTGGAGTCACGCCGTAGGTGCTCATAACTAGCTAATAAAGCCCCTTCAGTATGAATAACTTCCACTGCATTAATCTGATAATCGGGCCCAGATGGGCCAGGGGCAGTTTGGGGCGTGGCACTTTTGACTAGCATATGACGGCATCAAAATCTCTAAAATCACTTGCCCTTTATGGCCCCCCAAGTCTCCCGAAACCGCCTCCATGTTGGTCTCTATCGCACTACGTAGTAAGCTCCTCTATGTTGGCTCAGAATTATTGGTTTGGTGATAAATGGAATCAATTTATGGTCGTTTTCTCTTAGATTGATCTTGACATTTCATCCACTCAAGAATTTCTTTGAGTAACTTCATCATGTACTTCAATGTCCAGATCTTTATCGATTACCCCATTGCCTAGATATTGACACTCATCCTTCTGTTAGCTCAGATAGAGTAGCCATGAACTTTGCATAGCTCTGACGACACACATATCAGGCTCCAAGGGGTTGATGGATGCTTCTAGTAGGTTTAAATTGCATATCGCTAATTCAGGGATGCTTCTAGTTGGTTGAGACACATAGTTGAAGTCCTCGTAATTCATGTTTCCTAGCTACCCTACACGTGGTTCTAGAAAAAGAAAAATCCAACTTGAACCTAGTTGAATAAGTATGATGGCCCATGTGTTATATATGAAAGTTTAGGGTAGTAGAATTCAAACATAACATATGGGGGACTTTTTGGTGTTTTTCCTTCCTAATTTTCAAGTTATTAGTCTTTGGAAAAAATTGCATTAATTTTAAAGTGCATAGATTTTTTTCTAATACTTTTCTAACTAATGATATATAACTCTTGCTTTAGAACCTTGAAAATGTTGATCTTGTATGTCTCAATACTCTTTCTCCTTTCAATCATCTTAATTACATCATAGCTTCTAACAAAAATGTTTAATACCATTATTATTAGGCACAAAACTTATAGATATTTTGCACTACATATTACTATCAGTTTTACAAAATTATACACATTAAAAAACTATTTTATGAAAAGAAACATCAATTTTTTTTTTTGAAAATTTTTATATGTATTTTAATTATTTTAATCATCATTTCCCTAATATAAGTAAAATATATATTAAAGACTTTTCTTATATGGAAAACACAAAATGGTATATATATAGAAAAATAAATACTATTATTCAATAAAAACTAATTCATTAATACATGAGAAAAAAGAAACAATATTCTAGAAATGACAATACATTTTATGTCAACTATATTAACATCATTTACCAGTTAATTTTTTTTTAATTAAAAAATAAAGCAATATCAATATTTATGTCAAATATGTGCATTAATTATATTTTCACCTTTTTATATACGTGCATATGTGGCTCGTTAATGTAGAATGAGAAAAAAAAATTCATAACGCATGGTACGTGGTATACCACGATAAAAGAAGAGAAAATAAGATAAAGAAATATTAGTACACAGAATACCATAATGTACCGCTGTATTTTGCACGATAACTTGTTAAATCAGAAAAACTTGTGTAACACATATATATTACATACCCACAGTAAACTGTATGTCATAGTATTTGAGACAATTGTTCTAACACACACCTTGCCACTTACACATATAAATGTTTTTTTTTTATTATTTTTTTGGTTTTTTTTTTCCTTTTGCAGTACAGTTACCATTTATTACAAATGACATTCATAAAAATTTTTGGTCAAACAAAAATCAAATAGCTTTATAAATAGAGTAAGTATTAATGTGTAGGTCATGTTAATTATGTTCAATGAGATTCAGCACTGCCTTAATAATTTAGTTATTTCTGATATCATTTTGGTGTTTTGATTTCTCAATTGACTTTTGGTAGGAGCTTTGTGTTATGACTTTTAACCTCTAACCGCAAACACACGGTGGATGTTAGAGTTAGCTAAGAAAAGGTATCATTCCCACAAGAATTGATTGAATTACTTGCCAAAGTACCAAGACTACTTTAGATAAACCAATAAGATTGAATAAAAGGCTAAACAAGTAAATTGATGAGTACAAGTTAAGCTAAGCTAATTAAAATGCCACTAAACTAAGATGCTAGGATTGCAATAAAAATTTAGGGGTTTTAACAAATTACTAAAGCACACATCCTATGGGTTCATTAATTGTCTTGATTAGTTGGTGAATTTAAGTTAGTGATTTGGTTCTTTATGCTTGTTGGTGAAGTCACCCATTTGAATTTTTACTTTCCAAAGTGGGAGGACTCTTATCTCTAACCTAAACTGAATAAGGATTTTCATCTGATAACAAACTTAGGAAAAGGCATTTAAAGCTTAATTTACCTTTATCTAATGACTTAGATTAGTTTCTCAATAAGCCCAATATCATTGAACCTTTCTCTTAAGTCTAATTATTTTTAATCTTTTCAAAGAGTTTAAAAGCAATTTATAGTGTAACCAATTGTGACCATTAATTAGCTAAACCGACAATAAGCTCAAGAGAATAATAAACAAACATTTGATAGAAAACCAACTTCACTTGACCATAAGTTCAACTAACATAATCAATCTAAGTAGCTACATCCACAGAAAGTGTCAAAGAAACTACTCCATGACTAAGCTAAACATAATTATGGAAATGAAATAGAAAACATTCATGTTCAATATAAAATAGAAGGAAGGAAAAAAGAAACCCAAAGCCTATAGATGCTTAATTTCTCAAGCTCCTAGAGGTCTTCAAGTTCTCTAAGTCTTTTCCAAGTAATGCCCAATAGTGCTCCACAAGAGAATGTAAGAAAATGCAAGATGTGGTGATAATGGAAAAACCTAGGTCTAGCTCTTCAAGATGAAGAATATGTCTCTTGGGCTTGGTTCCAAGTTTCTTTAAGTCTTAGAAGTGTCCTTATCATTCACCTGTCCTTTTAGATAGAAATCCTTGGCCAATGAGGAGTTGGAGTTCAAAAACATGTGGGGAACCACAATTTCCTAGGTGCTTTGGGGACGCGTTGCCAAAACAAGAGAGATGGTGGCAACGGGCAGTTACTAGTTCGAATGAGGCGGCGCTACATCACCAACCTTGGCAACGCGTCAGTAATGGTGGCATCACAGTTCCCTTCTTTAGCCACACGTCTTCAACACTGGGGATGCATCCTCAACGTGTAAATCCATAATTTGACTTTGCTTAACCTGTTTTCACTCCTATTTTGCTCTTGCTTCATTCCGACACTATGCTTGACATAATTCTAATTAAAACAATATGCTTGTTTTTCTTTTTCTTTTTTTACTAATGAAAGAGAAAAAGAAAATTGGCAAAAAAAAAAAAAAAAGGAAAATAGTGAGATTTGAATAGTAAATTTTGTGAACAATAAGGAAAGCTAATGTAAAAATGACAATAGCACAACTCTAAACAGTGAACACTAAAGTGAAATTAAGCTTCAATCTTACTATTCCAACCATTATAGAGCCCAGCAAAAAGAGCTTACCTTCACAATTTAATAATTAATGCATAGCCCTGGCATTAAACCGATTAATGCATATAGTATAATATACATGCCATCAAATACTCATTGAATATATTGCACCATGTCAAATTAATCACTTGACAACATGTGCCTATACGTTTGAGCTATCATAACTCATGAGTGATTTTGGGATGTCCCGATCTCTTTTCTCATTAACGCAATTAGTATAGGATTTATCAAAATAGCAAAGCCTTATTAGAATTGTTGAATGACTTGTCTTTGAATTCTAAAATTAACTGAAAGATTTTGTAAATAATTATGGTTTAGTGGGAGATGATTAATTTTTATCCATAGGTTGGCTACAGGCTTTTTTTAAACATGGTAATTCATTGTTTCGTAAAATGATTATCAACTCATTTGGCTAGGAAGTAAGAAAACTTGACAGAGCTCTACAAGCCATTAATGTATGGTGGCTTTTGCATGAATTGGTAAAAAGTTGCATATGAAAAGTTGAAATTAGTCATTGTGTTCATATGAAGAAAAGAATTCAAAATAAAATGCTTGATGTACTATTTATTTGGAGGCTAAGACGATCTCACTTGATGAACTGGTTAGGAATGGACTCGGTAAATAGGGTCATTGAAAAAGATTAAAGTGTGCTTACCCTTGGGCATCAACATACAAAGAATATTGTGAGTACATTGTGTGAGAATGTGCACAAAATATAAGGATGCCTTTGGGCACCTAGCGGCAGAAGAGATGCTTTATACATTATGTGGATGTGGTCATCTTTATATAGGTTGAAGCATGAAAATTAGGTTCGTCTTATTCTTTAATGTCATTTATCAAGTCAGATTTGGGCTTCCATATACTTCTGGTAGGTGACTGGTTTACAAGAATTGATAACATTCCTAAACTATCCAGATGTTTTCTATTTTCATTTTGATTATCAAATGGTGAGATGGCATTAGATGTGATATGCAAAGCATTTTCGTGGGCATACTGGATGTTTTTAGGAATGAGGTACTAATCGTCTATTATGTGTATAGAAATGGTATGATGCCCGTGATAGGGTTGCCTTCTTCTTGTAATAGCTAGCTTCTTGCTGGCTTTAAGCAATAGGATCCTCTACTTTGTTGACAAAATAAACTATAGTTGCATTGTCCATTAGCAAAAAGAAAAATGGAGGGGTCTATATTATGTCAAGAATGTACACTATATACAATGATGCTTTCAGGTACTAAGTGATGAAGAGGTGTTTGTTTAGAGTTATTAAAAATACACACACACACATGCATAAACAGTATACAAATATATAACAAAATTAAATAAATACAATTTAAGATTAGACAAACACATCTCAGAACCACATGTTATATTAGAACTAAGAAAAATAAATTTCAAAATTAGATAAGTATGCCTAAAAACTAGATGTATACGTTTAAATAAATTTATTTTAGAACTATGCAAAAGTTCAAATCTATCTCTCTCTCTCTCTCTCTATATATATATATATATATATATATATATATATATATATATGTTTGTTTTTGTGTGTGTGTGTGTGTGCGCGCAATTCCAAACTAGGCATACACAAATCTAACTTAGGCAAATGACTTATACACTGATATACTTCACTTCTCTAATTAACCAAGTCCATGAAACAAATAACTCATCTATAGAAACTAGACATTTAGGCATAAAATTTATACAATTTCAACCCACACAAACGAACAACAAGTTTCAAACAAATGGGAAACTATAATTGACAATCACCACTATACGTTGCGAACCGCAACTTCATGAACGTTCTCTTGCCTTGTTATTAGACCGAGACCCCATTTGACATTAATGTCAGTGATTAGTATTAGAGTTTTGGAAAAACTATCTAGGATAACTTTTAACTTTTAATTTCAGTAGTTTCCTCTCCATTATTTAATAAATTATCTAACATTCCAACATTAATTATAAAAGTTATTCCCAAACGGAGCCCAATTCAATCACTTGAATTTTACATCGACAAATTTTTCTCCTATTTCTTCTTTACTTTTTTCTCATGCCGTTGATCTTGTTTTAGAAATTAACTAGTTTCATAACCAGTTTAATGGATAATATAATAGTTAATATACAAATGTGTTTTCGGTTGTGAAGAAGAAGCTGTAGGAAGCATAGCAGGATCTGCCTTTTACCTTTGTCTTTACTATTGTTTTAGTTATTTCTCTACTGAGTTAACTTTGATTGTGGAAAATGTTACACAGTTTTATAAAATTCGAAGTTTCTGTGATTATTTTTTGTATACCTACAGTATCTGGAAAATAAAATTTAATAAAATTGCTTATAAGAAATAGGAATTGTTCGTACTTTATTGCTTTGCTTTATGTGTTCGTTTTGAGTGTGGGATAGCTGTACAATATTTTGAAATTAGAAGTTAGTGAACTGATTTCGTAGATCTTCAGTACTATAAAAAAAAAAAAAAGTGAATGGAATGCATCCATACATGATTGAATGAACTTGCTGCACTTTTATAGGATAAATCTCACCAAGATTTGGCTTCCTGTTAATATATTTGTAGAAGCCTATAATTAAATGTATGAATTGTAAGTACTTCGAATCTTTCAGTGTCTTAGGTAGCATGCATGGGTCATACTTCATTGAAATTAGGAAAAGCAAAAAGCAGCACCTGTTTCTGCTGAATAGAATAGTTGCATGGATTATGAACGTTTTACCGAAACTATAAATAATCTATAGAAATAGTTGAACATAGCATGTTTTGCTGATATAATATTTTTTTTCTGACTTTCTTTGCCATCTTTAGTTTGAGTTTGCATCTGTTCAGAGTTAAAAAAGAAATTCAGGGTCATTGATTATTGTTATGCTAATTTGCATTTTTTAAAAAACACTGAAATTGCTCATCACTACTTGGTTTCATGCATTTGTTGGACTTGGTTGCCTTGGTCTCTAATTCCTGCTGTTACCAGCCTCTGCAACAACATTGCAGATCGAATTAGAGAACTTATTAGTTAATGTAATGATTGTGGTTATCTGTAGTATATATGATGTAGTGAATGGAACTTCTCAGCTCTTACCCTTTTGGCCTGATGAATTGTTGGACGATGGCATTTGGGAAAATTGATCCCAGTATCGCCCAAACTCGCCAAAACTTCTTGCTGGAGGTTTAGAAGATGATGGTTTTGGAATATAATGAGAGCGGAAAAATTGAATCTCATTCCCATTATTTTGTTTATACATGGTTATAAGTTGTACAACAATAGTGGAGCATTATACAACAAAGCGCATATTGGGAGCCAGGGTGGTAGATGTAGTGGGCAGTTATAAATACAGTTAATAAATGTGGAATGTGGGAAGTTAGAAGAATTTGAACTTGAAAAAATTGGGCACTTTAGGAGCAGGAAGTTATAAATGGGAATTTTTTGCGTCTACCCTGGTGGACGTACATCATTGGATGAAACTCTAATGGTGTTAATATTAGATAGATAAGATAAATTTTTTACTTTTAATTTTTTTAATTAATTGAAAAGATAATTATAATATTTTAAATTTAAAATTAATAATAAGATAATCATATCTCATTATCTCCATTAAACAACAAGAATCATTTTCCACAATCGTGATAATTTAAAACAATTTACAATTTTTATGTAACAAGTACAACATAGCCTGATCTAATTTTTCTTCTTCTTTTTCATTCTCTCCTCTCTCTCTCTCTCTCTCCCTCTCTAAGTGTATATTGATTTTATATTTTACAGATAATTATGATATTTTGAATTTAAAATTAATAAGAAGATAATCATATCATTTTTAAGATTTTTGCCCACAGTTTTAGACATCAGATTGATAAATTTAGATACAAAACTAATATAATTAGACACCATAAAAGTTGTCATAGACACTAGAACAATAGTTCTAAACACCAGAACATCAATCTTAGACACTAAATTAATAAATTTATACATCAATCTAACATAATTAGATACAGAGAAAGTATTAATGAACACCAATACTAGGCACCAGAATAGCAGTACTGAACATCAGACTACATCAATGTAATATACTTAGACATAAAAAAGTAGTACTAGACACTAGAATAATAGTTATAAACACCAGAATAATAGTTATAAACACCAAACCAACAATTCTAGATACCACTTCAGCCAATATATGACATCAATTCCACATATACTACAAGCCAAAATTATAAAGATGCTAGCATTTTCATTTGAAAATGGTAGATTTTTTCTCTACATAAATAATTAAAATTTTTGGCATTATTTATTCTATGATTATAAAAAATTATTTAAAATGATAATTCTCTTCCCTAATAATAACTATCTTATTTACTCTATAATTATATATATTATTTAAATGGTAACTTCCCTTTTCTTAATAATAACTACTTAACACTGTTAGTTTCATTGTTAGTGGTGGACATACACAATGATGGATAATATAATGACTCGTTATAAATGCAGTTAATAATTATATATCTTCTTTTTTTTTTCCTTGAAAACACCATTTATGAAAATAGGACAAAATACTTATAACACGAGTCATTATTTTAGCACATGTGGCAAATTTGTAAATAGAAATGAAAGTAAATAAAGTCAATCCTACAACCAATTTGTATGTGCCACGTGTGATTCAATAGGAGCATAACGGAAAATTGTCACATGTCATTTATATATAGTAGTACATTTCAAAATACATGTATCGCACTAAAGATTTTTTTCTTTTCCTGAATTTTACAAAAATATGAAATTATAATACAGCGAAACTACCTACTTTTATATCTATTTATAGATTATTGACTTATTTTTTATTCTTAATTTACCAAATTTCTTAATTATTTATATATTTATGCCATGAGAGATTTTTGGATTTTCATTTTAAAAAGATACTTTAGTATAAACGGAAGTTAATGGTATCACCCCTGTAAATAATTAATAAACGAGAATGAAATGTTAAGTCTAATTAATATTTTTGTATGGTATGACTGTATAGGGAATGTGAGTTGAGTTTAGACCGTCGTGAGACGTATTATGTAATTTTTAATAAATTTTCTTTCTTTAAGAAATTTTATAAAATGATTAAAGGGGCTAACATCATTAGACTTTCCTTTCTTGCCGATCAAATCATACTATCGAGCCCACTGGTGTTTTGATTAGAAATTTCTAATGATTTGTATTGTTACTTTTCTTCCTTCATTCAAAATTAATGAAATCCTATAGTGTTTTCCATTTTTGGAGTAATTAATCAAGAGCGCAACAATCCATATAACCAATTTAACTGTTGATTCAAAGTTCTAACCATGGAGATCATGCATAAAATTCTTAAATTAAGTTTATGAGTTTTATTTATCAAGTGTTTGGTAAAATTTAAGTCTTAAAAAGTTGAATAAAAAATATCGTGTGCAGATGAAAATTTTAAACTTTTAAATTGATTTAAAAATTGGCGAGGGTAATCTACATGAATAAATTATTAAATTCAATGGCCGGTTTAACAAACTTGATAAAAAGTTATTGAATGATAAAAACTTGTATAAGCAGATCCATAATTACATTGTTTTAATTGATAAAATGGTATTTCATTTTAATTACGAGTGAGCGAAATAATATCATAAAAATGAAAGATATAAGATACTAATAAAGAACAATAGGGATATATAAACTAGCCAATAAAAGCTTACGCATTTCTGCGACACCAAATAAGGGAAGAATATTTGATCGAACAAAAACCTTCTAGGTAAATCTAGATAATCCTAGAAAAGTAATTCATAAGTAACTGAAAAAAAAAACAAGATAAATAAAAGAAATATCATACGGTTTTCCCAATCTATCATACGTAAGTATCTTATCATCTAGATCTAAGTCTCAGTTGTTTTTAGCACCCTGTTCGATTACAATTTTTCTTATAGTCATAAATTCTGAAAATTGGTCACCCAAATTTGTCGATTGTAAAACGTCAGATTAATCAAGTAGTACTTCAATCGATAGTAATGAAAAAATTATGTGGAGGAGGGAAGAAATGGTGAAATTGGATAAGGATAATCAGGTGGAGTACCAATGAAAAATCAACCGATGAGGCCTAAATTGACATCTAAATTTGGCGGGAGAAACAACAAATAAAGGAGAAAATTTGATGGGTGAGGAAGAAGACGTTGCGGCTAGGTTAGATCCACAATTACTTAAGTTTCAGGTAATTCCACAGCATTAATCTTGCTTTTTGCATTTCTTTTCCTTCAATACTTTTGGTTTTGGGGCTTCCTTTTTTTTTTTTGTTTGTTTGTTTGCATCTCCAGTGAGATTTGAAAAGTAAAACGTGAAGATCAATCAAATTAATTAATATTAACTTACAGGAATAACATTTATCTGAAAACAGTTGGATTTGATGGAAGGCTTCCGATCAAAGCTCAAGTAGCCTAAAACTTACACCGTTAATCGAATCAAACCAAAAATTGACAATAACGTGGGGCTTTTAGCCATTGAAAATGAATCGTACGGCAAGATATACTGGCAACTACCAAGCTTACAAAAGCTTTTATTAACTAATTAATTACCAGTAACTACAGATCATTTTAGCTGAGATTTTAGACATTAAACTCGCACCGAGATGGAATCATGCATAATTAGTAATTTTATGTCAAATATAATTAGCTTCTTTTTAATTACTTAATCCCTCAATTTTTGAAATTAAGACCTTATTTAAGCACCCCTCATGATCCTTGCAATAAAAATTAAATGAATATTAAATAAATTATTAGATAGGAGATAATAAAAGAGCCATATAGACCAAAATGTACTATTGATGATGCCTCCAAATAATCACAAAACAGAAGAACTGGAACCTGAGATATATAAACAGTCTCCTCAAGTATTATAATTTGTGACTCATCAAAACGTGCAGGAGAGGTATGTGAAAATCCTCTACAATACAACGGGTTTTCCAAACCATACGCACTCGCAATTAGGATACTCTAGGAATCAATAGAAATGCAGAAACCTGTGTAGAGAAAAGAGAGGAAGAGAGATGTCAAGAACTTGGGACAGATTGGAAGATCAGAGTTGCATGGTATTTATAAGAAGTATGAGGGGTTGAATATTAACGCTAGGGGTGAATATGCATGATACAACAAATCTTTGGTTAAGATTTTCTAAATGTTTGGCTTTTTATAGGAGTGTTCATGGTGCGGGTTAATGTAGTTTAGAGCCAAACCCATAACTGCACAACACAGTAAATGGTTTTACAATTTATAAACCATAACTACACAGCTTTGTATATAAATTTGAAAAAAAAAACTTGTACCATATAAATGCGGTTTAGTTGTGGTTTTTTCACGTCATGAATCCATCATACTAAATTGAAATAATTAATATAAGCACATAATATAGACAACAAAATAAAAATACAATATAATCAATAAAACCAACACACAAAAGAAATACAAATCTCAAATAACATTTCAATTATCATTGAAATTAGAAAGAAGGGGGGACTTAAGGGGTTTCGTGGAAAACTCTGCAAAAGTGCAAAATAAATGACATCAATAAAATATGGCCTAATGGACACTTTGCCCCTGAATTATGATAACTCGGACCTTTTGGCCCCTGAAATGTGACTTGGGCTAACTCACCCCTTAAACTTTAAAATTTAGGACCTTTTACCCATTGAGTCATTTAAGTAAGTCACATGTCATCATGTGGGGGGGCACTTTTGACGGGAATGAGTGTTAGCATTTTATGAGGACTAGAATGAAAAGAAAACAATATAAATGAACTAATTAACAGTTTGCCCAATTAAAACCGAAACTTGGTGGGACTGATTCAAGCGCGAAATGTTAAACGTTTCGCGGCAGTGGAACTATCTTTCTGCAGGGAAAAAAAAAAAGAAAGATAGCAAGTCTGCAAATACCTCTGAAAGCATATTGACCAGGCTTTGGCTCGTGCAAATTCCACGGTACATGTGTTTGGATGGTATTCAATCCTAATGCCTTCGCTCTTAAAAGTCTATCTTCCCAATACTGCATCCATAGACCATAGTTCACAAACATAACATCGCACATCAAAAATCAAAGAAGGAAAAAACTAAAGTCATCCTTGTTCTTTTCTCTCAAAAGAAAAAACTGAGAGTAAAACCTCAGGAAGAATCCGGAAATAATGCAAGTTGCCGCCAATTATCTGGAACGGCTCGCCATCTTTCCAGAACATGTCTTCCATGATTTCAAACTTTTCGGCTGCGCCATTCTGATCAAATTGCAAGATTCACTATTGGAAAGTGAATTCCAAGCAGAAAAGTTAGCAAATTTACAATTCTCAAATTCTAAAATGCCTTTCCAAGTACTTACTTTGCCGTGATGAGGATGGTGAGATTGAGTAGAGAAGGAAGGCAGAAGGGCGACTCATGAGTTTCACACCGATTTCGTGTTAAACAGAAGAACCAAAATAGTACTAGCAGAATATAATTTTCTTAATGGAACCAATGCCAGGAGACCAACAAAGCTGCTCACAAAAAGAAAAGCAGTCATCCAACCAACCCCAGGTTTTTTCACACTATCAGGATTGTTCCCCACTATATCAACACCAGCTTGCTCATATGTCCTCCTATTAAGACCCAGCAAATAAGACCCAAAACCACTTGAAACAGTGAAATTCCGATTACGAATGACTAAGCAGCAATTGAGGATGAGATGAAATATCATCCTACTGTAACCCAATTCAGTGTCCATGTCAGATTACCTCCAACAGCAATGTTATAGCAAGCAACTGCGCAGGTCTGGATGACAGTGTTCTCTTGCCTGGTGAAGGGAGTTGAAACAATGCCTATTGTTTTCAGCAACTTGGTCCAACTCCTGACGAATATAAAAGCAAGCAGCGCCATCGAGACGTTGAGGTTGGGGACAAGACCGGTCGTGAGGTTAAGCTTCATCACTATTTCACTGTACATGACCCCAATGATCAGGCTAGCGACCAATCCTCGTACCGTTATCTGTTTTGTCCAGGGAGCAATCCTTCTCACTTCCTCTGTTTCGTTAATCTTCACCACATCTCCACCTTCTCCTCTCCCCGCTCTCTCTATCTCCCTCGGTTCTTCCCTTTTCTGGTTCATTTCCGCCATCTAAAAAAGCTTTGCCTCTCTCTGCTATGTATGATATGGGAATCAAACAACTACTGGAAAAAGAATTGATGAATTAAACAATTCTCAACTCACCAGCAAAAGATTTGACGTTGACCCAGAAATCGTCTCGCAATCAATGAAGCAGCAACTTACACACTCCAAAGCAGGCATTTAATTCAGCAATGGTGCCAAATCTGAAGAAACAAGCCCTCGAAATCTTGAAATGGGTATTGAGATTTTGTTGATTGTGAGGTGTAGAGCGAGAAAGACCCAAGATTTATAGCTTGCAGTCTAGAATATAACAACTGGACAGAGCAAGTTTAGACCATTTTTCTTTTTGGTTGTAGACAGGAAAAAGTTTTCTGGCCTTTCTTCGTTGTTCAGCTTTCAGACAACAAATTACACCTGCAGCAAGGGTGATCTTCATCGCGATGCCTCATCCTTGCAATAGACTTTGAAGATCCGGTGGAGGTAGTGCTCATCGTTGTCGCTTTAAGCCTCTCTTCACCCTTCGCTCTGTTCGCACCAGTCACTCTGTTCGCTTCGCAGATTTTGCTCTGTTTCCAGTTTTTAATTCATTGTTTAAATGGGCCAATGAATAATTACTTCCTTTTCTTTTCCTTTTTTTTCATTTTGGTCCTTATCAAACGCAAATACTCATTTCTATCAGAAACTCCCCCACATGACGGCGTTTGACTAACTTTAATGGGCTCAGGGGGTGAAAGGTCCCAAATTACAAAATTTAAGGGGCGATTCGGCCCGAGTCATGTTTGAGGGGGCAAATGGTCTAAGTCAATATAATTCAGGGGCCAAAAGGGGCAAAAGGCCAATAAAATATTCATATGTATCAATATGGATTGGGTCTTCCTTTAAGTATAGAACTTTACCTTTTGGTTTAAGAAATTAGTTTTAAATGATATAATTATAGATCAAAATGGAGAGAAAATTAGCTAATTAGGTATATAATTTTAATTTATATTGGATTAGACTTCTCCTATCGGGCTAGTATGGTTTTTACCAATTATGACTTTAAAAATCCGTAACCGCACCATACCATATTCAGGTTTAAGATTTCTTAACTCGGACTATAATCGAAACCGCATAAAACTGCAAAATGTCAGTTTGGTGCAAATCGATTTTATGCGGTTTTGTGGGTTGATCGGGTTCCATGCACATTCATAGTTTTTAATCATGTGAAAATCGGGTTTCCCAGATAAGGGAAAAAAGTTAGACCAGAAAAAGGTAAAAACCAACTTGGACCAGGTGTCGTAGTACTTCGCTTGAGAGGGGGACAAATTGCGCTCTTTCAACTGTTTTGGCACATCTCGTGTGTGCAAGTCCACTACTTATTTCTTTCATTACCTAGTCCACTTAGGCATTGCAACTTGTAAAACCCCAAAAAGTTTCTTTATCCAAATCTTATGGGATTTGCCTTTTGAACACTCTTCTTTACATACAATAATTCCTTATATATTTAACAAGGCTAATTGCAAGGCCTTTTACTGGTTTCAAACTAAAAAACACAATGTATCATTGTTGGTATCTATTAGACCATAAACTAGTCCCAGAGCCAATGAGACTTAACTTACAAAGTACATGGTGAAGCTTATAGCTTCTATGAATCAAACACCTTTTTATAAATTAAGAGGTTTATTGATCACATTACACCCCACAATTTCTATTGTTTGTCACAATGTTGTGCTTATTGACTATGCGCGTGTCTTGGTTTTCATAAGTACTTTACAGATTCCACAAAAAATCTCATAGGAGTACCTCCACTCCTACATCCATATAGGTGATTCCATCAAGTGTATACTGCACTAATACACCACCCAAAGTAAAAAAGAACTATGTGAATCATTAAGAACTTTTGCTCATCATCCAATAAATGCAGTTTAGCATTATTTACTTCATAGGATAGACTTTAAAGAAAAATTCAATAATACTTCCTGGTCTAATAGTAACTTGTTATTACCCATATGAACCTAATTTATGGAATCTCTAATCACATAGGTTGGGTTACCATTAATGTTTACTCAAGTTGGCAATAGTCTCATTCTTCTTAATATTTCATACTCCCTCCGTCTTAAATAAGTTGAAACATTTGTCTGGGCATGGAGATTAAGGTGTATATAATTTGTGTTAATTTTTTATATAGTAAAAGTTTAAATAATAATTAAAAAAAAATTCTTTTTTGGGTTTTGTGTAGTGAGAGATTAAGTGAATATTAAAAAAAAAGTCTTTATTGGGTTTTGTGTAAATAGATTATTTAATTGTTTAAACTTTTCCAAAAGAGAAAACATTTCAACCTTTTGGGACATCAAAAAAAAAAAATATGTTTCAAGTAAACTAAGACGGATGGAGTATATTATTTTCCTTCCAGAGGTTTAGTCAAAGGATTTGCCAAATTCACTTCTGACTCATGCATCATTAAGCAGCTGCTTTACAATATCATGTCTTAAACGAATGTATCTATTTTTTTCATTATAAGTCTTTTTTTTGTAATTGCTATTACAACTTGACAATCATAGTATATAAACATAAAAGACGTTGGTTTTATGTTTAACGGTATATCTACTAAGAAATTTTTCAACCACACAGCTTCACTTCCATTTATTTCTAAAGCTATAAATTTTGACTCCATAGTAGATTTAGCAATGATGGTTTGCTTGGAAGATCTCCAAAATACAGCACCACTACTAAAGGTAAAAATGTATCCACTAGTAGATTTTATCTCATCAAAGTCAGAAATTCAATTAGCATCATTGTACCATTCCAGTATAGTGAGAAATCCACTACACATGATATCATATTTCATAGTACATTTTAAATATTTCATAATGCTCACCAATGTAGTCCAATGCTTTTCATTTAGAATTTGAGTGTATCTACCCAATCTACACACAACATAAGCTATGTCAAGGCGTGTGAAGTTCATTAGATACATCAAGCTTTTAAAATTTATGCATACTTTTGTTGAACAATGTTTTCCCCTCTATTTTTTTTAATTAAGTATTTGTATAATAAAGGGTACCAACAGGTGTCACATCAAAATTATTAAACTTCCTTCAAAGTTTTTCAACATAATGCTCTTGTAATAATATCAAACCAATTTCTTTCCTTATAATTTTAACACCTAAAATTACACTAGCTTCTCCTAGATCTTTCATGTCAAACTATAAAGATAAGAAGTTTTTAGTGTGTTCAATTACTTCAAGAGTAGTTAAAAAAATGAGCATATCATCCATATAAAAGGTTGGTTGTTACATATTCACCATTATCATGTTTTGTGTAAACATATTTATCAATTCCAATAGTTGAAAAACCGTTATTTAACAAAAACTTGATCGAATTTCTCATGCCACTATTTAGGTGCTTGCTTTAATCCATGTAAGGATTTTCACAATTTGCACATTTTTTGTTTTTTAGCCAAAAACAACATAGCCTTCTAGCTGAATTACATATATTTTTTCTTGTAGGTCCTTATTTAAGAAAATAATTTTAACATTCATTTAATGTATAAAAGGTTTACGTACAGAAGACAAGGCAAATAAAACTCTTATTGAAGAAATTCTAGAAACTAGTACAAAAGTATCAAAGTAATCAATATTTGTGCCAAAATAATCAATATTTTCCTTTTGAGTAAAACCTTTTGCTACCAATATTGCTTTAAACTTGTCAACTGAGCTATCAGGTTAAGTTTTCTTTCAACAATCCATTTGCAATCAATAGGTTTTGCACCTAAGGGTAAATCAACTAAATCCCATGTATGGCCTTATAAAATAGAGTCTATCTTATTTTGAATGACTTCTTTCTAGAAAATAAATTCTTTTGAAGAAATTGCTTGCACAAACGTTAGGGGATCATCTACAAGGTAGGTATAAAAGTCATTTCTATGAGAACTCTCTTTCTTTTGCCTTTTGCTCTTCATCAGTTCTTCCATTTGATGTTCAAAAACATCTTTAACAATAAGAGCACAAGAAATTTCTTATTTCATTAAAGGAAATATATGCTAAAAAAACTCAGCATTTTTTGTTTTGATTATAGTGTTACAGTACCACATATCACTTTTCAACATAAAAAATCTATATACAACACTATGCTCTACATAACCAATAAACATGCAACCGCATATCTTTGATCCAATTTTACGCCTTTTCATTTAGGAAGTATAGCCTTTGCAAGACATCCCCAAATTTTCAAATACTTTGAGTTTGGGGGGAAAACCCTTTCATATTTCATATGGAGTTATACTAATCCTTTTATAAAAAATTCAATTTTGCAAATAACGAGCATACAAAATAGCTTCACCCCAAAGGTTCTCAGGAAGAAAAGAACTAACAAGTATGAAATTTATCATTTTATTCAAGGTTTTATTTTTCCTTTCAGCTACACCACTTGATTCAGGAGAGTATAGTAAAGTTATTTCATGAATTATTCATTATTTTTCATAGAATTCATTAAACAGTAAAAATTCATCACCTATATTTGATCTAACTCTTTTGATCTTTCTATTCATTTGATTTTTTACGTTAGACTTATACAACCGAAATATGTCAAAAACTTTATCTTTATTTCTTAACAAATAAGCCTTTGTAAATCTAGAATAATCATATATGAAAGTCACATAATATCTTTTACCTACTTTAGTCATGGTTTGTTTCAAATTGCCAAGATCAATGTAAATTAAACTTAGCAACTTTGATTCTCTTTCAACAAAAAGCACAAGATTTTTTTGTTGATTTTGTTTTAGTACGAATTTCAAATTTATCAAAACTTATGTTATTAAGGGTGTGATTAAACCAAGTGATTGTGTTTTTTTTTAAATAAGATAAACTCACATGTATTTATTTAGCATGCCATATATTAAAAGAGTCAACCAAGTAAGCAGAAGAAGAGATATTATTATAATTGATAATATCAGAAACACTCAGTACAAATAGACCCTGGTTGCAATAACCTTTACCCAAATAGTTATTATTTAGATTTAACTTAGCTAACTACAAATTATTTAGATTTAACTTAACTAACTACAAATTATTTAGATTTAACTTAACTAAATGAGAAGATTATTTAGATTTAACCTAACTAACTACAAATTAGGTGAGTTAGATGTGAAGCTTATCTCCCTAGGATTTCACTCTTTTATTTGCTACTTAAGTCTAATGAAGTTTTAAGTGCATTCACTTCTTATGTGGTGAGAGGATTCAAACACTAAAACTCTTTTTCTCAAGACCAAGTTTTGCTTACCCTAGATTAAATATGACATTTATCAAGCTCATACATGATCCTAAAATGGGTTAAGCACTAACCTCTCCCTTAACACCTAATGAGTTCATAGATTATCTCTATCCATAAAACCCATCATACTCTAATCTTCTTTTCCATCCCTTTTGTTTCTCTCTCAAGAATAAAATGGGATTGTGATTTATGTGAAGTGGCCATTTAACTCACAAACATTAGGTATAAGAATAGGTAACACAAGATAGTCAATAACCATGAAAAAAAATCTCAAATAGACATTAAATATTAAGTAAAAAGAGTTTCCTCCTAGAAAGATACAAAAATCTACTCTGTGTCTAAACTAACAACTAACTTCATACTAGAGTTTAAGGAAATCATAAAGAAATACTATATAGAAAAAGGAAGAAGGAACTAAAAGAAACCCTTAGACTTAAGTATCCTTAGCCTCCAAGCTTCTTTTTGGCACCTTCAAGCAAGCTCCCACCAAATGTCTTCAATGGTGGCTCTCTAAAAGATGAAGAAGAGACGAAGTATGGTGTGTGTGTCTACTCCCCCCAAAAACCCCCTCTTGGAAAAGTAGTCCTAAAACCCATAGCCCTATCCTCTTATAACTCCAAAAAATCTTCCAATCATAAGGTGATTAGGTGAGATATGAAGGCTATCAAATGTGTAGGAATGCCCAAGTGTCTAAAATGGTCCCCCTAAAAATGTCAAAACTCATTCGAAGAAACAGAGAAATATCTGGAAACGTTACAATGCAGCTACATAAAATGTCCATGCTAAAGAAAAAGCTGAAAACTCCCCTCATGCTGTAGCATGGAACTGTTTATACAACAGCCTGAAAACTTTTTGTCAATTTTTCACCTCCTTTTGCCCCTCGATGCTGTTGCATGATATTTTCATGCTATAGTATCGACTTGCTTTTAGCTTCAAGTCTTTTATTTTGATTCCGGGTGACCTCCAACTTCACTCCCTTATGCAATTTGGCCCCAAATTCACGCAATTTGATCACTCAAATCCCCAAATAACATAATGCACCCTACAAATGAATTGAACACAAAATGCAACTAAGATATAGGAAATTTCACACTAAATTAGTATAAAAATGGGTGAAATATATAAAAACATTATGTGACTATCAGGATTTACCATTTGCTTCAGTAAAAATTGAAGGATAAGACTGTAGAAAATGCCCGTGTTAAAAATAGAAAGCATAGGACAAGTGTAAAATGATTCGACGAGTTTTTGACACTAATAGTCAGACGGGTTTTGAGATATTTGATATCTACGCTTTTCTGACAATTTTTGTCCGACTGTTTTCTAACACAACTGTCTTTCAGTTTTCTGACAATAAATGTCTTACGGTTTTTGGACATCCTTTATCCTAGGCTTTTTTTACAATAAATGTCCTGCTATTTGTGACATTTTTATGACATCTGACTTTTTTTTTTTTTTTTAGAAATAATACACATAGATATATCTATATAGTATATTATATATTAATATTATATATACATATATAGATAGATGCAGTGAATATGTATTAAACTAATAAAATGCCACAAAAAAAAGGCAATTACAATTAATAGATAAGCTAAAACATTTCCATTTTAATGAGATCAACTAATAATAGTCAACCGGATGCAGAGTCGAGCTGATTACCGCCATATCACCAAATACTGCCATCATCATCATGCGAAGTCAAGGGTCCAGTCTGGAACTCAGCTAGGATAGCTCATGTAGGTATGATACATTGATGGATCAATCTGTTTATCATGGCATTCACTGCATCTTTGGTGCCCAACTGGCTAGGCTGGTTAACTTGACATTGTTCACGAACCTCCGCTTGAAGCTGGGTCAAATCCGTTTATCTGTCTCAAACCTTGAAGAACCATCCTAAAAAGGAGTGGTGATTTTAACTAATTAGTCCATAATTATAATACTTTAACTAATTTTCATATTTTAGCTAATTGCATACTTTAACTAAATTTCATAATTTAGCTAATTTTCATATTTTCTAATTTACACTAATTTAATTAATTTTCACATCTTAGGTATTTTTATATTTTGATAATTTAACTAATTTTCATATTTTAGCTAATTTCATACTTTAACTAAATTTCATATTTTACCAAATTGTAGCTTTTCATATTCTAGCTATTTTTTATATTTTAGCTAATTTAGCAAGAATATGAAAAGTTTTATGTAAATTTCATATTTTACCTAAATTTTCATATTGTAGCTAATTTCTATATTTCCACTAATTTACCTAATTTTCATATTTTAGCTAAGTTCATTTTTTCCCCTAATTTTCATATTTTAGCTAATTGCATACTTTAACAAGTTTTCACAATTTAGCTAATTTAACTATTTTCTAATTTTAACTAATAACACTAATTTTGACGAATATCCATATACATAAACTTAATCAACCAAATGAAACCAAACTAGTAGCCAAAATTGAGCAAAGAAAGAAATGAGAGTGAAAGGATGATGGAGAAATGATGGACCTAGCTACTGAAATTGAGTGAGAGCTCGGCAGTAGCAAGCTAGGATGAGAGGGAGAAATCGACGACTTCGATAATCGGTGAGCTAGGATGAGAGGGAGATCATCAACGGCGAAGAACATTTGGGAAACAAAAAATGTTGAGACAATATGGAGAATGGATCTGCGGGAAAGGCTAAAATGGAGGATGAGGCTAAGGCTAACTTTCCGACGGTTTTGTTACAGAAAAAAAAAAGAAGCAAAAACGTAGGAAATATTCCTACGGTTTTGTGACATTTTTTCTTCAAAAAATAAGATGCAGCAAAAGCGTAAGACAATTTCCTACGGATTTGTAGTGAAAAAATTGTCGAACTGGTTTCGTTTCCCACCCTCTCGAATCTGCAAAAAAATTTCAATTCGCACATATTTAAATGTTATATGTGTGTGTGTGAGTGTGTGTGTGTGTGTGTGTGTGCGCGCACACGCTAACAAAAAATGGAAATTGATATATACCCTAACAAAATCATCAAACTTACTAAATATAAAATTTTCTCAATATGAAATGAGTTGCTACTTACATATATGTGCAAGCCCCTAGATGGTGAGGAAGTTTAATTACTAAACACAGTAATTGAACCATATAATTTAGTGAATAATTGCTTCATCATCTGCGGAAACGTCACTAAGCAATGAACTTTCATCTTCAAAATCATATTCAAAATCATTAATTACTAAGTAACTTTGTAAATGAAGCTACATCTTCATGTTCAACCACTACCGAAGGCCGGTGTTACATAAATTAAGGATAAGATTTACAATGTTAGAGTTAAGGTTAACAATAATGTGTTAGGAATTAGATTTTCAATTAGGGTTTACAGTTTGGGGTTATAGGATTTGAGCTAGTTTAGATGGTTATGGTATATAAGGTATGAGGATTTTAGGTGGTTTAAGGGGTTTAAGGATAAGGGTTTAAGTTCTAGGATTAATAAAATTTGTGTTTAGTGTTAGGGCTTGTAATTTAGGAATTTTGGGTTAGGGTTTGTAATTTTGGGATTTTGGGTTAGGGTTTGAGGACTTGTGTTTAGAGATTTAGGTTTTAGGCCAGTTTAGGGTTAGGGTTTATGTTTAGGTATTTAGGGTTTGGGGCAAGATTTAGGGTTAGGGTTTGTGTTTATGGTTTAGGGTTATAAATTGTAGGAAAATTGTCAAAATTCATGTTCCAACGATTTTCAGACACAATCTTTGCTGTCAAAAAGCAATAGGAAAGTCTTTGTTTCTGAAGATTTTGAGACATTTAATTTGTTACTATTTTATTCATCAAAAAATCGTAGGAAATAGTTGTGTAGGAAAATCATTGGATTATTTTTTTGCATAAAAACTATAGGAAAAGTTATTGCAAGAAAAGCGTAGGGCACATATTTGCCTTAAAGATGTGGGACACATTGGCCCCACTGCCCCATCCAACGATTTTACCTCAATTTATTCATCCTACGATTTTTAGCATAGGAAATAGCTATAGGAAATATTCCTCACCCTTGTAGTGCAAGTCCAAGCGTACATTTAGGCCATAATAATTTATGTGTTCTAATGATTTTCAATTGCGAGATTTCAACTACTGCAAGTTTAATATATGTATAAATGAGAATAAATTTATCTCATGTTTAAGGATACTATTATTTTTAGTACTTATATGTATGGAGTTAAATACCGCAGTATACCACTTACCACGATAAGTGGTATGCAGTAACAATGTTTTCGCATTTTGTCATTTTATCGTGCGGTATACTACGGAATACTATGATATTTCGCATACCATTCACTTTTTTGTGTTTATTTTGTCCGAAAACCACGGTATACCATAAATACCCCGAGATACGTATTGCGGTATTTTGTTTTTCACAAATGCGTGTGAGATATTTTTTTTTTGTCATTTTACATCAAAATATGATAAATATATAAAAAATTAAAATATAATTAATACACATATCATAAAATAAATATTTACTTTTATTCATTTGGTTACTTTTCTTAGTTAAAATAAAAATTTAATGGTTACTTTGAACCACCTAGGAACTCAATGTGATATTAAAAAATGTATTGTTATTATTAAAGTATTATTTTTTTCTATTTTATCAATAAATTAGTTTTTTCTGAGTATTATTTATTTTTCTCTCTCTATATAACTTTTTTTTTGTGTTAAAAAAAATCTTCTATAATATATATTTTATTTATATTTGACAAATTATGATGAAAAAAATTAGAATACATATAAAATGTGTAAAAAATTATTGAATTTATGTCATCTTAAAATAATATACTAATATTTATTTTTTTGTGAAAATAGTAATGATATATGGTATATCTTAAAATTTTGGGGTACTGTATATCTAGCGATAACAGTATTTAACATTTTACTTATATGATCTGTTTAAAATATTCCCCTCCTTTCTGTAATGATTTATCTGAAAATTTGGTTGTCCTGAAGTCGCTTAATTTGCTGTCTTAATTAAGCCTTCCGCTCAATTACGTAAGTGAAATAATAATCCCATAGGGTTACTTGCAAAGTTTGCTTTAATTTGTGAAGAAAATTAAAATGCATGCATGATTCTTGTGATTTTAATTTAATTGTGAAGAGTTGAAAAAAATGGATTGAGTGGGTCAATGAACGATGAGCCAGCCACTAATTAATCTCTTGTCATTCTGGTAATATCGTCTCGTTTATTGAATAAATAATCTAGGTAAAATCACTCTGCCATGCTTCTCAAACGCTGGATCACAGCGTGTAAAGGCACGAACCATTAAATAGCTTGCTTATGTGATGTACACGTATATGTGTAATGTCTCAATTAGGAGCAGTGTGGAGTTATAATTTTATATATGTTTCCTGATGAGTTAACCATAAGACTGCCAAATCCAACGCTAATCACTACTGATTGCTTGGCTAATCCAATTAAGGGAGTAGCTCCACCAGCTCACTTAATTTGAGGGAGATCATCAATACTTTCTCAAGCCAAAAATGCCAAGCAACAAGCAGAACTATTCTTAGTTCCTATGATTAAGGAGGAAGTTGGTATCCTGGAGAGAGAGAGAGATAAATTTCCCCACTCATTAATTATATATATATATATATATATATATATATATATATATATATATATAATTTTCTCTTCACTCGTCCTTGTCAAAGTTGGAGTACTGCACTACTGTTCAATTAATTTGACCGCGTACGATTATCCTGTGCACTCTAATCTTGTGTGTGAAATATAAAGCAAGCACCAGGTTGTGCTAGCTTTGTCAGCTAATTACGTACAGCTGACTAGCTGAGTACGAAACGTGCAATCTTTTCTAGTTGGAAGACAAAACTGACCAAACTTAGCATAGTTCCAGGACCTTTTTGTGCAATTTGCAGCTTCGCGATAGTCTATATGTGGACTTGATTGGCTTCTCCTCGACCATCAGACGCGCACATATGCTTTCGAACATTTATGGTTCGAATCTTGCTATTGCCATAAGCTTTATTTTTTATCGCGAACCTCGAGGTAACTTAATTAGTTTGTTAATCAAGTCGTAGGTTTCTTAATTATTAAAAGTAAATAAACTCACAGAAAAGTCATCATTCTATTTGCTAACTTATTTTGCACGATGATCAAGTGGTTGTGATGTCCAACAATAACGTTTCGGGAAATTAACTAATTTGGAAACAGCCTTAATTACATTACTTCTTAATCAGGTGTTTTCTTGCAACCACAATACTAATTGACTTTTGTCATTTTTCTTCTAATATAGTACTAGTCTATACTACTTGGATCCTTTTTTAATTTGTCTCAAATCAAATTGTTTATTTCCACGCACTAGTCTTGATTAATAAGATTTAACTGGGAGATGAAGTGAGGGTGAGGATAGTGAATAATCTTACACTTCAACCAATTTAGACATTGTAAGGCACATAAATAAGAATATAAATTAAAAAAAGTAGTAACAATTAAGTAAGCCACTGATTTATTGGTTTTAAAAAGTTGACCCTGTTGGACTACTTCATCGATCACATTCACACACGATCATCTACTGCACTTAACCACTCTACTTTCATGTTCGAGAAGAAATGAGCGATTAGATTGCTTAATCAACATTTCTTGCCACACTATTATTTCATGGTTTAAATTAATTTTAAAAAATAAAAATTAAACAACTTTTACTTCATAATCAAGATTTACATAATATTGTTACAGAAGAGGATTAAGGAGTCAGAGACAGTAATCAACCAGGTTATCTCCAATGTGCAGCATTGGAATACTGATGATATTAGGACTATCTTTAACTAGATAGATTATATTTGTTGGAACAATTTGAAGTTCTATGTGCAGTTTTTAAGTTCCACATAAATGAAAAATATATTTTATAAATAGATAATTTTATAAATTAATTAAAATTTAAATAGTTGTGACTCTTATAATAATTATATCATTTGCAAGGATCACATTTATTCATGAACAATTGTATCAATTCAAAAGTTTGTGACTTTTCTAACAATTGTGTCATTTGTAAGGGACATTTTTTTATGAATAATTATGTCTATTATAAGAGACACATATTCATAAATGGTTATGTCTATTAAAAAAAGAATTGTGTTTCCCATATTCTATATAAAGACTAAAGTGCACCAACAACCCTCCAACTCAACCAACTCGCACAAGTTAGTCCATCAACTCCAACTCAGTATATTCAAGTCCTCAAACTTTGAGAAATGGTACAAGTTAGTCCAACATGCCGAATAGTGTTGGGGAAAAAATTCACACATGATCCTTAATGTCTTTTTTTTCTAAACATAGGTAATTATAGTTCATTTTCAATTGTTTTAGTCCATGTATATGTTGAATTCATTTTGGTTTCATCTGTATTTGCTATTTGTGTAATAGGTATTGTATGATTAATAATAATTTATAGCTAGGAACACTTAAAGGCTTATTACACCTAAATAGTTATAAACTAATAAAAATTATTATCATTAATTGGGCAATCAAAAAAAGTAAACCATTTGATTCCCAAATATAATTAGCCAATCTGTTTCATGCTCATTATGCTATTATTATAATAAATATTATTTAAAGTTTGTTGTTTGAGTAATTATTATATTAATGGTAATATTTTTACAAGATTTCAAAGATTAATTATTATAAATTACTATGAAAATAGAAAAAAAAATTAGTAACAAAATAATCATTTAGTTTGAGAGACATTTATAATTAGATAAGCCCCTTTAACATGGGCAAAAAAAACTATCCTTTTTTCAAAAAAAAATTAAGATTTTTTTTATATGAATCGCATATGATATATGCAATGTAAAGCAAAAATAATTTGACTCATTATACTGGAACACTTGGGGTAATACCAAAAATTTAAAAACTATGGAGATAAAGACACTTAAAGTCTTAAATTTGGTATATGATCAATTTATTTATACGTAAAAAACTGTTGAAAACAGGCAAAGATTACTTTTGCACACAATATACGTACACATACTCACAAGCAAACACACGTCATATTCATAACTAAAATTTTTCCCAAATTAAACCAAAGTAACTTTAAAATATATTCTTTTTCACTTTTGAAAGATTATATATACATCATGCAACATTAAAACTAAAAAAAATATAATATATCATCACTACTAGAAAACAACCATTTAGCGACGGCTAGCTTTCGCTAAACATGAAATAGCGACGGCACACCATTGTTAAAAGATCTGTTGTTAATTTACTCGCCGCTAATTTTTTAGCGACGGATACCATCGCTAATTAGCGACAGCTAAACGTCGCAAAATATACCGTCACAAATTTTTCGGTAACGACATCGGCCGGCGCGTTAGCGACATTTTGCTGTCACTACCTAATGACGCGTAGCCGTCGCTAGTTAGTGACGATTAACCGTCGCTAGTTAGTGACTCGTACCAGTTGCTAGTTAGTGACGCATTATTGTCTCTAGTTAGTGTAGTTAGTGACGCACAGCCGTCGCTAGTTAGTGACGCACAGCCATCGCTAGTTTGTTTGTGACTTATAGCCGTCACTAGTTTGTGACAGTTGGCCTTCACTAGTTTTTGCAAACAATTCTCAATAACTCGTTCTATCCATTTCTTAATCCTTCTACATACATTTTAATATTGTCATCGATTTCACATAAATGCAACAACCAGGGTACTGAATTATTTTTCATTAATACAAAATATGATTTAACACAATGTCATGTCATGCCATTCGACAATTAAAACACATAAGGTTACAATTTCCTTTACAAGACAAAAACTGAGCTCAAATTCCTCGTACCGCGGGATTGAGCAAAATATTCTTCAAGCAAGATCATGAAAACAACAATGAACAACTTGAGTGCCCAAATTCCTCTCCTTGCTGCCCAAATTCCTGAACTGATCTCTCTGTTTTTTCTGGTTCAATTTCTCTGTTTTCCTCTGCTTCAATTTCAGCACTATGATCTTACTTCAGAAACTCTGCAACTATTTTCTGTACCGTATCAACGTCATACAACACACTTTCCAACTCGCCAGCTCGTATCAGAAGATCATTTACTAAAGCCTCCTCGAATTGCTGTCCAATTTTCCTCACTAGTTGTAACTTAGCTGTCTCTCCGGAGTCTAAAATGATGGTTGCCTTCAACAACTTAATCAAAAAACTACAAGAGACACTGTCCTTCTCGCCCAGCAATAGCCAAACAATTGTATCAACAATTGACTGATATGTTACAGTGTCTTCACCGTGGACCATATTCTTGCTAACACCTGGCAACCTCCTGTAAGCATATGCTTTCAAGGCTTATCCAATTACTTCATGGTGCTCTTAAATATGGAAGCTCTTATCTTGATAGTTGCCACAAAGATGAGTTAAAGTTAAGTGTCCTGACATAGTAATTGACTTTAAGAGGAAAAAGGTTTCTGAGTGAACAGAAAGAAGCATTTAGAGCTCCAATCTGACTGTTGAAATAAAGCACCATCTTCCCTATAATCCAAATTACAGCTAACAGGTACACCACATGGCTACTTAACCTCTAGATATAATCAACAAATGACACTGCCACATAAAGGAATTTGGTCTGAATAGATACAGCCACAAAGATACACAAAGGTTGAAATGATAGATCCACGTGAAATCTTTAAGTAATGTAAGCTTCCACCCCCATTTGTGTGTTAATTGAGAA
This sequence comes from Aquilaria yunnanensis, assembly GCA_039654915.1. Taxonomy (NCBI): domain Eukaryota; kingdom Viridiplantae; phylum Streptophyta; class Magnoliopsida; order Malvales; family Thymelaeaceae; genus Aquilaria; species Aquilaria yunnanensis. Next base: position 985,287 of record CM077597.1, on the reverse strand, counting down.
AGGTTCACCTTTTCATCTTTCATTATTCGTATGCTAACCTTGCCCTTTGTTACTTAAGCTGATTTCATATCCATGAGATTGCTTCTTTTATTGACTCTATTATCCTTGTGAAAAGCAAATAATCAAGACTAGCATTTTCTGAATAAGTTTAGTGTGGAAAGCAGGTATATTTTATTCACCACTGATATGGAGTAATTCAAAGTAATACTTCAGTAGTGTCCGGGAAGTAGCACCAAAAATAAGTTATATCTTCCACTTGCAGTTGTTATGAGAATTACCGGGCTATGTTAAGTACACTCAAAAGCGGCAAGGATAAGTAGTTTGAACCAGGAAATCTTGGTATGATTGAGTCTGCATTAGGTGTTAGTAGGGTTCAAGCCAATGACGCCCCCACATCCTCGCAACATCCAACGACAACCACCTGAGGAAGCACAACTTCTATTAGATTCAAAACTGGGAAGGTGGCCACAAAGATGCAACACACAATAGGGCATGACAAATTATATATTGACAATTTACCCATTGCAGTTCAAAGTCATTCGACTGGACCCTCTTGAAAGAAGGATCTGCAGAAGTTAAAAGAACATCATCTCTATTTCACAAGGAATTATGTTATTGATTGGGAATACTTCGCATAAGCCTTGCCTGGCAACATTTCAAATTTCCTCCACATGCAGCATAATGCAAAGGAGTGGATCCAGCACCTGAAGAGAGAAGAATATATGTCTTTATAGGTAAAAATAAGGTGAAGAGAACAATAATTCGATGAAGAATTCAAGCACCAAAGTGAAAAAAAACTACCTATCATATCCATTGATGTTCCATAATGAAATGTGACAGCGGAAACATTAGCTTGAAGGTGGAGTAGAAGTTGTACACAGTCAAAGTATCCATTTAATGCAGCCATATGGGGAACTGGGAACAAAATCAGCAACAACTAATCTGATGCATCTTACATGTCCGTTTACAGCAGCAAAATGTAAAGCTGTCCTTCTACTCAGATAATCTGCTTTTGTAACCTGCAAGTACAAAGAGTTAAGAGACAGGTATAAAATACAACATCAAGAGAGTGTTAGAAACAAAGGATACTTGGAAGAAACAAGTATCACAGCATTAATTTTATGGTCTTTGCATATGTGCTTCAACATCCTAGAAGAATGATAAACAAAGGATAGAAAAAGGTGAATTAGTAAGACTCACATTGCATCTGAAAAGCAGAAGAGTCTGTACAACTTCCCAATGCCCATATCTACAAGCTTGCATTAAGGCAGTCTTAGCAAACATGCAAACAAAAATAATTGCACAGAGTCAGCAGAAGAAAAGATGACAGAAAACTAATTTCCTTGTTAGGAGTAGAAACACACTAGTTTCATATAAATCTGCATTTGGCTGCATAAATCATATTCAAAATCAGCTTCTCATACCAATGAGTACCCAAAATTCAGCTTGTGACCTTCACATAGATCAGCAAACTAACAAGTAAAAATGAAACACAGAGACAATAATCTCCCATTCGAATTGAACTAATCAAGACCCGAAAGTCTGTTTTAAGCACTGAAAACACATGAGAATCACAGACTAAAAAATGAAAGGCAGGACACGATCATAGAGAAGATCATCTCAACCAAACAATTAATCCACATTTCTTCACAAATGAAGAGAAGAATAAATCGCCAAATCTCGCACCTGGCCACAGTAGTTTCTCGAATTAACATCAGCTTCATTCTCGAGCAACAGAGCAACAATCTTAGCGGAGCCAAACAAAGATCAAAATAAGATTCAACAGGTTGTAGTCGAGCCACTGAAACATATTATTCAGGAGACTCTTTGTGCAGTTAGAAGTTGGTTAAGAAGCAAATTTGAAGATTAAGTATAGTCAGCCTAGACAGAAACTCATGGTTTGAAGGCGAAGCCTTATCCTCTTTGGCACATGCAACATGTCAACCATTCAGAATGGATGAGAAAGGTAGACTAAATTTTTAACTATTTTGAGCGCTAATATTTTGTGACTTGAGACACTAGAAACCTAGAAACGAAGGAAAATTGTAAATTAACTCCAGCACATAGGAGACCTGCCTGAGCTGGAGTCAGGTAGTGCCCAGGCTGGTACGTTGCTTCATTTTGCCCCATGCCTCTCATCTTTTGATCTGCAGCTGCAAATGCCCAGTCCGGTACCCGAATCATGTCTACCAAAACCTGGCTCATGGAAAGTATCCAAAGTTTCAAACAAATGATTAAGATATCCATATATATAATCAAAGAGAAGTCAAACTTGGATCGAAGTGGAAAGCGAGAAATAATTGGTGACCTGTACGGACTCAGCCTGATCGCCACAGCTTCTGTATTCGGGGTTGATTTTGGAACCGCCAGCGTAACCGGCTGTGGTGTGTGCGACGCCATTCAAGCAGCCGCAAAACTGCCTCGGATCTCCAGAATCTGCCGAGAGCGAAAACGGCGGTCCTCAGGTGCGGCTCTGACGGGCCCGGCCGCGGATTGGAGATCCAATCTGAAACACGGATGGAGAATGCCTTATCGGCGAACAAGATGAAGAGAAAAGCAAAGGCTAAGCAATAACGGCGCTGGGGAAGAGGAGGAAGAGAAGATTAGAGCAGTGCAGCAGAGGTTTGCAATCGAGAGGGAAGAGAAGAAGTCTGAGAGTGCGTCTGGAGATGAGAGAAGACGCGGTGACTTACAAATAAAACGCATAGCGACTTCTGGCCGTCGCTTAAAACTAGCGACTGCTGGCCGTCGCTAGTTCTTAACATATTAACCTATTTCTACTAACATTAGATCATAATGAGATGATAAAATATTAAAAAATGGCTAAGTCTTATGTGCTAATAAATCAATTCAAATTAATTTAATTTTTATTAAATATATTATTTGTTAATTACTTAAAAAATATTTAGAGATTTGTATGCTTAATTAATCAAATTAAAAATTATAATTATACAATTATAATGGTAGCGACGCATAACCATCACTAAATTAGCGACTTTAAGCCGTCACTAAAATTTAGTGACGCATAAACGTCACTAAATTAGCAACGGTAAGCCGTCACTAAATTTAATGACGCATAACCGTCACTAATGTTAGCGACGCATAACCGTCACTAAATTAGCGACTTTAAGCAATCACTAAAATTTAGTGACGCATAACCGTCACTAAATTAGCGATGGTAAGCCGTCACTAATGTTAGCGACGAATAACCGTCACTAAATTAGCGACTTTAAGCCATCACTAAAATTTAATGACGCATAACCGTCACTAAATTAGGGACTTTAAGTCGTCAATAACTTTAATGACGCATAACCGTCACTTATTTAGTGAAGATAACCAACCACAAACTTTAGCGACGTTTAACATTCACTAAATTTGCAACGGTGAATTGTCACGTAGAGCCCGGTGAAACTTAATAATATAAAAAAATTTAAGTCAAACTAGCCCAAAAAGTCAAATGGATCAAAGGAATCGGGACGGAGGGAGTAATATTTTTGTTTTATTATTCTATTTTTTTAAACAAAATTGTTTGTTGTAATAGTAAAGATACAACAACTTGTTGGATAGAAGGATCTCAATAACGTAAATAAAATTCTTATAATCTTAACATTGTTTCGTGAGAAAAAAAATATTTATAATCTAAATACATTTGTATTATATCAACTGAAATAATTTATGTTGTGTGAGAATTTGAGACGTCACACAATTTTCAGATATAATATTTACATTTTTCTGGTAGTGTATTCAAAAGCAATTATTTATGTTCAATGAGATAACAATTTATCATAAAAATTGACAGCTACATGAGAACTCAAACTTTTTATTTTATTTTTTTTAGTTTAGCAACGGCCAACCGTCACTAAATTAGCGACGGTACGCAGTCGCTAATTTTAGCGACGTCCAACCCACTAAATTAGTGACGGTACGCCATCACTAATTTTAGCGACGGCCAATCGTCACTTAGTTAGGGACGCGTAACCGTCACTAAAATTTAGCGACTAACAGCCGTCACTAAAGTCTCATCGGAATATTACCAACTAATTAGCGACGGTTTTTTGTCGTCGCTAATTAAACCGTCGCTAAATTCAATTTTTCTTGTAGTGTATAAGAAACATAAAAAAATAGTATATGAAAAAGGGGATGTGAAACATTTAACCGTCGCTAAATTCAATTTTTCTTGTAGTGTATAAGAAACATAAAAAAATAGTATATGAAAAAGGGGATGTGAAACATTTCTAGGTTATATATATAAGAAATTATTACCTTTAACTTCTAATATTTTTATTTTATATGTTCTGTTTCCCAAATTAAAAATATGAAAAACTATAAAAAAACAAAGTAACTTGTAAAAAATATTCTAAAAGTGCTTTTCAAGGCTTTTGATTTATCAAGTTTTGATTTTTATAAATTTTTGGTAAATCAGTACATTCAAAAATAAAAAAAATTAATTATATCTTAAAAATCTCTACTAAGTATACAATAAGCTAGTTTTTATCTATGTTCTATAGAAAGATTATTTAAAAATAATAATAGAAATAACATGTACATAAATAAATTTTGTCTATTCATGGACTAGATCAATCTAAAATAAACTAAAATTACCTAAACATCAACAAAAAAGAAATTAAGGATCTATCTTGAATTTTTTTCCATAACATCATGAGTTGGCTTGGATTAACTCGTGTTACTTCTCAAAGTATGAGGACTTGCATATACCGAGTCTAAGTTAAGGGACTAACTCATACAAATTAACGAAGTTAGAGGACTATTGGTACACTTAGGTCATATATAAATGAGTTATTTCATAATTTGAGAGAGATTTCTCATAGAGTTTTATTGTATTTTGGAGGCAAATTCCTGATACTTTATAGTGAATGAATAATTTTCTTTAGAAAAGAAAAATTATTTTGCGTCTCATAGTTTTTCTTCATCTCTATTCTCCTTTATTTTTCTAAGAATACTTATATGATGTAGGCACCAATCCATGATTATAAGTGCCATTTAGCTTTTCCTAATGAAATAATCCTGTACATTTTTGGAAAAGAAAGATATAAATATATATATATATGGGTAAAATCCACCGGGGGTCACCTAGCTTATTTTTTTGTCCTAAACGGGTACCTTACCTTCAAATTGTCCTACCGAGGTACCTTACCTCTTATCGCGTGTCCTGTTTGGGTAATTTCCGTTGATTCCGTCGTTAAGTCTCACGGAAATTACTGACGTGGCATTAATTAATGCTACAATAAACTTAAAATAATAACTTTGGACCCTAAACTTTTCTAATCACTAATTCTAACCCTAAAATTTACAGATCTAACACCTAAATCACTATTTTTTGTTGGATCCACCTAAACCTAACGACAAAAGCCTTTTCATCATCTCTCTCTTCCCTTGGCGCTTCGTCTTCCGTCGCGCCGTTCGTCGCCTCCAGGCACCGCCAGCTGCCCAGCCTCCCGTGCGCAGCCGGCGGCTCCTAGCCGCCCAATCGCCCGTGCGCAGCCGGAAGCTCCCACGTCGTCGCCGCATCCAGCCCTCGCAGTCCTCGAATTGAAAGCTACGGAGGACAAATCGGAGGATACTGCGGAGGACGGGGATGACAGATTTGCAAAGCCTCCTTCGATTCCGATTTCCGATTTCTCTCTTCACTATCGTGTGGCACAGCCTCCTTCGATTCCGATTTCCGATTTCTGATTCTAGCCGAATAGAGGACCGCTAAAGTTGCTCTCAGCCTTGTCTCTGGCTGGACGCCTGGGTATGAAGAATCGGAGCACTAGTCGGAGCAGTGGGGGGTTGTGGCTGGTGAGTTGCAGGCGTGATTGGCAGAGGAGGAAGGGGGCGGCGGAGGTGGAGGGAGAGGCGGAGGATGAGGGGGCGCCGCGGTTGGCAGCGCGATTTGCCGACGTGAGGAGGGAGGTTGTGGGTAGTGATTTGCAGGCGCGTTTGTAGCTGGTGATTTGCAGGAATGAGGCAGAGGAAGGCAGTTGTGGCTGGTGATTTGCAGGAGCGATTGGCGAAGGAGGGGGGGCTGCGGGGGTGGGGATAGAGGCGGAGGCGGAGGAGGGAGGTGGAGGAGGAGGAGGAGGAGAGGTATGGAGGGAGGCCGACGGTGGATTGAAGACAGAGGACGGGGAGACAAATCTGGGACTGACTGGATAAGGGTTCGGTTATTAGATGAAGAAGTTTGTGGGGCAAAGTTTAAGGGTTAGAATTAGTAATTGAAATAGTTTGAGAACTGAAGTTGTTATTTTAAGTTTATTTTAGTATTATTTAATGCCACTTCATCATTTTCCATCCAATTTAACGATCAATTTGACGGAAAGTAGCTGAACAGGATGCGCAATAAGAGGAAAGGTATCTCGCTAGGACAAAATAAAGGTAAGGTACCCGGATAGGACAAAAAAATAAGCTAGGTGACCCATGGTGAATTTTACCCATATATATATATATATACTTCCTCCATCTCATAAAAGTTATCCTCTTTACTATTCATAGCAATTAATTTATAATTTTTTTCTTTCAAAACTTTTTTTAGAAATATAAAGTTTTTATATAAAAACTGTACCTTAAAGACTCTAGTTTATAAATATAATTTTTAAATTTTTTTATAATATAAATTAATATGAAAATATTTAAGTTAAAATTTAATTAAAAAAAGTAAAAGTGTCGTCCTTTAAAAAACGGAAGTAGTATATGAAAAAAAAAACAGCGATTTACATACTGAAATAAAAATCCAGTTGCTCTTGAAAACGAATTCCCTTGCTTAAGACTCCGAAGAAAAATAGATATAAAACTGAATGCATGAAATAAAAATAGTTAATTTTTCTATACCATCTTATTTCAACAAACAAAACCGAAAATCTTTATTATACAAAAAAAAAAAAGCAAAACAAAACAAACAAACAAAACCGTCTAGTAAATAAAAATAAAGGACAGGATAAGCCCATCCGGATGCCCGGTGTGCTTGTTTTAACATAGCGGACTAAAAGCCCAACCCGCAGTAAGGGTAGCATTATCTCAAATCCAACAGTAAGTGGACTTCCTATACTTTCGGCCCATGACCTACTCAGCAAATAAACGATGGCAAAAAAAAAAAAAAAAAGGAAAAGAAAAGAAAAGAAATTATAAATATCCTATCCAAAAGACAAGTGCAACATTTTGTTTTCTACCAACATTTTTATTTGGAAACTTTTACTATCTATGAGCACTTAGTTCACGCATGTGCTTTTGTTTTTTTATCAGTTTTATATGTTTTTTTTATCAGTTTTATTTGTTTCTTTATTAGTTCTTATTTGTTCTTTTAGTAGGTTTATTTTTTTATGAATATTATCTGTTCTTTTATTAGTTTTTATTTATTTTGTTATCAAAATTTTTCCTATATTTTCATATTGCAAATTTTTATATTTTTTTTAATGAAAGTTATATTTGATTTTTTATTTTTTTCATATATATAATAAGTGAAAAAATGCACAAAAATAAGTAAAAGAACATATAAAAACTTAAAAAAGAACTAAAACAACAAAGCATATACTATTCGATGACAAAACAACAAACATGAGAACACACTAGTCATATGTAAAAAAAAAACATGTAGAGACTGAAAAATAAAAAAAAACAATTTGTTCTTGTAATCTTACCAATTTTTTATTTTAATTTTATCAATTTGTTCTTTGAATTTTATTGATATATTCTTTTAATATCATCAAGATGTTCCTTTCAATATATTCTCTTAATGTTATCAGTTTTTTTTTATGCATTGTTCTAAAAAAATAAAAAATAAATTTGAGTGAAAAATAAAAAGTTAAATAAAATATAAAAACAAAAATAAAAGAAAAAAAACCAAAAGAATGAAAAACAAGGAAAAAAATCAAAAAACAAAAAGCGTCTGAAGTGGGCTTCCTCAGTATCGAGCCCACAACCCACTTTTCTCTTCCAAAGGCACTAGCCCGTTCGCCAAACGAAAGAGTTGTCAAATTCTCGATAATAATATACTCCCTCCGTCCCAAAAGTTTTGCTCCATTTATTTTTGATAATTAATCTATAATTTTTTATTTTCAACATTTTAATATATAAATACAAAATTTTTGTATACGAATGATAATTCAAGATATGTAGTTTCTAAATATATTTTTTTTATTTTTTTAATAAATAATAATATGAATAAAATTGAGTCAAAATACAATAAAAAGTCAAATATATCAAAATTTATGGGACGGAAGGAGTATAACATTTATATGACACTTGTCCTGGCGCAGGCAAAGATTTACGCATCTACTTAACCCTTTAACTCAACGATGTTAAGCTTTAACAATCAACAGTCATTAATTTTACCTTATCATGTTGGCGTCACTTGCATAAAAAATAAAGAAATACTGTCAATTGTTCTAGTCACGAGAACAAAACAAAGGGATAAATAAGTTGGATTGGCATAGATGGGGTAAAAAGGACAAGAAAAATCGGAGGTATATGAAATATGAAATTCAATAGCAACTTCTGACAGATGCATCTAAAATATGAAATCTAAAAGAAATTTATAGTAACAAGTAGAAACTAGCAAGTTGAAAATATAGGATTTCAAAATATCGAATTCTTATACGACATAAGTTGTTTATAATGATTGCTGGTAAGAACCGTTTATTTTTTTATTTATAAAATATCAAATTCTTTATCTCCTCTCCACTTCAGTCAGCTAAGGGACAGCAGCGGCAATTTAGTCATTTCCCACAATTTTTTTTGTTGCTTCATGGTGGGAAAAAAAACAAAAAAAAAGGCAACGTAGCCGCTGGCCATCTTAGCTTCACTGCCAGGTGATCGGCCGAAAGTTATTGCGGCAACTAGTTATTTGGAAGGCTAATAGCAAGGAATTAAAGTTTGGAGGCCAAAAAGACAAAAATCAATAGCTCAAGGGCTTATATTCTGTAAAACTCAGGGATCAAATAATTCAGGGGTCAAATGACAGACAATATATTTTAAGAACCAGTAAAATAAAGTGTCAGAATTGAGATTCATTCTCCATAATTAACATTTTTTTTTTTTCATTTCTAGATAGTTTCCTGGGTTAGTCCAGTTAATTAGCAGCCAAACCCTTATTGCATTTTGCATCTACAATATTTTCTAACTCTTATTTAGTATATAGATGACATTTATGGTGCCCTCAAGTTGTGGCGGTTCAATTTGTGTCAATATTAAACATGAATATAAATAGTAGTGATCACTAACAAAAAAAAATTTAAATGAAAAAAGAAAAGCAAGAACTAGAATAAAAAGTCAAGGTAAGATTTTTGGACTAAGAGAGTAAAAAAAAATTATAAGTATCCAGAGATAAACAGTAGAGACTAATATTTTGTTTTAGAAAAGATAAATAATATAAAAAAATTGATAAAACAAGATAAAGAGAAAAATATCAGTGACAAAAGTGGGGTTTAATAATTCCTAAATAAAAAACAACAAAAAAATGGTCTTTAGGTCAAGAGAGTAAATTTAAAAATTTCAAGAATTAAAGACTTAACCATCAACTTAATAAAGGAAATAGGAAAATAAATGAAAACATTAGCTAAAACAAATTAGCTTGGACCATACAAATAAGTGGACAACTGATAGTGACTAAAACTTTATTTTAAAAAATAATTATAAAAACAAAAAAAAAAAGTTAAATGAAGTCACTATGGTTGATTAAAAAAAAGAAAAAAAATAAATTATGGTTACTAAGATTTTACTTTAGAAGACAATAAATAAATAAAAATGGAGACTAAGAGAACAAGTGGAGAGGTTTGGGACACCGTAGTGGATATTTTTTGTAATAAATTTTAATAATAACAGTACGAAACAAAACATCATATGTGCTTTGAAATAAGACAATTTTTTGTTAATTAAAAAACAATTCACTAAAAAATTTCATCTCTTATTAACTCAAATTCTAAAATTTAATATCAATGAAAAAGTTATCTAGAAAAATTTACTTCCAAATTTAATAATTATGGACCAAATTACTTTATTAACTATATAGCTTGAAGCAAATAATTAATGCTACAAAACTCAATAATCAATAATAATAAAAAAAATGAAAAAAATATAAAACTATTTTTAATATCTGTTAATCAATTAACAGTCTAACCATTAACTTAATAAAGATAAAAATAAAAGAAAGTGAAAAAAACTGATTAAAAACAAACCAACCAGAACTAAGCCAAAAGTAGATAAATTATAATGATTAAAGTTTCATTTTAGAAAACAACAATAAAGAAAATTAATAAAAAAAAGTTAGGATTAAGACAAAAAAATGGAAAAACTTAGGCATTAAAGATTTAACAATACTTACTGAAGATACAAAATGGTTTAACTAAAAAATAAACAAATTATGGTTACCAATGTCTTACTTCAAAAGATAATCGTAAAAAAATAACAAAAAAAAACTTGAGGGCCAAGAGAGCAAATAGAAGATTTAATTAAATAGTTATAAATTTTGAGGAGAAAAATGTAATACAGATGTAACTCAAAGCTTAAAATAAAAAATTAGAAAGTTGGAAACTGAAATTGCATTTTAACCGAAACAAAAGTGAGACAAACTAAACCCGAGAAAATTGTAACATAGGCCATCAGAAAGGCAAGCTCCTTGTGAAAAGATGATCAAACGAAAAAAAGAGCAAATCACATCCTTTATATATATATATATATATATATATATATATATAACTGTTTATCTATAGTAATTTCTGTTGATGAACAGTAAAATCTTCTCATCTTTTAAAATATAATATAATATAATTGGAGATGAAAGTACAAAAAGAATCAACAAGGATTTTTTATTTGTCTAGTCTCATTTGATATTTTATTTTTTGGTCTTTAATCGCCAATGTGATATCAAAGGCAAAAGTTGTAGAACTAGGGACAGATCAGATCGCCAAGCCATCCATCATCCGCCTTTTTTCCACCTCCTCAGCTTTTCTTTTTTTTGTTCTCAATCTTACCTCCAATGTTTCTTTTTCTTCCCCCCCCCCCCCCCCCCCCCCCTCTTTTCCATTTGTTTCATCATTCTGCTCAAAAGTAATAGAAGGTTAAAAAAAAATTAAGTGGCAAAATCATCATCATGAGCATCATAGGCACAAAGCAGTACACTGTAGATTATTTTAGACAGAAGTCATCAGATCAATCTCATCCAATGGTGCAAATTTAAGATCGAAAGAAAATGACTTTTTCCTGCAAGTAAATGATGTGGTATCTTCATCGTCGGCGACAGAAGATGAAGAACACAATCATTGTGGCAATCCTCTAGAATCATTGGTGGCATCCTCGGATATCTCCTTGAAGACTTTTTTAATTTCATGTTTGTTGGCAGCTCTGAAGGCTTAAGACCACTGAACAATTCCCAAAGTACTACTCATGCTACTATTGATCATCTTTGCAAATTCACTTATTGATCTTGGAGGTCATAACACAATCTTTGATCAGTGAATGGATCGCTCTGATTCTTATATGTGAAAGAAGAAAACTTAGAATAATTAAGAGGAAAATTTGTTTTTGCTAGTCTACAAAGGCCCTATGCAGTAGCATTGTAGGTGTTAAAGCCTAATTTATAATTTGGGGCCCTAGGATGAGCCCAAGCTCTGAGCTTCATTGCACTGGAGTCGGCTAAAAAGGAAAGCCAAGTTCTGAGAAGGTGAGCTGAACTCTTGTTGAGTGGTTGGATGATAGAGTTAGAGAAAGGATTGAAGGTTTAGTGTCATGAATGAGGAAGGAAAAAGTCTTCTTTAATGGGGGTGAAAAGGTATTTATAGGCCTTGGGTTGTACAAAATTCCTCAAATTAAGGGGAAGACGTCACGTGTAAAGACCCTGATTTGTGCTATTTTGACCTCTGTAGGACCCGTAAGAGATCAATTAGCATTAACACGAAGCTTGGACCTTAGGGCTCATCCTAGGGTTCGCCTCCATCTGGTCGGACCCCAAATTTGAGGAGGGACCATTAGTAGGCTTAGGCCACAACCTTAGCCAAATTAAAACTCTTTCTTTTGTTTTTGTTTGTGGGCGTCGAGGAAATTGATGCAATCGTTGGCAGAAAAGAAAGGGTAAGTGAATGGGTAGAGCACTTCTCGATTGGCATTTACTGGAACAAAGTAAAGGTATATGACTTAGTTGGGCCACTGAAATAAGTAATGAGACTCAGGATTTAGTTTAACCATTAAGATAGAAATAGAGGTGTAATTAATTAGTATTAAATTGAAATGAAAATTGTAATTGATTTTTTTATAATAAAAAATATAAAGGGAGATTAAGAAAGAATAGATGATGCAAATTAGTAGACAACGAGTTTTATAGTACTCCCATGTTGCGACGATCCAATCTGTATTAATATTAAATAAATATAAATAGTGATGATCATTGACAAAGGAAAAAAAGTTCATAAAAATAAGAAAAAAAGGTAAGAATCGAGATAAAAAAAATCAAGGTAAAGTTTTGAAGCAAAATGAACTAACAAAAAGATTATAAGTATCAAGTGATAAACCTTAGTGGTTTAACAAAAAAGTTGATAAAATAACAAAAAAAATGATATTTCTGTAACAAAAAATGAGGTTTAATGACTGATACAAAAAAAATGGAAAAAAAAAGTTTTTAGACCAAGAGACCAAATGTAAATATTTCAGAAATTAATGGCTTAATCATCAACTTAATAAAGAAAAAAAATTAAAACATTAACTAAAAAAAATTAGCTCAAACCATATAAAAAAATAGACAATTCTTATATAGTGATTAAATTTTTTTTTAAAAAAAATAATAAAAAAACAAGAAAAAAAGTTAAATGAAGTCATTATGGTTGATTAGAAAAAGAAAAGAAACAATAATGGTTTCTTAGATTTTACTTTAGCAGACAATAAATAAATAAAAACAAAAAAATTAGTAGCAAAAAATAATAATTGGAAAAACCCTAGTTATTAAATTTTTGGATTAAAATGACCAATAAACAGAAATTAAGGACTATAATGGAAAAATGTATAAATTCACGTACTAAAAATGCGTTTGATAAAAAAATGCAAAATAGACTGAAATTGTTAAAAATAATTTCATAGGCCATCATAAAAGTGATTTATATGTGAAAAAAAGATTGAGTTTAAAAAAAATTAATCACATAAAAAAACAATAAAATACAAAAGCAAAAAATAAAACATAATGTTCATACACAGTGATTTTCATTATAGATGAACAGTAAAAAAAAACACATCTTATTTTAGAATATAGTGAAGTTTTTATAACCATACCTTATAGTTGGTATTTTTTTTCAATAAATTTAGCATTAAAATAATTTTCAATAATAAAAAATTAAAATTTTCTCACCAATAGATTCAAATTAATGAATTAAAATTTTGGTTTATTTCAACTTTTTACTTGGGCTCTATTTATATTATATTCTTATCATTAAAATGATTAGTTATGATTGAAATATAATGCTATGAAATAAAATATTGTACGTGTTTCGAAACGATACATATTTCTTATGTTATAAAAAATAATTTACTAAAATTTTTCATAACTTATTAACTCAAAATCCAATTTCAATAATAATGAAAAATTTACTTTCAATTTCAACAATAATGAACTAAATTATTTTAGTAAACCATAGACCTTCAAGTAAATCGTTGGTGCTATAAAACTTAATCATCAATAATAAAAAAATTACCAAAACATGAAAATGTATTTAATTTATATTAATCAACTAATGATCTAACTATTAACTTAATAAAGATAAAATGAAATTTTTTTGACTAATGTTGAATAAACGATAACCATAGTCAAAAGTTGGTAAACTATAATAATTAATATTTCATTTCAGAAAACAATAATAAAGAAAGATAACAAAAAAAAGTTTAGACCAACCGAAAAATAGAAAAATTCAGGTATTATGGGTTTAATAATTTTATTAATAAAGTTAAAAAATGATTTTGGCATTTATAATGTAGGATAACATTACATAATATACATGCAATAAGTTTTTCTAAAACTTTACATATTAATGAATTAGCGACATATTAATGAATCAGTGATAAAATGGAACATTTTAAGAACCAAGTACCTATATATGATACAAATTGTGCACTATTTTAACTAATTAAAACTTAGAATCAAACTCATGTAAAGTGCCTGTATATTATGTAAATTGTGCATATGCTTCAATTCATCAAAACTTTGAATCTAACATATCTAACTAAACTTTTGAATAAAACCATGTAAAATAAAAAGCTTTTGGTATTTAATATGGTTAATGAAAGCATGTCTCTCATTTTCTTTTGAAAATCTATCATTTTAAATTTAAAGAAACCATATTTTATTTTTCTCTAAAAGTTTCCAACAGATTGAAAAAGTTGGGGACTATTATGGTAGAATTATTATATTGAGGACCAAAAGGGAGATTTGACCATTCAACCTGCGAATTAAAAAAAAAAAAAGAGACCGCGTGGATGGTTTGCCATAAATTTGGAAAATTTAATCATAGTCCCTGTATTATTTGAATTGGAAATTTTTAGTCCCCTGATGTTATTATCTGGCGATCTTACCACCGTCAAAGAAATAGTCTTCACCCCATCTCGCAACAGAAGGTGAAAGTTGGGGATCATTCTGGCATACCTGACATATTCAAGGACTAAAATAGATGTTTTACGGTCAAATCTGGAAAAGCGAAAAAAAAAAAAAAGAAGCAAAACAGTAACACCCTTTAGAATATAGTATAATTAGAACTTTTAATCTAAACACCACAAGGATCCAGCAGCACTGAGAACATTCGTGAGCTGGTGAACAAGAGGGAGAAGCCTTGGTCCCACTAAATTCTACAAACTTATGCCTGCTGCGCCGCAAAGGGCCCCAGCCTAAGCCAATGCGGCGGCGCTAAGACGCTCTTTTTGCTCTTCCTCCTCTATCGTATCACAAAGTGCCCCGCCTTTTGTGTCCGGCAAGCCAACCACGGCAAGCCCGCAGACTCCGACCACCAACCCGAAAACCCCGTAAGGCAAGAACCCGCTCCCTCTCCCACCGCCGGCCACCAGAACCGGGCTGAGAACGCCGCCGAACACAAGTGCCTGCCGCACCATCGCGATTGCCGAGTTCCTTACGCATGTCGGGAAAAGCTCCAGCGTATATATCAACTCCAAATTAAATGCCGTACAAACGCAGAAGAACGAAATTAGCTCCAAACTCATCTGTAACTCCGACCGAAATCCCCCGACGATGACGCACAAAACGCTGGAAATCCCTCCGAGCGTCGTAAACGCCATCAACGACGTTTTCCGGTTCATTTTTCCAATCAGAAAAAGCGTTATTAAGGACGATGGTACCTCCGACAAAGCGTTAAAAGTCACACTCAAATAGAGATTGTAGGATAGATTTCCTAGGCCCAATGGCATACCATAGTACACCAGTCCGATGCCGAATCCTGTAACCATGACAGAGGAGAGTCGCCGGGAAGCCCATCGTTTCGATAACAGAACCCGGAGTGCTGCGTAAAGATCCAAATGACCGGAGTCATCTTCCTCGAATGAAAGATTAGAGAAGCTCATGAGCATAGCTTCATTCTTAGAAGTCATGTTTTTGAGAGTACAAATAGCTTCCGCTCTTCGTCCGCGGATGAAGAGCCACCGCGGAGACTCATGAACAAAAAAGCGAACCAATGCACAGTAAAAGATGGTCGGAATGGAAGTCCAAAGATAGAGATTTCTCCATGAAGATCCTCTGTTTACATAAGCCATGGCTGGGAGGGACAAGAACCCTAACGTGAAGCAGAAGAAACCGATGACACCCACTTGTCCGCGCCACCGTTTTCCGACGAGCTCGGTGGAGAGGACGATGGCGGAGGTGCCAATGGTTGCGCGGCCGAAGCCGTTGATGAACCGTAAGACAGAGTAGTTCCAGATATTGGTGGAGAAGAGAGTTAAAACAGAGGACAGCGACATGAGCAGACAGGAGAAGCAGAGCATGTTCCTGCGGCCGAGCGCAGTGTCGGCGAGGGAGGCGAGCAGGAGGCCGCCGAGCAAACAGCCGGAAAAAAAGGCCGAGGAGGGAAGGCCTTTGATGAAGGAAGTGGAACATTGGAGGCCCCATTCGGAGATGATGGAAGTGTGTATGGGGAAGTCCCAGGACCATGAAGCACTATGGGGAAGCTGGCAGAGATCAGAGCCGCAGGGCGAAGGTCCGGAGCAGTGCCAAGAGGGGAGGGCATCAGTGAAGACGGCGATGAAGGTTTGCTGGGCGTCGAAAGCCCAAGCGAGTGAGACGAGGAGGGCTTGGAGGAAGAGGGTGAGGGAGAAGTCCCCGATGCAGTGTTCGATGGTGTCGTCGAGGGTTGTGGGACGGGTGCCGGAGGCAGGTTCAGTCTCCGGATCGGACTTGTCGGAGAGGAGCGGTGATGAGTCAGCCATGAGACGACTTGGATAAATGTGCAGATTTGTATGGCAGCTTAGTTGGGTAATATTGAGAAGACAAACAATGCGGACGACAGCAGTTGCTGATGTATATATAACATGGTTAAGATTGAATTAAATGTGTAAATTAATTTGAGGGAATTTTTTAAATCTTTATTACTGAAAAGACAACTGGTTTTTGAGATATATACGGGAGTAGTCAGTATTGAAATATCTGGTGGCTAGTGGGTCCTGGTGTGGTGAGCCGGATCTAATTTGTCTTGGCATTGTCGACCATTTGCAATCACTTAAGAAAATAATAAAAAATATATATAAGCATTACATTACATGTATACGTATATAATACAAGGGAGAAGACGAATTAAGAGATGCGGGAGGATGGATCTTTTCTGGGCAGGCTTTTCAAATTGGTCAGGTGCAGTCGTATTTGCTGAGTTGGATGGTACATGACCTGCCAACCAAAGATTCCGCCTTTTCTCTTCTACAGCTTGCTGTGCCCTGCATGGATATAAATAGATTACCTCTAATTACAGCTCTCTCCACCATAGTTTCAAAGAATTGCGCTTTCTCCCTAATTCTCGCCAACTCTATTATTTGACTTAAAAACAGAAAAACACAATATATTCGCTTAGATTGAAAAGGGGAAAACTTTAGTTTATAATTATTTGAAAAAAATATCAAATTTGTCATTAATGTTTTGGGTATAGAGCGGATATGCTATTATAGTTTTTTTTTTTACCCAATCTCCCATTAATATTTTACAATGAGCCGAATATTTTACTGCCGTTAGAAAATAACAAAAAATGATAAAAATAGCAGGTTTTGAAGTCTTGGGATTGTTATGTATCTTTCAAAAAAATATCAGGAGGTTAAGTATTTTTGTATCATGGCTATTGAATAACTAGGAATATTTTGTATCAGTTCTTTGCCTGCACTAAGGCAAAACGATCTTTTTCGTTGGGTTGAAAAAAAAAATTATTAGGAAAAGAGGAAAGTTTTAAGTTTTTAGAGGTTAAGTGTAATTTTGAAAAAATCTTGAGAAAAGAAAAGAAGTGTAGTTTAAATTGCAACTAGTCCTTCAAAATTATGTGCAACAAACACTTTACCTCTTTAACTTTTCTAGAGTACCTTTTTACTCTTGTATCTATAATTATTCTATGTACAAAAAAAAGATCAATTTTTTTTAAAAATTACTTGGTGTAAAATTTTAAGTTACTAGCTAGCTAGTTAAACTATTTGATAACATTCTTTTGATAAATTTAAATTGTTCACTAAGTCTTTATAGCTAGTGAGTAGTTGAAGTTATTAGTTTTCATCTCCATAAATGTGGAAAAATAAGTTACCATGTTTTATATATGGTTGAAATATAATTAGGATTGAAGGGAAAAGACGCGTAATGTTAAATGCGTGAGACTCGCGTATGTCTGACGGATATGTGCGTCGGCACACACTTAACTAGTTATATTATTTGTGTCGAACTTGGACAAGAATCTGGGCTTGGAGGAGTGGGTAAACGGGTTAACGATGTAGCTGGGGGTTGTAGATTCGAATCATAGCAGCCCCACATACAGCTTTCTGTTTTTTCATATTTCCGTTTCTTCCCTTTTTTTTCGTTCAACCACAGTGTTTTTATATTTTCTACTTCCTTTTTTTTTCACCTTTATTTTTCTTCTATTTCTGTTTCTTCCCTTGTTTTTCTAGTTCCACCACACCATTTTTACGTTTTCCACTTCCTTCGCTTTTTCCTTCTTTGTTTTTTTTCTCTCTTTTCTCTTTGCGTATTTTTATTTTTCATTTGTTGCATTTTTTAATTTTAATTTATTTTTCCAGTTTTTTTTTTGTTTTATTTTCCCAATTGTTTTTACTTTTTCATTTTTTATTTTATTTTATTATTTGTTCAAAAAGTTATCTACTATTTTTTTTTTATTTCAGATTTGTCAACTAATAAAAAAATAAATAATTACTCCTAAAATAACAATTGATTCCTCTAAGAGAACTAATAGATACCAATAAAAGAACAAATAGTTCCTATCTGCTCTTTTATCAATTCTTATTTATTTTTTTGTAAGTTTTATTTATTTATTTTTTAGTTCTTATTTGGGATTTTGTTAGTTTTATTTGTTCTTTCATAGGTTTTATTTGCTCCTTTATCATTTTTAATAAACTATTTTTTATTATTAGTATTTGTTTTTTTTTTGTGACTATCTATTATTTTTTCTAGAGAAATTATTTATTCTTTTGTCAGTACATGATTCATGATTGTTCTTTTTAAGGACATCTGTTCTTTTACCAATAATACAAAAAAAATGAAAACGAATAGGAAAAATTAGAAAAAGATGAGAATGTGAAAATAAAAAATAAAAATGGAAAAAATATAAAACGAAACTCTAAAAGAAAATAAAAAAACTGAAGAGGTGAAAGAAAAACACGAAAATTTTTTTAAAAAATAAAACTGGATAAGAAATGGAAAAAAAACTGAAAAGTACAAAATCTAAAAAGCGCGATTGTTGGTAATTAAACCCAGCCAGCACCCAACACCAGGACGCTGCCACTCCGGCCAATGCAGTGGCATGCCTAAATCTGCAGGAAATACATAAATTTTCTCTGGGCATAATTATCACATTTTAGAGAATTTGGATCAAAATGTCAGTTTTTTCTAAATTTTATTGGGATGCCTGGTTTATGTAAGAGTTAGGCATGTTAAATATTATGAAGATTACAATTTTTTTTACAAAATCCTGCATAGTATGATTGGTACGTATTTGATAGTAAGACAGATAATCATTAATTTCTTAACCTTTCATTGATTATATCATGTATCAAAGATTGCTGATGCTTGCGTTTATAAATTTAAAAAAGTACTCAGTGAAATTTAATTAACAATACTCGTCAACCTATGAATTTATTGATTCAAAGTTCAAATTATGCCCATATATTGCACCTACGTTGTAGCGCATGTGTTTTACTTTTTTTTTTTTTAAATCAGAAATAAATGTGTTTTACATTTGCATATGATATGACCAATCTTTGAGGAACCATAACTTTTTCTTCTTTTTTTTCTTTTTGAAAGTTGTGAGAGACCATGGAAATTAATATATTATGCAGTGCATAATAATATTATTTTTTAATCTTTTCTCTAGACTCTTTTAACATTCCTTGTATATAATTAATGATGTAACCAACATGAGGTGTAAATAGGTTGGGCCTTTATTGAGTAATTAACTTGAGCTCTAGTTTAATTTTAGGCTTATCAAGCCGAGCCTTATGAAACTCAAGCTTGAGTATGAAAATAGACACGATGTCTTAAAGGGTCAATTGAGCTTAGGCTTGCAAGTACTTGGCCTCTTTTGTTAACAGGCCTTCAATTAACATATATAATGCATTAAATCAATGGTTATTGGTTTAAATCAAACATAATAGCTTTTAAACAGGGCCCCTCATTCAAGTCTAACAGGTTTTCGAGCTAAACTTGAGCCTTACTCAAGCTAAACTTGAGCCTTACTCAAGCTAAGCTTAAGCCTCAAAATTTGAGTTCAAGCAATTTGAGTTCAAGTCTAAGTAGTACTGATATTTAAAGGGCCTAGGCTTGAGCTCTTTATAGTAGCCCTTAACCAACACTCATTAAATACTTAATTAACAAGACACCCTAACGAAATTAAAGGCAAAAAACTATTCCTATACCATACAACATTAACTAGTGCTCCACTATTATATTTGGTGTTTTCTAAAGAAATGGTAAAGGCAATCATTAAAAGAACTAAGAAAAGAGAAAAAAAGTTTAAGTGATTAGCCAATTTGGTAAGGGCATGAAGATGGGATGTCTACAACAAAGAAGGGCTATGTTTTGGCTCAACTCCAGAGTATCTCTCGAAATCTGAATTCCTCAAATTTTCCCAACACTCATTAGTTTTTGAAAAGGTTATGGGCCTCGAGTATCCTAGAAAAATACAAGATTTTTATTTGGAAGTGCATTAATAATGCCATGTCGGCCGGATCTAAGCTCCAAAAGAGGTGAATTCCAATTCCAGCTTGTTGCCCTCGCTGTGATGCCATGGAAGAAGATGTAACACACTTGTTTGTACATTGCCCAATGTTTGGATATGTGTGGGAACGAATCCTCAATATCTCTTAACCTAAATTTAATGAGGACTTCCTTCAGTGGATTATTTGAAACCTTCCAGATAATCTTAATTGGCAATCAGAGGCTAGGGATTGCATTATCATTACCCTTTGGAGCATATGAATCACTCGAAACTCTAGGGTTTTCCAAAATGTTGTTGTGGATTTGGAGCAAATTATTCAAAATTGGAATTTCCTCATCCATGAAACAAGTTTAACAGCTTAACACAAGGATCATATCACCGAATCCTTTCTCCCTAGACTTCTTCCTTAATTTAAATGCTGGGTCAATAACAATCTTACCACCTCCCACCTAATAATCTTCTAGGTGGATGAAGCTTGGAATCCTGAGATGGGGATGGGCATAGTAGCTTGGTTATTTCGAGATACTTTGGCTGCTGCCAGTTGTGATTTCTTCTATTTCCTTAGAGAAAGCCCTTCAACATTGTGTATAGAGATTAGAGCTATTCTTATTGCGCTGAAGAAAGCTCGTTCTTATGGCATAAACATCTTTATTTTAACGGATTGCCTAGTTAGATTTCTACAGATTGCAAATTATAACGTCACTCACTTGGATGTTGTCGAGGATGTCAAGAAGTTTCGTTAGATAATTAACCAATTTGGAAGAGTCTCAATAGTAGTAGTTTGTCAAGCAGCAATAGATTGTGCACACCATTTGTCCTAGATGGCTCTTAGGTTATAAGGTTCTATGTAATTTGTTTTTGGTTGCCTTTTTCCTTTTGTCTGCCGAAAAAAAAAAAACATCAACTAGTGCCACTTACAATCGCGACGCATTATAGTATATTTTAAAAAAGGAAAAAATTTTATTGTTCATTAATAGTATTTTTACGCTGTGGCTTTTTTTTTTTTTTTTGCTTATTCCAATTTATGGTCAAACCCCTCTTTTGGTTCCTAAATGTTTCATGTTTACCATAATGCTCCCCCACTTTTGCTTGCTATTGCCAGCTAGAGGATAGACCATTTAGGTGAGATGATTTTCATATCATAAATATTGGGGAATATTACTACTCATAATAAACATTACAAGGACCCAAGAGTATTTTGTCCCCCTTTTTTGACATGTTTGCCCACCGTTTCAAATTTTGTTTTACTCTCCTGTAGAATAATCAAATCTCTTCTTTAGTCCATAGAACATTTTTGCCATAATGGTTCCCAACTTTCATAATATGTCATAATATTTTTTTTCCTTTTGCTAATTAGAATTTTTGTATATACTAGAAGTCAAAGGTTTTTAAGGAGAAAGGAAGAGGGCTATCTTGATCCCCTAGTCACAGGTGTGGCAGGCTTTCAAATACCCAACATGATTTTTTAGGAAAATAAAAATTTGATGGTATATTTAAATTTAAGATGGTAAAACCTTAAATAAAAGTGAAGGACATGTTTTAATAACTATATTAAATACCAAAAGCTTTTTCTTTTGCATGGTTTGACTCAGAGTTTTAATTATATAGGTTTGATTTAAAGTTTTAATTAGTTGAAATAAATTTAGAGCGCTTTACACAGATTTGATTTAGAGTTTTGATTAGTTGAAATAAGTGAATAATTTATATCATGCATAAGTACACAGTTAGTGAGAAAAAAAATCTGGAAAACCTATGCATGTATATTATTCAATGTTATCCTACACTATGAATACCAGAAACTTGTTTCCTCTTAATGATTTAATTGAATTGATTAATACTATTGTTTTAATCATTTTTCGTTTGTTATCTTTAATACTCTTTTGATAATATATAAACACATTTTCAGTTGACTACTCTGTGTACTTATAATTATTTATACTCAGATTTTATTTAATGTCAAAGTAAGTCTTATCCTTTTACATTGTTCCATCAATGACTTATATTAATTATATTATAGCTAACCTACATACCTCGCTTACTTCTAAAAGTCATGGGGTTTTTACTGTTCATCATCGAAGATGAACAGGTTTTTTTTTCTTTTACCTCTCCTTCCTTCATTTTTTCAGGCACAATTGACCTTTTCTTAAGTTTGATTTCCTTTTCACAGGGTGCTCACATTTTTTAGAGCCCATTTTCCAATTTCTCCAATTTTAGGTTGTCTGGTTAAATGTCAATTTAATCCCTAAGATTATACTCTTTCCCATGTTAGTCCCTATTTTCTATCCATCTTTTATTTTGGTCCCCAAATTTAATAAATATTTATGTAGATTCTTTCTATTTATTCTCTTGGTCTCCAAAATTTTTATTGTTTTTATATACTATATTTTAAAGTAAGACATTGGTTATCATAGTTTACTTATTTTTGTGTTAAGCCATTTTTTTTACATTCATTAAATTAACTATTAAGCTTTTAATACTTAATATTTTTTCATTTTTTTGTCTTGGTTCAAACTTTTTTTTGTTGCTTGTCTTTAATTTTATTTTTCAAAATAAATTTTTAATAATTATAATTTGCCTACTTCTAGCTATGGTTTTGATAGATTTTTTTATTTTTATTTTTATTAAGTTAATGGTTAAATTGTAAATTTATTAACATAAATTAAGCACAATTTTGTATTTCAATCATATTATTTTTTTATTCATGATTACATTTTGTAGTATAAATTGTTCTCTATGATTTAATAAAATAATTTGGTCCATAATTGCTAAAATTGAAAGTAAATTTTTCTAAATAAAATTTTCATTGATATTAAAAATTAGAATTTAAGTTGATAAAAGAGGAAAATTTTTAGTGAACTATTTTTAATGAAAAATTATACATTATTTCAAAATACATATGATGTTATGTTTTTATTTATCTAATTTCAGTTATTGATCAGGTTAGTTCGGCTTTAATTAATTTTTTTCATATTTTATTATTATTTATTATTTAAATTTTTTATATTAAATTTATTATTAAAAAAATACCCGCTACATCGTGTGGACAAACATACATTATCTAAAGGCAAAATTCAACTTAGACTAATCAACACAAGAAATTAATTTATTCGAATCATTGCCTCGAATCCTGGTGGCTTTACCAGGGGGAGTGTAATGTCTCCACCAGCCGGACTGGGTAGGCAATGTACACAGTAATTTGTTGAGTTATCCAACAATCATACGCTCAAGTTCCTCCTGTTCCACCATAGTGTCACAAAGAGACACCCCTTTTGTTTCTGGCAAATAAACCACGAAAAGCCCACAACACACAATCACTACCCCGAACACCCCATAAGACATAAACATGTTGCTTCTTCCTGCTGCCACCAACTGCGGGCTAAACACTGCCCCCAAAACCAGTGCCTGTGATGCCAGAGCTGACGCCGAGTTCCGAACAGACGTTGGGAATAACTCCGTCACATAAATCAGAACTATATTACACGCCATTATAACATTGAAAAAAGCTACCAATTCAAGCCCAAGCTTTACCATTTCGTCCATATTTGCCGCCAGCGGACACATTATGCTAAATATGGCACTAGCAACACAAAATGCTAGCAATGAAGTTTTCCGATTGAATCCTTCTATTACGTAGACCGTAAGCAAGTATGTTGGAATTTCGATCAAGGCATTGAACGTGACACTTAAATACTCGTCAAACCCCAAGTTCTTGACCCCAATTGGCATTCCATAGTATGCAATTCCAATGCCGAAGCAGATGATAGTCACCGAAGTAATTCGAATAATTGCCCATCTTCTGCCCAACAATTCTTTCATGGATGAGTATAGATCAACTCCTAAGGGGTTGTTTTCAACTTCCGAAGGCAAAAGAGGCGAATTCGAAGATGTACGACAAGTGATGTTAATGTTATATTTAGCTTCCATGAACCTACCTTGCATAAGAAGCCACCTAGAGGATTCACTTACGTAGACATGAATGATTATTGAGTAAAAGATCCCCGGGGTGGAGGTCCAAAGATAGAGAGCTTTCCATGAAGAGTTCCGGTTGAGATAAGCGATTCCTGGCAAAGACAAGAAGCCTAACGTGAAGAACAAGAATCCCATGACACCCACTCGTCCTCGCCACTGTTTGGGAGTATTCTCCATCAACAGAACGGTCACACAGGTCCCAATCGATGCTCGACCAAATCCGCTGACGAACCTCAAAGCCGAATAGATCCAAACAGTTCCAGAAAAAACCGTTGCTAGAGCAGCAACACACATGGTCAAACAGGAGAGGAAGAGCATCTTCTTGCGACCGAGTTTGGAGTCAGCAAGTGTGGACAGAAGGAGCCCGCCGAGCAAGCTTCCTAAGAAGTAGGAGGACGCCGGGAGACCCGTCGTGAAAGGGTCGCACAAGGAAGTAGCACAGAAACTGTTCCGGCCGGTGTCGGAGAAGATGCTGATGAAAGATTGTTGCCCATCGAAGACCCTGGCTGCCGATATGATCACAACTTGCGAGAAGTGAGACCATCCAAAGTCTTGTGCACTCTGCTCCATCTCATTAAGGAATATAGGAGTAGTAATTTAGTACTATTTTCTTTTAGTTTGATCTCAATTAACTAAGGGCTAGCTGTAATTAAAATATATAAGGGCTGGAGAGGGGTGAGAAGTTGGAATCGAATTTGTTTAATTGATGGCTGGTTGGTGTCGTGATATGAATAATTAAAAAGAAAATAAGTTTGCAGTGGAAAGAGATTGGTGAACATTCTTGGAAACGGCCACGCCCGGGTCCATGGTCTCTCTCTGTACTTTTACTTGTTTGGTTTCTCTTGGCCTCGAGTGCAAATGGAATTATTGTTTTTCCAAAATAATTAAGCCTTTGTTTGAAATAACAACAGCGAGCGTTCATCATTAGCCTAAGCAGTCCAAAATTTGACGCCATCTCATCTCATCACATCATCTAGCTAGAGAAGATTATCTGGATCCAACGCCAATTAATTATCCATGTTCCAACTCTAAATGACAGTAAACTCACCATATATATGATCCCATATTTCGTATCTTCCTTTTCCCCTAATATATATATATATATATATATTTATTGATGTATGTTAATTTCTGTACTTCTAAATGACAGTAAACTCACCATATGAATTATTGTACCAAAACAAGGAACACCTCATAGCAGAACAAGAAAGAGCACTAAAACATTATGATAATTGCTCACCAAACTAACTGAACTTAATTATGTATAAAAGCAGATTAATATGTATCATCCAGAAAACAGAATTTCTGATGCAAGACATTCATCAACCTTGGAAAGGAAAGGACTAATACAAAGGTTAACAGTAGTTAGGTTTTTTTTCCTTTTTTTCCTTTTTGGGGGGGAGGTTAATCTAACCAGTTAAATCTGGTCAATCCAACACAAGACACAAGTTCACATAATTGTACCACAGCGCAGCTATTACAAAGCGGGTAATCTGATAAGACTAGTAAACTGTTATTGAAAGTCATCACCGACCCCACATCGATCAAGCAACAACATGTATTAAAATATAGCACAAAAATGCAACAAGCATAACGTTTTGGGAGTCTTTTGAGTCGGAACAAAGTTCATTCTAGATCCACGTGAAATGGTGGGTGATGAAGGGCAGGGGATGTATTTTGTTTGAATAATGGCCAAGTTGATTAAGACTGTGACAGAACAAGTATTGGCAGGGAGAGTTGCGAAAATTTTAGACGGAAATACCCACTTAATTTAAATGGAAATGAAAACGATCGATCGACTTCTTTTTCACATCATTCGCCCACCCAAATATTGTGTTGGATGCAGCTGGTTCCAGTAGCAACAGTATCACGACTTGGTGGGTTCTTACTCACAAGAAAATTCACGATTCAAGTGCAACATCTCCCTTCTCCGAGAAAGAAAGAAAGAAATCTCTCTTTTCCAGGTTAATTACAGCCGCCGCTAACCAACTTCCTTTACTTCACCGTGATATTTCTGTTAATTTGCGAGTTGGAATATATAATAATAGGAACAGAAGGTATGTCCATATGTAACAGGCACTAACCTAGCATCTTACCCATCTTACCAGCACCTGCCATACATCCTATGCTTCATCTTAGGGCCTTTTCTTGTGAGCTTGCAGCACAAGCTACAGCCTGAGCTGAAAACTTGGCACTCACGTATCTGTGAATCTGTGAAGTGCTTCTTCAAGGCATAGGGCTTTAATTTAGCTAGGAATTTTGTAATGCCTGGAGGCCTAACAGCTGGCGGAACAAGAACAACCATATATTTATGTCCCCAAAACATCACATTAGGGAGCGTCAAATTATGGTGTACTCTTTAATAACAGGAACAAACAAAACTTAACCACACAGATTATGTAATACTATTCATCCAATTAAAGTGAATTGGAAGCAACAAAAAACTATTACACTCGACACAGAATACAAGTAGCAGCAAGGAAGAGACCAAAAACATATACATTAACCTATTCTCTTTAAGTAAACATAGGAAAAATGTTACAAGCAGGGGCGTAGCTAGAAATTCCACTTGGGGGCAGCGGGGGCATGACGTGAAACGGGTTATTAGTATGTATAAATTTACAATCACTAATAGAAAATACTAAATAATTTTATATATAGACATATAAAATTTGAAAGTGTATAATCACTAAGTTTATTTCAAAAGTTTACAACTCAAAATTCATTAGACAGTTTACATATATAGACACATTGAATTCAAAAATTTATAATAATTAAGTTCAATTTATAGAGTAAAAATAGTTATTTGAATTTTTTATTAATTATAAAAAAATATTATACAAATTAAATTTATTTTATAGCACTTACCGGATAGTCCAAATTATGATCTAAAAAGTTGTTATCAGATAAATACTTTGAGGTAACAAATTTCATGCAATGAAACCAAAATGAAACATTTTTTTATAAATTTAGGACTAAAACAAAATGTTTTTAATATGTTTGGAACCAAAACAGAATATTTAATAGGATAGGGACTAAAAGGAAATAATAATTAAAGAGTAAGGACTATCACGTAATTTATTCAATAAGAAAATGACTGAGACCTTAAATGGATAAAATATACTAGAGCCCTTTATTAATTATAAAACTTACAGATAGGTATCTAACTTTAATTTTTCTACAATTGTATCACATATCCAAGTACCCAATAAATTTTTTTAAAATTTTAGGGGGGCCAGCTGCCCCCTCCCGCCCCTAAATAGATACACCCCTGGTTACAAGGTCATCCCATTTTTTCAACAAAAAAGATGAACCAAATGGCAGAAGAGCAATATTACTCAAGATTAATCAACTAAATAATCGAGTACACATGTAATTGTCCATACCCATAGTTTTACCAGTCCTAACCATCTTGCTGTCTAAGGCTAAGCATGAGACCGTGTTCAATACCAAAAAACAACTAAACCACCAACAAACTAGGCGACGGAGCTTTCAAAGTCAAAAGCTGAGAAATTGGGCTAATCACTATCACCAGGACATGAATTGCTTTTGATATCAAACTAGGCCTAGACAGCTTATTAGAGCCTGGTTTATTATACATTCAATCTAACAGGCAGACACCCAATCTAAAAAGGGAATAAAACTTCCACATGGAAGAAAATATAATGTCAAGGAGACTTCCTAATATAAACAAACTACACTTAGATCCATAAAAGGGAATCTCACAGTACTTCTAAGGTATACCTTATAATCTCAGTACTTCCAAGGTATACCTTATAATCTTACTTTCATAGCTACTTTAAATAATACCAGAGAGCTAATTTAACCATTGGATAGTTCCCTATGGAAGCACCATACGAGCCTTAATAGTGTCTTTGCGTGAAAATTCCTAGATTATGTAGCCTAGCAAGTAGAAGGTCAATTTGTCCCATTTGGCTGGTAGCTTCATCATTTGCTATCAATTTGGTGCCATTTATGGAAAGAACATGTGAGCACGATGAGATCATGACATAACTAGGACCATCCAATCAATGAGAATGCCATCGATAAAGGGTGGAATCCCCAGGAACAAAAGGAGGCCTTTCACAGCCAGAAGATTGGACTAAGAACTGATGCTGATGAGCCCCCACTACCCCATCGTGACCCAAAGAAGGGCAAGGGTCACCTATTTGAGCAACTAAAGGCCATTGTCCAATGGGAAATTAGGAGGGCCTTACCTAGGGCTCAGGAGGAAGAAGCTGAAAGTTGCCTAACCCTTGATGGTGACCTCATACACATTATTACATGATACAGGGATAAATATCTTGTATGTCTTGGAGAGGCATAACTTAATGACTAAGTGGCCCTAGCCCATATATCCAAAGACCAACAATAATCCTAAAAAGTACCCCATTACCCCAAAGATAAGAGCCACGATATGAAGGAGTGCTGGCAGCTAGGATATCAAGGCAAGAGAGCTGAGGGAGTATGTGGCCTATCAAGATTCACCCTGCAAGGAGGCAAGAGGAAAAGCCTTGTAGGAAGGGCAAAGACAACAATGAACTCAATTGGGGTCAACAATATGAGAGGGCTTGCTTCTTTATGAGAGATGGTGGTTTCATGTCTGACAACAAAGTGTGGTCATGACAAATTTTAGGAAGGCCAAGGGAGAGGATGAAGATGAGAGAAGTCTTATTTTGAAGACTCTAAAATAAGAGTACTTCTTATGAAAAATCAAAATAGGTGAAAAAAGCTCCTCTTGTAATTTTTCATTTATATGTCTTGAGCAAATGTACTAAATTGTAAGCTTTTGCAAAGCTCAAAATCTAA
This sequence comes from Aquilaria yunnanensis, assembly GCA_039654915.1. Classification (NCBI taxonomy): domain Eukaryota; kingdom Viridiplantae; phylum Streptophyta; class Magnoliopsida; order Malvales; family Thymelaeaceae; genus Aquilaria; species Aquilaria yunnanensis. Next base: position 956,125 of record CM077597.1, on the reverse strand, counting down.
CATTTACTAAGTACTAAATTGTGAACTAACTTGTACAGGTTGTCCAAATTCAAGGCCAAATGCATATTTAAGCCTAATGCATTCTTTTCAAAGTAAGCCTTTGTTCAAAAACAATGTCCATCATTAACATTAGTAGTTCAAAATCTAACTTCATTTAGCTATTGAAAAAAGATAATATTCATGTCAAATTCATGTCAATAACTTATTCCAAATTATTTAGCCTTGTCATACAACTAGGACTGATCATGGTGGGTTGGTGCAGGTTAAGGATAGAAGTGAGCCAAATAGAAATACCTCGGTCCCTCAAAATTCCTATCCAATCTGAGAACCGAAAGCTGGACCGAACTAGAACCATGATTTTGGGTTTTTTGGTTCTTGGTTCTTGAGTTTGTCGGTTTCAACAAATACACTACCATTATATAATATACTATTTCATAATATATAATATATAATATACATATACCAAGACCATTAAGTTTTATTTAAAAATTTTAACATAAAGACCCCTCTACTTAATCTACTATTTCATATTTACCATTATATAACATATAATATATAACTTACAAATTTTAAAATGTATCAATATATCTCGGTTTGGTTCTATTTCAAGTTTGTTCAATATGGAATTGGAACCAATAAAAAAATTGATAGTTTTTTAACAGATGGAACTAATCTACGAATTATAATCAATTCTTACCCAACCCAACCCAACTTACCCCTATTAGGTTGGGTAAACTCATGGTTTTACCCAATACGTACTCACCTTTACTTACAGCTATCACACTATATTAATCCTCATTTTATAAATTATCTACTTCGGTCTCTTACATTTTAAAAATGTCTCATTTTCATTTTCTTCTTCAACTCGGATTCTATTAGGAATTAGAAAGAATTAGGCTTATGTTAGCATTAATTAGCATATAGTCAAAGGCTATGCTACCCCATCATCACGAGATCACTTTTTTCTTTAAGTATTGGCATTTCTATTTCTTGTTGTTTTATTTACTAAAGAAGAAAATATTCCTAAGCTAATTATGAAAATTATTTCCAAATAAAGCCAAAACTAGGGGTGTTAGCGAGCTGAGTTTTTGTCGAGTAATTCGAGCTCGAACTCAAAATTACTGTTAATAAATCGGGCCTATCAAACTTCAGGTATGAACTTGAGCTCATTTTACGATTTGAATCCCTTATCGAATTGAGCCCGAACAAGTTAGTGCTCAGTTCAATACGATAGGTTTTTGAGCCTATCGAACCCTATTTAATATTAATATAAAAAATATTAATATAAATGTAAATATTATATAATTTATAAATAAAATGAAGTAGAAACCTAAAATGTAAAATATGAAGACTGAAACTACACTTTGCAAGCTCGCCGCCCTCAGCACTCAACACAACAGGCGCGCAACGATGATGGTGTCTTTGATTTTCAACCATCAGATTGTCATTAGCCCTCTGCATCTCCGATATCAACGATGCTGTGTTGGAGTAGTCTATTCGCCGCATATCTCCCCTGATCTCTTACTTTCGCCTTAGCTGCTGGTCTATTCTATTGAGCAACTCACACAGCCGTAGTCAGATGTGTGTCGCTCAGTTCGCCTAACTCCTTTGACAGTGTTGCGCCAATCTCCACAATTAAACTTTCCCCAATTTCTTGTCACGTGCATGCTAACCTCTGTCACCGGTTTCCCCAACCCCAATTGTAGCAGTGTTGAATCCCTCATCTGCTGCTGACGTGCCAGCTGCACACGGGGAACAAAGCCCCCTCCATCGCCAATTTGGACTGGAATTGTAGGACCTTTGGTATGTGTTCAATTCGGCCTTTTCCTTCATTCTAGCTAGCCTACAAAGTATTAGTTGCTATCGAGAGTCTCAAGACTTGGTTGTTGAGATTGTTACTGAAACTTGGTTGTTGAATCAAAGCTAATTTTGATTCAATTATTGCTGAGATTGGCATGAGTTTGGTTGTTGGAATTTTCTTGGCATGAGTTTGGTTGTTGAAATTTTCTCCTTGATATTGAACTTGATTATGTAATTGTTATGGATTTTGTTGTTGTTTTTATTTTTCTTTTTAAAATGAACTTGAGCTTGAACATGTCTAATCGAGCTCGAACTGAGCCTGCGCATCAAGCTCTTAACAGATTTTTCGAGCACTTTAAACGTTCGAATTGAGCTCGAGCACCATCCGATTCAAACTTGAGCATCATTTTCCAGTGCTCATCAAGCCCAAGCTTGAGCCCCGAGTACATTTTAGAGTAAAATGAGTCATGCTCAAACCTGAAAGGTTCGGGCTCAGCTTGGTTTAATAACATCCCAGTCAAAACTAACATAAGATAAAATCAAAGAATAAGAAGAGACACTCCTAAAAGGTTCTAAATAAATATTTATATACAAGACTAAGCCCCAGGGGCAGGGCACATGGAAATGTGGTGGGATGGGAGATTTCAAGTACTCTCGCCTATCCATAACATGAAATTTGAGTCACATATGTTACATATGTAAAGCTCTCATTTTTCGAATTTCATATTGCTCGAGAAGAATACAGCAGAACTTAAATAAATAAATAACAGATCCGGGCCGACCGGCCGAGCATTGTTCAAGCGCGTTGTGTCACTTGCGTGCGTAAAGTGTCTCTTCTTGCAGTAAGTTGCAGGCATTGATCATGGTCGTTCTCTGTCTCTCTCTCTCCCCCAACCCAACCAGTTAGTTGTGTTGCACCAATTACCGAACACCCATCATCTTTCAATTATTTTAGAAACTTCTGTCTCTTTTGCATTCTCTAAGTCAAATCTCGACGAACATCTCAACAACGTATTGTTTTGTTTTATGCTCTCTTTCTCCCTCTCCCGCTGCCAACCCTCTCACGATCTCTGCTCTTCTTTTGGTCAATCACGTAGTACTAGTCTCCTGATATCGTTTCCCGGCCTTGCCTTCCCGTTTCTCTTAGATTCCTAGTTGCTGAGACCGAGCTGTGTCCGATGAGTTCTAACACGGCATCGTCGAGCGCTGGAGGCGTCGGATCCGCCGATCCTGCCGCACCCAGGAGGAACACTAAGCGACCCAAATGTAATCTCCTCCTCTGTTTCCTGGGTTCCGTTCGTCTTCCATTTTTCACGTCTTATTCTAGATGCCTTTTTTTTTTGTTTTGAGTTTTGATTGATCAAGGCTCTTATGAGTAAGTTTTTCATTGGTGTTGGTCTTTATGGGAGAGGGGTACTTAGAGATTCGGGTCAGTTGATGTGGTTCTTACATAGATTAGTGGGATTCTGTTATCAAGCTAGACCTGGGAACTAATGTTTTGCGGCAGACTTGTGATTCTTGTTGGGCGCGCAGGTATTCAATTTGTGGGTGGGGGGATTGTAACAATATTTTGATAAGTTAGAACGGTGTCTGTACTCTTTAGTCTGCTAGGCAATTGTAGTCTTTCATTTCCCCCAAATCATCGGGGCAAAACATGTGAGTTAAAGTGACACGAAATGTGGATTTGCCGTCCAACTGCTGAATGGGAAAATTAATCTGGTGCTAAGTATTGGAGGATGAATTCTTCAAATGAATAAATTCTATCATTTTCAAGGTTTGATCTCCTACTCTGCAATTTCCAGTGCCTGAAAAATGTCTGCCATTCCTGTAATTTCTACAAAACGTAAGTGGTTTACTTGTTTCAGTAAAATTTAAGGATCTTGAAATGATTCAGTCGTTTACTTGTATTAGAAACGCATCACTGGTCATGCTTGTTGCAACTGATACATGTTGCCTCCATGAGTTAAAGCTTCACCATCTGCATTTGTGTTTAGACTTCTAAATTTTTTTGGTTGTGTACGACAACTTTCTCAGTATTTCTGGAAAACTTAAGTGGTTTACTTGTTTCGCTGAGACATATAAGGATCTTGCAATAGTTTAGTTGTTCACTTTTTCTACTATAAACGCATCATCTGTCATGCTCTGCAACTAATACATGTTGCTTAGATGAGTTAAAGCTTCATCTTTGGGTTTCTGTTTAGACTTTGATGTTTTTTGGCTGTGTCGAATAAAACTCTTGAACTAAACATTGTTTCTTTTTTCTTACAGATTCAAGATTTACACAGCAGGAGCTTCCAGCTTGCAAGCCCATCCTTACCCCCCGATGGGTAATTTTTTTTTTCCCTCTTTTCAGTCACAAATATATCAGTTTCACAAACCCCCAATTTTCTGATTTTATTTAGTGAATGTGTATCTTCTGGCTTATGGCTAATTTTATTCTAATTTCCCTGCAGGTGATTTCCGCTTTCATGCTCGTCAGCATTGTCTTCATTCCTATAGGAGTTGTTTCATTATTTGCCTCCCGAGATGTATGTTAAAGCTTCCTGTGTCATTATAATCATTTATATTTCATTATGATTGCTTATTGATTTCCTTACTTTTCTACATATAGGTTGTCGAAATTGTGGATAGATATGAGACTGACTGCATTCCACAAAACTTCAGAAGCAATAAGGTCGGGTATATACAGGGCAATGAAAGCAAGACATGCAGCAGAACATTGAGAGTAAGTCTTTTTTATTTTTCCTACATACTTCCAACTGTTGGAAAGCCATTTTTTATTCCATTTGAGGCAGGAAATATGATAATGATTCTGCACTGCAGGCCAGTTTTTATTTTCCATGTTTTTATTCGTCTGAAAGTTCATATTTATTCTCTTTTGAGGCCATGGAGATGATCATGATGATGAGTTGCATACTTGTTTTACTCATGCATGTATTTCAATTATCAGAAATTTGTTCTGTTGTCTTGGTTTTGTGAAGCTGGTAAGATGATGATGATTGTGGGTTGCACTGATAATCTTTTTAACTGTCTTGACAACTGAATGCATAGTTTTCTGCGGTCTTTCTCGTGTTGCATGACAGAGTCACATGGGTATTTGATGGTTTGGCATTCATCAAGAAGCTCTAGTTTGATGTCTCTTTCATTTTTTTGCTGAAGGTGATGAAACGAATGAAGCAGCCTATCTACGTCTACTACCAGCTTCATAACTTCTATCAGAATCACCGCAGGTAACATTTCGCACCCCCTTGCCATAGCTTCTAAGTTGATGTGGTATGTGTTTGTGGCTGGAAGTTAAGATACGAAACATTAGAACCTTGTATTATATAGCATTCCACAAAGGTTGACTGCATATGTTGCTATCCAGAATAGCATTCAAGTTATCCTTGTTGTAGGTTATTGCCTCATATGCCTCTCCTTTATGTGCATAATGAAAATAATCCAGAATCTATGGAATTTAAAGAATGATGAAATATTGTCATTATGAACTGAACGGAGCTAATGTTTTTACGGGAAATCTCTAGCTAATCCTCTTGCAAAAGATACATTTCTTAACATCAAGCGTGCTGGTACTAGATAAAAATGTAAGCTCCAACAATTTCTTTGTTCTCAACCCCATTAATTTCCAGGAATTAGTCACTTCAACAATCTTCAATGGTTATATGGGTATCTAAAGTACGAACGAGTTGGATGTTTGTTGTCCCAACCATTTCTTTTAGTGCTGATCCTGAGAAAGGAAAGGAATGCTTTATAACAAAGTTTTTACGTCATAAATTTTGTCTTTCTTTAAGCATTAACCTGGCCCAGGCGCAAGTTTAGCTTAAATGCTACTTATTAATTACCTAAGAGATTGTAAAAAAATATATTGATACACCAATTCTCTATTTTTCACTCCCTATCAGGGCATCAATTTCATCTTTCTTTTAGCAACAAGATTGCCAATGAGATTGCAATCAGAGTACATGATATGCTGTTCACTCCTAATGATTCTCTGAAGAAAACTTCTTTTGTTTATCTTTACCACACTACATATCCTTAGTATATCTTTGAGGCTTTTAGCAATCACCCAATATTCTAATGGAAAATTCCATGATCTACAATTCCTTGAACCCCGAGTTGAAGATGATTACAATTTTTTCTCTAATTGCATCCTTAAGCAGATTTAGTAAGATCTTACTCCTTTCATTCTAATGCTACCAAAGATTCAAAGGCAGTCTGTGAAAATGTATGAATTCAATAAGCCCACGTCCACGGGTTGCTTCAAATGGGCTTTCTGAATTCTCAAGTTACTTTGTGTCTCTTGGAATTTGTGAGATAAGTTTTCCCTTTCAGCCAATTTGTTTTGCCCTTTTCCTTGTTTTAATATTCCAAAAGATTGAATAAAGCAAACACCGTCTTGAGAAAGCTTACATATGTGAGCATCAATTAGATTTAGACCTGATGAGTGATTAATAATTTTGGAAGTTATCTAAAGGCCATATATATTTAAAAGGCAGTTTGTGCTTCATAGAAACCATAGCCAGGTTCTTTTGGTGACTGTTTTAGCTATAACTGACTGATGGCTTTGTTCTTCAGATATGTGAAGAGCCGAAGTGATGACCAGTTGAGAGATGCAGACAGTGCAAATGAGGTAAGTACTTGTAAGCCTGAAGATACATTTGACGGGAGACCAATTGTGCCCTGTGGTCTTATAGCTTGGAGTTTATTCAACGATACATATACTTTCTCCCGGAACAACCAATCATTGCCCTTGAATAAGAAGGGTATCTCTTGGAAAAGTGACAGGGAGCACAAATTTGGTAAAGATGTTTATCCCAGAAACTTCCAAAATGGAACTCTGATAGGTGGTGCGAAGCTGGATGATTCTATACCTGTAAGATTTCACATCTCATATCTTTGTATCTTTATTACCACATTTTTCTTCCAAGTAACTGTGCAAGTGTATGAAGCCTGTGCTTACTCTGTTATGGCATAACTTCATGGGTTCTCTGTACTTGCTGTTATCTGCAATTTGCCTTAAATTTGCATGATTTATCTAACATCTACAGCACTCTCTTTTTTACATATTATGACATCTGGTGTTATTTTGTTTTACATAACCTGATTTTAACTGTCATATTTTATGTAACAGTTGAGTGAGCAGGAGGATCTCATTGTTTGGATGCGAACTGCTGCTTTGCCAACATTTAGAAAGTTGTATGGGAAGATAGAGGTTGATCTTGAGGCTGGTGATACAATACATGTCACTTTACAAAACAACTATAACACATACAGTTTTAATGGCAAGAAGAAGCTTGTGCTTTCGACAACTAGTTGGCTTGGCGGAAAGAATGACTTTCTCGGTATTGCTTATCTCACTGTTGGCGGGCTCTGCTTCTTTCTGGCGTTGTCTTTCACTGTTGTGTATCTGGTCAAGCCAAGGTAATTTCTTGATCAATCATTTTCAATTGTGCAAGCCTGAGCTACATTTTGCATAGCTTTTGTATGATCTATTCTGCTACCTCTCCATGTGTTATATCTCTTGCGTTTGATCGTATAAATTGTCACTAAATGTTAAAACCTATAAGCTTTTTTTGAACTACATGGTTTCAGTCTAAAGAAATTCGCTCTAGGTTCTCAATGATTGGTGATTGAATCCTAGGATTTACGTCCTACCGCACCCTCAGTTAGGACCAGTCCTTTCTAAGTAAAAATATACTTGCACGTGTGATGTTTAATGCGGATACCATTTGTTCCTTATTCTAGACGGTTGCTTCTTTAACTGCTGATGCTTGCTTTTTCACAAGAAACTTGGTGGGGAGATCAGGATGGCATGAGGGTAGCGTGTTTGATCTGTGCCCCCTTTCTAATTATAGTCGTTGCATTTCTTTAGCCGCCAGCCAATTGTATAACTTAGGGCTTGCAACATATCGTTTCCTCTATAACATGCTTTTCTCTTGTTGCATGCCCGGTACATCCATCAAAGTTTTTCATCCACTCCTGATGTCCTGCGTCCTGTTATTTCAGGCAACTTGGTGATCCAACTTACTTGTCGTGGAATAGGAATCCGAGGGGGCATTGACCACCTGCACGTTTAACTCCATCCTTTGGTCTCTGGTTGTGTTAATATTGCTTTAAGCTAAATTGTATATGGTAAGTTAGTATGCAATGGCAGTGTACTCTTTTGAGATCAAGATATCAGCTTTTTTTTTTTTTTTTTGATGTATTACTCTGTTGAATGGCATCAAGAAATTCTTTCCATTTTTTGCATCATACGGCTATAGCACTCTAAGTAGAATGTTTGACAGATACTCCCCTTCTGGGTAAGATGGATCAACAGGATGATCGCTGGCCGCACCAGCCCGCCGTAGAATGGTGATTTTCCTCTGGGCCTTTGATGCAGCACCCTAACGATAAATTTAGGTCAATTAAGTACCTACTTCGTAGAGAAATAACAAAGAATATTGTTAGTGAACTTTGGAAGGCCTTGCCTTAAGAATGCTCAAGAACATCCCACTTTGAGTCATAGCTCCTGAGCAAGAACACGTCATGAGAAGACCACCTCGTTTTGTCACTTGCATAGCCAAGTAATTCAAATTCCTATACATGCCTGATGCATTTTGAAGAACCTGGGATTGGATAACGGCCAATCAAGTTAGATTGTCTGAAATACTTGGACATGTACTTACGCCTGTCTCATACACGCCCACAGTATTCATCAATGTCTTAGGCTGAGATTTTTTCACCAAGAAAGAATGTCAATACCTCTCTTCTTGGTGCAAATTTTGGCGGATCAAGAATAACCACATCCCATGATTCATCTCTTGAAATGGCACCCTTCATAAATTCAGTTGCATCTTCCTTAACGAAAGATACCGTTGTTGGATCCAGATTGTTAAGAACAACATTTTCCCTGGCAAGTTCCAAAGCAGGCACTGATGTATCAACACCTGACAGAATGAAAAATAGCACAGGTGACCAAACCGAGTAGAAGATGCACCTTTTCTCTTGCATGAAATTCAACTATTAATAATTTAATCTTGTTAGAATCATGCAAATAGACCCACAAAACTTCTCCTTCCTCCGTTTCAGGAGACAAATTGACCAATGAAAACAAATATTTTTCATTATTTGGTATGAATCTGCATGAAACAAGTAGACAAGGCTTGGAAGAACCTAAAGTTCCATGCATGCAAGAGCCGCATTTGAAGACAAACAAATAAATCAATAAACTGATCTAAGGAGACAATTTACCAGTAACATTTGCAGCACCTCCATGCATTGCATTTAGTGAAAAACCACCAGTATAGCAGCACATGTCAAGAACTCTTTGACCACCAGAAACTGTTGACAAGAAGACGCGATTTTCACGCTGATCTGCATAAAATCCTGTTTTTTGTCCATCCAAAGATATTGCATAGGCAATCCCATTTTCAACAACCTAGTATATGGAATTGCAAGGTCGTACATTCATGGCACTGACTTGTCCATTAGCCAAAAAGGAGAAAAAAGGCAAACACAAAGTAGGCTCTTGAAGAAATCACTTCATAGCATGTTATAACATCTAGGCAACCAAACAGCAGGAACAAGATGGTTACATGAAGGTGGAGAAATGGAAGCTCAAGTTACTGTCATTTTACTGCTCACAAATCCAATAGGGGAAGCATGTTGAAAATACATGTTGACATGGCTGGGGATAAAACTGAATTAAACTAGCTCTTGGGGTCAGATGAGTGAGCTCAGTTTCATAATCTTGTTTCTTTACTTTTCTCAGTCACCTGGTGAATCTCCAATAGTCAAGTTCATATTATCTAAAGTAGCACAATTTTAAGTGTGCCTTAAAAGATATCATGCCGCTAAATTGGAGCTTCTATAGGTTATGGCTGTATATCTAAAACTTGGAACCATCCAAATCAATCTCTGCTTTGGTATATTACTTGAAAATGGATAGTCATATAGATCCATAGTCCCTTAAACCAGAACATGTCATTTCCAATTCTGGTTTACTATATGGCTGCACAACTGTGTGAACAGCAGGCAACTAAATCAGTGATAAGGACAGAAAAGCTACATATAAGTGCACAAAGCAAAGCCTGTGGAGATTCCTAATTGTGGACAGAAGAAAATATCTCCCAAAAACACATACCAGAGGGAATTATTTTACCTTTATTCTTTGAGGACATGCAGATGGATTTGTAACTTGCAGATTTGGCAGAGACAGCCCTTCTTCTTTTAGCATTTCAATAGAAGGTCTCCAGTTGATGTGATTAATTTCATCAATCATGCTAATGCAAGATTCTATTTGTTGTCTATAAGCTTCCACCCAAGCAGCAGATGATGCTACTACAGCTACATCTCCAAAAACGTCAACAATCAATCCAGACAATCTGCAGCAAGAAAGTGATTTTAAATTTGCAGAAGAATTAAAATGATCTTTTGGAAAGAAAATGTTTTGGCACAAACTGTGAAGTATAGCAGAAACTTAATGACTCCAAAGGGCAACCAGGCAAGAGGCACATGAGTTATTTTTGCTCCCCTTTCTGGTTTCCTTTATCAATCAATTATTTGCTCTGATGAAGCAACATATCCTGTTTCCATATATATAACACAGGACTGAAAAAACACTCAACAGATTTTATTTGTGAAGAAGCAATGAAAATGTTTGTGAGTCTAAATATTTTGGCATAAGCTGAGCTTCGAATTCTGCTGTTCTAACTGTCCATCCCCAAAACAACAGCCAAAGTCATGTTAGACAATCAGAAATTCCAATAGGTAAAGATACATAATGTGTCTGCGTGTGTGTATGTGTGTACATGCATGTGGGTGTACGTGAGGGGTACTTTCTCCCTCCGACCATCTTTCAGAGACACTATAACCAGGACCTAAGTAGTGCTGAAGATTAGATACCTGTCTCCTTCACTATTAACAAGGCGATATGCATTTGTATTGGATGAAGGAAGGCCCAACCTCTGACGTAATTCTATAGCTGCATTAATTCTAGTTTTGAGCAATTTCTCCATGTTCAGAGCACAAGAAGAATCTCTGCACCATATATTTTATAAATTTTAATTGCTTCATTTTTTTGGATAGAATTTTAATTGCTTCATAAATGATGTAAAACCAATCTCTGCCCTTCTTTGAATACTACCTCATGGCTTCCTCTTCAAGTTGCATGAGTCGAACACAGAACATAGAAACTTCATTATACATGCCCCAGCCGATAGGCTTTTCTGTTCCATCAGCTACCAGAACAACATCTCCAGTTTTAGGTGGTGGTCTGCCGATTATTCTGTCAACAGCTCCACTGTATACCATTGGGCTTCCATCCTTAAAAAGCTGTGTCTTCCCTTTTTTCAGAACAACCTTTGCAACACCTATGCAGCAAAGTTCAGAACTCAGATATTCACAGAACAATATTACGAGCTCAAATTCCTAATGTCTCAATCAGCTTTAGAGGAAAACACACCAAAGGAAGCAGGCCAAAGCTGGCTGAACGATGAACACAACAGCCCCACAAAAATTCCATAACACAATTATGATGCATGATCATGAAGCTCTTTTTACTCTTGGAACCAGAATAAATAAACCAGTCACTAAATATGATGTCCTCCAATAGCACATATTCCATACAATTCGCAGGAAATGAGGCAAACATTTCAGTAATTGCATTACGCCATTATTTATTCTGAAAAATCAGCAAAACAAAACAAGCAAAGCTTGCCCCTAACCTGGGTATGGTGATAAGCACTAAAATTCTCGTATAGTTTGCAGGAACATTACCAGTAAAGGAAACGCCGATTTCAAGAAACGAGACCCGGTATCAGGATCACTCGAAATGATATCAGTTACCCAAGATTGAGAAAGTTTTGGGGGGGGGGGGGGGGGGGGGAGCACATTTACCTATCCTATGCTTCCAATAAAACCCATAAGCAAAAACGACGGAAATAAACTCAAATAATCAGAAAGGAGCTTCAGTAGGCAACCACAAACTGAAAGCCAATAAGAAAATGCGATAAAAAAATTCATATAGATATATAGGTAAATATACATACTTAAACCTCTGGGGTGGGACTGAGAAGAAGCGAGTTGGTGAAGCGTAGACGTAGAAGTGGCCGTAGGCAAAGAGGAAAGAGGGAGAGATTTGATGAAGCGGCCCGGTAGATGCTGCATGTTTCCGGTCCACGAATTGAAGCCGCTCTGCCTCAAAAGCTCGAGTCTTTTGAAACTTCATTACAGTTCACGGAGCCTCCACGGCGGTGAACATTTTGGTTAATTTTAAGGGGGCTTAAATCAGCAATTGACCCCTAACTATTATGAACCTGACATTTTCCTTGCAGACCTAAAATTTTAGACGAGTGAGGCATCACGGACGTGACAGATGGCTCATGCCATCCAATGCATGAGGCCCCTCAGCATCAAACAGCAAAGACACATACATCACATTCATGACCCATCACATAATTTTAATCTAATTTAAATCTTGTCTAACTAATCACTGACGGACTATAAATAGGAAAGTGTCATCTTTAAAGAACTTTCAATTTTAACCTTTGCTCAAATTTTGGCCTTATCATAGTTGGCCCAACAAACCCAACAAAATTCTTAGATTGAAATGAATATGTTTTTTTTTCTCTCTCTATCTATATGTATAAAAATTACAGATGTTTTTTACTTGGAATTATCTGATGTGTGCCTGATCCTATGTGAGTCACACCCATATGATTACATTCTATCTTTGTTAAAAATTAATAATCACAAGTGTGTCCGGTTGTGTTGATGATAATTTGCTTTTTAGCAAAATAGGATATCTAAAGCACCAATATGGGCCCTCGTCACTGGGTTGTCATTGTCCACCACCGATTAAAGTGTTTGCGCAGCAAAATCAACCTTAGTGGGTTTGCTCATGTTGTGCAGCTTTTCCCTTTCACTGTTCACAATGCTGGTTTGTCTTTGCCAGCTTACCACATCATTACTAAACATGACAAAGTTGCTTTGGTAATTCTTTCCCCAAACCTTTGTTATTTTTGCCCAAAGAAGAGAGTTAAAGATTCGAATTAGCCAAACCTTATCTGTGTGAGAAAAAAGACTACACTGACACACACACACACACGTGTGTGTGTGTGCGCACGCACCCCCCTCCAACACACACACGCTTGCACGCAAGTGCAAACAAACACGCGCACGTGCACACAAACACGCACACACAATGGCAACAGCTCAAGTTGGGTACAGGTGGACATAGGGGTGATTATTATTCGGTTAAAATTGAAAAAAAAAACCCGAAAAACTAAAATAATTCAAAATTTTAGTTCAGTTAATTTGGTTTTTCAATTTAGTTTTTGGTTGAAACTAAACAGAGAGAATATTAGTTTCAGTTACGAGTGTCGGTTATTTCGGTAACCGAAAAAACTAAAATTCTTTTATTTCATATTTGAGGTTTTGGTGGGTTAGTTGACAAGTTTAAAAGAGTAGGGGTCGAGTGAAAGGTAAAAGCAAGATTGATGGCTGTTAATGGGGTTTGCTCATCACCACACAAAAACACTCTTACTCGAAGCGCCGGCTCCACCTTCCTCTGCTTTAGACATGAGATAGCCCTTACTTTTACACACCAAGTAGCGCCCAACTGCTCTATTCTCACCGGTTTTGCCTCAACCCACCCAAAATGCCAAATCTCACAACAAATACTCGATTGATTCGGCTTGCTCTTGAATCCCTCCCAAACCCAGATTGAAATCTGACCTGACTTCCGATGGCTGTCACCGGGAACGATGCTCCCACAACGAGATTCGGAATTGCCAAAGAAACGTCAACCCGGCCCACATGATCACCCTTATCAGCTGCATAACCAGCCAGGACGGCTTCTACCTGATTATGAGGATTCTAATCCTACTTGCTTCTGCGTTTTAAGCTGAGGGATGAGAGAAATCGCCGCCGCTGTGTTTGGTCTGTTGACGTTGGAGCACAAACTCCAGAATGGTCCACCATTTATTGTCATATAGTTTTTTAAGTCACCTATGTTTCTTTGTGTTAGGTTCATCACTAGGTTTGGAATGTAATTTTATTTCGGTTGTTTCGGTTTTAAACCGAACCAAATTGAATATTTTGGTTTAGAGGTTTAATTTGGTTTCAAATAATAAAAAACCAAAAATTGAATAAATCAACAAATTTAGTTTTGTTTAAACCAAATAAACCGAATGATCGGCCATGAGTGTATAGATAAAAGAACAAAAAACTAAAAAGGAAAAAATGCAATAATTATAAATGATCATAAAAAATATAAATAGTTATGCAAAAGGAAAATTGAATAAATTGAGACTAATTAAAAATAAAAGTCAGTATACATTTTTCTCATATATATATATATATATATCAATTATTTAATTTACACGTATCTCTTATTTATTTTTGGGATGAATGGTAAAACTTGTACATATTTGTAAATATCTGATTTCTACATATCTTTAACCTTAATTTTGCATCAAATTTATACATATCTAACATGTGATTTGCACATATTACTAATGTCTTACTACTAATGGAAAATTTAACATAATTTTCATTTTATTTAAAAATATAAATCCATGCATAAATTGAATGAAAATATAAATAGTATATGTTTTATAACATGATTTAATTTTAGGTTTGATATATTCTGACTTTATGAAAATATCAAAACGAATGAACTTATACATTTAATTGAATATATTTATAACATTATATGATCTTATATGTACATATGTATTAGACGCTTTGTACATATTCATCACTTGTTTTATATATTGAATTTCATACAGATCTTTCATCCTATATATACATACCTCAAAATTTGTGAGGAATGAGATTTAACGCATTCACACATATTTTTTATGAAACGTTGAACTTATACATGTTAATGAATATATCCGTAATATATCTATGTAATCATTTAAACATATGTCATATATTATTTATACAAATCTATCACAACTTCCTCTGTACGTCTAGTATGTATGTATCTAGTTATTGATTTGTACATATCTTCTATTTAGGGAGGATATGAGATTTTGATGTGAGGTTCACACTTGTTTTATACTATAAAGGATAAATTGAAATACAAGTATATATAAATATAAAAAGTATGGTGCACATACGACTTATCTTCTTTACTTATTAATGTTAATTTGACTTACCTTGTTGAGGTTTTTAATGGTTTCAAAATCTTCATTTTTCTCTTTTTAATTTTCTAATACCATAATTAGCCAAATCATATGTGATTTAACAATTAAAACAATTTTGAAAATAAGAAAAGGCTCTGGACATAACTTTTTAGACATGTATTATCAAATGGTAAGTTTTTAATTACTTCATTTATCCCCACTTGAGTGCGGTATTAACCTTTTTATTTAAATTTGGATTAAGTTTATATACATTCTAATTTTTAAAAAATTAAAAATTATATTTGAAAACTGTAAGTTTTGATTTACTATTTGCAAATATGAATGTTACATTTATGTACAAAAATAATCAAACAAAAAATTATAGATTAATTACTATAAATAGTACATGAGCCAAAGAAATTAAGACAAAGATGATAAAAAGTATCTTTACATTTTACTATCAAATCAATATCCACAAATTCGTGTGTTGTGATATTGGTAGTTTTACCCTGGAACATGATAGAGGCACATGCCATCACTTCACTGTGACATCCCAATTTAAGATCGTTCAGTGACGCTGACCTCTCCAAATTCCTAGCCCTCGCTGTCATCGGACGGTTTAAACCGCCGTTGAGTGAACGGAACTCTTCTATATTTCATGGAACATATATTATTATGTACTACCTCTACCCAATTTCTCTAATCCGTATATTATATTTTTTTTTACTTTCAATTTGTTAATATATAAACATCTAATTTATATTCATAAATAACAAATAAAAGCTTATAAATTTTCAGATATAACTTCCATAAATAAATTTAAGTTGAAAAAACTGTAATTCACTGAATTGCATTGCAATTTTGAAGTTGGAATACGCGATGAATATTGAATAGTTAAGGAAAAATACCAAAAATCTCCTAAGGTTTGGTCGAACCTACAGTCATGCTCTCCCTATTTCAAAAACATATACTTACCTCCCTCCAAGTTTCCAACATTAACAATCTTATTCACCGTTACAAGAAAATGTCTAACTTTGTCATCCTAGCTTTGTTCCTTAAAAACATTACCCTTAACTTATACATCTAACAAGCCACTACCCTCTTTCTCATCACTTCCTTCTCGGTCGAATCCCAGCCGCCACCGGGGGTTGGCCCAACGCCGTCGTTGCTTTCAACCATTGTCGTTGCCGACGCCACCAGAGTTTTCTTGTTCATTTTCAACCCTCCAACTCAATTGGTTTTTCGATCTTTCCCCATGCCCATCTAAATCCCTAGTTAAACAACAAAACAAATTTGACACGTGATGCTTCTGAGTTCATACGTGTTGATTGGTTGACTGCTCCCGATCGCTATGACAAGGAACTAAGAGAAGAAGAAAATTACTATCAGATTTCTCACCACACTGCAGCAAAATCAACATAATTGGTCAAACCAATGCATAGGACAACATTTCATTCATGAAAATAATGAAGCACAAAGATCAATCGGGGAAGAACAACTTCAAATGGAACCCAGAAAATGGAATTAAAAATAGAACATAAAATCCTCAAGAGGAGAAGAAGATAAAAATAATAAATGGAAACCAACCTGCAAAACGTTGTTACAGTAAAGGGAACTGTTGGGACGGAGGGAAAGAGAGAGGGTCGGCTGGGAATCACGGTTTTAAAACCGATTGAAGCATTGATTCGAAGCGGGTCGACGATGATGAAGAGAGGGGAAGCAGCCAATAGGCGGAGCCGCTACTCAAAAGGAAAACTCTAGCAGCGCCAATTGAATCGCTTCCAAGCGCAATCATCCATCCATCCTTTAGTGGCCCAAGGAAAAAAAGGAAAAAGAAAATTATTTTCCCATTGCCAAACAAACCCTAGACGCTAACAGGGAATCGAAGACCGAACTGTTGAATGAAGGCTTAAAATCACTAAATCGAGATCCTCCGGAACATCGATGATGGACTAGAGATGATGTCAAAGTGGCAGACGATGGACTGGAGACCGGAGATGACACCGAAGTGGTGGACGATGGACCATACGAACTCAGTGATGGCAGGGATTAACTGGTCAAACTTGCCTTGAGTCAGGCCGAAAGGCATTGTCAAGCTGATACATGCAAAGGAGCGGGAACGTTAGTTCGTCGGTTGAGCAGTTAAAGAATAAAGGAAATGGTGTCATTTCGGGTCAGGTCTGATAGAAGGACGCGTTGGCAGGAATCCTCTATTCCATGGATTCGTGGTTGTTACCAGATCCAATTTTATCGTTGTTTCTTGAATTCAAATTATAAGCCTCTAGGAGCTGTATTTTCATCTTAAGAGAGTAATGAGAAATCATACATCTTCTCTCTAAACATGATGAAAATTCAAGAGGTAATTCTCAATTTTCTTCGAATTCGGATACGTTCTTGTTTAGAATCCTGGAACAAGAGTTTTCTTAATCATCAACTTGTATCAATTGGCATCAGAGCGGCAATTATGAGCAATAATGGCTGAAGGAATGAGACATTAAGAATGGAAGAAGAATGTTGAAGAGTTCATCACGTTTTCTAAGGAACAAGCTGAGAAGCATAGCTTTGAGCTAGTGTCGCTGAAGGAAATGGTTACGGGACTCACGTTGATCGATAGTTTAGAGCTCCCTAGGTCATTCTTCTACCGTGGATGGTTCCGGAATTAGGGATTCATCGCCATCAACCATTCAAACTATTCCTTCGCCAACAGGAGTTGTGGGCAATTTGATGTTCTTATGTCTCACTTGTCTGGATTTTCCCCACTTCTGAGGTGAAGATGTTTGATGGATGGTTGTTCCGTTGTGGACATTTCTTC
This sequence comes from Aquilaria yunnanensis, assembly GCA_039654915.1. Classification (NCBI taxonomy): domain Eukaryota; kingdom Viridiplantae; phylum Streptophyta; class Magnoliopsida; order Malvales; family Thymelaeaceae; genus Aquilaria; species Aquilaria yunnanensis. The sequence goes on along the minus strand of CM077597.1, from coordinate 938,398 downwards.
TCGCTTGACATTGTTCCGAAACTACTGAAGGTTCCTATTGCCTCCACACATTTGGAAGGTAATGCGCTCCAATGGCATCAAAGTTTCCTTAAGGTACATGGATCTGAAACCCTTTTGCTCTAGGATGGGTATGCTATTGCGATTCATTCTTGTTTTGGGGCTATGTATGATGATGCTATGACTGAACTTAAGAACTTAAAATAAACTGGATCAGTTGCTATGTATTAGAAACAATTTGATGCATTATTAAACAAGATTTCCCATTCTTTGCATGAGGATTTAATTGTGAGCTTATTTTTGGGTGGATTGGAGGATGAAATTCATTTTCTAGTTCTTATGTTAAGACCTAAAAACTTGGTGGAAGTGCAAGGGTTAGCTAAATTGCAAGAGGCAACCAATGTTGCTTGAGAAATGAAGCTACCTCTTGATAAGACCCGGGGAATCTTACCAATGCCACTAGTAAAACCTTCCCCTGTGCCAAATGTGGGTCAAAATCAATGGGGAATCAACCGAGGAATGAAACAACTAACATCAAAAGAAATGGCGAAAAAAAAGAGGCAAGAATGAATGTTTTTGGTGTGATGAACCATATACCCCCGGGCACAAATGTAAGAAAGGTCAATTACACAAGATAGAAATCCTTAATGATGAGACAAAAGAGGTCATGGATTGCATTGAGGATGAAGAGGAAATGGAAACACCTAAGGATGAGAACATTCCCTACATTTCTCTAAATGCCATCTCTGGAAATGTAAGGTATTACTATGAAGGTGACCGGTCATGTTGGTAAGAAATCAATTCAAATGCTAGTGGATTCTAGCAGCACACATGTCTTCCTTGATATAAATGTGGCAAAGAAGTTGGGATGCCAAGTGGAACAAGTAAGGCCTGTAGGAGTGAAGGTGGCAAATAGAATCATTTTAAAAAGTGTTTTGATGTGTAAAACCTTTACGTGGGAGCTACAGGATGTGACTTTTGAGGCTGATGTGTATTTGATTCCATTTGGTGGTTGTGAGATGGACTTAGGTGTTCAATGGTTGAGGACCCTTGGTGGCATTACCTAGAACTTTGAGAAGCTTCGAATGGGTTTTGAATATAAGGGACAGAAGCTAGTATTGCGTGGGGCTATGACTACTTGAGTAGATTGTTGTTTTAAGAAGTCAATGCGCAAGTTGCTGCACCATACTAACAAACGGATTGGTGGGCAAGCTTATGCCTTATAATTAGTTGGATGGCTAGATGAGGAAAAAGTGTGTCACGATGATATGACTTGTTGAGCGATGGATGTCATAGGCGCTCAACAAAACACTAGTATGGCTCAATTGTTAGACTAGTTCTTAGATTTATTTATGGAGCCAAATTCCTTGCCACCCTCATGAGAATTTGATCATAGGATCATATTGAAAGAAGAAAGCGAACCTGTATATATTCGTCCATATAGGTATCTTACAAGCCAAAAATATGTGATCAAATAGATGATTGATGAAATGCTCAAGACTGAGGTGATCCCACCCAGTAGGAGTCCCTTATCGTCTCCCATTATTTTGGTGAAGAAAAAAGATGGATCGTGGAGGCTATGCATAGATTATAGGCGGTTAAATTAGTTAACAGTGAAAGACAAGTTTCCCATACCCATCATTGAAGAGTTGTTGGACAAACTTGGGCACGCACAATTTTTTAAGAAGCTTGACTTGTGATCTGGTTACCACCAAATAAGAATGAATCCAAGGGATGTCCATAAAACTGCTTTTAGGAGTCATCATGGCCATTTCAAATTTATGGTCATGCCATTTGGGTTATCAAATGCCTCTTCCACATTCTAAGCATTCATGAATCACATCTTTAAGGGACAACTCAGGAGGTTTGTTCTTATGTTCTTCAATGATATACTTATCTACAGTGATACTTGGGAAAAACATTTGGAGCACGTGTAACAAGTGTTTCAAATCTTGAGGGACAACTCATTATATGTTAAAAAGAACAAATACAATTTTGGTGTCTAACAAATTGAATATCTTGGGCACGTCATAAGCAAGGAAAATGTTGCTATTGATTAAAAAAAATAGTTGTTATGAAGCAATGGCCAACTCCCACTACTATCAAACAGTTGTAAGGGTTTTTAGGACTTACTAGTTACTATCGTAGATTCATTAGGGGTATGGTATGATCAGTAAGCCCTTGATGGATCTCCTAAAAAAGAACAGTTTTGCTTGGAGTAACCAAGCTCAAGAAGCTTTTAAAAACTTGAAGACTACCATGCTTTTTGCACCAGTGTTGGCTCTACCCAACTTCTAGGATGTGTTTATAGTGGAGACGGATGTGAGCAAGGAAGGGGTAGAGGCTGTCTTACAGTAAAAGGGACATCCGATAGCCTTTATTAGCTTGGCATTATCACAAAAACATTAGGCTTTTTCCACTTATAAAAAGGAGTTCTTGGCCATGGTTCTAGCTGTGGAAAAATAGATACCATACTTGCTTGGAAGACACTTTATAATTCAAATTGATCAGAAAAGCCTGAAATTTCTGTTGGAATAGTGCATTTTGACTCCATTGTAATAGAAATTTGTTATTTGATTGTTACTTCATGAATTTAAAGTGCAGTATAAAAAAGGCAGGGAGAATATAGTGGCTGATGTGTTATCACATGTTACTTAAGAGAAGTTCAACATGATGGCACTATTTATTGCGACCACTCTTTTACCGTAAGAGATTAAGGATAGCTGGGCAACAAATGATGGGTTACAGAAGTTGATTGCTGAACTCACTCAGAATCCTCAATCCCATTCTAAGTTTACTTGGCACTAGGGATACCTCAGAAGAAAAGGCAAGCTAGTGGTTGGTAATAATCTAACCTTTAAGCGCAAGATGATCTCCTTAATGCATGATAATGTTGTGAGTGGACACTTTGGAGTTGAGGTGACTCATAAGAAACTTACTTAGTGTTGTTATTTGAAGGGTCTTCGTAAGAATGTGAAAAATTATATACGTGAGTGTGATACTTGCCAATGCTACACGGTCAACAATGTAGCCAATCCGGAATTGTTTTAGCCGCTTCTCATTCTAGAATCTCTATGGATAGATATTTCATTAGACTTTATTGATGCATTACCAAAATCTAATGGAAAGGATACTATCCTAGTGGTAGTCGATCGTCTTAGCAAGTATGCCCATTTTATGGCACTGAGACACCCTTATTTGGCCGTGGATGTTGCTCAAGCCTTCATGGAAAATATTTACAAGCTTCATGGATTATCTCAATCTATAGTTTTAGATTGAGATGCGACGTTTCTAAACAGGTTATGGCAAGAGATCTTTAGCAAGCAGGGAGTACAAGTGAAGCTCTCAACCACCTACCATCAACAAACTGATGGGTAAAAAAAAGTTGTCAATAGATGTATGGAAACTTACTTACGTTGCATGACTGGAGCTAATCCTTGAGCCTAGGTTCAGTGGCTTTACATGGCTGAATGGTGGTACAACATTAATTTCCTCTATGAAGCACCCTACGGAAAACCACCACCAATAGACGTACCATATGTTCCAAGAAATTCTTGTTGACTTTTTCTCCCCTCTATGTGGGGGGGTGAGGGGGTTCGTTTTCCTTTTCCTGCTTCTTTCTTTTCTTCTCTCTCCTTATTTTTCCTGGTCAAAATTGTGGCTGGCAGAAAATAGCTACAACTAATGCAGCAAAGTTTGAAAATAGAAAAGAATACAGGCTGGAGGTGGTGGAATTCGGTTGGGAGAAAACATGTTATTTCTCCTATAAATAGCCATGCCTTCTCCTCAGAAAAAGTGTGCACCCGGTAGCTTGCTCATAATTCCTAAAGAGCAAAAGAAAATTGTGTGAGAGAGATATTTATTTTTGAGAAGTGACAAAATAGAGAGATAATTTTTGTGGTGTTTGGAAAACACTTGAGTGCCACTATTTTGGGTTTATCTCATACCTCTCGAATTTTTTATCCAAAAAAGATTCTTCCTTTGTAAGCCTACAATTTTATAGTGGAAGAAAATATCGGAGTTTGTCCTATGGACGTAGCCCTAAAATTGAGGGTGAACAACGTAAATTTTCTAATGTCATTTTTACTAATCATCTTGCTTCCGAAGTTATCACCCGTTGCGCGGTACCAACAACTGGTATCAGAGCAAGGCCCGGTGTTTGTATCTACTTATCGTATGTTTTGTGGTTGCCACTGAAAAGTGGATCCTTCACATCAGAAAATAAGTTAGATTATTATTCATCATTTTTGCTTGATACTGGGTATTTATTAGTATCATGGAGGCGAAGACCAGTAAGATGATTAGTCTGAACAGCTCAAATTAACACATATGGAGAAGCAAGATGAAGGATCTCTTATATGTGACAAAGATGCATTTGCCCATGTTTGGTACAACCAAACCGGAAGACAGATCGGAAGAAGAATGGGCATTCAAACATGAGCAAGTATGTGGTTTCATCTGACAATTTGTCGAAGATAATATCTACAACCACATATCTGTAGAAACTCATGCACGAACACTGTGGAACAAGCTTGAGGAGTTGTACGCTTAAAAAACCGGCAACAACAAATTATTTTATCTGACAAGATTGCTTCAGATAAAATATCGGGAAAGTTCATCCATGGCAGATCACCTGAACGATTTGCAAGGAATCATGGAACAGTTAATCCACGATGGGCATAAAGTTTGACAACGATGTACTCGCTTTTATAATGTTGGCCTCATTACCAGAGTCTTGGGAGACTTTGAGAATTTCACTTACAAATTCTACACCAAATGGTGTAGTAAATATTTGTCAAAAGTGGAATACTGAATGAAGAGATGAGACGAAGATCGCAATGATCCTATTCATCACAGTCAGATCTCCTCGTGGCAGATTTTAGAGGGAGAAGTGAAACCAGGGGGCCAAAGCCAATAGAGAAGAGCAGAGGAAAGTCAAACAAATATGCAAAAATTGAATACCATTATTGCAAGAAAAAGGGGCATATTCAGAGATTTTGTCGAAAACTCAAGCAAGACCAAAAGAAAGGCAAAGGACCAAAAAAAAGATGACAACAGTGATGATGAACAAGCAAATGTTGCCGATGAGTTCAACATTGTCCATGATGATGATATTGTCAATCTTGCAACCCATGAGACGAGTTGGGTGGTTGACAGTGGTACTACCATTCATGTCACTTTTTGAAGAGAATTGTTCTCATCTTACACACCTGGCAATTTTGGTGTTTTGAAAATGGGAAATGATGATCTCTCACAAGTTGCAGGAAAAGGAGATGTTTATCTAGAGACTCAGAATGGTACACGGTTAGTTCTGAAAGATGTCAGGCATGTTCCAGATTTGCACCTGAATTTGATTTCAATAGGCAGACTGGATGATGAAGGTTACTGCAACACCTTCTTTAATGGTCAGTAGAAGCTGACAAAAAGAACCCTGGTGGTGGCCAGAGGAACAAAGAACTCAAAACTGTACATGATGCAGGCTAAGCTCTCCCAGGATATTGTGAATGCAATGGAGAATGATAGTACATTGGAGTTATGGCATAAACGATTGGGTCATATGAGTGAGAAAAACATGACTCGTCTTGCAAAAAATAAGACGTTATCTGGACTAGATCAGGTCCATTTGAAGAAATGTGCTCATTGTCTGGCAGGAAAATAAAGCAGAGTGTCTTTCAAGAGTTCCCCTCATTCTAGAATGAAGAATATGTTGGATCTGGTACACTCAGATTTGTGTGGGTCAATGTCGAAATCACTTGGTGGTGCTCGATACTTTGTGACTTTCATTGATAATCATTCTCGAAAGACATGGGTATACACTCTGAAATCAAAAGATCAAGTGTTAGAAGTTTTCAAACAATTTCTAACCTTGGTTGAGAGGTAAACCAGCAAAAAGCTGAAGTGCATATGAACAGAAAATGGTGGAAAGTACATTGGACCATTTGATGTCTACTGCAAATAGCATGGTATTCAACATCAGACAACACCTCCTAAGACACCGCAGTTAAACGGTTTAGCTGAAAGGATGAACAGGACTTTGATGGAGAGAGTGAGATGTTTATTCTCACATGCAAAGTTACCTCAGATGTTCTGGGATGAAGCATTGCTAGCAACTGCTCACGTGTTGAATCTTTCACCATGTGTCCCTCTACAGTATGATGTCCCGGAGAAGGTATGGTCAGCAAAGGATGTCTCTTATGACCATCTGCGATTGTTTGGCTGTAAAGCTTACGTGCATATCCCGAAGGATGAGAGGTCAAAACTTGATATCAAGACACGACAATGTGTGTTTATTGGCTATGGCCAAGATCAATTTGGCTATAGATTTTATGATACAGTCATTAAGAGGCTTGTCAAAAACTGTGATGCTGTATTTGTTGAAGATCAAACCATTGAAGATATTGAGAAAGCTGAGAAGAATGCTACAGTATCCGATGGTAGTTCAACAGATTTACAGCTGATTCATCCAATGGCAGTGCAAAGACAGGTTGGAGATGATGTACAAAACGATCAACCGGAAGAAAGTGATCATGATGCTCTCATTGAGAATGAACCAGGTAATGCTGATGATAATGACATTCATCAACAACCACCAACACCAGTGGGTTCTCCAGTTTTAAGGAGATCTAATAGAGTTCGATAACACTCTACTAGATATCTTGAAAATGAGTATGTGTTATTGACTGACGGAGAAGAACTAGAAAGTTTTGATGAAGCTATGGATGATGAACACAAGGAAAAATGGATTGACGCCATGCAAGAAGAAATGAGATCCTTGCATGAAAATAGAACATTTGAGCTGGTGAAGTTGCCAAGAGGCAAAAGGGCTTTAAAAAATAAATGGGTATTCAAAATCAAATCTGAAGAATCCAATTCACAACCACGGTTCAAAGTCAGATTAGTTGTCAAGGGTTTCAGTCAAAGGAAAAGTATTGACTTTGATGAGATTTTTTCACTGGTTGTGAAAATGACATCCATCCGTACAGTTCTAGGACTTGCAGCAAGTCTTGACTTGGAGATTGAGCAGATGGATGTGAAAACTGCCTTCCTACATGGTGACTTGGAAAAACAAATATACATGGAGCAGTTAGAGGGTTTTGAAGTAAAAGGAAAAGAGGACTATGTTTGCAAGCTAAAGAAAAGCTTGTATGGTTTGAAGCAGGCACCCAAGCAGTGGTATAAGAAGTTAGAGTCGGTTATGGGGGAGCAAGGCTACAAGAAGACTACTTCTGATCACTGTGTGTTTGTGTAGAAATTCTCTGATGATGATTTCATTATTTTATTGCTCTAAGTGGATGATATGTTGATTGTTGGCCAGAATATTTCGAGGATCAACAGCTTGAAGAAGCAGTTGAGTAAGTCTTTTGCTATGAAAAACTTAGGACCAGCAAAGCAAATTCTTGGCATGAAGATAACAAGAGATAGGAGTGCCAAGAAATTGTAGTTATCACAGGAGAAGTACATTGACAAGGTACTTCAGAGATTCAATATGGACAAGGCTAAAGCGGTTAGTTGTCCTCTTGCTAATCACTTTAGATTAAGCTCCAAACAATGCCCTTCTACTGATAAAGAGAAGGAAGAAATGGAAACAGTTCCATATGCCTCAGTAGTTGGAAGCTTGATGTATGCCATGGTATGTACACGGTTAGATATTGCTTACTCAGTTGGAGTAGTGAGTAGGTTCCTTTCAAATCCTGGTAAGAAACGTTGGGCTGTAGTGAAATGAGTTTTCATGTATCTTCGTGGTACTTCCAAAACGTGCTTATGTTTTGGAAATGCAAAGCCTATGTTAGTTGGCTATACAGATGCAGATATGGCTGGTGATGTTGACTAGAAAAAGTCTACATCGGGTTACCTGATTACATTTGCAGAGGGAGCTATGTCATGGCAATCAAGATTACGAAAATGTGTTGTTTTTTCAACAACTGAAGCTGAGTTTATTGCAGCAACGGAAGCATGTAAGGAATTGCTGTGAATGAAGAAGTTCTTAAAAGAACTAGGTTTTTACCAGGAGAAATATCAACTGTTATGTGACAGTCATAGTGCAATTCATCTTGGTAAGAATTCCTCCTTTTATTCCAAATCGAAGCACATTGATGTAAGATATCACTGGATAAGGAATGCATTGGAGATGAAGCTATTACAGCTTGAGAAGATCTATACTGATAAGAATGAATCTGATATGTTGACCAAGAATCTACCGAGATAAAAGTTTGAATACTGTCAATTGGCAGCAGGAATGGTAGAACTCCCACATGAGTAAAAAGGGGAAGATTGTTGACTTTTTCTCCCCTCTATGTTGGGGGGGGGGGTGGGTTCGTTTTTCTTTTCCTGCTTCTTTCTTTTCTTTTCTTTCTCCTTGTTTTTCTTGGTCAAAATTGCGGTTGGCAGAAAACAGCTGCAACTAATTTAGCAAAGTTTGAAAATAGAGAAGAATATAGGCTGGAGGAGGTGGAATTCGGCTGGGAGAAAATGCGTTATTTCTCCTATAAATAGCCATGCCTTCTCCTCAGAAAAAGTGTGCACCCGGTAGCTTGCTCATAATTCCTAAAGAACAAAAGAAAATTGTGAGAGAGAGATATTTATTTATGGGGAGTGACAAAATAGTGAGATAATTTTTGGGGTATTTGGGAAACACTTGAGCACCACTATTTTGGGTTTATCTCATACCTCTAGAATTTTTTATCTAGAGAATATTCTCTCTTTGTAAGCCTACTATTTTATAGTGGAAGAAAATATTGGAGTTTGTCTCGTGGACGTAGCCCTAAAATTAAGGGTGAACTACGTAAATTTTTTAGTGCCATATTTACTAATCATCTTACTCCCGAAGTTATCACCCGCTGCGCGGTCCCAACAATTCCTTGGTTGACGTAGTGGATCAGTAGCTGAGAAAGCAGATGTCAACTTTGAATGATTTGAAGAAGAATCTTTAGAAAGCCCAGAACTGCATGAAACAATTGGCTGACAGGAAACATTTGGAAGGACCTTTGAAATTGGTGATTGGGTCTGTCTCAAATTAAGGAAATATTGCCAGTATTCCATGAGAACTCCTCTGTGCCATAAATTGGATGCCAAGTATTGTGGACCTTTTCAAATTATTGCCAAGATAGGGCAAATGGCTTACAAATTGGAGTTGCCGGTTGAAGCAAGGGTCCATAACATGTTTTACATTTCTCTCTTAAAGAAGAAGATTGGAAATGCTCTTGTCATAACTACTATGCCTGAGTCAGAGATGGATGTGCTAGTCAAAACCTTGGCAATTTTGGCTTGTAAGATTGATAAGCGTGGAAACCAAGCCATTACCAAAATATTAGTCTAGTGGTCTTACTCGTCACTAGCTGATGCTATTTGGGAGGAGTATCAAGCTTTTTGAGCCAAAATTTCAGACTTTGCAGACTCTTAATGACAAGAGTCTTCTCAAGGGAGGTGGAATGATACATGCAAAAGAGCGGGTAAGTTAGTTCATCTGTTAATCAGTTAAAGAATAAAGAAAACGGTGTCATTTCGAGTCAGGTTTGATGGAGGGGACGCATTGGCAAGAGTCCTTTATTCCATGGATTCATGGTTGTTACCAGATCTGATTTTATCATTATTTATCAAATTCGAATTATAAGCCTATATGAGCTGTATTTTCATCTTAAGAGAGTAATTAGAAATCATACCTATTCTCTCTAAACTGTTTTTCTCTTCTCTCTAAACATCCTGAAAATTCAACAGGTAATTCTTTATTCTCTTCAGATTCGGATACATTATTGTTCAAACTCCTGGAGTTACAGTTCTCTTAATCATAAACTTATAACACAAGTTGAGGTTTCTTCCATGGAGTTTGGATTCTGGTTGAAGATGGAGGGGTTTCAAAGCAAAAAAGAGAGAGAAAGAGAGAGAGAAAGGTGTTTAATTTGGTTAAGAAAAAACCATTGTAAAGTTTGGGGGCAAATTTTCTAATGAAGAAGGCTAGGATGGCAAATTTGGGCCTTTTTTTTTTTTTTTTTTCATTTAACGGCTATTAAAGGAGTTAGCTTTAGAGTGGTGATTGTAGGTATTGAAAAAGGAGGGTCTAGGTAGTTTTTCAAATATTTGAACATTGTCGCGACAAAATTTTACAATGAAAGAAGCTCCCTGCGTTTTTTGTTTGTTTATTTGTTTTTTTTTTCCTTTTATGAACGGGTAAATCCAAATTTGGTCCCTTAACTATTTGATTTGTCCTAAAGTGGTCCCTTAACTCTAAAAGTGACTATTAGAGTCCCTTAACTCAAGTAACGTATCCAATTTGAGTCTCATCCGTTATTTCAAGCATTATTTCTAACGGAAAATGCATAGGTGGCACTTAATACCCCCTGCTTTGTCCTACAATGCTACGTGGCATACTATTTCATGACAATAAATAATAAAACTAGGAGTATAATAAATCTTAAACTAGAATTGACAAAATATATAACTTTAGGGACTTAAAGGGTTAATTAACCCAATCTTCTTTAATCTGCTCTTCTCAGCGAGAGTCGCCGCCACCACTTGCCGCCGCCCTGCCGCTCCTATCGTTCTTTGTCTCTGGTGCACGGTTTTCTTCATCGCCTCTAGCATATGGTGCACAGTCTCCCTTCTCCTCCGTCGCCCTCCTCCTTCCTCCCTCCTCCTTCCTCCCTCATCTCTGTCTCCTCTCTCCTCCTCCCTCTCCGCTTCCGGCTCCCTCCTCATGAATCGGTCAATCGAAGCCATGGCCACCTCCATCTCCCTTCTCGTGAATTGGTCAATTGGAGCCATGGCCGTTGTTTCCTAACGAATCTCCGATTCCTCTCTCCTCCCTGTGCGAACCATGGCTATCGTTTCCTCTCTGAGATGGAATATCTTCGTTAACGCCGCCTTCAAATCGGGAATGGAGATTATCAATCGGAGCTTGTGCGGGTAAAGGCAGCAGAGGCACAGGTCAAAATGTGAGATCGAAACGGCAGAGAGCGATAGGAGCGGCGGGGCGGCGTCAAGTGGTGGCAGCGACACTCGCTGAGAAGAGAAGATTAAAGAAGATTGGGTTAATTAACCCTTTGAGTCCCTAAAGTTATATATTTTGTCAATTCTAGTCTAAGATTTATTATACTCCCAGTTTTATTATTTATTGTCATGAAAGAGTATGCCACGTGACATTGTGGGACCCAGCAGGGAGTATTAAGCGCCACCTATGCATTTTTTGTTAGAAATACTGCCTGAAATAACGGATGGGACTCAAATTGGATACGTTGCTTGAGTTAAGGAACTCTAATAGTCACTTTTAGAGTTAAGGGACTACTTTATGATAAACCAAATAGTTAAGGGACCAAATTTAAATTTTACCCTTTATGAACTTAAGAAGATCCTGAATTTGCCTTTGGCATATTGCTGAGAACGTATGTAGAGATTCTGGATTCCTTGTTCCCACCACGCCGCCAACTTTTCTTGCCATTTGTGAAAATCTGTCCACTGTTCGCTATATATATATATATATATATATACTGACACGAGCGCACACAACAGGAACAGGCGCACTATATGTTCTACTTGTCTTCGCCCGCTTGCTACTAGCTGCTGCCACCACCATCATGTTTCTTCCCAACACCGGCGCTCACAGCGTGAGCGTCTCTTCTGCTACCATGTCAGGTCTGTTCTTTCTCGGTTTTCTTCTCTTTTGTCTTTGTTACACTTGGAAGGTTCAAAATTTAGGAGCCTTGTCTGAAATTAGTTCCGAAGGATCGATTAATTGCTGATCAAAAGGGTTTGTCTTTTGTATGCTTCTCAATTGAGATGGGTTATCATTTGCAGCAAATTAGAATAATTTCATTGCTGTTTGGCTACGGTTGATAGCCCAGAACTGTCATGAATTAAAATTTGTTTAGTTACTGAATTCCAGTATGTGGGTTATGATCACGTATCAATCTCTTCGCTCAGTGTTCTCGTTCAGTCAAGCATAATATACAATACCGTTTAGCGGCTTCTAGTGCAGGATAGTTGGGTTCTGTGGCTCATGAAGTCAGGTTGGTTTTCCCAACCGGATGAATTTGGGCAACCATTTTTCTCAGGGTAGTTGACACTGTTTCGAAATTCTGCCATCAGACTTACCCTTAGGAATTAAGCATATAATTGACAAACCTTCTGACTTGGGCTTAAAAAATAACATAAAAAGCTCTTCTTGTTGAAACCAGGTTTGCAGACCTTTTGGATTATCACTCAGAAGCATAAGTTATGTATTTTTTAATAAGAAGAAGCGTAAGTATTTTCCTGATAACTGTCTGTAGAAGACTTGCTTGGTATATGCTAGCCATGTATATTCACATTTGAACCATAAATGGAATTTTAAATTCATTCACATGGAAAAACTTAAACCGTTACTACTGCCCCTGAGAGGTACATGATATTTTCTTTTAGTTTATCAATTACTGATTGCTTTATCTCAATTACCTTGTCATGTTTCTTGTTTTGTTTCATTTGACATTAACCTTTGTATTCATTTCCTGCTTATGTAGCTTCTGTAAGTTTTAGATCAAATACTGCAACAGAGGTTCCCATTCACAATTTGGTACAAAAATCTTGACACTCATCTTTTGCTTCCTCCTCTATCTCCCTTCTTTGCTTAAAATTTGAGTTAGTGACACAAGTTATTATGTGTAGTACTAATAAAAAGGTGATGATTTCAGGGCTTGGAGAGGAGTAAAGAGAAAGTTAAGCATCTGTTTGAGCATATTGACCTCTCTATTTCTTCCTATGACACTGCTTGGGTTGCTATGGTCCCATTACCTAGTTCCAGGCAAGTGCCTTGCTTCCCCAAGTGTCTAAACTGGATACTTGAAAATCAACTTCATAATGGATCATGGGGTCTTTCACATCGTCATTCTTTGCTGGTAAAAGATGCCCTTTCCTCAACTCTAGCTTGTGTCCTTGCACTGAAGCAATGGGGTATTGGGGAAACACAGATAAACAAGGGTATTATCATTAGTTCTTCTGTTTGATTTCCTCTTCTGGTTTGCTGTACTCTATGAACTAATTATTCCATTTAATTCTGTTGCAGGCCTTGATTATATTGGATCAAATTTGGCTTCAATTAGAGATGACAATCAACTCTCACCCATAGGGTTTGATATAATATTTTCTGGTTTAATTGAATATGCTGACCGCTTGAATTTAAATCTTCCTCTGGAATCAGCTGACAGAGATGGTATCCTCCAGAAAAGAGATGTAGAGCTTAGAAGGTATATATAATATTGGTTTCACTGATGCAAATCATTTATTTGGGTACTTTTAAGTTTGTGTGTCAGTCTGAAGCATTCCAATGCGAGCACTGGCATTGACCTAGAGTCAAATCAAATATAGGAATCTATTTCTTTATTAAACTTGGTCTGGTTTGTGCCTAAACTATCTCTGAATCTATTGGTAACCAAGATGCAATAACAATATCATCTTTAACTCGGGAGTAATATAAAAGAACATTAAAGCTCAGCAAGATCAGATCTTCCCTTTGTTCCTTAAAATGCTTATTCATTTCCTTGATCTAGTTACCATGGAGGAGACCTGGAGAGTGGGAGAGCGTACTGGGCTTATATTTCAGAAGGAATTAGAGAATTCCAAGACTGGGAAATGGTTATGAAATACCAACGAAAGAATGGATCATTATTCAATTCACCATCAGCAACAGCAGCTGCTTTTTGCCACACCAGGGATGATGGCTGTCTTTCTTACCTCCATGCAGTCTTAGAGAAGTTTGGCAGTTCAGGTTTTTGTGCCCACATTTCCCTTCCTGTTGTTACCTATTCAATTTGATCGCCCAAAACTATGCCTCTCACTTATAGTTGGTCTTCTCAGTTCCCACAATTTATCCTTTCAACATATATGCTCGTCTTTGCATGGTGGATAGTATTGAAAGTTTGGGAATTGAGCGGCATTTCTGGAAGGAAATCAAAACTGCATTGGATGACACATACAGGTAATGATAAACAATGCATTCTTTTCAAAAATATATAATCAGACTATGCCCATGAATACAATTACATGGTTAATAACCTATGTAGTACAAAGGAAAATTTTATTAAATTTTAGAAGTAATTATTGGGAGTTTTTGTTAAGTATGATTCCATGAAAAATATAACATTACCCAACAAACAGATCTTGGATTCAGGGAGATGAGGATATATTTCTAGATGCAGCTACTTGTGCGATGGCATTTCGGCTATTGCGAGTCCATGGGTATGATATTTCTTCAGGTATAATGACACTCTTTAAAGATCTTGAATGGTTTGGTTAAAAATGAATAATCTGTTTCCATTTTTTTTTTCAGATCCGCTAACAAGATTTTCTGAAGAAAATGTCTTCAGTTCACCTAGTGGATGTTTGGAGGACATAACAGCTCTTTTAGAGTTATTTAAGTCTTCACAGGTGATGCTTCATCCTGAGGAAACAATTCTGGAGGAACAAAACAGGGTAACTAAGCATTTCTTGAAAGAGAATGTGTCAAATGGTTCTAGTAGTTTGGACGTGTTTGGGGGATATGTCCGGCACAAGGTAGCCTCTCAGACAGCATGCCCCTTTCATTTTTATTTTCATAATTTTTCATGCTGGATGCACTTCTGGAGAATCCTTTTCTTTTTGTCATGTCTCAGGTGGATGATGCCCTTCAGTTTCCATTTCATGCAAATTTGGAACGAGTGGCACATAGGAGAAATATAAAAAGCTATGTTGTAGATAGCACAAGAGTTCTGAAAACTTCATTTCGGTATCCCTTAAATAGGCCTTTCTTGCCTTTATAGTGTTTCTGTCAATAGTAAAATCTATGTATATAAGGCTGCATGCAGAATTTCTGCTCACTTTTCTATTTAATTTTTCTTGTTCTTACTAGTTCCTCAAATATTGCCAACAAGGATGTCCTAAAATTAGCAGTAGAGGAGTTCAATTCTTGCCAGTTGCTGTACCATGAAGAGCTTAAATATCTAGAAAGGTAGTTGTTTATTTAATTGAACTTTCATTCATATTATGGTTAAGGATTTTCCTTTTAGCACGTACTTGATCAGGTCCATTGGGAAGTGACAGAATTCTTTTGCTGCATCTATGATCCATCTTAGGACTCGCTTCTTTGTTCTAGTGATTATGGAAAACAGGTTCTGTTAATTGCACAGAATTGCACTTATTGAAATTATATTTCTTTGACAGTTCATTTTGAAACCAAAACAATAAGAAACCCAATTCAATGGATTTGGATCCAGTGCAATTGAGTAAACATGGGAAGTTTGGTTTTTGACCTGATAATAACATGTTATCTACAGGTGGGTCGAAGAGTATAGGTTGGACAGACTAAAATTTGCAAGACAGAAGCTGACTTACTGTTACTTTTCTGCTGCTGCAACTATATGTTCGCCTGAACTATTTGATGCTCGCATATCATGGGCCAAAAATGGTGTGCTTACAACAGTGGTTGATGACTTCTTTGATGTTGGAGGTTCGAAAGAGGAACTGGAAAACCTTATTCAGTTGATTGAGAAGTATGCCCTTCCTCTTCATTTTTACATTCTGAATCCTTCTTTCTTGCTCTATGCTCTTCTAATTAGTCTTGCACCAAAATGCTGGTTTTGTTTGAAAATGGAACACAGGTTTGACTCAACTGCTGGTATTCATTGTCATTCTGAGGTTGTCAAAATCATATATTCAGCACTTCATGATTCAATTGCTGAGATTGGGAACAAAGCATTGTCATTGCAGGGGCATGATGTTACTGGTCATGTTATCGACATTGTGAGATGCTTATCCTGTGTTTTGCTCCTGAATATTGATACCTTTCACTTTGATTGCTTCTATTTTCCTCACAGAAATATAAAAAATATAAATATGAGCTTATACAAGAGAAACTATCGAGCTTCTTCCAGAGTTGATTTTATCATGTTTGTTGCAGTGGTTGGATCTGCTTAGGTCCATGTTGCAGGAAGCACTGTGGTCGAGGAATAAAACCATGCCATCAATTGAGGAATATATGAAGAACGGGTATGTATCTTTTGCTCTAGGGCCTATAATCCTACCAACTCTTTACCTTGTCGGTCCAAGGCTTTCATTGGAGGTTGCAAAAGGCCCAGAAACAAGTCATTTGTTTGAACTTGTCAGCACTTGTGGCCGTCTTCTTAACGATGTTCAGGGCTTCAAGGTAGTCACTGACGAAAAACTTGATGTGTTGTGTCCAGCCTGATATAAGAATTTATTATGCTAACACTTGATTTATCGCAGAGGGAATCCACACAGGGAAAACTGAATGCTCTAAGTTTGCACATGATTCACGGATGCACTGAAGATATTGTTGAGGAGATTAAGAGTATTGTTCATGATCGGAGGAGAGAACTGCTGAGGTCAGTTTTGCAGGAAAAGGGAAGCATTGTTCCAAGAGCTTGCAAGGATCTGTTCTGGAATATGTGCAAGATCCTGCATCTATTTTACATGAAAGATGATGGTTTCACTTCACATGAAATGTTCGATGTTGTAACTTCAGTAGTTGGTGACCCAATCCTGCGTGATGATGTCTAACCTCATGCTGCTGCGCGCATAGATCCAATACTTTCTTAAAGCACTCACAGTGGTAACTTTCTGGTGAAATACTTCTGCAGTTTCTACCTTCTTTATCTCTACCATACATGTACATTTTTACGGATACTGTGTTTTGGTCCCTCTCATTGTTCTTTATGAAATAAATTATCAGACAGACAGCCCGTCATTTTTATGTATAGACGAAAGCTACACAGGCAGATTTCCCCGGATCCACACATCTTTAATCGTGTTTCTTAACTTCTTGGAGATGTTTTGAACTGGTTTGTTTAGCAGAAAACCCAATAAAGCACTGCCAGGGGCGAATCTTTCAACAGGATAACTAAGCTTTCGGCATTCATGTGACAGAAATCAAAGATTAGGATCATTTTTATATCAACTACTGCGATGTAATTTACAAAGTCAGGTATTTACTGCGATGTAATTTACTGAAATCAACCTCAAGCATCAGATATTTCAAAAGGTTTATAAAACATAAGAAGGATCATTACTTGACATCCAATCGAAAAAGAAACGGTAACCTAATACCACACTCAAGACATGCATGCATGGTTGGGCACCATCATGACTCAGTATGGAACCCGTCTGAACTTCGCAGGCAGAACTAGATTGTGCACCCGGTGAGCATAGTGCGGTTGACAACTATGACCACTAAATCCAAACGAATGTTAGTCCCCAGTTTCTTTGCTCGGTTTAAACTTGAATGTAGCTGGAGCATGTGAATTCAACAGCAGCCAGATGGCAGCAGCATCAGTGAAAAACTGCTGGTGATTCGAGGGTTTAAAAGTACTTTTTTTCATAAGAAGTTAGACCATGGACTCCACCTTCAACCTGTGCCGCACCACTCCGAACCTGAGCAAAATGACAAATCAAGCTTTAATGTGATAGAACAGCGATACATTCAACAAAGGAAACAAATAAAAGGAGGGAAGTCATTGTCTATTCTGCCTTTTTATTCAGAGAGGAAAGAAATATCTTTTTAGGAGGGAAATTTCATGGAAAATCAGGGTTTAGGTATTAAAACCTTGGGCAAATAGTTCTAACCAAAGGAAGCTCATTCAAACAGATAATTCACTAATGCTTTAAGTTGTCTTTGGGGGATCTCATGTTCTTATTTTCAGAAAATGATAGCTTCACATGTATATTCAACAGGTGTTGCTGTCTTCTCTTTCCTATCCTCTCCAGTTTACACTATATCCTCCCTCCATCCCGAGATAGAGTGGTCATCTCAAAACTCTTAGCATCTAAAATTTAATGACACTTAACATACATTTGAGAGAAGAGATATGCACATACTCTAAAGACAAGGGAGAGAAGTGTAAAATAAATACAGTGATGTAGCAAAACATCCTTAAATTTTGTAAGAATAAGATGTTTCATTTTTTGGGATAGAGGGAGTATAATATTTTCTTTCTGTGTTAGCATAGTCCTTCTGTGCTGAAAAAAAAGATAGTTGTCTTTGTTTTAAGGGTAATGATGTTCTATTACGTCACAATAATGTAATGTTTGTTTCATATAGGCTAAAGTTAAAAAAACAAGACATACAATTATGCATGTCATCATTTTGGGACAAAAAAGTTTAAAACACCTTCCTTTTCAGAATGGTCGGCATTAACTTTTTTTCTCCTATCCCATCTAAAATTGCTAGAAGAACTTATAATTATGGCATTGCGATCAATTGCAGAAAAAAGAGGTTAGCAATACCTCAAGCCTCAAAGTGCTTGACCGTAATAGGTCATGAGCTGATGATAGAGAAGAAGCACCAAGGTCTTGGAACCCTTGCTTGACAGCTTGCATTGTATAAGGTATAAACTTTAGAATGGAACCTTTATCAGCAACTGCGCCAACAACCCCCTGTGCAATCTTCAGCTTAGCTGTATCACCTAAATATCTTGCGTCACTCCCCTTTGTCATTGCCTCCAACGAGCCCATGCCACGATACTTCTTGACACGTTGACCATTCTGCAAAAGAAAAATGTTTCTTCATTCTCATGTAGGATATGCACTAATATGGCCACTAGGAAAGTGAACAAAAAAATCAAAAGAAAACAAATATCCTGACAGATGCATACAGCGTAACTTCTATGGCGTATTTTGTTCTTCATGTTCCTTTTTTTTTTTCTTTTCTAGAAGAGAACGTTGCCATGTCATTTTTTCCTATAGTCTTTGAACCAAAAGATCCCTTAGCTTCAAGACATTCTAGATTCAGGACATGGCGCATAGAGATATGTACTTGTGTGTCATTGTTACTATAAAAAAAAATGGCTATATTAGAATGGGCACCCCATTAATGGCTAAGAAAATTAACTGTCTTGAGTCTACCACAAAGGATAACTTCCAACATGCCATGAAAACAATATGTTTCTTGTGTTTACTCAGGGTTCATGTCAAGGCCCATAAGGAGACCTATAACACGAGAAAAGAATATATTTCATATATCAAAACATACTGCTGACAAAGATTGCAGGCCTAAGATACTGATTGCAATATAACTTCGGATCATGGAAGCATACCACACAGAACACAAAAGAATTGCTCCAATCACAGGTTAGAAATTATCATGTCCCACAAACCCTTTCTACACATTGGATTGCCTTTCATGAAACAAGAAAATTTCACCATATATTTTTCTGAAGGAATGGGTATGCTACAAACAAGAAGACTAGTTTTTCAATTGAAGGCCTATAAATGTAACACGAGAAAATGTTACCAGATAATGAAATATTCTTTTTCACACACTGCAATACCAGTGCATACCTGATACTCATAAGCTCCAGGAGCCTCAATACTTCCCGCTAAGAAGCTTCCCATCATCACAGTGGATGCTCCTAGAACCAACGCCTTGACAATGTGTCCAGAGTTTGAAATGCCACCATCAGCAATGACAGGTACACCATGTTGTGCAGCAATAGATGATACCTTATACACTGCAGTTGCCTGCACAAAAGGGGAAAAGAAGAAAAAGAAAAAGAAAACGAAAGATTAGAACATAAAAAGAGAAATGTCCAGATGAAATAATATAGATGATCCGTTTTTTTACTCCTTATATTCCCAACCAATCCTCTTCCTTTTCACTGGAGATTTTTTTTTATGAAAGTTACATCTGAGTTCAAAAGAAACTTTGATCACGAACAGTAAACTATTTTCAATTGAAGTTGACAAGGTTAACGTGATCATTTACCTGGCCTCTTCCAACAGCACAAACCTCTTGTGTGGTGCAAATAGATCCAGAACCCATTCCAACTCTCAGAGCATCTGCACCTGCCTGAATCAAATTCTGGGCCTGAGAGATCGTCACAACATTTCCACCAATCACATCCAGATTTGGATATGCATGTTTAATATACTTGATCATCTCGATCTGATAGATAGAGTTCCCTTGAGAACTATCTAACACCACCACATTCACTCCTGCTTTCACCACATGCTCCAACCTCGCCTTGTCAGTCTCCCTTGTCCCTATTGCTGCCCCAACCATCCATTCGCCATCAGTCCCCACAGTCCCAGCCCCCAATTTTGGGTAACCTCTTAGCCTCTGAATGTCATCCCTCAAAACTACATTCACTACGTCATCATCTCTCTGTAATATCACAAAATCGTCCTGTTTTTCCTTAAAAAAATCCTCAATCTTTTCCAAATCATAATTCCAAGGAATGATTGCCCCATTGGTGAATCTATGTAGGCAGTCAAAGATCTTCACCTCCTTGTCCTTCAAACACTCCCAATCAGAAGTTGGAACATAGCCCGCCAGTTGAGACGGCAAACTCCCTGGTTAAGTAATACATCAAAAGAAATTGAGATGATAACATCACACAATACGCATTTTCCCAAAAAAGTAGAAACCATGCATAGAGAAGAATCAATCAAATGCCGGAATTGGAAAAGTGACAAACAACTTGATGGCCAAGGTACTAACGCACCATTGGGCACCACCACTGTCAAAACTAAAGAGGCATCAGTGCAATGGGACCTCAGTTCCCCAGCGCCAAACACCACCTCTGAGCACAAGAGGGACCTAAGGTCCCAGACCTCGGTTGTCACCTGTAACCGAGGTCCCCGCACGGTCTCCTTGGAGCACTCATAGGACCTCAGTTAGTAAACACCTGTAACTGAGGTCCCTGCTAGTATGTTGATGAGGCTCACTTGGCGGCAGTAGGGGGGACACTGGCGCAAGCACGAACAGCTCAAAGAGGACATTGGCCAACATGGGACCAAGGTCCCCATCCAGTATTGCTAATAGGACTAGGCCGGAACCCCACATCGATAGTGGGATTTCGGTAGGTAGCCCCCGAGGTCTCTCAGGGGATCTTGGACAAGACCACTACGCCTGTACCACAGGTGGCACTGCATAGGCAATGGCCTCAGCTGTCAGAGAAACGGCAGGGGACTCCTCAGGGTACAGGTTCTAAAATTCCGAATCTAGTTGTACACGTATCCCACCTGGTCCCCGGGAGCACGCAACTGCCTTATCATCCCCCTGCCCTACATATATATGAGGGACTTCTGCACTTCGAGGTAACCAAGTCCATCCCCACACTTTTGTGCTCTACCTCTCTAAATCCTGTAAGTTCTCTGCTTGACTTGAGTATCAGAGGCTCCCCGGAAAAACTCCAGGACCCCCTAGCTCCCTTCTTCACTGTTTCAGGTTACCTCATCCAGAGGATCGCTGCACGAACTCCCCCCATGACAACTTCGTCCAGCACTAATGACGGAGGACATCACAACCAATTTGCACAATATTCTTATAAGCCATTACCAGACTCCAATTTCGTAGGTCCAGATAACATACTAGTACAATTTTAGAGCAGAAGATCACCTGAATCAGTCGCGAAAATGTACTTTCCATCAGCAGCGCCAAACTTGAGGACAGAAGGCGCATGACTGGCGACGAATCCAACAGCGGGTGCAATGGGAACGCGGAGAGACTTGGCGCCGCGAATGATGGAGGCCTGTTGCGAAGGGGAGCAGTTGGAGTGGACGATGGCGATGCCGCCAAGGGCGGCCATGGCTGCCGCCATGTGGGACTCAGAGACGGTGTCCATGGGAGAGGCGACGCAAGGGATGGATAGGCGGATGTTGCGGGAGAGGTTGGTGGCCAAGGAGACGGCGTCGGTGGGGAAGTCGATGTAGTGAGGGAGGAAGATGACGTCGTCGTATGTGTAGGAGTAACCCTGGTTGAAAAGCTTGGAGGCTGAGAAGCCGTCTTCCATGGCGGAATGAGAATGTGACGGTGGTGAGGGGAGGATGATCGACGGAGAAGGTAATACACCACGTGGATCGAAGCGAGCTAGGGTTCCTGAGATTGATTGAATCTCAATCTAGAATGTGGAGAGAAGAAAATCCGAGCGAGCAGTAACCCACTCAATTTATATGATTGTATCAAATATACCAAACGTACTTTTTGTCCACACACATTCACCACCCTCGTAACCTCGTTTTCTTTTTTATTTTTTATATTTTTTATATTTTAAATTTTAAATAAGAATATATAAGTGTTTGAGTCTGAGTTTCCTGAGCTTGAGTTTGATATCTTAACTTATTGATACTATTTAAACTCGATTGCTTGAGCTTAAATTTTGATCCTTGAGTTCAAGTTTAAAAGAATTCAAACTTAGTATGTAAGTTTGTTAGGATTTACAATTTTGACTCTGATGTACAAAAATAAAACGTAAGGCCTAATATAATAGATACACAATATTGAAAATGAACCTTGTAATTATTTCTAAAGCTGGGAAGAAAATCAGAAAAAAAAAAAAAAAGAGTTTCAAGTCAATGTCTTAGAATTCGATCACTGTCGCCAGAAGTCACTAAATTTCCTTTTCACTCAACCAGACCTCCATAACAAACAATACTAAAATTATCATAATATGCACTACTAAAAAAATCTACTTTTCCAACTGCTAATTTACCAACGGCTACACCGTTGGTATTTACCAACGCGTAGAACCGTTGGTAATTATTTTCCAACGTGCACGCATTGGTGATGGATTCAAAAAAATTTAACAGTGTTTTTTTTATTTTTCCAACGTGCAAACCGTTGGTAATTACCAACGGTCTTAGCCGTTGGTAAAATTCCAACTTCCCAGCAGTTGGTAAAATTTTTTTTTTTTTGAAAAGGGTGATTTACCAACGGCAATATTTTCCAACGTGCACGCGTTGGTGAGTGCTTAAAAAAAAAATTTTACATTTTTTTTTTCAACGTGCAAACCGTTGGTAATTACCAACGGCCTGAGCCGTTGGTAAAATTCCAACTTCCAGCAGTTGGTGAGGTTTTTTTTTTTTTTGATTTTTTTTGATTTTTTTTTTTACTTTAGTTAAACGGTGCGTTTTGATTATTTTTTAAACCCTCCCCCCCCCCCCCCCCCCCCCCCCCCCGCGCCAGCGTCGCGACTCGCTAAACTTTTTCTTTCTTCTTCCTCGCTCTGGTTCGTCTCTCTCTCTCTCTCTCTCCTGTATCTCTCTCCTCCGCTTCCTAGCTCACACATCACACACATTCACTTGTTTGCGTCGATTGGGACCGGAAACTTTTTCTTTGAGGTCGGAGATTCGTCGATCTGCTGTCGTTTTTTTAGATCCGAAGGTTAATTATTTTTTTCAGCGAATTTTGAATTTTTTTTTTGATGTATTTCTCCCTATTTGAGCTTCTTGGTTGATAATGGGTTGAAGATGTTGGTTTTTATTGCAGGATTGAAGCGATTTGGAGGTGTTTCAAGGAAGTTAATATTTTTTTTTTGAGGTAACCGCATTTATTTCGGATTTTTTGATTTTTTTTTCCTTAATAATTACGTATTTTTGGATTATATTGTGTTAATTTGGTTTAAAATATGTGCAATATTTGTTATTTTGTGTTGCATTTGGTTGGAGATTTAGTTTTTAGGTTACCCATTACAATTGTTTTTTTATGTGCATTTTTTTACAATTTTTTGTTATTTTCGGGATTAATTAGAATTTATGAAAAAATTAGATTTAAGTGATTTGTTTAGGTAGTATATTTACATTTTGCAATGACAAAATATTGTAGAATATTTATATTTTTTTCATATGGTGAAAAATAATTTTTAAAATAAAAATTAGATTTGCTAATTTCTTTATAAAAAAATGATACTTCTATTTTTGAAGTAATTGAAAAATGAGTAAAATGTTAAACAAGTTAATATTAATATTGCAACAAGCATTAAGTATTGGTTTATAAATATTAAAATCCATTATAGATATAGAAATTATTAGTAAATTGAGAAAGATATAAATTATTTAGATAGATAAAGTTTATTAGAAGTAAATGCATTTCATGTATTTAACGTATTATTAATATTTGTTTATGTAAATATAATAAGCATTTTTTTGGTACTGTGTCTGAGTGCAACAATTAGTGGATGCTACTATGTTTATTCTTTATGTTCCCTTTTTTATGGCAACTCTTTATGATTCATTTTTAAAATAATGAACTAACAAATTAAAATACTTAAAAATAAAGAAAAATTAAAATGAAACTCGATCCCTTTTTAAAATACCCAAAGGAATAGACTCAACTACTTTTAATTATTGAATGTTCACTTGAACCATATACTATTGCATTAGAACTTTTAATAACTCATTTCTGAAATAAAAAACTATCGAACAGATTATATGGTAGAATACCAACTTTAGTTTCAAAGAATGATCTCACAAGTTAAACAAAGTTGATATTAATAAGCGATTAAAAAAAGCCAGTTCCAAAAACTGAAACTCATTCTCATATATATATATATATATATATATATATATATATATATATATATATATATATATATATATATATATATATATATATATATATATATATATATATATATATATATATATATATATATATATATATGTCAAATTCTATACTCAACGATGGAAATATGTGTTGGCCTTATCTGAAATTTAATAAAAAAATGTCTCAATTTAAAACAGATATACATAAGTTAAAATAAATGATGAGTTAAGAGAGAAAAGATAATGACATGACGGTTATACATAACTATAATGAAACAAATAATAATCTCCGTACCGTATTTTTTTTAAATTGATCGTGTACATTAATGATACTTAGTTTCATTTGAAGAAATTTCTTATATTACCAGTATATTAAGTTATTTTTCCCCCCTTTTTCAGTTCCTCCCTGCATCTGTCTAGCGTGAAGAAGTACCCATTGTTTCTCCTGTCGTTCGAGGTTAGTTTATAATTCTTTTCGTGTATTTTTGAGAACGGGATGATTTTAAGGGAAATTGTTTTAATTACTAATATTGGTAATAAAACGGAAATACTTCTCACTATGGTTTGAACACTGTGGCTTTAGATTTGAATATGAAATTTATGTTAATTATTTGTTATCTGTGCATATTTTTTATTCTGTATTATAGTCAATATGTAATTTCTTTGTGCGTTGTGTATATTATTTTATGGCATGATTATTTAAATAAGTTCATGGTAATAGGTGTAGTTATGGTTTAGTTGGAGTGCTTTAGTGGAAATGGTTATATTATGTCATAAGATAGTATTGATAATAAAACTTTATTCCTTATAATAAAACCATGTAGACAGTTAGCTGACAATAATAATGCAGAAAAAATACCTCGTAAAGGAATTTGGATACCAATAGAGAAAAGATTAAAACAAATACTTAATTAGGACCACTGAAGAGGAGTTATCACTGTCATTCGAAGAAATCCAGGTATCCTGATTGTACCAAACATGACTTTAACGCAAACTTCTTCCTAACCCTAACCTTTACCTTATACCATACATCTACACTTAAACCCAACACAATATACCTAAACTTGTAAACCCTAAATACTTAGGATCAGTATATATAACAAAATATATACTGATTTAATGAGAGCTCAAACATTCTAAGGTCTTATCCAATATTTGTTATTGTTTTCTTTCAGACATATCTGTTATTGCTTTAATTATGCTGTAGTTGACAATATTTTATTTCAATTACGTTGGCATAGTTGTGTAATGTTTATTGCTGAGTAAAGCCGAGCGTACTTTTGAATTGGTAATTTACTTTTGAATGTGGATTGAAACGGGGAAAAATACGAAAGAACCGAAACCTGGAACATTTAATATACATAACGAACGCGCAAATGTGAAACCAACTTTCGCGAAGGGTCAGTACCAACGGCTTTATAACAGCACCGTTACCAACTTCCGCCAGTTGGTAATTACCAACTGCCAAGTTACCAACTGCTGCACATTGGTAAATGGGTTACCAACTGCTGACAGTTCGTAAGTTACCAACTGCCAGCAGTTGGTAACCCATTTACCAACGTGCAGCAGTTGGTAGTTTTACCAACGCGCAGCAGTTGGTAAGTTACCAACTGTTGCGCGTTGGTAAATTACCAACGCGCAACAGTTGGTAAGCAGCAGTTGGTAACTATAACTACGCGATGGAAACCGAGTCCTTTAAATGACCATTGGTAATTACCAACGTATATTTTACCAACGTGTTATTAGTTGCGCGTTGGTAAAAAATTTTCCAACGTATCAAATACCAACTACCATTTACCAACTGCTGCACGTTGGTAAATGACAGTTGGTAAAGTCGGTGATTTTAGTAATGATGTGTTAGAAACTTAGAAATCATTTTCTTTTCTTTCTTCTTCATCTTCATGGGTTCTGCTGCTAAAATTTCTACCGTTGCTGCCTTGCCGTTCAAATTATTCAACCAGTCAGTCTCCTTTCATCAGCTCTGCATTCTCGGTATTCAATCTACTAATGCACTTGCACCGTGGTCCGTGGCTAGCAGCTTTGTTTACTCTCATTTGCGCCAACAATACATTTATAAAGTTCAAGGTAACCTGGGGTCATCTTTTCCCAATCTGGTCAAACTTAAAAAGAGTCCAACATATGCTATACAACGGCTGTTTAGTGCCAAGTAAGTCTTGACTAATAGTGGATCTAAAATATTTTTAAAGTAATATCCATATATAAATCTAAATTTCAATTATATAGTCTTAAATTTTGAATTTATTAAAAGTTAAATTTTAAACTATAACATAATTATCTAAAGATGATATATCGCTTGTAATCATTTTCTTGTAAATTTTTTAGTACCAGAAAAACAAACAAGCAAGACCATCTAAATAAAAATTATTTGAGTTAATTCATTATAGTATACATACAAATAAATATTATTTTGAGTAACTTTTATTTTTAACTTGAAGTAAGTTATTAAAATTTTATTGATTTTCAAAATAAAGTACTTCTATGCTTTGCATTTAATTTTAAATTGAATAAAATTTTAAAATTATTTAGAAACTTTAAAAACAAATTTTGAAATAAAAATATTATTATTATTTTTACAGGTAAAATATTAGATATTTAGTTAAATTTTTCAAGAAATTAAAGATTTGCTTGCCACTTTTCAAGATAAATTACCTATAAATATAATGATTCTAATTTTTTAGAATAAAATAATACAATCATAGTAGAGTTTATGATCTCACACAAAAAAATAGAGTATAGCCCTTTTTTTATACTATATTGACACTTTTATCAGGGATTGATATAGTTTGTTTGAAACTTTTGAGCTTAACTTGATTTGTAAAGTTTAGTGACTATAAGTTAACTCATAATTTGAGGGCTAGCTAAACCGATCAAGTAAATACAAGAGCTAATATTATATTTAAGCCATAATTTTAAGATAAGAATGAAGAATGACAAAAAAAGATAATTTGTAATAATGGATTGCTCAAATTTTAATTTGTTTCAAAAAATTCCTGTTTGTGAAAATATTACTATATATGTTTTTCTGCTTCTATATTTTTATTAATTTGAAACAGTTGGTCCAATAAAAAATCAAAGTATAGTCTTCACTTAATTTTATGCACATTTTGCTCAAATTATTTAAATAAAAGTAGCGCATGTGGACACCACTTTAATGTACATAAACCTGCCTCTAGTCTTAACTCTTGCCATTTGAACTGTGTCTCAGTTAGGCCAAACAATTAACACATTTGTCTAAGGTTCAATTATGCAATCTCCCTTAGCCTCTCTCCCTCTCTCTCTCTCTCTCTCTCTCTCTCTCTCTCTCTCTCTCTTATGAACCAAAAGAAAAACTTTGTAGAGTTTTAGTATCGAACTAGAAAATCAAAAAAATTTAGAAGTGAGATGGAAAAAAAAAAGGAAAGTTTAAGACTTATAATGTCTCTTTTTTCATCACTTTAGTCTGTGTGTGATAGTATAGCCCGGAAGATTGTTAAAAGCATGAAAATGAGTATAAAAATATGTGTTGTTTGTAATGTAGGTGGCTAGTAGTGCAAATAAACCCCATGACAATGAGTACAAAAATATGTGTTGTTAGTAAAAATTATTTATTTTTCCAAAAAAATAAAAGGAACATAAAGTCATTAATTAATTAAGTGATACATTATGGTCGCCATCGTACAACATTTTATCATGCACCAATCCTTGTACAAAATTATACAAAGTAAAACCCCCTCGCTCCCTCTCTTAAAGAAAAGCAGAAAAGGAAAAAGGAAAAAAAGAAAAGAAAAGAGAAACCCTAAATTCATAGGTAGCCTCCTACTAAATCTATCCCGTGTCTTCACTTGCAAAATTTTTTCAAACTATCATTGACAATGGTAGAAGTAAACAAATCTACAGATTTTATTGTGAAAGAGAGAGTTTCAACTGGGATGGAAAAGACCTTAGGCTCCTAATCCTAGCTTTAGAAGAGGGCGTACATTTTCATCAGTTGTAATCAAAATGACACCCATCATAACCTGTTGACAAGGAAAGGAAAAAGAAAAAATAATTATTAGTGCAAGAGAGGATTATTGTAGTTAAAAAAAAAAGGTAAACTAAGTTAAAAGAAAAGTGCTAAAATTAGTCATACTAAAGACAGGGGACCAATATAAACAATCAATAGAAGTTGAGTGCCAACATGATCCAAATTGTGAAATACATGAACTCACTTGGATCAACAGTAACAAGGATAGCAGTGCCTCCAAAATCACACGTTCCACCGGCAAGCTTGGTTCTTTGCCAGTAACTATTGAAGGCATAAGAAGCATGGGCAAACAAGGTATTGGGCTCAAAACATGACCCACTAGGCTGGATTGAGTCACAATTTGCTCCTGATCCACAAGCATAATTCATAGCTTCTTGGATGATTGGGTCTGGCACAGATGGCTTGGCCATACACCAAAGGGCTATGATGGGAGCAATGCTAGGAGGCGGTGGCACAGTTGGGGGAGGATACACAATAGGAGGCAAAAACACCGGTGGATTTGGAAGGAACCCAGGAGGTGACGGAATGTAGAATGGTGGGCTTGGGACACTCCCTGGTGGGCTAGGTTCATAGTAAGGTGGGCTAAGTATGGGTTGATAGGGGCTTGGAATGGTTGGGCTAGGTAATGATCCTGGTGTGCCAGGGATGTAACTTGGTGGGCCTGGAAATGCTTCAGGAGGATTTGGTGGCCCTGAAAATCCAGGTGGGTTGGCGATGATGCCGGTCGGGCTCATAGGTGAGGTTGGGCCTGGAAGAACAGGTGGGATGTTGTAGGCAACAGGCGGTGCTGGTAGAGATGGTGAGGTTCCGGTAGGAGTTGTTAATGGGGTTTGGGGAGGATTAACACAAAAAGGAGGCACATTTTCGGGTAATGGGTTTGGTGCCAATGAGTCATAAGGAGGCAAAGAAAAAGGTGAACTAACTCCATAGGGCCTGGTGTTAGATGTATCAGTTGGTTGATCAACCACTAAGCTCATGATGGTGCTTAAAAGTTCCAATTTCTTGCTGTGCTCTATGGTTGCATGTTTTGGAGCTCTTCTTACAAGTCCCATTGGTTTTCTTGCATCTGCCAGTAAGCAATAAGCAAATCAAATGCCATCTCATTCCTTTGTCTCAACAAGATATAAAAATGTACAAACCCGTATTGTTAGCTAGATTCAAGAGAATTTTGTTTCAATCGAAAATAAAATGAAATGCGTGAGTAATTAAATTTAATTTGGTACTCTAGTTTCTTGATCTTTCAAATTAAATATTGTAAAGAAGAAGGTAACCTTATACAATCATGAGTATTGAGATCAAAGAAGCTTTTGACCTGGCAGTTAAGTAAATATGAACAAGCAAAAGCGGATACTAATCATTTTGTTTTTTGCTGAGAGAATCAGTGGACTATATCTGAGGAAACTTGACCTACAAGCTATCCAACATGCATAAATCTTAAAAAATTAATTAATTTTATTCTTATTGATCAGACTTCTGCTCAAGGTTTTTGGTGTATAGCAACAACTAGAACAGGTTATCTAAGCCATTCCAAGAGAGTGAAGGAAAAGAATGAAGGACAAAGTACTTACCGCAATGTCCGAAGAGAGAAGCTGTCACTGCAAAACAGAGACCCCAAATGCAGGCTCTGAAGCTTGCCCTTGTGTTTGATGATTTCATAACTGGATCTTTTTTTTGCTTCGAAAGACCCAACACTCCCGAACCCCACGAGCCTCACCAGTTCCCATTGTGAGCCTTAATTTGTATATATTTATACCCACCAAAACTTGGTTTCTGGTGCAGAAATAGAATGCCGGAAGCAAGCCACATGGCCATAAAGATGGATTCTTTAGCATGCAGCCGATCAACATTTTGCCATACACACTTCACTTTAGTTGCGGTTACAAATATGTATGTGAGAAGAATCACCAAAAGCAGCTGCCAAAAGAAGCACCTGGAATTTGTATTTTCATGATCATCTTTAATTTCTTCTTCTGGGGGGTATATATTCTTGCTTCACATTTGCAAAAATCGAAAGCTGCTGTTTTTGTTTTGCTTGCTTTCCACTCAAAGCCCTATCATCAACTTCTTAAGTTAGTTTATTTTTCTGTGAGCTGGGACAACAACAACAACATCATCGGTTACTTTTGATTAATGACTTTTGCATGTGTGTTGGTAGGGATGCTGTGCTGACGGGCACAAAAAATTTCACATAAAAGATTTGAGTTGAAAAAAGCCCATTTAAACAGGTCAATATCATGAATATGTTTTACATGTTGAATATGTCCTGATCGCATAACAGGATTATAACAAATTGGTTGTAATTCGGTCACTGTTGTTTGTTGCAAGTAGAGAAACTGATTCTACCATAATCTTTTCCTTATTTGTTTGATAGAAAATCTTAGTTATCATTATTATTATTATTCATTTATTTACAAGTACATAAGAAAAGAGGTGCATGCGTTTCAAGTATTCGATCACTTTTCTTTTTTTTTTTTTACACCTGAAAGGTAATCAAACTAGTTTTATGTGACGTTTTAGGAGAAAGAGTGAGAGTGCCAGCATGGAAGCTCAAGAGTGAGAATGCCGGAATGGAAGCTCTGATCTCCCCACAGTATCCCAAGTACCTCAACCTTCTGGCAAAAGGTGCAGGGATGGAAATTTTAGTCATGAAACATGCTAATCACAAACCTAAAGCAATTGAAAACAGCTTTTGTTCTGGCGTGATCGGCTTTTTGTGTTGCCCGTGTTCTGGGCCGAACAAATGTTCTCTAATGGGCTGTTTAGGTTTTACGGGCTTATAATTTCGTCCTTCCAGCCCATTAGCTGGATTCCGTTCTAACACGATACCTTCGTCCCTGACAGCAGCCTAGTTCTAATCATGGAGATAAACCACCGAAGCAGGGTTTAAGCTCTGACATGGAAGATTGAAACTTGAAACGGTCCGGTGAGTTAGTTTATTCTAAATTGCAGGCAAATTCTGATTCCTTTTGCAAGCGCAATGATTCGTTTCTGTAGAAACAGATCAAAGTTTGGCTCCAGAAGTCTTTATTTTTTCCTCGACAAAAACTATTGCGTTAGGCCTCCATTTCGCCCATTTACTTCTGGAAGTCCCGATGCTTGCAGATTTTTTTTCAATGATAAGTGCAGTGCTTTTGGCATTTTGAGCTATTTTCCGGTGAAAACTCTCACTTCTATGCCAACAAGTGTCAAATTTGATAATAATATCGGTTCTCTTAGTGTTAGGAGCTACTGTTCTGTAAAGAGTAGTGATGGCGGGTCTGGTGGGTGGACTGAAGAGATAGAGTATTTAGATGAATCAGGGCGTGTGATATACTCCGGTGAAGGTGTGAGGTCTGTTGAGCCTGGGCTTGATGACCACGTAATGATAGGTGGGCTGAAGAAGCCATTCTTGAATGCTTCTGCTGTTGCAAAAATGGTTGAGGTTGTGAATCGGTGGAAATGGGGGCCAGAATTGGAGACCCAACTGGACAGAATTCAGTTCGTGCCAAACATGACACACATAAATCAGGCGTTGAAGATCATTAGAGATGGTGATGCATCAATAAGTTTGTTTAGATGGGCCAAGAAACAATCTTGGTATTCACCTAGTGATGAGTGTTATGCTATTCTGTTTGAGGAGTTGAACCAGAGCAGAGATATTGCTGGGATTCAGTCCTTATTTGATGAGATGGTTCAGGATTCCAGAGATAACCAGATTCCTTATTTAAATGCATATAACCAGGTTATTCAGTCCATGGCTAAAGCAGAGAAATTGGAGGTGTCATTTTCTTGCTTCAAGAAGGCTCAGGAATCTGGCTGTCAACTTGATACTGAAACGTACAATGCACTTATGTTGCTGTTCCTGAATAAAGGCTTGCCTTACAAAGCATTTGATATATATGAAAGCATGCAGGAAGCAGGATGTTTATTGGATGGACCCACCTATGAACTGGTAATACCAAGCTTGGCAAAATCAGGTCGACTTGATGCAGCCTTAAAGCTCTTCCAAGAGATGAAAGGCAGGAATATCCGGCCAAGCTTCAGTATCTTTACTTCACTCATTGACTCGATGGGAAAAGCTGGGAGGCTGGACACTTCAATGAAGTTGTTTCAGGAAATGAAGGGTTATGGACTCAGGCCATCTGCTACAATGTTTGTTTCATTGATCGAGTCATATTCCAAAGCTGGGAAGCTGGATTCTGCTCTTAGACTTTGGGATGAAATGAAGATAACAGGTTTTCGACCAAACTTTGGGTTATATACTATGATCATTGAGTCACATGCAAAATCAGGGAAGCTTGACATTGCAATGTCGATATATAGAGACATGGAGAAGGCAGGTTTTCTACCAACTCCGTCTACCTACTCCTGTCTCTTGGAAATGCATGCTGCCTTAGGAGATGTAGATTCTGCAATGAAATTATATAACTCTATGACTAATGCCAGCTTGAGACCTGGTATGAGCACTTATACTTCTCTTTTAACTCTTCTAGCTGGTAAAAAACTTGTAGATGTTGCTGCAAAAGTATTGCTTGAGATGAAGTCCATGGGATATTCTGTTGATGTAAGTGCCAGTGATGTTTTGATGGTTTATATTAAGGATGGCTCTGTTGATCTTGCCATGAGGTGGTTAGGATTCATGGGTTCATCTGGGATCAAGACAAATAATTTCATAATAAGGCAGTTATTTGAATCTTGCATGAAAAATGGGTTGTATGAGTCAGCAAAGCCTCTGCTTGAGACCTATGTTAATGCTGCTGCAAAGGTTGATCTTATTCTATACACATCAATTCTAGCCCATTTAGTAAGATGCCAAGATGAGCAGAATGAGAGACATTTGATGTCAATCCTGAGCGCCACAAAACATAAGGCTCATGCTTTTATGTGTGGACTTTTTACTGGTCCAGAACAGAGGAAACAACCAGTCTTGTCCTTTGTCAGAGAGTTTTTTCAAGGTATTGATTATGAATTGGAAGAAGGGGCTGCAAGGTACTTTGTTAACGTTCTTCTTAACTATCTTGTTCTTATGGGACAGTTGAATCGAGCACGTTGCGTTTGGAAAGTGGCTTATGAGAATAAGCTCTTTCCCAAGGCAATTGTCTTTGACCAGCATATAGCTTGGTCCCTGGATGTCAGAAATTTGTCAGTGGGAGCTGCTCTTATTGCTGTTGTTCATACTTTACATCGATTTAGGAAGCGCATGTTGTATTATGGTGTTGTTCCAAGGCGTATTAAATTGGTTACTGGACCTACACTAAAGATTGTGGTTGCACAAATGCTGAGTTCAGTGGAATCTCCATTTGAAGTCAGTAAGGTTGTTCTGAGGGCACCAGGAGATTCTGTAATGGAATGGTTTAAGAAACCCATAGTTCAGCAGTTTCTTCTGAATGAAGTACCATCAAGATCTGACATCCTCATGCACAAACTGAATATTTTATTTCCTAGTTCTGCACCTGAAATTAGATCATTGTCACCTCCCAAACCTCTTATGGGAGGGAGGACAACATAGTTTGTAATATGTGTTTATGCTCTTTGTTGTGCCATTTATACTTCTCATTTAAGTTGTTAGCTTTTTCTCTTTTTTTATTTCCTCGAATTGTTTCAGGTTGAAATGACAGACAGGTTCATATTATAGCAGCTTTCCAACCTTGGATTATATTCAGAACTCCTCTGTTAACTCAAAACCAACCCAGTTGTAGTCATAAATTTTGAAGTAACTTTCCCCTCTCTGCCGTTTGAAGGTGATTAGACCTAGCTGAGTTCATGAGAAACATAGAAATTTGGCTACTGCATCCGGAACAAACCAAATTATTCTGCCTTGTTATTGAAGGTTCTGTGAAGCTGAGAAAGTATTTCTTCTGAGTTTGGCTGAAATTTTCTTGCTCAATAGACCATTCTCGCAAACAGTAGTTACTTCCAGGTTTCATTGTTTTAAATGGTACACACATCAGAAAAGTAGCACATATATTTTTCTATTTTGTATGATTAGAAAGTCAGAGGAAATTGCAAAAGCTTCAAATCGTGAAGTCTGTTTGCTGCCATTTAAAGGATTTTGTGCTTTTTAACGTCAAAATAGCTGAAGTTGGAAAAGTAACTGAGACCCAAATCTGGTAGTGGTTCAGCTTGCAAGATGAGAATGGCATGCAGAATCATCGGACAAGGTGATTGCTTCTGTTCCATTTCTTTTACTAAATTGGTTTGTATGAGTTTTATATACTTTCTTTTCGTGTACTAATAAGTGCTATGCTTACAAGAACTATAGTTCTGAAAATGACAATCTGTTGTTCCCCATAAAATTGTTTTGAGAACATTATTTTCTGTTTGGATTGATATTACGAATATTGTTGTTCATGTTTAGTATTTTTCATCTTTAGCTAGACTAAATCTTGGGGTTGCTTTAGCATTTTGCTGATGAGTAGAAATTGCTGGTCACAGATGTTACTATAACTGATGATCTGACTGGTATAGGGGAATGGAATGGAGAATATTTCATTCAAGTTAAGTTATTTGAAAAAATATTGAGGAATCGTCTTCTTGCAGCTAGCCCCTGTTTTGGCATTATTTAGTATGGCCCAGGGTTAGCTTGATCTATAGATGCTGAGACGGCTTGTAGTGGAATGAAATTGGAGACCCTGAGGGATTTTTTGAAAGAAAAAAATCAAAAGTAAAAAGATATTAATGAATTCTGGATCCATTTCCTGCTGCTCTTCTGTAAATCAGGCAGCTTGCTTGGTGGCACTGGACATCATAAACATGAATTATGTATGTGCTTTTAGTATCTATTCAAAATTTTTGGATGATCATCCTTAACATGAAGTTTGTGTGGGAAGTAAAACCTTATTCTGTGTTATATATATATCCCCTTGATACCAGTCCAAATGTGTGCTTTTGATGATTGCTTCTGTAGCTAATTAAATTTCAACCTTTTTGAACAGGAAGGGAGAGACTGTATGGGAGTTGGTTAGCAGCATGGTTTTTGGTATTGAAGGAGATTTTTTTCGTGGCCCTTCTTTCTGATGTATCACACTTTTGGAAACGTATAGGCTTCTTCACTTAAAAAAAATTAGACATATTCGAAACAGGAATGAAACCTGTATCAACTTATTCATGGAGGCTCCACTACTGGTTTCAAGGATTCAACAGCGGTAGGTTTTTAGCTGTAAAGTCCAGGTTGCAGCTGCCTATATGATTGTAGCTCTCCTTGAAGAAAGGGAGAGCACTGGAATGTCATTTTGAAAAAGTTCAGTGGGGTCTCAAATATTTTGAGGTTATGTAGTATCCTTGAATTTTGTGAAAATAAATTACAATGTTCTTCTTCGAGATGGGGAAAACTAGTTGCTTAAGAAATTATTGAAATTGGTGGACTTGATTCAGTTCATCGAACACTCTCCTACTTGTTAAGAAAGCAAATATCTGGTGCATTGATGTTTGTCTCCAATGTTGCATTGCAACTGCCACTGTTGGTTTAACTACTAGCTGTGGACTAGGTTCGGCTTGCAACTCTCAACAATATGATCAAAAGGAAATGATTTAAATTAGATATTAAAAACTAAAAAAAAATGATTCTATTTATTTATTTAATGATTATTATACTATATTTATTTTAAATGTTACAACATATCGAACTGTCTCAATTTCAAAAAAATTTCCTTTGTCTTTTTGGTCTTCATATATTTTTTTTTCAAACAATTGATCCTCTGATTTGTAGTATTGGGGTTCTTAAAATACGCTAGAATCAATCTTGTGATACGTGAAATCCAATTCACAAGAGTTAAAGAACACAGTCATGAACTAGGGATGTTAAAAAATACCCTATCTGACCCAACCCTTCTAAATCCGGCTATCTAAACCCGAACCTGATCCTAATTACAAATTCATAAGAAAGATGTGAGTTTAAATAATCTTACTTGACCCTACCCGTATCCCTTCTAAATTAGTATATTTACATTCAAAATATTATTTTATTTCAAAATAAATTTATAATTTAACATAAATTATCATATACTATTACTTTAAGTTTATGATTTTTAAGTATTAATTAATTATCAATATACAAATTGTTTTGAAAATATATGCAAACATATAAAAAAAAGTTTAAAAATATCAAGCATATATCCTAAAAGAGGAGCGCTAGGAACAGTTGCTATTGCAGTTGCTCTGACACTCTCTTTTTAATTTTTTGACATGTGGCACTTTTATCTAAGTAAAAAAACGTAACCTGATAAACCGGTTAACACAGTTTCTTTTTTGCCACTTTCCCAATCAACTCATTTCGACAGTTCCCCCTCTCCAGTCATTGACAATGTCTGCCCCATGCCTACCTACCAAGAGAGTAGAGCCCTCCATCTCCCACCACCTGCTTCAAGTTTCTGCATGTCGCTCCATTTGCTCGACCTCTATTTTATTGGAGTTGATCAGAGCCCCACCTGGTCCGTCGAGCCCCACCTGATCCAAGCTTCTGCGTCTCCCCCCACCTGTTCTTCCTCCATCTTGCCCGATCTGATTACCCTCTGCTCTTCCTCCGTCTCCCCACCTGCTCTTCCTCCATCCCCCCACCTGCTCTTCCTCCACATGCATGGTCCGTCGAGCCCCCACTTGCTTTGAGCTTCTGTGTCTCGCCCCACGTGCTTTTCCTCCGTTTCGCCCCAAGTAAAATGTCTGGAACAGGGCTGAGGCCGGCCGAACAATTCCTAAGAGCAAAGTCAAAGCATCTTCACACAGCCAAAAAGCTCTCTGATGAGAAATCCTCTGCTGAAAATGGAGTTTATTGTGCCATGGATAATGAAGATGCAAGAGAATACTTTCTTGAGGTTTCCTCTCGCCTTCCATACACCAGTTTGAGTTATGTGAGCTCTCAAGAACCTACAGACTTATCACAAGCCAATGCACTTAATTTTTTGTAGTTTTTCCAGCATGAAAACTTGTCAGAGTATGAGATTGAAATTGAACATGGGAAGAGAATAGGGATAAAACGAAAACCTGTTTCTTGTGCTACTAATTACACTTCTGGAGAAACATGGATTTTTGATTGGGATGATGACCATAAGGATGAGGGATGTGGTATTTTTTCGTTAGAAAAAGGAAGATTTGTCCTCTAAAGGAGTCCAAGCAAGGAAGTCTTCTATTGGATTTTGGAATTCCAAAGGGAGGGGACAATGCTTGTAAAATTCATCCTTGTAAAATTCATATGCACCAGCAACGAGCAACATAATAAAATTGATAAACAAGAACAACAATACTGATGATATAAGAACTAGAAAGAATCAATGTAATTAGAAAAAATCTAAAACAATTAATTTATTTTGGTTACTGTATTGTGCCACAGAGGAATTGTGGTCACAACACAAGATAACAAATTACAGAGAAAACCTAGAAAAATAACCTAAAGGTCGAGCAAGATGAGTTTTGCTGTGAAGAAGAAGAACGACGCTCTCTTAGACGTCTGTTTGTTTCCACGTCTGTTTCTAGCAGCAATAAGTTAATTATTTATTATTGATATTATGTTAGATATAATTGAAATCTACTCTACCCGGTTAAAGTTGTAAAAATTAAAACTAATGCCACATGTCAAAAAATTAAAAGGAGAGTGTTGAAGCAACTGTAAGAGCAACTACCCCTAGTACTCCTCATCCTAAAATTGGTTTATGGGTAGTATTTACTTACATGCGGG
Organism: Aquilaria yunnanensis; assembly: GCA_039654915.1. NCBI lineage: Eukaryota > Viridiplantae > Streptophyta > Magnoliopsida > Malvales > Thymelaeaceae > Aquilaria > Aquilaria yunnanensis. The sequence goes on along the minus strand of CM077597.1, from coordinate 900,452 downwards.
ACAGACTACTCAAATCCAATTACTCGTATGGAGAGTTTGAGATTAGCTATAACCGATCCATTGACATCTCTATATGACACCTAGAATCTTTGCTTGGAAAATGCAAAGGTTGAAAAAAAACATCATTGGTACTAATGTTTAACTGTCATTACATTACAATTTACAAATTGGTCTTAAATATTTATAATTTATTGCATATTAGTCTCTAACCTTATCTAGACACAAAAACCTAAGTTACAAAGATGAAAATTAATAGTTTAAATGACCTATTAATTGTTAGATAATTATGACATAGTTTGAATTTAAAAACTACTTACTAAATAGTTTAAATTAGAATTTTAAAAAATTGATATTAGATAGCATGTGGGAGTTAACGATTCAAAGTTTTAAACTATTCAATAGTTATCTTCTAAAAAATTCAAATTATCCTATAATTTGTGATGGTTAATGAAAAAATTTAAATTATCAATTTTTTTACTTTATAAATTATATACTTGTTGAAGACCGATTTTCAATGACAATTAAAAGTTTGGGATTATTGCTCACTCGCAAACTATAACATGTCAATAACTAAAACCTTGGAGCATAAAATAATTTAGAAGTAAAGAATCATTAAATATTGTAGCAATAATTTGGTGCAGGAAAGGAGAGGTGGGGAGACGAAGTTGAGACGGGCGAGCTAGATGGATAGATGGAGTCGAAAGATGCCCAACCTTGGTGGATGTCAGAAGCTGTTCTCTTCCTCGCTCAGTTGTCAGTAGAATATTTATAGAAAATTTGACGGATGGAGATGAACCATATCTGTACGTGTCCAGATTGTATTCGTAACGTACTAACCTACTTCATTTGTCTCGTATTGTTTACAAAATTTTAATTTTTTAATTAAATTAAATTTATATTAATATTTGTTAAGAGGTTTTAGAGAATTTATATTTAGAAACTACAAAACTTATATCTTTTTAATATAATTTTTTATAAATTTTTTAAAAAATATTAATATAAATAAACTTAAATAAAATTTAAGTAAAAAAAACTGAAATTGTACAAAAAACTTGCACAAAAGTAGTTTAAATTTAAGCCCTTTAGGTCAAATGCAAGTCTAAAATGTTCATATATTGATGCGTTTGAGTCCCAACAAGTCTCAGTAGTTTTTGAAATAGTAAAGACACAATAATAGGTTTTGCTAAACCTTAGGGGAAGATTTTTTAAATTTATCTTAATTAATCGACCATCTACACCAACCGCATGAAAACAAAATCAATTTCAATGCTATTCTCAAATAATAACGCGCCGTTTACATAAGTGTAAAAGTTGATAACTCTTACAGCTTTCAATAATTTAACATGGAATTATATTATAAATAAATTATTGGATATAGAGAGTTATTCATGTAAATCGTACATTTTAAATTTTAGATTACTTGCCAATTTCTAACATTTTCACCCAACAAAGATATTTTTATCAATAAATTTCAATTATTTAATTTTTTCAAACTAAATTCAAAAATTTCAAAATTAAATCAATTTAATTTATCTTTCATAATCGTCATAGTTGAAATATATTAATAGTTAGATTAATTATATTTATAATGAATATACTAACAAAAGACCATGGAAATCATTGGGAAGCAAAAAAGAAATTGTCATCTACTGTTAATAGATAAAGCATGATCATATAATTGGTTGAAACCCTCTTTTCCTTAATTGTGACACATTTTTAATTTTACGTTACTATTTGGCATCTTTTACATTAACGGGCCAATTTTGCCCCCATATGCCTTGTAAACTTATGTTTCCTTCTCTTTAGGTTTACTTGGGCTGTTGACTTTTTTCATTTTCATGATTAATAGTCATTATTAAACATTTGATTCGAATTTGAATTTTTTTTTGTTATTATCTTATTTGTCATTATGGATTTTTCTGCAGATATTTAAAAGGAAAATTAATTATGTATTAGTTTTGAAATTTTAACATATTAATTGAATTTGAAAACTCAATCTTTTAACCATATATATCTTAATAAATATTACGTAAAAAAATATAACTTCCATGAATAAATACTTTATTATTTTATTAGCCACATTATACGTGACTTATTTTAGAAATTGATGTTTTTCTTTTCATATTTTTCTCTATATATATCAACAAATCATATTTTTATAAAAGCTACACCAGTGTATGTCATCTCTCTTTTTCTTTTTCATTTATGAAATTCATATTCTCCAAGATTCAAATTATGCATGATTCTTTATTATTAATGTCTTGATTTTAAGCTTCTTCATGCCTCTCTCTCTCTCTTTCTCTCTTGAAAATCTATTTTGATTAATGCAATATTTTTGTATAGTGATGCATTTCAATTCTATAAAATTCTTATTCAGTATGTTTCAAAATTTGAATTATGATATTTTGTCTTTCATATTACAATTCTAATTAAATTGTATCTCTATGTTGTATAATATATGTTAATTTCTTATTTACATTTAATAATATGTTACTTTTTCATTTTTTTATACATCTTCTCAGCATGCTATTTTCATCATGTTAAGCCCATAAATTCTTATTATTATAATAATACTATTGGGTAAGTTTAATATATGATAAACATAATTATGTAAAGTCCATAAATGTATAATGATCATATTGTTGCCATCATAAAATATTTTTCGCTTTACTAATCAATATCAAGATTTTATAGTTTTTTGTACAAAAAGTAACCATCATAATATTTTTTGGAACAAAATTTTCACTATTTCTTTACCTTCCTTACTGATCTCTTGCTTATAAACATATCTAATATATATATTAAAAGCAGGATACACTTAAGGATATATATGACTTTTCACTTAACACACCTCTTATATAAATGTCACGTGTTGATGTCCGGGGACATCTTCACTGGAAGGCATGGTGACTTCCGGGGGGACTTCCTGTGAAGGAGAGCGTCTGGTGCTGGAGTTTCCCAGGGGAACGTGCCTGCAAAGCTCAGAGAAGGGGGTTAGGAGGTCCCCGGGGTGCTTTTCCGGGGAGGAGCCTCCGACGCCCAAGTCAGTTTCCTGAGAAGGTAAGGGGGAAGCACTAGAGTTTTTAGTGGGTTTGCCTGCGTTTTCTTAAGGGGGAGGAGTCCAACCTTTTGTCAGGGTTTGTTTCCTGGTATTTATAGGAATGTCCAGCCCGTTCAGATCGCGACACGTGTTCGGTCGGATGTTCTCTGAATTTCTAGGCGTAGGGGACAAGTTAGCCGGTGGCAGGCTCCTTGAGTCTCGAACCGAGACAGGTCGTGACAAGACCTGGACAGCGTTGGCGTGTCAAATCGCCGTTTGAGGTGGCATGTAGCGTATGTGGGCGGCATGTCAGAGGCTCCTTAAATGCTCATACCGTACTCCCGAGGTCCCTAGCAGAGGTCGTCCTCTGGTACTGACGATGCCCCTTCGGGAAATATACCCGCAGTTCAGGGAGTTCCCTGATTCAGGGTTCCGCCTTCGGGGAGATCCTCTTTGGCTTGCAATAGCTGATTCTCCGTTTCCGAAGGCGGTCTGTTTAGTACCTCGGGGGGGCTAATAGTTTCCTCGCGTTCCCTGACGCTCCGGGTTCGGGTCAGATAGAGGCGATAGCCCTTCGGTTATCACGTGTCAAAATTTTTATATATGGCAGGTATTAAACACAATTTTCACATGTTTTACCAAATTTGCCCATCAAGCTATTAGTCAAAACAATCCGGCTGTGAAACGTTTTTAATAGCTCATGAATGATAGCAAGAAAATCTATATTAAATGCAAACTTTCTTGATTATTCGTAGTCTTGAATACACGGAATTGAAAGTCAAATACACAATGTCCAACAATTGCCATTTTAAACATTATTTCTCATAGTATAAAAAGGTGACAACTAAAACACAAGAATACATCATTTCTCACAGTAGATTAATACATCAGAAATCTAAATATGGATGTTGTTGCAGAATGCTATTCTTCAATCCTCCACGCAAACACAACTTTGATTGCAAGGCTAAGGCGATTGGAGAATGAAAATGAGACACTGCAACTTCTTAGGGCAGAAAATGATGCACTCAAACGTAAAATAATCTGACTGGAAGCTGATTTGGTAGCACACAAGTGTATATAGTAATTTATTCTCCCATTTTATATATTTTACTACTTTGTGACTAATATACTAAAATTTTTTTATGCAGTTCGAGGCAAAAGCAAACAAGATAAGCAAGGATGATTTTAATATGTTCTTCAACATTCCAGGAGACACAAAAAGTGGATCAAGCAACATAAATATGCGTAGGGTATTCGGTGTTCGAGATTTTCCTGTGGGTGGAGGGCCTGATGGGGTAAACGAGCGCAATGGAGTCATCCAGGTTGAGGAAGACCTACTGGAGCTCTAAGATATATCTAGTAATAGGGTTTTTTTCTTATTATCTAGAATAAGGGCGTTGAATGCAGTTTCATGCCATTTTAGCATTTTATTTTACATTATTAAAAGTGTGTTCTAGTGCATTGATCTTAGGGGCACCTTTATAATATATTATCCACCAGAAAAATCAGACCCTATATCTCGCATTGAATGTATAATATCAGCAATTATAGCCCTGAAATCAGCAATTGATATATTAACATATATGAGAGATCACACATATCTATAAAATATTCCTATGTAATAAAATTAGACACATATCAATTGCATTTAATGTATATTGACAGCAGTTATACACCGAAAACCAGAAATTTGATATATTAATATATATATATATATATATATATATATATATATATATATATATATATATATATATATATATATATATATATATATATATGAGAGTTAGAATGCTTATTTAAGACCCATCGTAGTTCTGAAGAAGTGGAGGTAAAGGACGCAAATAAGAAAATATACTCATGGCTTCGATCACTGTAGATGAGTCATCATAGAATGGATGTGGCATAGAGGCCGGAGAACTTACAAAAGTAGTATGTGTATCAAATGAAGTGAATCAGGCAGAGAACGAGGAAGTTAACAGCAAGAATGTTGAAACAATATGTTTATCCTCGTGAGTTTAAATACCCTCCATTCTTTTAATATATTTAGCTTGAACTTAGATCATTCTATACATTTTTTCCTTATCTTATTAGAGGAGAGTCCGAAGATAAAGTGATTGAAGACCCAATAAAAAAGTGGATTGGAATTTTCACAGAAACAAATCGGTTGGGTTCAAGAAATCCAGGTTATGGGGCCCTAATAGATGAACTTTACGCACTCGAAGCAGAAGCGTGTGAGCTGTCATTCTTTCGTTAGGAGTCATACTCTATGCTTTACTATCTTTTAAACAGTGTGTTACACAATTATTATAAGTTTTTGCTCTTAGATCAGATAATTATTCAGTAGAAGAGGAGTTTGTTCATTGAAGAACCATGATGCGTTACTGCATCTATATTATTGCTAAGGACAAAAAAGATCAAATCAAAAGCATATGCTTTACTATCTTTTAAAGAAGATGTTACACAATTATTATAAGAAGTTTTTGCTCTTATAGAACATATTTATTTAGTAGAGGAGTTTGTTCATCGAAGAACTATGATACTACATCTATATATTATTACTAAGGACAAAAAAGATCAAGTAAATAATCTATGCGTTACTATCTTTTAAATAGTGTGTTACTCAATTATTATAAGAAGTATTTGCTTTTATTTAAGATATTTATCCAGTAAAAGATGAGTTTGTTCATCGAAGAACCATGATACTGACAAAAAATGATCAAACCAAGAATCTTTGACACAAAAAACAATTGGCATAAATTAAGGCATAATATCAGTGATCTGGAGAGAATCAGAATTGAATGCCAATTAGTAAGCGCAATAATGTGATTAGGAATATTGTAGTTTTCCTATGAAAAAACTATTTTCCAAAATTATGTGATCAATTATCACTATAACCAATTGCACTTTTAAATATGGCACGTATTTACCAAATTTACCAATGGAAACCGTAGGATTATGAGGAACTATATATACAGTGTAACCCTATCATAACCTAGCTTCGGCTTCTCTGGTAACCTAGTAAGTTTGTTGTTCCCTTCTTATTTCCCCTCTTTTATTCAACACTGATTTTTAGACTTTTGATTTGAGAATAACCCAGTTTTATTATTTATTTCATGTCAAGGTCGACTTATAGCATCACACAACACAGGCAAGTGTTCACTTTAAATGCCAATGAGTTATTCTATTCAATATCAAACACTAAAAATCTATTTCTTGTGTAGGTTCGGATTCAGATAAGTACTGGAGACCAATATTAAACTCTCCAACCCAAGGTAAGTCTGCAATACATTATATATGGAGCAGTATTTTTATCCTATATGAATGCCACGTGCTTATATACACTATATTTATTAGGTCAGGATTAACATTCATTGTTATGCAGTGAAAGTGACACCAGAACATATAAAACCACAACAGATTTTAGAAATAGGTTTAGTGCTTACCGGTCCATAAGTTTTGTGGTAGGATTTTTCCCTTACTTGCCCTCAATCTTCAAACCCGATCCTACCAATTTAAAAAACAATAATAGCATGAAATATGTGAATAAACCTCATGTATAATATTTAAAACATTCATAAACAATGTCTTTGCACCCAAACTAATTTTATTGTATGCATTGAACTTAACATATCTATTTATATTAAATTGCAGAATATGGAACAAGTTAGGCTGTAGTGTCAGTTTCCTACTTACAATAACAAAACATCTAGAGTTCCCGACTCCTATATACAGACCAAAGGGGGATAATGATGGTTTGCCTATTGGATGTGTTGAAATTCAACCTACCAAGAGACGCCGAATAAACTGAAGTAAAATTTTTAGTGGGTAGTAGTTTAAGAACCTAACACTATTCAAGAGTTATTATTGGCTTAAATTTTTAAAAGAATGTTTCTAAGCTCATTTTCAAAGAGATATGATAAATAAGAAGTTTCAAGGGAGTGAAAAGATCGAAAGGACTAAGGGGCAAATAATTTTGGATTAATAATAATGTATTACTAGTGTTTATCAAATTATATAATTAATGAAACTCCATAATTAGAAATTCTAGAATGTACCTTTGAAAGGTTTTTGTAAAAGAAACATATTTGTTATCAAATTTTTAATTTTCAGATTTTGTAAATCAAAAAATTCTTGAAAGTTTGGTTACTTTTTTTTAAAAAAAAATGCTACTCAAATAATTATCATAGCTATATAGTATTAGATTTTGAATGAAATTGCTCCCAGACCGAAAAACAATAGTGAAAATAAAAATAACGCACAATAATTGAGTGTTTACACATTGAGTCATGTACTAATATCAAAATCAAGTTTGCTTAAACAGCATTTACTTTGCTTCATGCCTATTATTAAAAGTTTAAACCTTGAGTCTTTGTTAATTTGCATAACTTAGAATTAATTAAACCAGATGAAGCTTAAAGGTCAGTATGGAGTGTTGCTTATCATTTATGGACTTGTCAAGGAGATAAACTGATATTTGAAGAACAAACAAAAACACTGTTGCTTCTTTAACTCGACTAGAACTTCTCTTTCAACTTTGTGCTTTATTAAACACATAAGAGTTCCTTCTTTTTCTCTCTTTTCCTTTCTCTTTTTCTATGTTCCTAAACTTGCCTTGCTGCAAACATAAAAAAATGCTACATCTCTTACTTTCACAGTCCATTTAACATTCTCAAGTCTCTAACCTTACCTAAACAGTTAGGTTTAAAAAATGAAAATATTTCTGCAGAGCTTTCATTGATCTGATAAAATATACTTGAAAATGAAGATGAAAAAAAAAATTGAAGACAAGATCCTAACGTTCAGCACAACCAACATGTTTAATGGTGTACATACTAACCTTATTAGCAGGCTCAACGAAAAATTTGTTCTTTCCGCACAAATTGACTGCAGTCTCCTCAAGCAGTTTATTCATGCTCTGAAAAACGAGGAAAAAGATTCTCTCTGAGAAGTGGGGAAACCACTCATAAGAAATAAAACTCATCAAACATCAGATCAAAGGATGGAAACTGGTATTAACAGCTCTTTGTTTCTTTTGGTTTTTTTTTCCTTAAAAAAAAAGAGGTCCAAACTGTGGGCAGAAAGGGGTCAAAAAAACTTGAAAGAAGTATTTCCTGGAGTCATACACTTTAATAGACTAGCTAAATCCCCAAGATGGCAGTAAAAAATTAAACAAGAATACCACATTATCAAAATAGAAAATACACACCTTGAAACTGACAGTATAAGCTAATTTGAAAATGCATGTACACAAGAATGTGTACATCAGAAAATGCATACTTTGCTATATGCAAGCAGGATAATTTATTAGTTAAATGTATAATGAACCATTCTTGCAGGTTAATTAGCTTAAATGGAAAATGAACAATACGTGCAGTGAGAATTGGGAAAATTGTAGCCTAAAAGGTCTAATGCATCCACATTTGGAATGTGCATGCTTTTGTAACTATCAACTACCCAAGAGGAGTTAATTCAAATAAACAGTCTAAGACCACACTTCAAAAACACAAACATAATGCTAACCCCTAGCTATCTCATGATAAAAATCAAGCAGAGAGATGATAAGAAAGTCATTCAAACATTTTGAATATCCATAACAAATGCTTAATGGGTACAAAAAAACTCTAAAAATCCATAACAGACAATAGATTCGCTATTCCAATTCTGAACTGCAGATTTTGAGACATCAAGCAGACCAAAATTAAACAAAAAAAAAAAACAAGAATCATACAGAACAACCGAACCTCACAAGGGAGAAATCTAGAGAACTTAACTGAAATCTTCAACAAAAATAGGCTCCGTGTCATCCCTTTTCACTTCCGATTCTCCCGACTTTTGCTTTTCGCTAGAACAAAAAAAAAAAACAGAAATTTGTTAACGAGATCCGATTGAGAGAGAGAGATAGAGATAAGTGAAGTGGAAAGAGAGGGGAAACAACCCAAAACGAAGAGGGGAAAATTAAACCTAAAAAAAAAAAAAAAAAAAACAAGAATGATACAGAACAACCGAACCTCGCAGGGGAGAACTTAACTGAAATCTTCAACAAAAATGGGCTCTGTGTCGTCCCTTTTCCTTTCCGATTCTCCCGACTTTTGCTTTTTGCCAGACAAAAAAAAAAAAAAGAATCACAACTTTGTTAACGAGATCTGATCGAGAGATCGAGAGAAAGAAATAAGTAAAGTGAAAAGATAGGGGAAACAACCCAAAACGAAAAGGATCTTCAGTCAAAGAACAAGGAAACAGAACTTTTCTGGAGAGATTCGATAGAGAAAGAGAGAAGTGAAATGGCAAGAGGAGGGAAACAACCCAAATCGAAGAAGGGAAGGAGATTCAAAGCTCACCTTTTGGGATAAAAATTAAGGAATCGAAGAGCCGAAGGCGATGGTCGATAATGATGCTCCGATTTATCATCGATTTGTGGGGAAGAATGGAAGAGAAGTAGATATGGTCTCTGGCGTTAATGGAAGAGAAGTGGAAATGGTCTCTGGCGTGTAGATAATGGAAGGGTCAGGAAGAATCTTTCAATTATAGGGAACCGTGCTAACTTAATGACTTCACTATATTTAAAAATCCTAATTTTAAAATTTATGTTCATTATTAAAAATCTTATTTTATCTTAATTCACCTAAACAAGATTTTTCCACACGCAACACTCTAAATTAAAATTATAATACGCCACCGTACTCGATTCGATTCGACTTGGATCAACTTCGTGCATTTATGAGTTTTAAATAAAATAAATTATCATAAAACATTAAATAGAGAGAAATTTGAAAATTTCGTATAATGATTATATTAAGCGACTTAAAATGTTTTTTGTGTAAAACATGCTACCCCTTTTAAATAATATCTTAAATACAATAAATATTATAAAGTCTTTGAATATAAAATTTTGGTCAATTAAATTTTTCCCAATGTGGATGAATATATATGATATGAAAGCTTACTTATGTAGATGCGGATAATTTTAAAGAAAATTATATAGAAAAAAAAATTAAAGAAACACAAATACATATAATATTCAACAAATTAATAACAAAATTAATTAATTTTAGGAAAAAAATTGAATTGTTTTGAAAATGAACTTTCAATGTGATTATTGTTAAGGTAATAATAGTATGTGTAAATGAACTCTAGAAATAAAATCTATTTCAAAAAATGCAATGAAAAAAAACTATTAATATGCATGTGAGTAAGTGATTTGACAATATATTTTTTTTAATCTAACCTTTAATGACTACGGCTTCTAGATTGTCACTATTTTTTTTTTTATTTTTTTTGCGTAAAACATGCTACCCCTATTAAATAATATCTAAAATACAATAAATTTTTAATAAAACTTAAAAGTATGAACTAAGTTTGTTCTACTATAAAGTCTTTGAATATAAAATTTTGGTCAATTAATTTTTTCCCAACGTGGATGAATATATATGATATGAAAGCTTACTTATCTAGATGTGGATAATTTTAAAGAAAATTATCTAGAAAAAAAAAATTTAAAGAAACACAAATACATATAACATTCAACAAATTAATAAAAAAATTAATTAAGTTTAGGAAAAAAAATTGAATTGTTTTGAAAATGAACTTAACTTTATTATATCAATATTTTTTTATTTTCACTTTTCCCATTATGGACCATTTATTTTTTTAAGTTATTCATTTCATTCAAGTGTTGCTTTTTTTTAGACATAAATTTGATATTTTTTTTCAAAACTTGTATTTTTTCCCTTCTTATGGTTTTGTTGCGTTGAACAACATCATACCTCATATCGTAGAACATCTACAAGTGATGTTTAACTATTTTTAAGTTATTCATTAATTTTTCAAAAATCATGAAAAATTTAATAATCATCTCATCATTTGTGATATCATATATTCACAATGTATTCTTTTCATTCCTTAAAAATTAAAAACAAAAATAAAAATAAGCAAATGATATTTTGGCCTGATGGTAAGCATTAGGCTCTATTAATCATAGATTATATAAAATGCATTCTTTCAATGTTTACTTAATCGTTATCTAGAATCAATATTTTTATTTTAATGTTCATATTTTATCTTCATAACAGTAAATTGAAAAAAAAAACTTTACAAAAAATTAAATAAATCATTTTCAATGTTTTTACCCAACCAAAATTAAAAAAATTATTAAAAACTATTTTAAAAGTACTTCATTTAGTTTCTTAAAGTATACAATTTTAATTAATGTACGATCTTGATAAATATTTATCATATAAAAATACACTGAAAAGTTGTTTTAAAAAAAAGTTAGTTAACATATTACAAGGCTTTAAGACATTTTACTGAGAATATTAATGCAAGTCTAATCATATTGAGTATAAATATTATTATCTAATTTATAACTTGTAAGTTTGTTTGTTAATGTTAGTAGTGTGCTTGATGGTTTAATCATGTATATGATTGTTATGCTTTTTTATATTATTAAAAAAAATAAGAAATAATATTTCATCCATCACAAATTCTTTATACTATTCACTTTTTAGCAATTAATCTATAATTTTTTATTTTCAAAATTTTAGCATATAAATGAAAAACCTTTATATATGAATGATAAATTAATACCTATAATTTCTAAATATATTTCATTAAATTTTTTTCCTAACAAATAAGAAATATAATTTCTAACAAATAAGTCTTTCATTTCTTCCAATATTTCACTTAGTCGTAATGCTCTTTTTAATGAACCCTCTTATTTTATTAAATTCCATTTAAAGGCTAATATTTTGCTCATCGAAAAGCAGTTGCATGATATTGTATGTGTTTGGCCATTAAAATGTTTTAATAACATTTAATAATATACAAAACAATTATTTACCTTAATAAAAACAAAAGTCATTGTTATTACTAAAAATAGCAATTCAATAACTTGCTTTTCTACTACAATTTTATTTGTTTAATTATATTGTTGTCTCTTTTTTACTAATTACCATGTATATACCTATTATAACATAGTTCTTTTACTTAAAAATATTACAGATAACTGCTCAAAAAATGGAAAAAGTTGATGAACAAAACATTTATGGCCATGGGAAAAGATCTTTTGCAAAAAAGGATAGTAAGAAATCAAGTCATATGCATGCAAGGGAATATAGGAAATTGCTTCACCGACTAAGATCAAATGCTGTTGAAGACAATGGAAATATAGATGTTACATTAGATGAGGAAGTTAGTGATAATTTCCATTTATTTAATAATTGATGCAATTAAACCTATATTCCCCTTCTACAAAATATTACCCTGTGAACGAAAAAATACAATGAACCATCATAGCCAATTTAAGTTAGAATATATTCATGTCATAATGCCACATTTTGTGTTTATGTATGTTTTTGATACACTGCCTATTTTACTTTTTTTCCATATGTTATCCTTTTTATTTACTATCATTCTAATTTCAAAAGTAGTTTGGCACATGAATGCCAGAGCAAGGCGCTCGCACCGCCGAGATGTTATATCTTCTCAAAGAAGAGAAAGCCAAGAGCATGTTTTCCCTATAAACACGGCGTAATCAAATAACTACGTCACCTACATACAGCCGTAGGCCACAAAACAGGGTTAATGTCTTCCGTACTCAGACTCCCATGTTATCTCCAATTGAAAGTCAATTATCACTTGGGATCGTTGTGTATACACCGGTATCTTCGGGTTCCAATGATACACCACATGGCCATGGTGTCTTTAATCCTCAGTTGTTTAGGGCACCCCTACGTGACATCACCAACATGGTTACACCAAATATTTGTACTACTTTTGGTGAAACCAAATCAACAAGTGGAGGACTGAACAGGGTCAATGTCTTTCAGACTCAATCTCCTATGTTATCTGCAATTGAAAATAGATTGACCATTGAAAGCTTGGTTTATATACCGATTTCTACTATGAATAATGATACACTGAACGGCTCTGCTGTTTTGAATCCTCAATTGATGAGGACATCGTTTCTGTGACATAATGAACATGTCAACTCCTAATATTCCTGTTATATTGGGGGAACCCGAATCAAAAACTGGAGGACAACTTTCCAGTATTACTCAAATTGAAGTGCACCGTCCATTAATGCAAACAACCGTTCAAGTTGGGGAACCTTCAAATGCTAGGAGTCCAGTACCTAAAAGGCGTAGACCACACACTGTTCAACTCCAGCCGATTCCTATGATAGATCTCGAAACTGAAAATATTATAGATGAAGGTAATCTTACAAAAAAGTTTTAACATTCCATCTTTACCCCTTTATAACTATTAATAGAAGAATGTCTTCAAGTAGATACAGTATCCATGAATACCACTCATACAGAAAATACCACTATCCGAGGACATGTTGCTGCCCACCATTTGAGTAATGAGCTTTCCATTTTGAATTATATACCCATATTTTCGTAAAAAAACTAAACCTTAGAAAATTTTATTCATTATAGAACGACACTTTGAACGAGAAGATTTTGGGCCACCTGGTTGCATATGTCCTAACCAGCATTGTCAAGCAATTGTTTGGTATGAAGAAAGAAACATCAAGTCACGTCGCCCGAGGAATCCTACTTTCTCAATCTGCTGTCAAAATGGAAAAGTCCAATTGCCCCATGAAGTACCCCCCCCCAGAATTACTACGCAAGTTGATGGATTATAATAATGATATTGAGTCTAAGCACTTTCGTAAACATATACGGGAATTCAATTGTCATTTTTCTTTTACATCCACGGGGGCTGAAATCAATATGGGAATCAATGATGGAGGTGGTCCACCTGTTTTTCAATTAAATGGAAAGAATTATCATCATATTGGTTGCCTATTACCATTTGATAGGGATCCACCAAGATTTGCTCAATTGTACATACATGATACAGAGCATGAGACGGAAAACCGAATTAGGAGTTTCGGTTCAGCGAATGCTACTGCACTTGATATATCAATTATTGAATCATTAATAAAGATGTTTGATGAGCATAACCAACTTGTGAGAGAGTTTCGAAGGGCTCGTGACATGTTTCGAGAATCTGAAGGTTGCCCTGTCCGGTTGAGGTTACTTATGTCTAGATCTGGAGATGGCCGCCGATATAACTTACCTGAATCTACTGAAATCGCTGGATTGACAGTTGGCCTTAAAGAGGAGGAGGGCAATAAACAGGATATAGTTGTTTTCACGCATCGTCATGGCCCAATACGTATCAATGTACTACATCCCAAATTAATGTCATCACACTTTCCCATATTGAGGCCAGATGATGCTGATGGTTTCTACGAAGGGATTGCATATCGTGAAGGCAATTTGATTGGAGGCATAAGCAATAAGGTGACCATGAGGGAATATTATGCTTTCCAGCTACAACAATGACCTTTTGTTTATTCATTGGTGCTTCGTGGTGGTAGGCTTTTCCAGCAATATGTTGTGTTTGCATATTGTTGTATTCTTGAGGCACGCTTCAATTGGATTAGATCACATCAATCTCAATTATGTTGTGAAGTACTCTATGGTTTGGAGGATGCCATTAATAGAGGTGATATGAATGCATCATTAACTGGCAGACCTTGTATTCTTCCAGCATCATTCACTGGTAGCCCACGTTACATGGCTCAAAGCTATCAAGTTGTAATGGCTATTTGTCGTTGGATTGGTCATCCAGATCTTTTTATTACAATTACATGCAATCCTAACTGGAATGAGATTACGAAGTGCTTAGAATTAATTCCTGGTCAAACATCAGCAGACAGACCTGATATTGTGGACCGTGTTTTTCAGATGAAGTTACAATATTTGCTTCATGACATTACTAGAGCACAACATTTTGGTAGATCTATGGGCGGTAATAACACACTTTCCAATTTCAAACTTATTATACATTCGTATGTTATATATGTTACCAATAACACTAGGTAATTCTTTATAGTTTTGTTTGCATACAGTTGTTGTTGCAGTATAAACAAAAAACGTGGCCTACCATATGCACATATTGCTTTTTTCCTGCATCAGGAAGACAAACTCACTGACCCTGCATTTATTGATAAATACATATCTGCTGAGTTGCCTAACAAAGAAATTGACCCTATCAGATATGCGGCAGTGGCCAAGCACATGATGCATGGCCCTTGTGGGAATGCTAACCATAGATCTCATTGTATGGTTAATGGTAAATGCAAGAAAAAATACCCTCGTGCATTTCAATCTGAAACATCAGTTGGTGAAGATGGGTATCCTGTATATAGGCGCCGATGTACAGATGATACAGTTATAAAGCCTGGATGTATTCTTGATAATCGGTCCATTGTCCCTCACAACGTTGATTTAATTGTGAAACATGACTGTCATTGCAATATTGAGAAAACGAATAGGGGTAACTGTATGTAGTACTTGTGCAAATATATGCACAAGGGGAGTGATAGGTCGACTGTTGTGATTGAAAGTTCTGGGTCTAATTCTTCAGTTACTCAGTTGCCAACTAGGCATGAGGTTGATGAAATTAAACAATATATGGACTGTAGATATATATCAGCATCTGAGGCATGCTGGTGCATTTTTTGGTTTGAAATTCATCACCATGACCCCCCTATGGAACGTCTATCTTTCCATCTTCCCAATGAACAAAATATTGTGTGCTCAGCAAATGCGAACATCCAGAACATTGTTGACCGTCAGAGAAATAGTGTCACAAAATTCTTGGCATGGATGCGTCGTAACATAAATGATGATGCAACGAAGAGGTTGACATATGTGGAGTTCCCTATGCATTATGTTTGGAATAGACAGAAGAAAGAATGGACT
Organism: Aquilaria yunnanensis; assembly: GCA_039654915.1. Classification (NCBI taxonomy): domain Eukaryota; kingdom Viridiplantae; phylum Streptophyta; class Magnoliopsida; order Malvales; family Thymelaeaceae; genus Aquilaria; species Aquilaria yunnanensis. Next base: position 884,633 of record CM077597.1, on the reverse strand, counting down.
CCTCGGCTGAGAGGAAGAACTGTAGGTAGGATATGGAATGTACACCCGATTGCTGGTGAAAAGTATTACCTTCGTATGTTGTTAAATGTTCAACGAGGTCCAACCTCATTTGATGATTTATGCATAGTTCGGGGTATTATTTATCCTATTTTTAAGGAAACGTGTCTTGCATTGGGTTTGCTAGATGGCGATGGCGAGTGGCATGAGGCATTACATGAATCTTCCCATTGGGCAATGCCTTCTTATTTGCGGGAGCTATTTGTGACAATGTTATTATTTTGTCAAGTTGTGGACCCAAATAAGCTTTGGATGCAACATCGTGATGCATTGTCCGATGATGTTATCACAATGCAACGTCCACTTAAAAATGATCATGAATTTGTATTATTAGACTTGGAAAGTTACAATTATACACTTTACGATGTTGAGAAAATCCTAAATAGGAATGGAAGAAGTTTGAAGGAATTTGTTGGTATGCCATATCCCGATCTGACTACTTTAGTTATCGAGCACAACTCATTGATACTTGAAGAGTTGAATTATGATCGGGTTGCACTTGCTGTAGAGCATTCATCTTTATATCATGGCTTGAATGAAGGCCAATTACAAGTTTACAATTCTGTAATGGGTTCAGTACAATCTGGAATTGGTGGGCTTTTCTTTGTATATGGAAGTGGCGGCACTGATAAAACATATCTTTGGCACACACTTCTATCACGTGTTCGCTCTGACGGAAAGATAGCGTTAGCGATTGCATCTTCAGGTATTGCTGCACTTTTATTAACAGGGGGGCGTACTGCTCATTCACGAATGAAAATCCCCATCAAGTTAGATAAAGATTCTATATGCAATGTCAAGCAATCAACTCCACTGGCAGAGTTATTGTGTAGGACGAGTCTTATTATATGGGATGAGACACCCATGGCTCACCGACATGCTTTTGAGGCTGTAGATCGCACTATGCGTGACATCATGCGTCCTCATGATTATATTGCTTCTACTAGAATTTTTGGTGGAAAAACTATTGTACTCGGTGGGGATTTTCGACAAATCTTACCTGTCATTAATCATGGTAGTAGATGTGATATTGTTGCAGCATCATTACCTTCATCTACTATTTGGTTACATTGTAGTCTTCACACTCTTACTCAAAATATGAGATTGGTAAATTCTGAGAATTCAGAAGTTGTTGAGTTTTGCCAATGGATATTGAACCTTGGAGAAGGTCGTTTGCCATTTTATAAATTATCAGATGATGAAGAAGAACCAACTTGGATCAAAATCCCTGATAAATTTTTAATTTCCCTGCATGAGGATCTAATTGATGATGTTATCCGAGATACTTTTCCAGATTTGCATATGATGCTCACTAATAGGGGATATCTTAAAGAAAGGGCAATATTGGCAACAAAAAATGAAATTGTTGATGAAATTAATGATCGCCTACTTGCATTAATCCCTGGAGATGGTAGAACATGCTTGAGTGCAGATCGTATCTCACCGTCGTCTGAAAATATTGAAACACATACACTGGTATATCCAGTTGAGTTCTTAAACAGTTTGAAGTTTTTTGGACTTCCAAATCATGTCTTAGAGTTGAAGGTTGAGGCCCCCAAAATATTGTTAAGAAATATAAACCAAGCAAATGGGTTGTGCAATGGGACAAAACTTATCGTTACTCGGCTTGCCGATAGAGTAATTGAGGCAGAGATCTTAACTGGAAGTCACACAGGTAACCGTTGTTTGATTCCACGAATTGAGATGGTACCTTCCGACACTCAATTACCATTTGATCTTTCTCGACAGCAATTCCCAGTAAAATCATGTTTTTCCATGACAATAAATAAGAACCAGGGACAAACGTTCAATCTTGTTGGCCTCTACCTTCCAGAACCCGTTTCTAGTCATGGACAACTATATGTTGTTGCTTCTCGTGTAACCTCACCTGATGGATTTCGAATATTGTTGCAAAATAACAATCCAAGATTCATATCGCACACAAAGAATATTGTATACACAGAAGTTTTTTAGCGCTTATACAATCGCCACATTTGAAGTGTGCATTCCTGGTATTATTCAAGTGATATAATTGATTGACTTTAAATTTTATATTGTGACATAATGAAATAATTACTTAATATGGCATTATAAGTGTATTAGATTATGTTTGTTTTTTTATATCTCTAAACTATAGTTGTTTGATTTTTCAAATTCAGTTTCCCAATATGGGAACCCAACAACAACATCAAATACGGGACCTTACACGAGTTGGATATAATTGGTGCTTAAAGGTTCACATTACTAGTATTTGGGATGCCGTGACAAGAGATGTGAGCTTAATCGGAATAGAGATGATCTTTCTAGATTCTAATGTATACTTTTATTTGAACATAAAATTATTATACTTATCATTTATATCAATTGTATATTGCTAATTGTTATTTCCTGTTGAATGACCATATATGTGCAAGAATCCTGAAGGACCTAGATAACAAGTTTCGTGCTACCATTGAAGAAGGTTCTGTCTTCACTGTGAAAAACTTCATTGTTAGCCGTCCTTCTGATGTTCAAAACCCTGTGAGTTGTCCACATAATTTTTTTTTTCGAGGTACACTACTGTAACCAGAATTAGTGCTATTTGCCCTGACATTGAACGGCACAAATTTGAGTTTGTCGAGTTTTCGGATGTCAACAAGCGTGTTCCACATAATGTTTATTCAATAGGTATTCTTCTTGCCAAATTTTTAAGAAAGCCTTTATATAGAGCATCGTTTAAAAGACTAATATATGGTTTGTTTGTTGATATATTTTTATTGTCATTATTGCATCATGTAACCAGATATCATTGGGAAACTTTGGAAACTTTGGCTTGTGATTTCTCAACAGGTTAAACATGGCCCTCCTACTCGGAGATGTACACTTTACTTAAGGAACCACAAGTAAGTACTTCTTGACACACACATAGATATTCATTTTCCTCCTAAGCAATATATTCAATAATAAGTTCAATAATTGCAGTGGTGCAGAACTTGAAGTTGTGCTATGGGGCGACAGAGTTGACTTGGCTGATCATCAGTGCATCTTGAGCATGAACTATAAACATGTTATATTGGTTATAACATCTACATATATAAAGCAATTTGCAGGTATTAAGCACTGGTGCATTCGCAATACCCTATTGAATTGTCTTTCAATGATCTGGTATAATTTTATTATATGCATCTACACGTCCTGATATGTGCATTCCATTTATAGAAAAGGATTTTTTGTATTCAACATATGCAACCAAAATATATGTCAATCTTAACATCCCTGTGGTAGCTATCTTGGAACAATTGTAAGATTACAATGAAAAAGTATCAATTTCATTTTTCACTTATTATTATTAAGGTGCACCTGATAAGCTCAGTAATTTTACAGGCCGGTTATTGGTGACGTTAGCGTTATTCATGATTCAACTGATCAGCAAGTAGTGAATGATTCAACAATTAGTGATATTACTGAGCGCTTCACCCTGCTTGATATTGAGAATCGTCGCTCGGATCCTACTGTTGAAGTATATTAAATTTAGTATTCATTAACTTAAACTCTTATGATTTCATCATTGGTGATCAATTCCATTTGTTTTAACAGAATAAAGTTTTCTACTGCTCTGCAACAATTATGTGTGTTGATGAACAGTACCCTTGGTATTATGAGGGCTGCAGTACTTGCTTGAAGAAAGTACAACCGCAAGGTTCAATATACTATTGTGATAAATGCAATACAGTTACTGGCAAACAGGTCATCAGGTTCTTATAACTCACTACCAATATTACTTCATCTTTTTATTACTAATATTATTGCCATGTCATAGACTCGTGATATTTTTTATATGTTTCATTATGTAGGTATAAAGTAAGTTTGACGGTTGCAGACCACTCATTTGACACATATTTTGTTGTGTTCGACAAGGTTGCAGAGCTGTTGATTGGACGCCCAGCATCTGAATTATACATGGCAAAGGACACGGTTTGTGTTCCCAACAACTTTATTTTCAATTATATGCAACTATCAATGTCATACTATCATGTTTTAAATGTAGGTGGAGGGGCAAGAAAAAATACAAATGATATTTGGACGCCTAATGGGTGGTCAATTTATTTGGGATGTGCAAATAACAAAATATAATCGTCAGAATTTATGTTCTGCATTTACAGTGAAGAAAATGCATCCAATAAATTGGTCAGCTGACAGTCGATTATTACTTCAGCTTATTTCCAAGGTATTACTTGTGATCGCTTTAGCATTGAAACTATTCTAATATTTTTTTATAAAATTATATATGACTTGGATCAACTAATTATTTATGTATTATTACTGTAATTATCAGTTTCAATCATTGAGTAATGGAAGCTCCTCCTTGAAAAGACGTTTTCCCACTGAAATGCCGTCAAGTCTTCACCCACCTAAGCGCCATCACTGCCCCATGTTAGAATATAACACTTTAAGTTTATTTTTTGTTAATATATTGTCATACTAATGTCAATAACTTTGTATTTATAGTGACATGAGTTCAAAACTAGACCGCTGTGGCATTTTTACAACTGTCGTTGCCCCAGACATTAGCAATAATACACCCAATTTGATCGATGCAAGGTACTTAATTATTTAATATTCAGCATTCTTATAAAGTTTTAAAGTTTAAGTTATTTTTTGTTCACATAATGTTGAGATTGATCTACATTTTATACTTTATATCCCAAAATATACATGATGTTTTTACGATTATAAGTGACAGTACAAGTAATGACTTATCAACTCATGGAAACTCATCAAATACTTTGTTACCACAACATTTTCGATATGCGGATGTAATGTAAGTATTATATCTTTGTTATAAACATTATATGAGGTTATTTTTTTAAAAAAAATGTAATCTTTCTTTAATTTACTAGGAAGGAATTGTGTGATCATCCAATTACTTCTATAACAAATGTTTTACCATCAGATGATAGATTGATTGAGTCTTTGGACAGGTTCAAATCTACTCCTAATATACCAAAAATTAATCCTTACAATTTCTTTTGGAGATGGTTACATACCCCTAACAAATTTCCTCTATATGAATATCTATTGCAGTGCATTACTTCATGATCAATCTGCAGAACCAGATATGGACACTGATGCTATGACTACCTAAAATCTTTGCAATAAGAAGCCTAAGTGGTTAAAGGGACATAAAATTTTTCTTTGTTGGTATTTGGTTGAGATTTTTTAGTTTTAAAAAAATTGTTGAAATATTTGACTTTATTGGAATATATTTGGAACCAATGTTTTTATAACAATTTCAATATTTCTGTTTTTGTTACAACACAATACTATTTTGTAACCCATAGCAGTGCCGGGTATGTAAACTAGTTTTAAGATAATGCTCAGTTTGATAAGACTTAAATGGAGATCGAGCTCGAACTGTTGATTAAGAACAAAATTTATTACTACTCCTAATAGAGTTTAATCAAACAATTAAATGCTATGTATAAATGTATTTGAAGTTTGAACGCATACGTTGTGTCATTAAGATTTTAAGAAAAGTTACATTGGCTAAAATTACTTCTCCAGGAGCAACCTACAATTAAAAAGTGGTACAAGAAATTAACATACTAGCCAGGGAAAAAAAAAACTTTTCGGGGGTAGGTTGATCACTACTTTTCGTACAGTACAAGAAATTTACAGGACATTAATTTTTGTTTTGGTTCCTGGAATTTTGATAGCTGCTGTCCAAAATTAATTGAAACACAGAAATTGATGAGTAGGTAAAGGATGATCAAGCCCATTTAGCGAGTACAGACATGCAAGCAGCACCAAGAAGAAGGGAAAGATTAGCCCCCAGTTGCATCCTCAAGTTGCTCTGCAGCCTGGGGCTCATGAAATCAGTAGCAAGAAGATCCACCAAGGCCATGTAAATCAGAATTCCTGCGGAGGCAGCGTTCAGCACTCCTTCCACAACCAGAGAGGTGGGGCTGTTCTCGTTGTAAGAACCTGAAATCCATATCCCTATTCCTATTCCAACCGGTGTTGTCAGACAGAAGAATCCTCCCATTATCGCAGCAGACACCGTCTTGAATTGAGCCTGAACGCCACAATAAATACTGCTTAGTATCAATTATTATTATTATTTTTTTTTGCTCACTTCCAACTTCAAATAATTAATTAAGCTAGCCTCTCGTTGCTAGTTAATAATTAAATTAAAATTAAATTGTTATATATTGCATAATTGGTTGGACAATAAAATTAAAAGAATAAAAAAAAAAAAAAACTCTTTTGTTGTTGACCAATCTAACATGGACTCGCAACCTAACTCGTACATTTGAATTTGGTGCCGCCCATGAAGACATTGAAACGAGCAACATGGGGTGTCGACATTATGACAACATCTATATAGTTATATATATATAGTACATGGCATAAAGTTCAAATTAAGACATCAGACAGGCCTGAGGGAGAGGTAATTAAAAGTAAAAGCAGTGCTAAATTTCTTTCCCAAAAATTCCTTTAAACTCAACATGTTTCATTTTGGGACTAGTTTCTGAAAAGGCAATAGGACTAGGATTTATTTATTATTATTATTTTTTGTGCAGAATTTAATTAATACGTTAATATCTAAAATTACTAACAATAATAAAAAGAAAAAAGAAAAGTAGCAATTGGGCAACTGACCTGAGAAATGCAGCCTCCCAGTCCCATGCCTTCGAAGAACTGGTGGAAAGACAGGGCTGCTAGCAGAGGCCTGATGGTATCAACACTTTGAGAAGCACCCAAAGATATCCCAATAATTACCGAATGAACCACAATTCCTAACTCCAGAACCTGCCCAAACAAATTAATAAATTCCCTCCCTACTGATCAAACACTAATGCTTTGTTTGGATAATTCAAGGGAAGAAAAGGGAAGAGTGAACTATAAAAGTAGAGAAAAACTCATTATTCATCCAATTTAAGGAGATTATAAAAACGAACGTAATAAGACATGTAAAGAGATGAGAGCAGTTTTTCATCATCATTTTCATCCCTTTTTTTATATAACCAAACAAACTGTGCCGCGGTAGTTTCTAATATATATACCTTGGATATGATACGGTGTCGTATTAGGTCGGGTAACGCCACCTCGCCGAACGACGGCGTAGCGGAGCCGTGAGCATGACCGTGAGTGGCATGCGTGTGGACATGTACGTGGCCCGCATGTTCTCCGGCCAGCTCTTCATCCGCATTATTCACCCGCTTCTCGAAGTGTTGTCGCCTGTAATAACCTGTCGCGAAACTATCAATCATCAAGGTCCCGATAGCGGACGTCATGGCCACAAACCCCGTGAAAGGGAATCTCCCCCAAGGGTTCTCGTCGAGGCAAGGCGAAGTTAGATCGTTGAAGGCATCCGGTAAGATGTGGATGAAGCCCGTGGCGAGGATGACGCCCGCCGCAAAGGCCTTGATCATGAAGAAAATGTCATTTTCCGGGCGGAGCATCGGAATTTTCCTCCCCAGCAGCGGGAGGCTCACTCCGAGGCCGCCGGCGCCCAGGATGGTCCCGATTCCGGCGATTTTGTACTTGAGAGCCTTCCCTTTGGAGTGGTCGGTTGAGTTGGTGGATCTGTCGCAGGTACAGTCACAGGAGACCAAATTTAAGTGGAGAAGAAGAAGAAGTGAAGAAACGGCCAACAGCTTCTTGAATGGGAGGATTTTCATGTTTTTCGTTTTCAGAACAAGGACAAAAAATGAGCTTTCTTTAGGATTCTGGAAAAATATTTGAGTTGGTTTTCTTATATAGAGAGTGAAGAGGTAAGTCAACTGGAGGGGAGGCGCAGGAACTTGAGAAATCAAAATACAATGCCACGTGATGACTAAATCATAGCGACATCCAGTGTTACTTTATGTCATCGAGGCCTAAATATCTATTGTTCTCCTAAACTATAGTGACTTGGATTATTTCCCTCCTAGACTATAAAATGCATCAACTCAAACTCTAAACTATGGATAATCGGTCAATTTAGCCCTTCCACTCACTTATGCGCTCACACGAGGAGATGCTATGGGAGACACAAACCGGGTATCAATAGATTGCCCCCTCCAGCCCTTCCTTGCCCCTTCCTCCGCTCCATCTCTACCCGTCAGCTATTTCATAGGAGTGTGTCTGTGTCATTCTTGCTCCCAGCACCTATGCCTAGCGTTGCCAACCATGAGAAACAATAGATCAAAGTCAGGTCACCTTCACACCACTCCCTTGCTGATTGACGTCATTGGTCGCTAGTAAGGATCCATAGCATGGTCAATGGAGTCACCACCACATCATGGACAAACCCACACTGCCGACCCTAAATGATTTCACCTTTATTGTGTGAATTATGAAGGAGATCGAGGGTCGCCAACCAGGATAATTCACGACTGGATTTCACCACTCAAGCCATCATCGGCGATTTTGCCTTCTTAGAGCTACACTAACCTGCTCGCCACTTAAGCCCATCAGCTTCATTCACCATCGCCACACCTTCCTCCTTTATCTGCTTCCCTTAGACCTCACCACTCCCTCCTCCGCCTGCTTCCCTCATTCCTTGCCCAGAAAATACACGGCGACTGCCTTCTCCTCCTTCCATCATCGTTGCCACACCTTCTGCCTCTGACTACTTCCCTCAGACCTCACCTTCTCCCTTCGATCGCCTCTTCGACATCTGGTTCTCCCACCTCCACGACCTCTTTGTCTCCTCCACTTTCATCAACACCTCCTGCCTTTATGTCATCCTTGACAACATGGTTAAGCTTAATTCCTTCACCATTTCTCTAGCCAATCTCACTAAAAATTGTCCCATAACTTCAATTTGAATCTCACCCATGTCAATTTGTCTGACAACAAACTCAGGCAAGATACCCATTCGCGATCACCCATGTCGATTTATCTGACAACTAAATTAAAAATTTCAATTTGGGTTTATTCTCACTTTAATTCCTTGTGGGTTTTGATTATTTCGCTTAAATCTTTGTTTAGGTCTTATTTAAAAGTTGCCCTTGCTCAAATCATTGTTAGGTTCTATGGATTCGGATCAAAACAGACAGAGAAGAAAGTGAGAGAGTGAAGGAAACAAATGGCGAGCAGAGGAAGAAAGGGAGTGGGATCCGAGGGTACTCCGTTAAATGCCATGACTTAAATGCGCTCACAGGAGCACTCTACTGAGTTAAAGGACCAAAGTGACCGCTTTAGCCAAGTTTAGGGTTTGAATTGATGCATTTTGTAGTTGAGGAGGTGAATTGTTCGAGTCACCATAGTTTAGGGGAGCAATAAGCATTTAGGCCCTTTTTTAACCACTAAATGATAAAATGTTTTATCAAGCATTTAAATAATAAAATAATTTCTTCTTTTTTTTTTTTTCTTCAGCTTGACAACTCAAAAAATGATTGTTGCCCATCAGAGATACTTAATTATCACATTTATATAATGACTACCATAACTTAGTCAACGATGATAATTCAATTTCTAACTGTATACACACACACACTACATGTTTTTTAGTCGGCGCACCTTATTTTGCAACGACTATCCTCTAAGCAAAATTAAACACACAAATAAATATAGTATAAGTTCTTATTAACTATTTTAGATAAAATTACTTTAATTTTTTAAAATAATATGCTCCTACGAAACCGTACTTGTCTTTGTTTTGCTGACAAAATAATGATGGGAACTATTTAATTATGAGTTTGCTTTGTATTAAATTGACGCATTGTTATGCATTGTTTTTATATATATTAGTGATCATTTGCCAAAATTATTATTTATTGGAACTCTACAGATTAAGAAATCTAAAAAGTAATTTTATAACATTTTCTATATCAAGATTAAATATTTTTATTAACTTATTTTTTTAGGTTGGTTAAGTTACAAAATTAATCACATTATAAAAATAATGTAGAATAATGGGTTAAAATTAATCCTTTTATACGAGAATAATGCACAAAAATACATAAAAAATTAATGAAAAATGAACTCGTCGTTAGTGTTATGCCCTATTATGGGCCACCTGCTCATAAAGTTTCCCAAAGTGAAAAAAAAAAAAAGAAGAAAATCGTTCCATTATTCATAAATTAATCGATTGTGGTTCAATTAGCGAGCATATATACTAGATGATCAGTTACTCAGGCACATAGAGAAAGCAAACACATATATTATGAGTATTTATAATTTAAAAAAAACATATTAGGAGTATTTACCAAGGCAAAAACCCTAAAAAATTACTAATGGTTACATGCACTCTGATTCATTTGGTAGTCTTAATTAGTTATGTGAGAGTTGTGCGTCCCAGCCGAAAAAGGCTGCCATAAACTACAATTCACGTCCCAAAAATTAGCCATCATCCGGCCACTGAATAACCCGGCGCTATAACTTATTTATTTCAATTTTATAATTTTTTTGTCCTGAATTAATTCTATTTTAAATCTACCACTCTATTGATTCTCATAATCATTTGAATAAAAAAATTTTAGAAATTAACTAATGTTTGAAGATGTTTTCGTATCCAGTTTAAAAATAAAATTTTATAAAAATATTCTTGAACTATTCAAATAAATAAAAAAAATGATTTTCATTCTTCTTAAATTGTAGAATCGCAATTAATATATAAGGTAACTTAAAAAATATTAAATAGTTCATTATTTAATTTCTAAAATCTGCTTTTTAATTTTAATATAAGCAAATATATGCACACACAACACAAGCCTACGCATATAACATATATTTTAGCTATTACTTTAGATAAAAATATTTATGGAATCTATACAGCGCCCCTGCGGTGCTCGTTACTTGCACGCAGTATGTGTTTGCATGCCCTTAATTTCTTTATCTTTGCTTTTACCTTCTTTTTTGTTTGCTTCAATCTGAAAATGCCCTTACTTTCTTTGTCTTGCCTAATAAGTTTTTTTTTTTTGTTTACACAAAAGCATATTTACAAGTTTAATTAGGATACGAGATATCATATAGTATAAATAAGAAGAAAAATGTCTATTTATATGAAACCCGGAAGACACTTCAAATCTACTTTAAACAATATTATATGAAGAATTAAGTGAGGAAGACGAGAATCAAATTCTTAACATCTTATTTCGTTCGGACCTTTGGCGTCTCTTCACCACTTTATTAGAGTTGCTGAGACTTTGCCTATTACTTTTGATTGAACACAATGTGTGTATAATGTTTTTATGGTATATATTGGCGCCATATATATTTTGGGGCCCGGAGCAATTATTTGGCTGAAACCGTTATTTACAACAGAAAAACAAAAAAGAACAAATATTTATTTGTAAACCCCTATTTGTAAATCGTGTCACATTTTTATTAGCCTTGTCTTTCCACCGAAAATAAACTTCAATTCACTGATGTTGATCCACCCAGTCAATCTGTAAAATATATAGTACATGATTTTTGTAAAACCATTTAATATGTTTAGCATTGTAACTGAGGTTAAGGTTACCTCATTGTGTTGCCATAGTTAACTTTTGAGAAGATGTGTTTCCCTTTTCTTTTTTTCTTTTGTTTTTTTGGTACAAAGCATTAAAGAATGAAAAAATTATAAGAAATATTAAATTTATTATTTTATAAATTAAAGTCATTAACATAATCAAACGCCCAAAGGGATGCATTACAATAATTAAATGGATTAGCTGAGAAAGTTAAGATGTTGTCATTCATGCAAAGCGTAGTTGAAGACTTTTATTCAAAATGGTCAACTAATAAGATGTCGAAACGATGTCTATCCACCCAACGTTAGTGATTTTTAATTCGTGGCTCCTCGGCGCTTGCTGATTAATTATTCATCGTGTATTTAGTTAGAGTGTAATTCTTAGGTCTTGAAGAGTCTCAACTGACCAAAATCAAATTATCCTTAAAAGAGATAAACTCTCTAGTGGGCTCTGAACTGCTACGTTAATTTTCAAAACCACAGACAATTTTTGAAGCCATAAAGGTCTTATGTTCGAGTTCTTTCCCATAGTGTTACTTTTTTTGTATAAAAAAAATAGTTAGTGGTTTTTCTTTTTTTTTCTTCTTCTTCTTCTTTACAAATTTACCATCTTTTAGGTGGTTGTTGAATAGGTTAATGGGTTGAAAAAGTTGTGCCATTTTGGTTTTCTTTTAAAAAAGAAAAGAATCCATCATTTATGCAAGTTGCACTACTAAAATTTGGTCATTCAACAATGATTATATTAGTGGCGGCCTAAAACATTTGCAGAATAGCCATGGCAAGTCATCATTAGAAAGTCTAGAAACATTTTACTGACAATTTACCTTAAAATGTTTACAATGTTTTATGAAAATTAGTCGTTGCTAAACCTAAGAATACATGCCTAGCTATAGGATGTTGTTGCTAATGTGATAGCTGTTAGGGATGGCTAGCCATTACTAGGGTTTTTGCTAGACATGGTGTGGCTATAGGCTAAGCAAACACTAAGTTATGGCTAGCACCTACCAATGGCTACCTGTTGCTAGGTGGCAACAGCCCAGTGACACCAAGTCATTATAAGGCATGGCTAGTTTTAGTAATTGCTACTTGTCGGTAGGTGGCCTTGTAAGGCAATGGCCAGCTTTAGCGACGATCTCTAAGTACTAGCCATAAGCTAGCAACAACTTAGCTGTCATTATGTCCTTTTGGAACACCCCCTTCCCCTTCTAGCCACATTTCAACATTTCTAGCTTCCACTTTAAAACTCACAAACATAGCCTCCAACCTCCATTTTGGCTGATCTAAGGTAAAGGATGGTGAAAAACTCCTCTTTCTAAGTGAAATCATGGTCTAACTAAAACATCCATGAGCCATGCTACTCTAGTTTTCAAGTATTCACACAATAGTTCTTTTTTTCTTTTTTTTAGCTCAAATGAGTTTGTTTTCTACTTCTCTTGAAGGTTATATATTGTTTTTGTGATTGGAAATGTTGTGGAAGCTTCTTGAGATGAGTTTTATTTTTTTTCCCTTGTATATATTTTTTAAAATTTTTTAATTTCACAAAATTTGAAAAATGGATGCTTCTTTGTGTTATTTCTGAGGTTGTTTAGATATTGGTTTAGTCTCCATAGTAATGGAAAAAAAATTTGGACGCATCCTTGTTAGATGGGCATATCCAATTGCTTTACTTCTTTCAATTAGTTTATTGATTTATTTTTTTCTTTTTGGAAAAAATCATAAAAAAATGTAAATAAGCTCAATTGGTGCTTTAGCGACCATTTGTATAATCCCCATAATTATGGTCAAGGTTTGGATGCTTTAATTTATTTGGAATGGGCATGTCTAACTACTGTAAATTTTCCATTAATTTTCTGATTTTATTGATAATAAATTGTAAAAAGAAAAAGTAAATTAGCACAATGAGTGTTTTTTTTACTATTAGAATAATCTATACAATTATGGTTAGGGTTTGGATGCTTTGATTTTGAATTGACATGTCCAATTGCTATGATTTGAGCTTAATCACCCAACATCAAAACATAGGATGCAAATTCATAAATAATATGGACTCATAGAGGTTCGGCATAGCTAGAGATATCCTAAATTTGATCATTTTATTCTTGCATTGCAAGCATATTACGTATATTATACCCTTTATGCAAGCAGCTCAAAAGAAAAGGTAGATAGGTGGGCCATGCTTAAGGTAAAAACCTAGATGTCTAGGCATTACCATGTGCTTGAAGAGGAAGATGCATTCCAAGATGAAAATGGTGATTGCCTTTCGCAAACCATTTATGATGATCCCATTGAGAATCTAAGTGATATAAATGTAGGTGAACGTGTGGATGTTCATTGCTCATTCTATCTACCCAATTTTTTTGAACTGCAAAAAAGAAAAAAATCATTATAGATGATAAAACTTATAAACTCAAACAGATGCCACCATAAGACCAACAAGGCGTTACTCACCTAAGATAGCAAAACCAGAAGTTCAATGACATTTATCTCCTAGTTTCATTTTATTACAACCAATATCTATGTTTTCTCATAATATTGATAAAGCTTACCCTAGTATTTAGTCGCTTATAAGAAAACACAAATATAGCCAGTGACCCCCATCAACAGCAAAGAATCAATGCAAATTTAAGAGTATCATTGATTGACTCCTCTATTTGCAACCTTCTCTTTTTTAGTGGTTTGTGGTGCCGAGTAGTGGCAGAGGAAAATGCAGATGTGTTGGCATCAAAGATCATGAAGGTGGAGGAGTTTGTTGGAGGCAAGACTAGAGTGGAAGTTTTTAGATGTTTGGGGATAATTTACAAATTTTTGGAAAATTTAAAGGTCAAATACAGCATCTAACAATTTAGAAAGTAAGTATCGTTATGAGAAATATATATATATAAGGTGACAAAAGTATAGGTTCAGGTAAACCTTAGGGGTGCTCAATGTAATTTTCTCCTTTAAAAAACTTGACATGAAAAAATGAACAATTTTAGGACTAACTTTTTACGCAATTGTAAAGTTTTAGGACTCATTTAGAAAACAGGACTAACTCTTGACATAGTTGTAAAATTTTACAACTCATTTAGAAGAGTTAAAAGTTTTAGGATAGAAACAGATAAGTATGTAAAGTTCAAGAAAAAATGTGTACTTTACAAAGAACAAAATGATACTATTTCAATAACAAAGAAGCAAGGCCATAATTCATAAATAAGGTTTCACATAATAGCTAAAAAGTAATAATTGGAAACATCAATTGCTTTTAAGCACTTTGGCCACCAAAATCCATCTCTTTGATGGCATTGAAGTAATCATATGTGAGTTCTTCAAGAGGAGGAATATCTTTCCTCGCAAACAACATTACATTGAACCCCTTATCATCTTCATCCAAAACCACAGTTTTAGCTTCAAGATTAGGTGAAAAACTATGGTTCATAAATCTACCAACATTCTCCAATAAATCTCCATCAACAACATAACCCCATTTAGCAAACTTCAATGGTTCTTTGTGAGCAACTTCATCAATCTTTTCTTCAACTTCCTTGTCTTTAATTCTGTCAAACTTACATAGAAACTTCCCACTAGAGATTTGAGCCCTTGATCTGACTCCATAAGAGTTTATACTAGTCTTGAATATCTCTAGTATTTGTTTAGGTCCACGTTGAGTCACTCTATTGATGCAAGAATAGAAGCACTTGCAAGAACGACTACACTCAAAGATATGAGTCTTTGAGTTTTGAATGCATTCATCATAGTCATAAGGGAGTTCCCCTCCATTCCTTTTTTTGCAAACACAATCTTCTGAATCTGAGCATCCTTCAAGGCAATCACATCCATCGATGAAATCATAGCTTTTTGACACATTCGCAAGATCAATCTTTCCTATCAAGCAAGGATGTTTGTTAAAATAATCTTTTGGGTGCATCAAAAGATCATCACATTCTGCCGCATAACTCTTTGGAAAATCTTTCTCTCCTACATGACCCTTTGTAGAACTATACTCTTCAATGAAATCACCAAGACAACCTTTGGTTGCAGGCAGAAGATGAGCATTACCTTCATCTTTTTCTTCCTCTACTTCTTCTCCCCCTAGCTTTCCTTCACTTCTTTGAGAAAAGAGCTTCAGAGAAGAAAAGTTTGGCTGATCTCTGACACGTTCCAACTGAAACTTTAGAGCGAGTTTTCCGGTTGATAGTGCTTTCTCTTCTTTCAAGTTAATCACCTCATACAATCCAACATAGACAAACCTATTGCCTAAAGGTGTTTTAACCTTTCTAATAACCCTTACTGGCTCTTTCTCCTCCATGCTATTCTTTAAAGCCATATTTCCACGCTCAAGCCGTTGGTCCTTAAGCTTTCTCTTGCTTGACACACTTGGGTTACCACCTTCTCCGAAGTACATCAATACTTGAGGCGACGCATCATGATTGGCATATCGACCAGAATCCACAATACTCGTGGCTAATGTCTTTCCGTTCAAAGTTTTAAGATAGTCAATGCCATTGTTGAAGCAGTCGTGGAGGCCAACAACACGCATCTCAGCCCTCCACCGAAATGCATCCCCGATGGTGACTCCAGGGACAATTCCAATCCTCTTGCTTGTATTGACCCACTTTCCCTCCTTACGAAGGAGACTTGCTACTTCCAAAGGAAGCTGGCTCATTTTCCTTCCATGATCGCATGAAATCTTCATATATGCCTCATCAAAGAGGCGGATCGCCTCTTTGACTTGATTTCGACATTCATCAAAAGTTGGACTTGTTGGAAGTGGCGAAGCTCTTTGTTTTCCATGAGTGCTTGGGTTGGCAGAGAGTGTGGCTTGGACTTTGGAACGGAGATATGGGGCAGTCTTGTGTTTAGTACACTTGGTATGCGCTTTGATTTTGAGATATCGCGCGCTCTTGTCTATTGAAGACTTGCAGCGTTTGGCTACGGGACTCGGCCGTTTGAAATCCATAGAATATGCAACTCCTCGCTTGTCTAGGGAAATAATTACGCAGAGAAAACAAAAAAAAGTAAATCGTTTTCCAAAGAAATAATCAGTCGTAACTCGACCACAGATGAACCAATACAATACTTAGCAACTCATGGATCGAATATTATGATAACACCCAGCAGCAACTAGACACATAAATCATCAGAAATAATTAAAGGAAATCAGAGCAAAAAAATGAAAAGAAGAGGATGAAGAAAACACAAGTACCTGTGAGCATTGGCCGGGAGGCCATCGAGTCGAAGAATCGCTGTGTTGACGCCCTTAACTTTGTGTAGTATTCTTTTGTGCAGGGCAGTGGAAGAGTTTTCAACCGGCATCATATATATATAGGGTTGAGAACCCTAGCTAGTGCCTGCCGACTGAAAAGTTTTCGACGGTTTCTTGTACGTGCCGGGCAAGGAAGCGGAAATATCCTAATTCAAAAATTTTCAAACTCCTTAATTTTCGCCAATTAATTTTATTAGGGCTCAACCTCAATTAATTCTGAGTAATTATTTACCATACCCACTTGATTAAATCACGCACTAGAAAAAGTCTTTTGGTTTGCTTTGGACTTTTCGAATTTCTTTTCCAACTAAACAAGTGTCATAAGTATTCTCAACCTTTGAATGCATGCATACTTCGACAAGAGATCGATATCATCATCGAAAATAAGGAAAATAATTAATTAGAGACAAATTCAACTAGGATTAACTAAGCATAATTAATTAGAGATAAATTCAACTAGGATTAACTAAGTATTAATTCATTGGAAAGGAAAATAATTAAGAAATAAATTCAATTAGGATAAATGATACTAGTAGAAAGAGATTAATTGAAGATGCACTATTTAGGATAATGATAACGTTTAAATATATATATATAAGGAAATCATGATTCCATTTAAGTAAAAAAATCTTTTTGACTGGGAAAATCCAAAATAATTTCTAACCTTTTGGTCTCCAGAAAACATTTGATCATACTCGAATTCACAGCTTGACTGTTTTAATTGCACTACAAGAGAGTAGAGAACTAGACAATTAGCCATAAAAGGGAAAGTGAAACTACTAACCAACTTGACCAGAACAACTTTTATAATTGACATTAGAGTTTTGAATAACTTGTTAATAACAAAGATTAAACCATTGAACTTAAAAGTTAAAAGTCTTATTTAATATTAATGTCAATCATTAACTTTAGAGTTTTGAAAAAATTTATCCAAGAATAGTTTTTAGCATTTAGCTTTTAACTTTAGTAGTTTTATTTTCATCATCAATAAATTATTCAAAATTTTAATATTAATCACAAAAGTTGTTTCCAAACATGGTCTTAGTTAGCTTTTTTAAAACTTTAACACAAATTAGGACAAATCAACCACTAATGCCATTAGCATTAAGGTTTTTAAAAAGCTATATAAGAATAGAGGTAAAATCCACCAAGAGTCACCTAATTTACTTTTTTTGTCTTAATTGAGTACCCTAACTTTAAATTGTCCTAGCGAGATACCTTATCTTTTATTGTATGTCCTATCGGGATACTTTTTGTTAATTTTTGAATTATGTCTAATAGAAAATGATTATGTGGCATAAAAAATAATAAAATAAAAAAAAAAAACACCAATGATCTTTTAATTTTGTCTATAAACAATTCTAAACCCTAATATTTTAAATCTTTTGTTTACATTCTTAATGTAATGAACCCCGTCAGACTTTAGTTATTCTGCCCTTCATCACTGTCACTCCTCATCGCTCCTTGCACATCACTATCAACCTCACTGACACCGACAATGCTATGGTAGAGATAAAATATTAGTGTTTTTGGGGTAAAATTTAGTCGAGTAAAAATTTAATGGTTAGAATTAGTGATTAAAACAGTTTAAGGATTAAAGTTGATATTTTAAATTTATTTTAACATTATTGACTATCACATCAGCATTTTTCATTTAATTTAATAAAAAAATTGATGAAAAGTATTTAAACAAGACATGCAATAGGAGCAATAGTATTTTACTAGAACAATTTGAAAATAAGGTACCCATTTAGGATTAAAAAAAAATACAATAGGTAAATTTTACCCCCAAGAATAGCTTTCAGTTTCAATAGTTTCGTCTTCATCTTTAATAAATTGCCCAAAACTTTATCATTAATCATAAAATTTGCATGCAATAATCTTCAATACAATACAATTGTTTTGCAAATCACGAAGTGTCAATAAATTCAGTTGAAGGACCTAACCCAATGGGCAGTTCAAGCAAATGAGAAATGCTTGTTCCCCAAGTCATTGAAATCGGCGAAATTTTCAAGTGAGTATGAGGCCAACTCTGACATACGAAACAATGACAACATCACCCGTAGTAATATTAATCTTCCATATTTGCCTCCAACCTGTGCTGTGTACCATACTCCCCAAATAACATCTCAACTACAATCTACTGAACAAGGATACTTAAGACGGAGAATGACTACAATGTGAAGAGAAAAAGCAAATGTAGTGATTGATTACAAGGGCTTTCAGAATGATGAAATCATGAAACTACAATTTGAAGAGAAAAAGCAAATCTAGTGATTGATTACCAGGGCTTTCAGGATGATGAAATCACGAAACGCGTGAGAAAACCTAGGAGATGACCAAGAGAGTGACGAAAGAACGATTATCCGAATACACAAGATGAAATCTATCAACCATGGTGATTCTAGCAGCAATGGCCAATGGGAGTCAAAAAGCTAGCAAATCATGTGTATGTATGTGCGCTCTCAATCTATGCGTCAAAGCCAAAGGCAAGCTTACAACAGCCATCTACTGATATATTGGCATCCAAAATTCAAAGACATTTAGAACTACTTGAACAAATATAGACAATTAGGCTCCTCAATGCAGTGGGAACAAAATCGTTCACATAGAATTGGAAGCCATTCAGGTTTTCTTCCATCACTGTTTCTGACTAATCAGTGTCAGGCACTTATCCCTTCCCCGACTATATCCTCCACAGCATCATGCAGGTTCATATCAAATGTGTTTCAGTAACCTACCACTTCCTCAATATGTGTTTCAGTAACCTATCACTTCCTCTTTCTTTTCTTTCTTTCTTTCTTTTTTTCACAAGTCTTTTTCTGCTAACAAATGTCCAGCCAACATCTAAAACAACATACAACACTAAAAAGCAACCAGGGCAAACGGGCTACATTAAACAGATATTCACAATGTCCCTGCAACAACAAATGTGACCATCTTCATCTATATATAAAAACCAAGTTGCAAGTGCAAATCAAAACTACCGTGGGAGCAATTGTCTTCCCTATCTCTGCTTATGTAAAAGATTTTGCTCCAAATGGACTAAGGGGCTCAAAGCCGATCACAGAAGAAAGTGTCAAGCTGGCTTCAATAAACAGAAATGATATGAAGGGGCAGTATGGTTATGGTTCTAGCTGAGCTTAATATTTAGCTGTAATTTGCTAGGTGCAAAAGAAGCCAGCTACCACATCAACCTCATCAAACAGGGTCCAAAAGAAATCAAGTAAATGAGGAGTAGAATCAATGGGAACAAGAAGTAAACAACATAATAACTGAAAAGAAAGCTAAGCTATGTTAACAACTGAATGCGAAGAAAACTTTTAATGACATTTATAGCAAAGGATTCTGTCTACATCAATAATAGTCTGGACTTAAAACATATGCTAATGACACTTCTCTGCCTCCAACTAGTCAACAATTGCACTGATGAACTGTTCAGCATCCTTGCCTATGTACAAACACACCTTTACCCTTACCGTACAAAATGGATTTTTGGTGTTCAGTAATGTATATGTATGACCATAAAATACCTGTATATGCTACTACTAAAATAACCCATCGTCTATGAACAAGTAAGCACCGCATCTTGCACCAGCAAGCGGTCTCCACCATCCAATGTCTCTCTCACTGCTCTATAGAACTCCACCCAAGAAGATGGGCACACATCCGCAGAGTCCCATAAGAAAGTTGGATTCGGACTGGCAGGGCATGCGGTAACCAAATCCAGCACGGAGGCTGCTGGCTTAAGCTGCCGTGGGAAATTGAAAGCCAAGTTATCGACTTTGTGTTCATAAATTTTCCCATTTCTATCCAATTTATACCTTGAAGTACCCTGAAACTGACCCTTAGCTTCCCAGGGTACTCTAGGAACACCCCTCAAGTTCCACCTGATCAAAATCATATTCTCCGAGGGCTGCCAAATCCTTAAGACCTCGAAAGAAATCTCCCTAAACAACACCTTACCGTGAAACCTCAACGCCCAGAAGATCAATTTATAGTTCTCAATGCCACTAAATCTATTCAAAGGGTCTACAAACGTTATGTCATCCCTGGAACAACGAAGAGACAAACACCCCGATTTCAACAAGAATCAACGACTATTCCTCGGTTCTTCAGAAAAAAGAAATAAGAAGAAAGAAACGAAAATCACGGAATTGGAAGAAGTGACATGTAACCAGATGAGAAAATTACCTGTAGATGTCGTAATTGAGGTCTTTGGTGAAGAGTAAAGGCATGTCCTCGCGAAGGGTCCGCACAGCGAGGCCGAGGTTGACAAAGAAGTCGTCTTTATCGTGCTGGGGCTGCGGCTGCTTGCCGGATGAATCTGGGGTGGTCTGAACCTGCCTTTCTTCCAGCGGGGGAGATTGGACGCCGGCGACGGAGAGAGGAGACGCAGTATCAGCGGCGAATCTTGAACTTGGAGAGACAAATTGGTTGAAAGTTCTGTCCTTGGAGGGAGATTTGGTGTAGGGTATGAAAGAAGGGGAGAGGTTGGGCAGAAGAAAAGCCATTGGTTTCTGTGGTCTGTGATCTCACCGGCTTTTCATTAGAAGGAGAGGGAGAGATTGATTGCCTTCTGGCTGGGCGTTTGTGTCAAGTTGAAGGAAAGCCTGGGCTGGGCTTGAGAGCAAAATCCGATTTTTGAGTGGTTTTAAATTTGGCCATACCCTTTCACCGGTCTCTTTGTCTGCTCAACATCACTAATACGTGGCGGCTCTCTAGTTTTTGTCAACATATTCGCTTTCTTTCTTTCTTTCGTTTTTTTTTTCTTTTTCCTTTGAGAGTACAACGTAGGATTGGAATTAAAGTAAACAACCAAATTCTTTTCAATCGGTAAGCAAATAATACTAAAATTTGGGCATAGCAATTAAATTTCTTATTTCTGTTTTACCTTACACGTATATAAAAAAAAATGAGAATAATAATGGAAAAAAAAATAGCAAAGTTACTGCTTTCATTCACTGGGCAGAGACACAAGCAATGACAGTGTTATGGAGGATCACAGGAGCAAGTTGCCTTGGTCTGAACTTCGTAGATATTGAATTTGATTCCTTAATAAATGCCCCTGAACTTAAACAAAAAGCATGTCCTTTTTTGTTTTATTTTGGAGCTCTCATTGATGAAGCTCATATTTTATGTAATCCTATTTCTGATTGTTTATTTTTGTTTGTTATACGTGGCGGAGCATACCTTAACTAAAAAAGGCCTTTATTTGTTAAGGAGGGTGGCTTGAGAGACCCCTTTTTTGGATTGGTTGTTGCATGTTTTGAGGTAGTGTTTCAATGAAGATTTTTTAAGTCAAAAAAGAAAAAATTGATGTTGTTTGGAAAAAAAAAAATCTCAAATTTACGGCTAGTGTTTTAGGTTGAGCACAAATCTAGTACTAATGTTTCAAAATAAGTTGAATATGTCACTAAAGTTTCAAATTGGAAGTGAATATGTCACTGCACATTAAAAAGTTAATGAAAAACGTTAAAAATAATAAATTTTAAAAATTTAGGTTGATAATGTAAGTTTTAACAAATTTCAAGGATTATAGGTAATTATACTCTCTTTCTCTCTCTCTCTCTCTTGAATCTTGCCCAGCCACTATTGCCATCATTCGAAGCTAGATTCTTACGATGAAAAAGCCGAAGTGATCTCTTCGAAAATCGCTCTATTTTTGAACTAAGGATTTCATGTGGGTGTCTTCACTTTTCATTTGGCTCTCGACGATGAACAAAGAATGAGTTTTGATTTTTCCTCCGAATATGGTTCGGACAACGTTCGAACTAACCAGGGAAGATATCAAGCACCATTAGGTTTAGGTTCACGGTCAATTACAGACCGCATTTAGATTCTCCAATTCTAGAGAATTACTTTGACAATTGCGTCTGCCCCATCAACACTAAAGGTGCTCAAGCAAAACACTTTATGGATGAGAATAGGTTCTAATTCAACCAAAAAAGGACATCATTACCGAATGAAAAAAGGAGAACTAAATTTCCAGCCACTAGTATGGAAACTTGTTTCATCGGCCGCCAAGGATGATCGCTGGAGAATTCCTAAATAGTGGCGATGGTGACTGGCCAAGACCCAATAAAGAGAAAATCTAATTACCTAAAGTTCATGAAGTTTTTTAAAAATTGCATTTATCACCCTAAAACTACAAAAATTTGTAACTTTTTACGTTTTTTGTTATTTTTTAACACAAAGTGACACATTCGACCCATTTTAAAACATTAGTGGGATATTGACAATAAAAAATTATAGTAACGGATTCACACTCAACACAAAGCGTTAGTGGCAAATTTGAGATTTTTGCCATGTTGTTTGGTTTGGGCTGTTAAATTCGGAAACAATACTAAAAATTGTTCAGCTGATAGTAATTATGAGGTTCTTCAACGCTCGTGCATTGTTGCCGGACATTTTTCCATTGTAGATAATAGAAATTAGTGTAGTAGTTAAATTTGAAACAAAAATCTTTCATAATACACGTGCACATATAAGATTCATTGTTTATATACATGTTTGCTATGCATGAATCAGAAAGGGTAGGTAATTAGGAAATGTAGAGTCAGGTATGTACATGGTGATAAAGATGCAGATGAAGTAATAGAGTAAATTGCATAAATTGTCTCTAACCTTTAGTCATTGTTTCCTTTTAGTCCATAACCTATTAAATGTTTTGTTTTCATCCTAAACCTATTAAAATTGTTTTATTTTGGTTCTTCACCAGATGAAATTCATTACCTTAGAATAATTATCTAATAGAAACTTTTAAAATTCTAATTTAAATATTTAGTAATTGTCTTACAGTAAATTTAAATAGTTTAATATTTTTTACAGTAAATAGATAATTTAAATTAACAGTTTTTTCTTTCTGAATGAAATAGGTTCAATTTAAAGAGAAGAAAAAAAAAGTGATTTAAATTTTTTATTAATTATAAAAAATTATTATACAAATTAAATTTATTGTAATACAATTACCAGATAGTTTAAATTATGATCTAAAAAGTTGTTTTTGGATAACTACTTTGAGTTAACAAATTTCATCAAATTGGGATCAAAATGAAATAGTTTGAATAAATTTAGGACTAAAATGAAATATTTTAATAGATTTAGGACTAAAATATAAAGTTAAATAGGTTATGGACTAAAAGGAAATAATGACTAAAGGTTATGGACCATTCATGAAATTTACTTTAAAGCAATACCTATAATCTTTGGTCGGCTGAAGTGATCAAGTAAAAGATCGACGAGACGAAGTTGACCAAGAATCTAAGAAAGATAATAAGCAATGTTGTGACTGTGTAGACACCGAGAAGCAGTGACTTAGCTTCCTCAACCCTGCTCCATGTTTCTCTTCCATTTGGGCTTTGACAGAAAATAAGGAGTACATCTCGTTATGACAACCCATGACCAGACCAGAACGAGAGTAACACGTCATCCCACATCAATCAACTTGATATGTCATCCCACTATTGCTAGTTGGAAGTCATTGCACACAGATGAAGTGAAGTCATATGATGATGATGATGCACAAAAATACATTGCAATGCCGAAATGAAGAGGAAATCTGAGGTCGGGTCTAGATGACAAATTTGAGCATTCACTAGAAAAAGCAAGAGTGCAAAGCAAACATTATCGTATTTTTTTGTTTTTCTAAATGTTGAGATTTAAGAAACCCTTTTTTAGTCCTTGTATTTTTTTTTACTTTAATTGTAATTTTCAAACATGTAGATATCTGGATCCTATCATTGCCCTCATCTTGTTCATCTATACGCATCTTGTTCATCTATACGTAATTGTCATGTGAAAAAGTATAAGGACCAAAATAGAAGAAATGAAATTAAGGTCTGGAAAAATGGTTCGACCACTACTAAGAAAAATTCAAAAAAATAAAAATAAAAACCCTCTTTTAGTACCAATAAGTTTGTTCTTTGCTAACTATAGCCTTTAAACTTGCAGATTTGCTAATTTAGCATTATGCTCATATTGTCTATTTGGGTCTGGTTGTTATATAGAAATGTAAAGTGACAAAAGAAAATAAATAAAAAATGTAAAAAGATAAAAATGGCAGTAGTCATTGAATAGTAACTTTGTTCCATCTTTGGGATATAGTAATAACGAGGTATGTTGGCTCGCACGATGTAGCGGGTTTGTTTTACAATAAATTTAGTACAAAAAATTTAAATAATAAATAATTAAAAAATATGAAAAAAAATTGATTAAAGCCGAACTAACCTAAACAATAACTGAAATTAGGTAAATAAAAACATAACATCATATGTATTTTAAAATAATGTATAATTTTTTCATTAAAAATAGTTCACTAAAAATTTTCCTCTTTTATTAACTTAAATTCCAATTCTTAATATCAATAAGAAATTTATTGAGGAAAATTTACTTTCAATTTTAGCAATTATTGAGCAAATTATTTTATTAAACCATAGAAAAAAATTCATACTGCAAAATGCAATCATGAATAATAAAATAATATGATTGAAACACAAAATTATGCTTAATTTATATTAATAAATTTGTAATTTAACCACTAACTTAATAAAGATAAAAAGAAAACAAGGTAAAAAGTTAATTAAAGTCAAATCAATCAGAACCATAGCCAGAATAAAATAAAGGACATGTTTTTATTAACCATATTAAATACCAAAAGCTGGTGACAGAAAGCGAAAGTGATGGAGCATTAGGGCAGAAATGAAACATTTAGGGACCAAAAGAGGGGTTTGACCATAAGTTAGAAGAAGCCGAAAAATAAAAAGACTAGTAGCCCATGGGATTTGACAATATCCTCACATAGTACATACTCCAATTAACAGATGTTAAGTGGTGTTACCATCCAAAAGTCGTTTTCTTGTTTCGAAACAAAAAAAAACCACAAAAAATTAGGGGGAAGCCCCAATTCCATACTTCCGAGGTATGCTCCCCAAAATCCTATAGATTTTAATACCAAAAAACACAAAACAGCATATTAGGTTTTCTTTTTCCCATTCAATACATCAATTCAACCCTCTCAAAATTGTCTTCAACGTGCCAACATTCATTGGTTGGCTGCTGCGGATGGCCCCTAGTTGATTTCATTCTTAGCGTTGCCAAACGGGAATCATCGGTTTCACAAACTTCATTTGCCTCGGTCCATCTAAAACGGTAATTTGGTACTCTTCTGCCAATCATGTCGCTGTTCGAAGCGGCAATTTCATCCTTTGCCACCATTCCAGCCGCCGATTGGGAGAAATACCAAACAGAGGAACCGATTGTCTTTCAATTTTCAGAATTGGTTCCGATGGCTATATCCTTTCGGTTTTGAAAGGTTCTGGGTAAGTTTTGTATGAAATAACATTATAAGGAGCATGGCTTTGTATAAATTTGTTGATTTCTGGTTTTTTTCAAGAACTATGGAAATTGGGTCTTGTTGGAATGAGTGAGATTTAGGTATTATCTGTTTGTATGTGGTTAGATAGTAAAGATGGGAAAGGTTGTGAACGGAATTGGGTGTATGTAAAGAAATTGTAAATTATTCTTGGGTGCACTGTAACGCCCCCAATTTTATAAATCTTAATTTAGGAAAATATCAAAATTGCCCAGATTTATTAATAAAAAAAATGATTGAAGAAATATGAGGTCAAATATTTTATTTTAAATTATTTTCCAAACAATGAGAGTATTAAATGAAATCAAAGTAGTTAAGTGACAATCCCAGGAAAACTAACATGCACATAATGTGTCAATTTAAACAAGCCATATGTTTCTTTGGAAATCAAATAACACAAAGTTGAAATCCAGTCCCAGCCAGTTCTACTTTCGAGGGGCTATAGCGTACCCTCACTCAGTTTGCTCCACATCTTGAACCTTATTATATGGTTCAGTGTACTCTGTCTCCTCATAGTACTCACCTAAGAAAAACATGTTAGAAGAATGAGTGAGCACAAATTGCTCAGTAAAGGGGAAGTATCAGGCCCATCACGTGGGTCCTAATATTCCCGTAACAAACAACAACGAATAATAAACTTTAAGTTGTAGCAATTTAATTAAAGAACAATTCCATACAACATCATAACAATAATATCAAAGTCCTACTAGCATGCTTGAACTACCATGCATATGCATAATTTTTTTTACCGATTAAATAATATCTTATTGATCGATCTCTTAATCTAATACTTAAATGTCATCGAACGAACCTAGGGTGGTGAGTGTGTACATCACCCACTCTCGGGATAACTCTTAGGCAGTGCCACTAGGGATGCCACCAAGCCAGAGATTCTCGGGATACCTACGCCAAGGTAGAGCCTCTCATGATATCAGCCATAAGCATGGTCCCTCGCCAGCTATGGTCTGACAGCGCACAAATCATATCTCCATACTCTGTGTCAATATCGGGTCATGACTAGGGACGGTCTGCCGCCACCCTAACATGCCTCTCGGGTTCGAATCGTCCGTTCCGAACCTCTCGTCTAAATTTACGGCTTGTTAGGTCATGTAGATATGGTTCGTCACCAACCTTGCATGCCTCGTATTTTATCTTACTCTTCAAATCTTTTACTTAATGTAATCTTGTGTATGACAAATATCAATCATATGCAACAACCAATTGATGCATGACCGCAACTCATTTTATTTTAGCTCTTTTTAGTATAATGCCATGATTCTAGTGCATCCTATTTCTTTTATCGTGTTATCTTAGTTTAGTGTTACATGATGTCATGACAATCAATGATATCTTATAAGTGTATTTGTGATACCTGTTCATCTCATTTCTCGTCAATTCTTTCTAAATTGGTCATTTAGCATTTACGCTCCTAATCCTTTATCTATCGGCTTATAATAATTTATTACGACCCTAACATGCCACTAACGATTGCTTCCAATCTCATCATGTTGCTAGTAAGCTTGTCGGCCCTAAACATGGTACTAGCGGTGTTTATTTAAGCGGTCCTAACATATTTCTAATTTAATTCTTGTTATAAGTGGTCCTAGTATGATACTAGCGCCAAACATACATCATACATCACATCATTACAACCATACAGCTAACCAACCAAAATTACATCTCAACGGAAGAGAACTAAAATAAAATAAAATTCTAGAAAAACTAATTAATTACCCTACTCATGTTGCCCACGTATTTAAAGATTTTGTTTAGCCCAATTGTTTACTTAAAATTTATTATTCGGGTTGATGCTTATTTTGGGCCTAAGAGAGCCCACGAGAACTAACCCGCTATTCCCTCTTACCTAGTTCGGAATAATACCGCGAAATGGGCGATTTCCTAGAACGGTCATACAAAATGTTAGTAAGGTAGAAAATTAGAAAATGTGCTAAAATTTAGAAATTTTCCTAAATGGTACTTGGAAGGTTCATGTTCTTAACATCTAGGCCGAAATTTTACCTAGTGGGCAAAAAGGGTATCGGGGCATCTTTGGTGGCCTCGTGCCGGGAGCCTTTTTGACATTGATCCTAAAAATTACAACGGCCACACACTGAGTTATATACTCATTTAGTAGCTTTAAAAACTGATCTTGGAAGGAAAAAGTTTTTATTTCGGTTACCGATGTGTTTTCGGAATCTCTGGCGCTCCAGGAGTCCAAAGAAGCACCAAACCTTCAAGTAAGGATTTTCTAACCCTTTGTAACAACATGGACAACAAGGAAAAGAGAATTATTAGAGCTGTAATATTCAAAATTGGCAGCCAAGATAATTTTTAAAAAAGGCTACGGTGGCTTACTGGGGCTTAGAACCAAGTATGGATAAGATTGCACTAGAAACGAGTGGAAAAACCCAAAACTTGGATTAATGATAATCTACCAAATATTTATAGCAAAGATATAAGGCCTTTAGGTGCTGGAAGAAAAGAAAAAAAAATTAAAAGAGTAATACCAAAGAACTTTGGCTCACACGAAGCAAATCGGGATCGTCGGTACTCGTAGGATTGGTTTTGGTATCCAGATGGGGTTTCCCTTCAACTTAAAGAATCTAGGCAAAAATACAGAATTAAATTAATATTCTAATACTTTGGAAGAGCCAAGAATCAAAGCATGGATGACTAAACTTACATAGTTTGATGAAGCACTAAGTGGAGGCAAACAACTGGCGCGAAAGGATGAAAGAATTATGGACGATCTTTAGAAAAATCCAATTTCTTCTTATGGCTTAGGCGGCGGTTGATGGGGAGAAGAAAAGAATAGATTAATTTGCCTAGGTGTAGTTTCTACAGGCTCTTGGTAGCGTAGGAACATGCAGAAAAATGGAAAAGGAAAGAAAATGAATAATGGTATTATAATATTCAATGTGATTTAATTTAAGGAAAAAAAATGTAAGGAGAAAATGAATTAATTTTGCGATTTCATTATTATAAAGGTGTTTGCGGCTGGATGCTATATAAGAGAGAAATTAGGGTTAGGGAAATAAAAATAAATAGATAAATAAATAAAAATATAATAATTCTATATAGCGGTAGCATGAACCCGATTTAAACCCTACCTGTCTGTAGGTAAAATTTTTAAAAACCTAAGCAAACGAATTTAGAATTGGGTGACGTAAATTTCTTTTGACTCATTTTTTTTAGAAGAATCCAATGGTGCTCCTAGATTTTCCATCCGATGCTCAGTTGTAAATGATAAAAATGCCCCTAGCCTAAAGAAAATGACTTTGAGTTTCCGGTTTGGAATTTGACTTAATAACCACTAAAGGAATCATCTAAGGATCAAGATTCTTAATTTTATATTAATTTTCTAAATTGATAGGTAAAATTAAAAAAATACCCTTGAGGACAAAATGTTAATTAATTTATTTTTATTTATTTATTTTATTTACTTATTATTTTTATTTATTTATTTATTTAGGGTAATTTGGTAATTTTATTTTACTTAATTTCTAGGGTTATTACAGCAATTGTACATGGAATGCATGAAATTGGAATCAAAATGTATGAATTTGTTTTTACGTTGAATGATTTTGAGTAGAAAGGTGGACTGTGTGAAGTTGGAACTGGTGTTGTTTGAATATAGAACTGGATTGTATGAAGTTAGTACTGGTATTGTAAGATACTCTTGGTACATTGATTGTTCTTTGGGTGTGCCAGAGGTTTGCGTGTGCATAAACAAGAAAGATGGATCATATGCACGAATTTATGTCATCATAAACAAGAAAGATGGATCATATACCTCTGCATAAACAAGAAAGATGGATCATATGCATGTGCTAGAGGTTTGCAGACAAAAAGATATATTAATATGGGTTGGGATTGTATTTATTTGAGTGTAAATAGTATTAATCGAAATATGAGTAGTAGTAATCTGGGTTGGGATTGTATTAATCTGAATCTAAATAGTATTAATCTGGGGCAGGATTGTATTAAACCGAATATAAATAGTATTATTCTGGGTTGTGATTGTATTAAAATTAATGTACGAATAATAATTTTGAATAAAAATAGTACCAATCTAGGTTGGGATTGTAGTAATATGAATAAAAATAGTATTAATCTAGGGTGAGATTGTATTAAACTAAATATAAATAGTATTAATTTGGGTTAGGATTGTATTATACCGAATATAAACAGTATTGTTCTGGGTTGGGATTGTATTAAACTGAATATAAGAATAATAATTTTGAATAAAAATAGTACTAATCTGGGTTGGGATTGTATTAGTCTAAATATAAATAGCATTAGTCTGGGTTAAGATTGTATTAAACTGAATCTAAATAGAATTAATCTAGGTTGAGATTGTATTAAACTGAATATAAATATAATTAATCTGAATAAAAATAGTATTAATCTGGGTTTGCATTGCATTAATAAAAAAAATAGTATTAATCTGACTATAAATTGTAGTAATCTGGGTTGGAATTGTATTAATCAGAATATAAATAGTTTATATTGCAATAGTTGTTGTTATAGATGCATGAATTATTTCCTCTTCTTTAATTTTCCAAGTAGATGTTGTATACTGACCGCGTTATTCCATTCATGGGCTAGTCAATAAAAGGGAGTTGGTTGGATAAAGAACTAAGAACTAAAAGCCAAACAAAAAAAAAAGGAAGTCAGGCAAAACCCTCTTCTACAGCTGTAGGTTCAAATAAAATAATAAAAAAGTGCCAGACAAATGAAAGCCTATAAAATTGTTAACAAAAAAAAACCATAATTAATATTTACCGCAAAAAGAAGTTACAAAATAAATTCCACAAAATTTTCTCCTTTATCTCCTCCCTAATATCTAACATTTAGGGCCAGTTCGTTTAGGGGGAACACATGCTCCTTTTTGCGTTTTCTCCACGAGATGATCACGTGCCCTGAGTATACTGTAGTCCTGAACCAACCATCCTCACAAACCCCACCTTCTGATTCCATTATTATTACAATTCGCCTATGCCTCACCAAAGCAGACAAATATTCGAATATGCCCAGAAGCTTATTGGTTGGAACTGTTCCCGATGCGACTGTGGTAGAGCTTCGGATCTTTGCCATTTCTCTCCTTACATTGTTCCCTTGCGCCTCACAGAATTTGGGAAGGAAAATGCCTTTGTCAAAGGTGAGGTTGAAGTAGAAGTCTATGACATTGGGGCAGGCGCTATAGCAAGGAAAGGAGTAGTGCCTGGGAGGTGAATAGAGAATTAAGGAAGGAATAGGAGGAGATGTTGAAGGATCAGCGTTCGAGGCCGCAGGTGGTGATGCAGTGGTTTGTCTTCAGGCTCTCCACCTAGTTGGTGATCTTGTCAGCTTGCACTTCCCCTTTCGGCGTTCATCAACCACGCCCATTTAGTTGCCCCTTTCTGCCGCCGAGCACATCCGTCTGCTTCTTCTGGTCAAGGCTCCTCATTTCATTGATTCGTTAGTCATCAAAGTCTTCACCCAACTCATCGCCTCCACCAAATTCAATTGAGATTCCAAATCAGGTAAAGGGGGTGGCTAGGCCTGTTACCACCTCATAAAATGGGAGAATTACAAGTATGTCATAATGGCTAAAAACCATTATATTGTGTAATTCTCACCATAGTGATTGAAGTGTGAGGGGTAAAAGGCATAATCAATATGTCCTTAAAAGTGTTCCAATTTGGTAACTTGGTCCCCAAGAAAAGCCTTAGGGATTGCTTGTTTGTCAAGCAACCTATGGACTTTTTTGTAAGATTTTGGAAATTCGGGTACCCAATTGCAAAACTTTCACAAAAGAGATTTGGAGAGTTATGAGAGGAATATGAATGGTATGAAAGTGCTATTGGAGGACCAAATTGCTCATGGAAGACAACTAAAGACAAAGAAAACACAAAAAGGCATAAAGGACCTGAGTGTCCTAGTGTAAGCCTTATGATGTGTACGTTTTTTACTTAAGTCAAATGGAGCAATTTGGAGTTTTCCCACTATGGGGGAGGCAGCCAAGGCTTGATAATTAGTCAACATTGGTGGGCGCATGTGTACCAATGAGTTTAAGACAAAGAGACCATAATTAATGGGAAGGAAAATGACATAAAGCAAGGTTAAGCTTGTTAAGTGTCTTTTGTGCCCTTAAGCTCATTTAAGGTCATTCAAGTGGCCAAATCACTTATCCCACTCAAGGGATGGCTGGCCAAAGCATGGCAAGAAAGTCAAATGTGGGCCAAGAAATGAAGACTAAGAAACCATGGTCTTGTAGCAAGGAAAATGACATAAAGCTTAACTAAGGCTATTAAGTGTGTTTTGTGCACTAAAGTCTTTATAAGTGGTTGTCTTTGTTTTTATCTCCCACATTTGGTTTCTTCCAGCAGAAAAAACGTAGCTTCTCCACCCCCACACTTCTTCCATAGCCACCATACCTCCAAGATTAAAATTGAAGGCAAAAGAAAGCAAGAAAGGGCAATTGGAAGCTATGTGGTGCTAAAACTTGGGTGCACCTAGGATCAAGCTCCAATTTCAGCATACACTCAAGGTAAGGGTTCTCTTGCTCTCATGGACTGTTTTCTGTAATTTTCAAGCAACCATGGAGCAAGGGCTAAGCTTGGAAGAGAGCCATGAGCTTGATGAACCAAGCTTAGTGAGGGGAGTGCACTTATTGAAGGTTTTGTGACCTACTGTCAAGTGTACAAAGATGGCAGCGAAATAAGAGTTTTCTAAAGTTTCCTGGATTGTTTACTGTATTTCCAAACATCCATGAAGCTAAGACCATGCTTGGAAGAGAGCAAAAAGCTCTAGGAACCAAGTATGGGTTAATGGAAAAGAAGCATGGCAAGGTTTCGGCCTTAGTGTTACCATGCTAAAGATGGCAGTAAGAAAGAAGGGTTTCTAGAGCCCAAAGTTAGTACTAACTACTGTTAAAATTCTCCTAAGGCCAAGCATTAGCTTGAGGAGGGCTGCCATAGTGATTTATTTAAGTTTATTGCATGTTTTACGGACTAACCTATGGTTATTGTTGTTGTTGCATTTCATTTGTTTGTTTGTTGTGAATGGCTGCTGCATTTGGTTGCTATATCTTGTATATATGCATTGTGGTTTTTGTGTTTTAGTGTCTTTGGATGCAGGTTTTAATGAGGATCACATTACCTTAAGAAACCAAGTGCTACCCTTACTAAGTTTCTCAATGAAACTTACTCCCCTCAATTCTGTCATTTCAGGTCCAGCAGAATGATCACCTTCAAACTAACCTTTGTGGTTTGAGTTTTGATCTGAAATTTCAGGTACATGAACTTCCATGTGTCTAGTTATGATCTGGAAATTTTGGTGATTTTAGGAGCACATTTGGTAATTTTAATGGTGGTACTTACTGTGTTGTGCAGCAGCTGTCTAGCATCCTATTTATGGAGTCCATTGCATTTCAGGCACTCCTGTAACTTAGGGTGCGTATTTAGCTGAGTTAAGAACATATTGTAGTGCATGTATGCATGTACATGTAGTGTATGAAAAATGAGACAAGTATGTGAATATTTGAGTAATGTTTTGGCTATGTAAGTGATGTGGCGCAAAGCTGCCTAAGTGTGAATAATGGGCTGCTTACTTGTAAATTCTGTTTTGGCCACATAAAGTTGTTAAATGCAAGGGAATTTACTTCCTTTGTGTAATGGAAATATATGGGATAGCCTTGGAGGGCTTTCTCCTTGTGAATGAAGTGTTTGCATGGTTTGGAAAAATTGTATGGGCAAAATGGTCCAAAAGTTGCCAGAATTTCGACTCTGGACCTAAAGTTTAATATCTCCATGTGTAGAATGAATATTGGTATGAAATTTTGACCACACCTAGAGGACATCTAGAGGGTTAACTGGGCTTTGGAATTTCTGGATTCAGAGCCCTGTAGCCAAAGATATGATGTTGTAAAGTTGGCTGAGTTACTGTTCATTTGGTCAGAATTTTGTAACCAACTAAAAAAATCCATAACTTGGTCCATAGGTGGGCTATTGATGTAAAACAAAATTCCTTGGTTTGCTCTAAGTCTCTACTTGATAATGGAGCAAAGAAAACATGGGGCTATGTGGCTAGAATGATACAGTTTATTAGTGGAAGTTACAGGTGCAGTAGCTGGCCACTAGAACTTAACAAGATTGCCTAATGTGTGGAAGCCAAAACTAAGACTTGTGCTAGTGTTTTTCTTCTTTGCTGCCATGGTGTGCACGCAATGTGAATATGTGTGTGATGGTTGGACCAATATGCAAGTATTTACATAGTGCCCAAGAGGGCCACTTGGGTATGCACACTAAGGATAGTGTTCTGATGGCCTACAGAACATTACCAATCCTGGGAGTCTAAATGCACAGTTTTGGCACCATAACTGGACTACCCCGGAGTGGGTAACAAGGCCGAAGTCGAAGGTTAACGCCGACCATGCGGATGACCATGTCAATCGAAAGTCGAAGGTCAACGCCAACCATATCAATGACTCAAAGCTTGAAGTTGAAGGTCGACGCTGAAATTTGGCTTCAATGATCCTTGATCTGCTATCGCTGATCCGGTCATATGGACAATAGGAAGGGAGGCCAAATAAGGTTAGAGCTTCAGCCAATCCAGAGTTAGAGAAGAAGAGAATAAGACAATTTGTGAGAGAAGAGCTTGTCACAGATGACGTAAATATCAAGTAGAAAGAAGCCCACTTTTGTTCGGCGACCATTAAGGTCAAAAAAGGCAAGCTTGTTTGACCGGAGAAAACACATTTCTTTAACGCGATCTCACAAAATGAACTAGGCTATTAATGACTCAATCTCAACTAAAAAATAAAAGCCCTTTCTCTCACCACTTAACAGCAACACAAACGGCATAAGTTAGCGGAGTATATATGGCATGCGTATTTCAAAACAGGCGGCAGCTCATGGGAAGACACAAGGGCAAAACCAGGATCACACTGTTCTATCTTGTAGCTTGAACTGGAGACCTTCATAGTTTTTAGAAGTTAGTTTAATAGCAACTAGCAGAGCAACAGCATAATTTAACATACAAAAACAAGCTTGTTTTAGGACGTACATAATGCGATTTAGGGTCCAAAGACCAAGGCAAGGCAAGGCATCTGTTTCCTCATACCATTTAGACCAGCTCTTCAAACGTTGATATGAATTTTCTACCTAATACGTTGATACTTCAAATGTTGATATAAATTTGAAAAATTTTGAAAAATTTTACCTTAATGTATTATTGTTCAATGTTCTCATGTAAAACGGTTATTTGTTCAAATTACCAATTTATTAAAATCTTACACTTAAAA
This sequence comes from Aquilaria yunnanensis, assembly GCA_039654915.1. Lineage (NCBI taxonomy): Eukaryota > Viridiplantae > Streptophyta > Magnoliopsida > Malvales > Thymelaeaceae > Aquilaria > Aquilaria yunnanensis. The sequence continues at coordinate 849,253 of CM077597.1, read as the reverse complement.
AGTCCAAAAAGTAATTTCTGAATATTTTTTATTGACAGCAAGTATTTTTAATTAATTTTTTTTATGTTGGATAATTTAAAAACTAATTAGGTAACACTTTATTTTACATGAATACTTTCGAATAACATTTTGGACAATAAGTAGCAACGTTTTAATATCTTAACAATTTGAATTACTAATGTACAATAATAAGTTAAATTTAAGAATAACGTACACAAATGGTTTTAATTCAATTTGAAATGAACTTACTAATAATGAATTATTTAATGCACTATTCTAAATATTTTTTATTTTTCACTTTCTATACCAACTAAAATTTAAGAATTCAAGGAAAAATATGTTTTGAAAAAATTAAGTTTTTTTCATTAAATTCTATTATTTTCTAAGTTTGGTACAAAAAATTGTAAAAAATGATGTACAATTTAAAATTTTCATTTAAGTAATTATTGGGTAAATAGAAAACTAATTTTAAACAAAATTGATTTTAAATAAAAAATAATAGAATTAAAAATAATAAATTTTTTAATGACTTTCAAATTCAACAACTTAGGGTTAATCCAGGGCCTAAAACCCATTTTTTCTCCTAAACTTTGACAACTCAGATCTTTTACCTCTGAACTTCAATTCGGTTTAACTCACCTCCTAAAGCTTGATAAACTGAAACCTTTTACCCCTCATTCCAATTAAATGAAAAATGTGTACTAAAATAATAAAAAAAATTGAAAGACTAATTAAATCATTTATTCAATTATTAACTCTTTGAGTAAACAATAAGACATCTTAACACAAACTTATAGATGAAAACAAAAGAAAGATAAATAGTCTCAAATGTGAAATTAAAACCTGTATGCTTATTATTTACTCACAAAAGATTAACTATTGAACAAATGATTTAGTTAATCTTTTAATTTTTTTTATTTTTTATTTTACTACACATTTTCTATTTAATTGATTTTTTTATTTTTTATTTTACTACACATTTTCTATTTAATTGAGTAAATGGGTAAAAGACTCTGATTTGTAAAATCTGAGGGGTGAGGGAGACCGAGTCGAGGTCCAGGCTTAAAAGGTCCTTTAGGGCCGAAGAGGCTTTAGGCCATTAATCCAGTGATCTTCGTGGAAGGCCGGTAGACAGGCCAGGTCTTCGAATCAAATTTGATTTGACGGGGCATATTCTATTCCCGAAAATTAGAATCTCAGTTTACAGGTAGCCTTGCCTAAACCGGCACCAACTTTTGAAGTTTGAGAGGTACAAATTCTTGAAGAAAGAAGAGACTTTGCAAATCTAATTGGCCCAGTTGGTGCGAATGGAATATGGTAAATGGATCAGAAAACATGGCTTGAGTTCCCTGATAATAAGGGAACAACATAACGCTCCTTGTGTTCAGTTTCGATCATCTGGGGAAAAAATCATCACTTCCATTACCGTTCCATTCCATTCGCACCCATTAAAGCCCAGAATGAAAACACAAATACAATCCACTGGACCACGAAAATCAAACCTAAGAAGATGGATCAGACCATCTGGCTTGGAATCTCCAACAACAGCGTTAGAGAAGAATCGCACATTTTGTTCAGCTTCGATCACTTGGGGAAATAATCATCACCTCCATCTTCATCAGGCAAAACAACAATCATTTCGAAAACAGCAACAATAATAATGTTGGGACATCTGAATGCGTAAAGCTAAAAGGAACTAATAAAACAAAACGCCAGAATCTCAGACCCAATAGCTCTCGGCAACGTACAGCGCTGAAAACGCTATTGATTCAAAAGCGCATCAGAGACTCTAATTTATTGCCTTCCCAATCAATTAAGAAGTCCTTCTCCAACAAGAAGAGAAACAAACAAACAACTGTTCAAGGCTCAGACTAAAAGTTGAGATTGCATCAAGGAGCCCAGAAAGATTACAGGGCTCTCATAGTTTGATGGTATAGCTTTCGTCCTCACCGCCTCCGCTCTGCTTTTTCAAAAAATTTGGGAAAACAAAAAACAAGAGAGCCAGATTGCCTCAGAAACTAGAGGCTTGCGACATCAAAGATTTGAAACCAAACCTCAGATGGTACGGACAGTTCTCGTAACATCACAGGCAAATATTCTTAAACGAGTTTCAAATTTTGCAGAAAACTCGAGGAAAAGAAATGAAACACACGAAAAACAAAAATCACAGAATGAGATCAGCGGCGGAAGGAGAGAGCCCAAACGCTGGAACTAAGATAGGGGGACGGAAGTGGATGATTGATAAATAGGGAGCCGAGCCAGCGAAACCCTAGTTTAGGTGAATCACAATTCCCAAATTGCCATTGGTTCTACTCTTGTACTACTTTTTTGGAAAGTACACTTTGATTCCTAAAACTTTTTATATTTTTACAAATTAGTTCTTAAATTCCTCAATTTGTCAAACAATTCCTAAGACTTGAGAAATATATCAACTATAAAATCTCATAAAATTTCGCCTAAAAAAATAATTGAATTCTTTAGCAATCACCATATTAAAAAATATTTATTACAATTAACAACTAATTCAAACTACGGATGCCAATTGGGAAAGTTAGCAATAATATAGGGTTAGGTCAAGCTTAATGTTTAAAACTAAAACACAAAAAATGCCCCATAATCAAATTTTCAATAAATAAATATATGAGTAAAATGTAATACTATGACTCTTATACTTTATTGAAATATTTATTTTCAGTTCAGTTTCATTTTTTATTTGTAAAATTGATAAATTTTCAACTAAACTGTGATTCATCGTTAACTTTTACTTAACTCAACTCAATCCAATAAGAGTGGTTTGTGTTCGTTTGTTGTTCTACCTAATCCATATATATTCATCCGTAAAGATAACAAAACAAGTATGGGAGAAGAAGCCTTCAAACCACTTAATTTTTCAACTTAGAGCAAGAACTACATTGATATCAACTTAGAGCTAATTTTTATATATTTTTTGTCTGAAACTAATTTTATTTGAAAGCTAATATTATGTAGGTATATTATTGAAAATAAATTTTTATGATGTTATAATTTTTATGATTTTTTCTATTTTTGGTATTATAAAAATTTATAAAAATTTAATAAAATTATAAAAATATTATTTTAATTGGATTGTTACACTTTTCAATTATGGGTAAAAAAGATATAAAAGTAAAAATAAGTTATTTTAGATTAAGTTAATTTAAATTAAACTAAATCAGCTTTTAAACTTAATGACTACCTAATCATCAATTGATCCAAAAGAATTTTGTAATGTTTGATCATCAAATACAATGGTGCATGCCATGATGAGCAGTGGTACATGCTTAGCCTGTTGGAATTCTTGGCGCACCAAGATCCTTTTAAGATAGGATTTGAGCTCGTTGAGCTAACTATAGCTTGAAAAGGTATCTAAGGCAGCTAGAAGTAGCTCCTCTTAGCTCAAGTCAGCTCACTTCAGCTATAAGTAGCTCAAAGTAGCAGGACTTCAGCTCAAGTTAGCTCAAGTCAGCTCAAGTCAGCTCACTTCAGCTTATGGTAGCTGAATGTAGCTGGACTTCAGCTCAAGTCAGCTCACTTCAGCTTATGGTAGCTGAATGTAGCTGGACTTCAGCTCAAGTTAGCTCAAGTAAGCTCAAGTCAGCTCACTTCAGCTTATGGTAGCTGAATGTAGCTGGACTTCCGCTCAAGTCAGCTCACTTCAGCTTTTGGTAGCTGAGTGTAGCTGGACTTCAGTTTACTTCAGCTGAAAGCAGCTAACTCCAGCTCAAGGTCAGTTCTTGGAGCTGGACCTTAGTTCATGGTGCTTGGTTGGAGCTCAAAGGAGCTCAATGGTGCATAAGTAGCATATTGAGCTAGCTTTGTGCCAGCTCACCTTGTTTTTAGCTCAAAACCACCAAGAGACACATCTTTTGTGTAAAGGTATGTCTCTTCATCAAAAGAAATAACTCTTGGCTAAAAGAACATGTCCTTTCATCCAAAGGAAGTGTTCCTTGGGTGAATGGACATGTATATTCGGCCATAGGGTGCTTATAGCACCAAGAGTGATGTCCTTTGACTTTAAAGGACATGTATGTTCGGCCATGGAGGTGGTTGAGGTGGTTATTGCACCAAATGTGATGTCCTTTAGACTTAAAAGACATGTATTTTCGCCACCATACATGACCCTTAGCCAAAGGAAGTGTTCTTTGGCTTAAAGGACACCTTTCTTGGTGTAAAGGTGTGCCTTTTGGTCATCTATAAATAGCCTTTAGTGGCTGGCCATTGTGGGTACGAATTTTACACTCAATTTGCACCATTTTTCTTGAGAGAAAAATTCCTCCTTTCATTCTTTTAAAGAGCCGAAATATTAGACACTTTCTTAGAGCATTGTGGGTGGAATTACATTGAGATTCTTCATCTCAATTCAAGCCTCAAGGCGTATCTCTAAGATCAAGTCATTCCTTTTCCTTTTCGGCACAAGACTATCAAAAAGGAAGGTACGCATCCTTTCTTGCTTTAGTAGCATGCTAAGGATTTAAGTTTTATGAATGATCTTAGTGGCATGCTAAGTTTGTTTGACTGGATAAGTATGTCTATATTCATGTTGAACTCAAATAGCATGCTAGATATTGTTTTTTGAGACAATATGTATGGAAAACTTATATGCATGTGGCATATACACAAATGAACAACATAAGAGTATGTTATTATTGAGATCCTGAAAATCTTCAATTGGTATCAGAGCCTAGGTCATGAATATGTATATGTTACATGTTGTGAGCATGATTTAGGATCATACATATGTGTATGATTTCGATGAAGGTTAATAAAGGATATGTGTATGAAACAATAAAGGCATGTTTATATATTTCTGATCGAATGTTATATGCATCTCTTTTGCCATATATGAGCATGTTAGAAGTTGTTTTCATACACATGTTGCTTTGTTGAGTCTTGTTGTGTAAATTGAACTAAAACATGTGAATTGCATCAATGTAGATGGCTTGTAAGAATATTGTTGCTGAATTAAACCGTGACCTCAAATTGGATGGTGAAAACTATTTAATTTGGCAACAGAAAGTCAAATTCATTTTAACTGAGCAAGATACTCTTGATGTACTCACTCAAGAGATCATGCCTCCTGCTGAGGGAGAGGATAAGACTGCCTATGAGGCATTCCTAAAGAAGAACTCTATGTGTAGAGTCACTCTCCTTTCCACTATGGTGGATGAGATTATGGTGGAATTCTCCATGCTTGAGGGGGCCAGGGCCATATGGGACTCTGTCAAGGCCAAGTATGGAGATGTTTCTGTAGAGAAACAACGCTCGATGATTTTCAGGTTTGAGAATTATGTGAAGCGTGCTGATCACTCTATGAGTGCTCACTTGCGTGAGATGTCACGCATGATCCACCAACTCAAGACGGCAGGGCATGTGCTCACTGATGAGCAACAAGTGCAAGCAATAATTCGTTCCTTGCCTGATGAGGAATGGCAGTTGATGAAGGTCAACTTACGCCATAACCCTCAAATAATGTCATTTGATGACATTGCCCGTCACCTCCTCCTTGAGGCTGAGGTAATGGCCCTTAAGGACCATTCTAAGGCATATGTTGCCTCATCTTCTATCCAGAAGGGATGGAAGAAGAATGGTGGAAAAGGAGGGCCAAGGAAGGGCAAGGGAAAAGTTCCTGCTTCTAAGAAAAGGTTCAAGAAGAAACGGGACATAAGCAAGCTAAAGTGCTTCAACTGTGGGTATAAAGGACACTTTGCAAAGGATTGCAAAGGTCCACCCAAGGTACATACATACCCTTCTACTTCCATTGTACATGTTGTGTCATGTACATTACTAACTGAGTGCAATTCTTTGTGGATTGTAGACTCGGGAGCAACAGACCACATAGCACGGGAGAAGTCCTGGTTTGTGGCCTACAGGAAGCTCTCAAAAGGAGCTAAGCACATTTCAGTAGGAAATGATGCCAGGCTGGAAGTGGAAGGCATAGGAACATGTAGAATTCCTATAGATATTGGATATTTGTATCTAATAGATGTATTGTATGTACCAAACATTTGTAGAAATTTGATTTCTATAAGTTGTATGTTGAAGTACAATTATTGCTTTAATTTCTTTAATAATAGTGTGTCTATTATTAAAGATAATCAGATAGTGTGCACTTGTTCAGTTAATAATGGGCTTTATGAGTTAAAGCCAACTGACCATTCTGTTGCAAGTCCTAGTTGCTATGTGACAGAGGTCACAAATGAAATGAGATGGCATGAAAGGTTAGGTCATATTGGTCAAGATAGAATGAACAAGCTAGCCAAGGGTGGCTTGCTAGGTTCCTTGACCAAGGTTGTCCTTCCAAGTTGTCAATCATGCCTAGAAGGCAAAGCCACAAGAAAGCCTTTTGGCAAAGCAACTAGGAAAGGTGAGGCACTTAGTTTAGTTCACTCTGATCTGTGTGGGCCAATGAGGGTTGAATCTAGAAATGGATTTAAGTATTTCATCACATTCACAGATGATTATACTCGATTCACCCATATCTACTTACTCAGAAACAAGGCAGAGGCCTTGGCATGCTTTGAGAAGTATGTGTACTTGGTTGAGAACAAAGTAGGTAAGAAGATTAAGTCCTTGAGGACAGATAGGGGTGGAGAGTATACATCTAATGCATTCAAAGCATTTTGTGACTTGAAAGGTATTGAGAGGGAGTTCACCCTTCCTTGGACACCCCAACAGAATGGAGTGTCTGAGAGGAATAATAGAACTCTTATGGACATGGTACGTTCCATGATGGCAAAGGCCAATTTAGACATCACTTATTGGAGTGATGCACTGCTGTGTGCAGTTCATGTCCTTAATAGAGTACCCACCAAGAATGTGAATTCTTCTCCATATGAGTTATGGAAGAAGAAAACTCCTAACCTAAGCTATTTACGCCCTTGGGGTTGTTTAGCTTATGTTCACATAACGGACCACCCTTTGGGAAAGTTGGGTCCAAGAGGGAGGAAGTGTGCCTTCCTTGGTTATGCTGAACAATCTAGGGGTTATGTGTTCTTGGATGTAAGTCACAAAATTGGGAACATCTTTGATGCAAGGAATGCTAACTTTGTGGAGGATGAGTTCCCCAAAGTTGGTGAGTGTGGTGACTTAACCCCATTAAGCCAGATCCTAGATGAGGGTCAACCAAGTGTCATAAGGACACTTGGGACACATGCACCTACTCTAGAGGGAGTACCTCAACCACGTGGAGCAATGGCTCTAGAAATCCCTGTTGTTGTGGACCAACATGAGCAAGACTTCCAAGAGGAAGGTTTTGTTCAAGAGGGAGTTGAGGATACTCAAGGGCAAAATGTTGAGCCTCAAGAGATGGAGCATGAGTTGCCTCCAGCTCAGCCTATATTGAGAAGATCAATGAGGAAATTTGGACCACCTAAAGAATGGTGGATCCTGGATAGTGAGGCAAACTTGGTTGCATCTGAGATAGATGAGCCAAGTAACATTGAGGAGGCTCTTGAGGGTGAACAAAGGGAAGAGTGGCTAAATGCAATGAAGGATGAGTTGCATTCGATGCATCTCAATGGGGTTTGGGAGTTAAGTGATCTTCCTCTAGGCCGTAAGGCAATTGGGAACAAGTGGGTTCTCAAGATCAAGGTGAACTCTGATGGAAGTATCGAAAGATACAAGGCCCGGTTGGTGGCCAAGGGTTTCACACAGAAGGAGGGTGTTGATTTCAAAGACACCTTCTCTCCTGTTGTGAAATTCACTTCCATCAGGATATTACTTGCCATTGTGGCAAATCTAGACTTAGAGTTACATCAGATGGATGTAAAGACCGCCTTTCTCAATGGTGAATTGAGTGAGGAGATATATATGAGACAACCTGAGGGGTTTGTCCAAAAGGGTCAAGAGGACAAGGTATGTAGACTAAAGAAGTCTATCTATGGTCTTAAGCAAGCTTCAAGACAGTGGTACTTGAAGTTTCACCATGCAATCACAAACTATGGCTTTGTGATGATGCATGAAGACCATTGTGTATACTTGTACTCTTCTGGGTCTAGTTTTGCAGTATTGACTCTATATGTAGATGATATACTGATTGCAAGTAATAGGCTTGCATTGTTAAGTACCATCAAGGGATGGTTGTCTTCCACCTTTGACATGAAGGATATGGGAGAGGCTGCCTTTATTCTAGGGGTGAAGATCCTGAGGAATAGAAAGGCAAGGCTATTGGCCCTTTCTCAAGAATCTTATATTGATAAGATTCTTGCAAGGTTCAACTTAACAAATGCAAAGCCCATGAGTACACCTCTTGCATATGGTTGCAAGATTGGAGAGGACTTATGTCCTAAGACTCCAAAGGAGAAGGAAGAGATGGCTCAGATTCCCTACCTAAGTGCCATTGGTAGCTTGATGTACGCCATGTTATGTACAAGGCCAGACATCAGCCAAGCGGTTGGTCTTTTAGCACGATATTCTTCCAACCCTGGTCTGGAGCATTGGAAGAATGTCAAGAGGATCCTAAGGTACCTCAAGGGTACTAAGGATTATTGGCTTTGTTACCAAGGTAAAGACCTTGGTTTACGTGGCTATTCTGATGCTGACTGGGGTGGGGATAGAGACTCCAGCAAGTCTACATCTGGTTATCTTTTCATGCTAAATGGTGGTGCTACTACTTGGTGTAGTAAGAAGCAAACTTGTACAGCATTGTCCACAATGGAGGCTGAATTTGTTTCATGTGCCTCAGCTGTACAAGAAGCCCTTTGGCTAGGTTATTTCCTTAAGAATTTGGAGTCCAAGGTTTCTATTGAGAGACCTATTACTATCTACAGTGATAGTATGGCAGCCATGGCTTATACTAAGGACCCCAAATACCATGGAAAAACCAAGCACATTAGCATGAAATATAACTTTGTAAGGGATGCAATTGAAGAGGGTGAAGTTAGGATTGAGTACATTTCTACAGACCTGATGGTGGCAGATCCTCTCACTAAGCCATTGCCACCACTTGTGTTTGCTCGACATGTTAGAGCAATGGGTCTTAGAAGAATGTAAATGTTGGATGTACTTCACCTCTTTGGTGTCACACATGTTAAGTATTATTTTTGTGATAATATAGATTATTTTATGAAATAATCAGTTCAATTTTAGAAAACACAACGAACAAATGAACATGTCAAACATAGGTAGAGAATGACTTTCTCACACGAGTCATTCGCCCTTGATCTTTGTGTAAAATTAAGGATGAGACTGGCTAAAGACTTAAATGAATGGTACATTTAAGTGGGAGTCATGCTCCAACACATGACACTTTAGCCTTTCATGGTCGCCTAGATTATGAGTAATCAAGGTTCAATGCTTTGGTGCATTCAGTTTGTATGACCATTCATACATCCTAGCCTATGTTAGATGTAAGCAAGGGCTTACATGGAGAAATTTCATGGTTATTGACATGTCCTCCTTTTATATGTTAAGAGGAATACACTTAATGGTGTTTTAAGAGGGAGAAATGACACACTCCTCAATTGGAATGGAGATCACTCCAAGTGGGAGTGACATGAGTAAAACACCTTGGAAGTGTATTCTGGAACTTTAATGGATGTGTTTCCAAGTGTTCCATGACCATGAAATACGACCATAGAAGAATTTAAGCAAGTTGTCTCTGTTCTTGCTTAGTGTGAGATTCTTCAAATCAGACTCTTAGTGACTATAGCTTGCTATTAGGAAGTTGAGTTAATTATGATCACTTTGATTGGTTGTCGAAGGTCTTAGAGAAATGAGACTGGAGTATCCTCCTTTTGGGTGATCATGTCAATTCATTGACCTAAGTAGTTGAAGCTCAAAGGAAAGACATTAAGATGGTACACGTTCACTAAATTCAATCTTGGGCCCACATATTACTGTGAGTAGTATGATAGATTGAATTGTGATTTAAATGAGTACACAATGCTTAATACAATCATGGATTTCAAGGAGTTGAAATTCAGAGAAAGAGACTGATTGTGATTAAGAAGTGTATCATATGTCTGGGGTCTGAAAGGCAAAACTTGATGTGTTCAAGAAAAAAAAACTTGATGTGTTCAAGAAAGCTTGATGTGTTTAAGCAACACACTTGTACTTGATGTGTTCAAGGAAAGTTTGAAGAAGTTCAAACTATGAGGAGAGGACAATCTTCTATTGAGAGTCTAACAACCTCAATAGAAGAGACTTAGTGTGTGTGCCTTGAGGTCGCACCCACAACTCTATATATGTAGAAGTGTCTAGATTATTTCGGCTATAAGGATTAAGGAGTTTTGTTTTGAGTGGGAGCTGGGAGTTTTAAAAGCATCTTAGTGCGAGTGGGAGTTTGTTGGAATTCTTGGCGCACCAAGATCCTTTTAAGATAGGATTTGAGCTCGTTGAGCTAACTATAGCTTGAAAAGGTATCTAAGGCAGCTAGAAGTAGCTCCCCTTAGCTCAAGTCAGCTCACTTCAGCTATAAGTAGCTCAAAGTAGCTGGACTTCAGCTCAAGTTAGCTCAAGTCAGCTCAAGTCAGCTCACTTCAGCTTATGGTAGCTGAATGTAGCTGGACTTCAGCTCAAGTTAGCTCAAGTAAGCTCAAGTAAGCTCACTTCAGCTTATGGTAGCTGAATGTAGCTGGACTTCCGCTCAAGTCAGCTCACTTCAGCTTTTGGTAGCTGAGTGTAGCTGGACTTCAGTTTACTTTAGCTGAAAGCAGCTAACTCCAGCTCAAGGTCAGTTCTTGGAGCTGGACCTTAGTTCATGGTGCTTGGTTGGAGCTCAAAGGAGCTCAATGGTGCATAAGTAGCATATTGAGCTAGCTTTGTGCCAGCTCACCTTGTTTTTAGCTCAAAACCACCAAGAGACACATCTTTTGTGTAAAGGTATGTCTCTTCATCAAAAGAAATAACTCTTGGCTAAAAGAACATGTCCTTTCATCCAAAGGAAGTGTTCCTTGGGTGAATGGACATGTATATTCGGCCATATGGTGCTTATAGCACCAAGAGTGATGTCCTTTGACTTTAAAGGACATGTATGTTCGGCCATGGAGGTGGTTGAGGTGGTTATTGCACCAAATGTGATGTCCTTTAGACTTAAAAGACATGTATTTTCGCCACCATACATGACCCTTAGCCAAAGGAAGTGTTCTTTGGCTTAAAGGACACCTTTCTTGGTGTAAAGGTGTGCCTTTTGGTCATCTATAAATAGCCTTTAGTGGCTGGCCATTGTGGGTACGAATTTTACACTCAATTTGCACCATTTTTCTTGAGAGAAAAATTCCTCCTTTCATTCTTTTAAAGAGCCGAAATATTAGACACTTTCTTAGAGCATTGTGGGTGGAATTACATTGAGATTCTTCATCTCAATTCAAGCCTCAAGGCGTATCTCTAAGATCAAGTCCTTCCTTTTCCTTTTCGGCACAAGACTATCAAAAAGGAAGGTACGCATCCTTTCTTGCTTTAGTAGCATGCTAAGGATTTAAGTTTTATGAATGATCTTAGTGGCATGCTAAGTTTGTTTGACTGGATAAGTATGTCTATATTCATGTTGAACTCAAATAGCATGCTAGATATTGTTTTTTGAGACAATATGTATGGAAAACTTATATGCATGTGGCATATACACAAATGAACAACATAAGAGTATGTTATTATTGAGATCCTGAAAATCTTCATAGCCGACCCTTATTAGAACATTGTGCACATCATGTCCTTGCGATGGGTTCCCTGGACGATCCCATGAAATCCTAAAGCGCATAACAAATTTGAATGATGTGTTGCTGGCACTATGGCCATGCAATCTGTTGAGTTATTATGAATCATTCAAGCAACGGGCATGAGCCCGCATTTACTTTTTTATTTAATAAATGCATCATTTCTAGAAGTTGGGGTTTGATGCACATATTAGCTTCCCCTAAAGAGATATATTGGCTTTTTTGAGTTACATGACATGAAACATAAGAAATTTAAGATGACACCTCATTTATATAAATCATGTACAGGTTAAGTTTTGACATAATTTTTTGTTAGGCCTCATGAGTAGTATTGGGCTTCTTTGAGAAAAAATTTTACCATTAGCATTAAAGAGTTATGTGTAATTTATTAATGATGGAAATTAAAGCGGTAAAGCTAAAAGTTAATATTTACTTTTAGATAATCTTTTCTAAACTCTAATGCTAATTGCTAATACTAAGGCCAATTAGGTCCTTAGCAATAGGAGTAATTACAATTTGTCCCATGAGGTTTAGATTAAATTACACTTTGCCCCCTCCTATTTTAAATATATACACTTTGCCTCATGTCTTTTTAATACAATCCAATAGTGACTTCTGAAATCTTAATTTAGAAATTACGATAGTTATCTTTCAGTAATTTTAATCTGTATGATACTTTTTTTATAGCTAATGAACATTTTAAATTATTAATTTTTTCTTTATATATTTCTTTTTATTTTTAAGACATGATTTTTTAAATGTCAATTAATTGTAAAAAAATTATTATACAGATTGAAATTACTTTAAGATGGTTGTTGGAAAATATAAATTAAGATTTCAAAAGTTGTTATTGAACTGTATAAAAAAGGCAAAGGGCAAAGTGTATATTTTTTAAATAGAAGAAGGCAAAATATAATTTCACGTAAACCTTAAGAGGTAAATTGTAATTAACCCTTAGCAATATGTGCCAATTTGTTGGCAGTGCATCTACATGCTCTGTTACGTTTATTTCAATAAATGAATATACGAGTAAATATGTAATAACATGACTTTTAGAATTTATTGAAATATGTATTTTAATTAGCTGATGAATTTTCAAAAGTAGATTCAAACTGCAAGGCATCGTTACCTTTTACCAAATCCTAATTAATCCAATAGGGGGTGGTTTGTGATGATTTTTTGTTCTACCTAACCATACTTATCCATGAAGGCAACAAAACAAGTGCGGGAGAAGAAGCCTTCAAACACACTTAATTTTTCAACAAGAACTATATTGGCATCAGCTTAAGGTCAATCACCACCTAACCATCAACCGATCCAAGAGTTTTGTAATGTTTGATCATCAACCTACAAGTTGTCGGGCCTCATGACTAGCATTGGCGTATCTTTGAGAAGAATTTTTGTCATTAAAATCATTAAATTAAATATCGTGGTATACTATGCAATAGATCATTTACTGCAAATAAGCGGTACGTAGTGTAAATATTTTTACATTTTATCATTATTCAAGCAAAATATCGCTGTATATTGCGGTATTTCATATACCGGTTACTTTTTATGTATATTCTATAAAAAAATTGTGGTATATTGCAAATACCACGAGCTATGTACTATGATATTCTATTTTTCATTGATACATGTGAGATAATTTTTTGTCATTTTATATCAAAATATAATGCTTTGAACAACATAGAAACTCAATGTAGTATTAGAAAATATATTATTATTATTATTATTATTAAAGTATTGTCTTTTTTTTTCTCCTGTATCAATAAATTAATTTTTTTCAGTAATATTTATTTTGCTCTATATATAACATTTTTTTAATGTTTTTTTGTATAAAAAATATTTTATCATATATATATGTTTTATTTATATTTAATAAATTATGATGAGAAAATTTAAAATATATATAAAAATGTGCAAAAAGAAACTATTCAACTTATTTCATTTTAAAATAATATTCTAATATTTATTTTTTATGAAAACGGTAGCAGTACGCAAAACGGCATACCATGCAATATGCATTGAAAATATGAAATATGGTATACGTGACGGCAACATTATTTAGCACATTAATTAGAATTAAAGAATTATGTATAAGTTATTAATGATGAAAATTAAAGTTTTAAAGTTAAAAATTAAAATTTATTTTTAGATTATCTTTTCTAAACGCTGATACTAATTACTAATGTTAATGCCAACCAAGTCTATTTGCAATATACGTCAATTCGTTGGCAGTTCATCTGCACACTTTGTGACACTCTGTTACGTTTGTTTCATGTCCTGGACCTACCATAGATAAGACATCAACAACTGCCGTCTGCTGAGCAAAGAACAAGAAAGAAAGATAAAACCCCACACCTAGAAAAAGTCCAGAATAGGGTCCAACACCATTGCAATGCAGTGCACTGTGCACCCCAGCAGCAAGTAGCAACCACACTCGATGCCTCACTCACTAGTCACTACCCATGCGAGATTCTAACACCAACAGACAAAATTTCAGTCGAGTAAGTGAAATACTACTTCTACACCTAGCTTACACTGTGGTAACTAGTTAATTGACGCTAACCGAGTTTGATATGGATGAACACGAGACTAGCTGGCATGAGCACAGATTGCTTTGCTTCACATTGCAGAAATATGCTCAGGCTATTATCAGCAAGTAATAATAAGTCGTGTAGCTTTTTATGTTTCTAGGAACCATGCTTGCAATACCCTCACACCCTCACCTTCACTAGGAGAGCATCAAACCATGGCCTTGTGCTCAGGCTTGTGCGAGTACTCAACATCCAGATGCACGAAAGCTCTCGCTACATCAGGCAAACGCTCCAGCTTCACTTGTAGTGACTCACCAATTTCGTGTGCTTGAGACAGAGGCATGTCTTCAGGTAGGACGATGTCAACCTCCACAAAGTAATATGCACCATATGCATACGCCTTCACAGTGTCAATGTGCTGGATTTCTTCACTGTGGTTCCACACCAGATAAGTCAATTTTGATATGAAATCTGGTGGTGCTGCTGTTCCAATTATTGAAGATGCATTCTCAAGCACTGTCTTGGCCCAAGTGCAAATCGTGTACAATGCAATCTGCAGCGCACAGTTTCAAGTTTCACTTGAACTTTCACTAGAAATCACTCGTAACACAAGCATTTATATGGCAAGAAAAATAGTGAAAGTTCGTAACCACCAGCAAACTGAATCAACAGCAAGGCCAAAAGTGACGTTAACTCACCAAGATAGCTCCCACAGGATCAATCCACCAGAGGAAACGAACAGCAAGGACAGCTGCTGCCAAACCAACCGAGTTGGTAACCACATCAAACAAATGATCTTTTGCGTAAGCTCTAATGATTTCATTTTTGAACTGCCGGCAATATACCATAAGAATGAACTTCACCACTGTTACAGCAACCATTATCCCGATCATCCAGTTTTCCTGATTTTTACTCATCTCAAGGTGTGACTGAACAAAAAAAAAATGAGTGAAAATGATGACCAAATTCAAGCACAACTTTAAGAGCTACTAGTTCTTACAGTAGCAAATACTTAAAACTGACTCTCAGACTATAATTTTCTGTAGCAGGAGAATACGTGATATGGTCATAGTCATACGATTATGAAGCTCATTCATGTTAATTTCATTGGCCATCATAGGTAAATGCATCTTCACATTAATGTGGGAGACTGAAGTGGCACTTTAAAGGTAAGGACTGAGGACTCTTGTTGACCTTTTTTTTTTCCCCGAGATCATTGTAAAATACCTGTGAGATGAGTTGGCGCACAGACTCGAGCAGTATCTGTAGACCAAGCGTTGCCATTACACATGCAAAAAGACTTATGCCCTGCATATTGTGAGTGAGATTGTTAATTTCATCCACACTGCAAGGAGAGTCTAATTTCATATTCAATATTTGATGATCAAGAAAAAACAGCTACATAGTAACTCAAAACTCACAAGGGGTTGCATTTTCTTCTTTCCGACAGGATAGCGATAAAAATTTGTCTTTTTCATGGCATGTGCAGTAAACCACAGAATAAATCCAGACAAGAGATCCAAGAATGAATCCAATGTCGAGGCAATAACAGCCATTGATCTGCTTTCAACAGAAGCATAGACCTTCGCTGCAAGAAGCACCATATTAGCTATGTTAGACGCATGCACTGCCATCCTCTCACGCTTGGCCAGTTCCTTCATCTCATCCTGAGAGGAGAACAATGATCTTAATAAAGCAAAACTTAGAAGAAAAAAACAAAAACATTCTTTTTAGAAGTGAGACCATCTAAAATCGTTGTGGCCAAATGCAACGTTGTGGTAAGTCACCAAACTAAATTGGAGGCTCAGAGAGGGGAAGAGCAACAAGAGAAACTATGCCAACCTCTCCCATACTTCCAGGATAAGCATTATTTTCATTCATGGTTTCCATTTCATTGAAACTCTCGAGGAGGCTTTCTTGCTTTTTGTAGTATTCAGAAAGCTTCCGGTCTTTCTCTGCAATCAAAGGAAAACAGGATCAAATCTTAATTCATGGAGTCGTCCAAAAACTAAGAGTTATGAGTTCTTGAACAATATTTCGACTGATATCTTCAAGACCAAGTAACAAGATACGAACCCAGGAACACCAAAATCCCTTCTTTTGACAGAGAAAGGGCCTACCTAACCTTCAAAACATAACGAAGTGGGGATACGATAAAGACAAAAGATGCTGAATATATTGAATAGCCCTCCTGTTTAGAATTGATTGACTTATTTAACAACAAGAAAAGCTCATATTCTTAATTGCTGAAAATTAA
Organism: Aquilaria yunnanensis; assembly: GCA_039654915.1. NCBI lineage: Eukaryota > Viridiplantae > Streptophyta > Magnoliopsida > Malvales > Thymelaeaceae > Aquilaria > Aquilaria yunnanensis. Next base: position 832,787 of record CM077597.1, on the reverse strand, counting down.
ACAAACTTGTCACGTCCAAGCATGTCAAGAACTGGTAACTTATGCATCAGTCAACACAAAGCTTCGATTTTCACGGCTAAACTAAAGTAATTTTTCACCTAGGAGCAAATAGTAACTACCAAACGCCTAATCTACTGAGGCAATTGAAGCGAGTGAGAAACTTAACGACAGTACCGTTTGTACAGAGGGTAGGGAGGCGACTGGTGACAGGGTGATCTCCGGCGTCGGCATTTTTCTCTTCTGACAGGCGGAAGCTATGGACGCTAAGGCGCCACGAAGAGGCCCTGGACGACGAACCGATGTCCTGAGGCAGAAGCTCCGCCCTGTAATCCTCCAAATTGCCAGCGCCGCCGCCATCGTTAACGTTGTTCGCCATTCCGGGTGTTGAATGAGGGATGAGAAATCGGCGGTTGGTGAATTTATAGGCAAGAAATAGTGGTTAGGAGCCACGGAAATACAGAGGCCACCAGGAATGGTATGGCTGTGGCACACATAGAAGCTGAGCAAAGGAAGCGCATACGTCCAGATTTATCGGGCCTCAGCCTGAGCCTCGACGGCTCAGATTCTGTTCGCTTGACTTTGGGCTAATTTGTTATTCTGTCTGGAAAGTTTAAATTTTGATCAATTCAGCACATGCAGTTTCGGTTGTTTCAATAAGGTAAAGGCGGAGAGTTTAAATAATAGGTTAGCAGCCAAGATTCGTAACAATAGTTATGTTGTTGTTCTAGGAGAAACGTAGAGTAGTAGGATGGAGACATAAGATAAAGATTGTATAGCGACCATCAAGCTAGTTGACATGTAAGAAGTAGCTGATTGATTTGTTGGTTGTTATTGTTTCTGTGACTGTGAGACCATTGCTAGATCCAGTTGTAACAAATTATAAACTGGCTACAAATTGAAACAACAAACGGAAGTCGTGGGACTGCTGATATTCCTAGGCCCAGGAAAGTTGGCTTGGCTTGAATTGAGATACGAAACTTCCAAGAAATTCAATTCAACGTATATTACCACGCAAGGGCAAGGGAAAGCCTCATTTATCTTTCCGATTGAGCCACGCACTTGCTGGATAGATAAGTTATACAAAATGCTCAGAAAGTGGGGGGTGGGTGAGGACCGCAAGCGAATGTAAGGAAAGCAGTAAAACTTCATTTCCTAAAAAATTTAAATAAATAAAAATATTGTAAAACTGATTTACATAATTTAGGGTACAATTACAAATGAGGCGGTTGGGACTTTATTTTATTTTATCCATCAGAAAACGAAAAACATAAAGCAATATGATAATCCTGTGATGTGGATAGCCTTACCTAATGCACCGCATGCGTCCCATTGCCTCAGGCTCAGGCATGGCGTGTATGTGTGTAATGTATATATAAATACGGAATAAAAATGGTAAAGTTAATTACATATATAAAACAAAGTAGACAGACAAAATTGATTTATGTTGCATGGGAAAAACTAATTTTTGTATTAAATTGGGATTTGTGATTTGAATGACATGACTATTTACTTCTAGCTGAACAAGCAATCGAAGATGACATTATATATGGAGATCTGTTTCTGTAACCAAAATTATTATGTATATGTAAGGTGTGGCATAATATATATATTCATATTAGCTAGTTGGGTATTAATTATTTAATGAGCACGCCACCATCGCCAACAAAATATTTCTCTTCATCCCAATTTTTTTACAATATTTACTATTTATAGTATTTAATTTATAATTTTTTGTTTTTAATATTTTAGTATATAAAAGAAAAAATTATATATATAAATAATAAATAAAGATATATAGTTTATAAATATATATATTTTAAATTTTTTAATAAATAATGATATTAATATATTGAAATCAAACTTAAATTGAGAAAATAAAATGTATAAAATAATATGAAAAGGTAGTATATCTTAAAAAGGGTGCTGGGGTGGAGATCGGCAAAAAAAAGGGGGGGGGGGAGGGGGGGGGGGGGTCGGTCGGTTAGTGGAACAGTTGCAACGGCACTATCGCAATTATATGTCCTCCTTTTCCTACCTAGCTATATTCTTTTTATGCACGGACTGGATATTATCATGGAATTGGAATTTGGTAATGCTTTTCCTTTTCAGTGCTGTCGGGTAAGATACACTATCATGAAAAGAGACTATCAATCAAGATCCATCATACTCCTCTATCACATATCTTTTTAAATACTCACTTTTTAGCAATTAATTTATAAGTTTTTATTTTTTATTTTTAGTATATAAATAAAAAAAGTTATATATAAATGATAAATAAAGACGTATGGTTTTTAAATATATATTTTTTAAATTTTTTCTAACAACCAATAATATAAATAAATTCACGTCAAATTATGGCCAAAAGTCAACCTTTTTTAAAGAATATGGGACGGAGATAGTATTATAATTGTGAAACAAATTATTCCTCCGTCTCATTTTCTTTACTCCATTTAATTTTTTTGACTAGTTTAATTTAAATTTATTTATATTATTATTTGTTAACAAAAATTTTTTTAACAAAAGTCAACTTTTTTAAAGAATATGGGACGGAGATAGTATTATAATTGTGAAACAAAAATTATTCCTCCGTCTCATTTTCTTTACTCCATTTAATTTTTTTGACTAGTTTAATTTAAATTTATTTATATTATTATTTGTTAACAAAAATTAAAAAAATATATTTAAAAACTATAGGTCTTAATTTATTATTCATATATAAAACTTTTTCATTTATATGCTAAAATGTTAAAAATAAAAAATTATAGATCAATTATTGAAAGATGAATGATACAAATAATTTGGGATAGAGAAAGTATTTCAAATAATTTCCATAATAATATTATAATAGTCACTTAGATTGATTGGTTGATAGATAGGACCAAACCACTTACAAGTCTCGGCGGTATATATGTTCAAATTAAATGGCCACAATATTATTAGAAAGGCTTAAATATATATTTGGCCCCTTATTTTGGACAACTCGTATGAGTTAGTCTACAATTTAGTACTTATAAAATGTTGGACCCTAAACTCTATATAAGAGCTACAAATATTTGTAAAGTTCAGGTGTTAACGTTTTACTAAATACTGAGCTGCAGACTAAGTCACGTGAGTTGTTCAAGTTTAGGGACCAAATGTATATTTAGACTTATTAGAAATACGGGTGTAAAGAGACCAAAATTTTATTGAATGATATGAGCTTGAGCTCAAATTAAGACATACCAAGCAAAACTCGAGCCCAAGCTTGAAGCTGAGCTCAAAAAATGAAAGGGCTTTAGACACTACCCAACCTGATATCTTAACGAGCCTAGGGGGCCTTAAACATATCACACGTACAAATATCCTAATGAGCATAAAAGACATTTAATACCTAGTTTCTCTCACCCAAGAATACCCAATTACCAATAATTCAAGCTTGTTGAGTATAAGGTATTGAGCTCAAGCTCAACTAGGGCCTCAAAATTTGGGTTAGAGCAATTCAAACTTGAGTCAATATAATACCAATAAGCTAGGGACTAACTTCGAATGGGCCATTTACACCCCTTTGAGAAAATGATAGAACTTTTAATAAAGGTTGTTAAAATAGCTATCAGGATCATAAAATCGCACAATCTTATAATCCCGATATAGAAAACTTTATCAAAACATTATAGGATTGAAGGTATGGTAAGATTGCGACTAAGATTGTAAGATTGAAGGATTAAAGTATCTTACCTGGGTACTGATTTTTGTTAGGGTAAATTGCATGAATGATACCTAACCTTTAATTACAATTCTATGTTTGTCACTAGTCTATTAAATGTTATATTTTAATTCTAAATCTATTGAAAATGTTCTATTTTGGTTCTAAATCTATTGAAAAAAATTTCATTCTAATCCATAGTTGAACAAAATTTATTAACTTAAGGTAATTGACTAACTGTCTGATAGTAACTTTTTAGATCATAAGTTAAATTATTCAGTAACTGTTTTACGGTAAATCTAATATGTATAATAATTTTTTTTTACAATTAATGGACATTTAAATTATTAATTTTTCCTCTTTGTAAGTTTGTCTTATTTTATTTAGGAAGAAGAAACTATTAATTTAAATTATCTATTAACTGTAAAAAAATTATTATACATTTTAAATTTATTGAAAGATAATTATCGAATATTTACATTAGAATTTATAAAGCTTATGTTAGACAGTTATTTTGAGATAATGAATTTCATCTTATGATAACTAGAGCAAAATAATTTTAATTGGTTTAGGATAAAAATAGAACATTTAATAGGTTAAGAAAAAGTTATAGATAATGTACTCTCTTTTATCTGTCAATGATGTGTTTGTTTATAAATTTCTTTCAAACTTGTGCAATATTGCTATAACAGTTAAACTTTACTTGAGTTCCATTGTAATTGGCTTTTTACATGAATGACATTATTTAGAGAAAATTTTTTGAGCTTTTGGTAGAATTTTATGATTTATATTTCAATCTTATTATCCCAATTTTGCATGATGAAATACGATCCCAGGTAATATTCCAATATTGACAACCTTGCTTTTAATTTTCCAAATAAAGTGCAACAATCACATTTTATTTGGAAAACTTATCATATGTTCCTGCCATCCGACCATGCTCACATGTGTACAATGTTTTTAGTACCAATATCACCAGGTATATTGTGCCTTTTAAATCATAGATATAATACATGTTAGATGGAATTACTTACCATTATTGATTTTACAAAAAAAAAAAAAAGTATTAAAATATTATGTATAATAAACTTTTAGCATTCACCACGAACAGAACTTCTGACTTTACTATTTAGCAGACAAATTCATTGATAATTATATGCTTAGTGTACCAGACAATTTATTATCTTTATTTTTCGTAGCGTAAGAATGTATATCGATACTGATTTTGGTGCATAAATAAAAGTCACCGAAATGTTTTACCATTGTTTACGCATACAATACAAGTAGTTGACATTTATTTACTAAAAAATCAACTAAAGTAAGCAGTTGACATTTATTTATTAAAAAATCAACTAAAGTAAGTAGTTGACATTTTACAAAGATGTATTGCATGACAGCCTGCATTTTTCAACAAGATTACGAAGAGGAAGAACCTTGGTACTACAGCAGAATCTTTGAGAAAAAAAAAGAAATTCCCTCTGCTAAATTTATTTGCAATTTTGAGAAACATCCAAGACCAGCTTATCCATGAAGTGGCGTTTCTTTGTCAAATCCTTATCAGGGTTGCTCTGCATTTTGAAAATAACATAACAGTGGGTAATTAGCCTGTCCTAGTAGCTCAAAGGTTTGACTAGCTTCTAAGCTATCAGGAAGTCTCTTCTAGCAAAGCACTAGAGCATAGACCATAGAAAATAAACACAGACCTGAGGAGAAGGGATTGCATCACTGAAGGAGGTCAGCTCTGGGGAAAAGTTTTTGAAACTCTTTCTAATTCCTTATCTTGTTTCAAGCAAAGCACAGTCCTAGTTAAACCTCACTGTGCCCTTTTCTTCTTGAAATAACAATCCGAGCACACTATGTCACCGGGAGTCTGGAACTTAACATGGGTCTTTGCCTTGTTTGACAGCTATACCCCATCCTCCTTTATTCATTATGATCTTTTCATAACTTACCATGGCTCTCATGTAAGAAAATGAAGAAGTAACGTAGGAGCATCCTTCCAATTATGGACAAAGCTGAAGCAAACTGTAAATAAATAAATCTCTTAGCAAGATTAAGCGGTCATATAAGATTAGTAGACCTATAAAATACAATAAATAAAACTCCAAAAAGTGGATAAAGGGTAGTAACAAAGTGAAAGTGTCAAATGATTTTTCCCTCAGGAAAGAAGGGGGAAAGAATACAAACTAACAACTTGAATGGCAATACAACAAAAATACACAGCACGCCAGTGGAATTTGATGAAGGTGATCAATAGGAAAAAGAAAATTGAAACCCAAACGCATTTAAAACCACTGAAGGGCAAGGAGGATTTACTCTGTGGGCAACAAGGTATATGACCAAGAGGAAAGCGGATTCAAACTCTGCCATTTTGGCTGAAGAGTTAATAATGAGTAAATAACAAGGCAAAATGTGCACCTGAAACAATATGGAGTAGAGCATAATAAAGTGTTCAGTTTTAGAATACAAGTTCAAGTCCATTGATTACTACGAGTAGTAGAAGGTTTGGCAGAAGTTGCTAGGAAGTGTTTCAAGGGATGCTTCTGGTCTTGTAGCTAGTCATTCAAAACGAATAACAGACTGTACTTTCATATCAACAGGACAGAATCGACAGCATTAACGATATAAGGAAAAGGATGAACTTGGAATCACAAAATGGCTTTTTCTTGTCAAGTCAAGCGCATCCCTTACCCTTACAGACAGGATAGGATAGGTGGCTCAGCTCCTCATCAGTACCTGCCTGGCTTCAAGCTTCCGATGTAAACCAAAAAAGGTTCTTGTTCAGACACAAAATTTTTGAAGGCATTTCATTCAGCATTGCCGTATGGAGCAAATCAACAACAAAGTACTGCCAATGGTGAGAAGAATTTGCGGCAAATGCCCACTCTCTTTCAACTCCTATCCGCTCTCTCTCCTCTGCCACTCCCTCTTCTTCTTCATTTCGCGGCCTCCATCTCCGCTCTTCTTCCTCCACGCGCGAGAGAGTTCCCATTGCTTTCTCCGCCGCCTCCTTCTTGCTGGCGTTGCTGAGGCGAAATTAAATGAGGGGCGCGAAGCCCCAGCCGCCGCGTTCCCACACCACCGGAACTGGAAGAAGTGGAGAGATGAGAAGACTGGAGGGACAAAAGAAGAGCAACAAGCAACAGCATTGAGGCTTTGTTAAGGATTTCCCAATGGCTCCCCTCACTTGGCGATCGAATTAGAACATGGAGTGGAAACCTGAAGCCGAAAGGGTTTGGATTTTGGTCCTTGGTGCTGGAACGGGTTTGGTTCGCGGAAGGGAAAGAAAGGAAACATTTAATGCTTAATATGACCTTCAGCTTTAGTAAAACATACGTTTGGGTACCATGCTTTAACAGGTTTCTGGGTGGGTCCGCATTCGGAAAAGATGGCAAGAATCAAAGATTCAGGACACGACATTTGTTCAAAACAAAACTGCCTACTGCTGTGTGTCTATGTGCTCGATTAAAGATAAAGACCGGAAAACATTAAAGAGAACAGAAACGCTTCTCCATTTCTCTCTCTGTTTCGAGTTGAAAGGAAGTGGTTTTAGGGAGAGCGCGCTCAAGAATCGCGAAGAACTCTCTCTAAAACTTCCGGAAATACGCCTCCTTTACCTTCGACGGTTCTAGGGTTTTTATCTTCCACTATAAGCTCCAAGATGGTTAGCTCTCGTTTTCTTTGCTGTGTTAGTTGTGCTAATCCATAACAGTTTCTCGTTATTGAGATTAGCAGGTGTTTATGCCGGTGAATTGTTGCGTTTTTATAGATTGAGAAGTCCAAAATTTTCAATTTTTTTTTTCTGTAAATTTGCTTTGAATTTGATGTTCATTCTGGAAGACTAAGGTAAAGGAAGTCCAAAGATATTCGCATTATCAGAATTTTAGAATGCCAAATTAATTTAAGTGAAGCGAGATGATTGTCACGCAATTTTAAATTCCAACTTTTAGTTGAAGATGTCGTCTTTTGGTGTTTACTCACTGAGACGTGAGCTTTCTTTCTAGTTGACTTGGAATATTTTCTTATTTACTGTTCTCATGCTGTGCGCTTAGGTTGATTGGATTAAGCTTTGTTTGCGGTGTTGGATGCCTCTAATGTTTTCTTTCATCGTGCTTTTTTCTTAAACAGCATAAATTGGGTAGAGGGCACCGTGACAAGGTTCAGCAGTTCATGACTATTACTGGTGCAAGGTAACTTTGGCTGTCGTGATTTATCTGCTTCTCTCTTGTCCAATGTGTTTGAATGGTTAACGAAAAATCTGTAACCCATTGCAATCATATTGACAGTTTTAATCAGTGATTTTAAAGAGTTAAACATTCGAAATGATATGGCATTGTGTTCTTGTTCAGAATTCAGGCATTGCCATGTGTTTCTTCCCCTGGTTGTTTTGGATTTTCTTCCTTTCTTGTTATGTGGGATTCATATTTCAGAATATCCGTTGCAGTGAGAAAGTTGCTCTTCAAGCTCTTAAATCCAGTGATTGGCATCTAGAAGGCGCATTTGATCTATTCTATAGCCAGCCTCAAATCAGAACTTTTACTGATTCAAGACATTTGGAGGAACTTTACAATAGATACAAAGGCAAGCTTTTCAACCTCTGACCTAAGTATTTGAATTGGTTTCTAGAAGGAAAAAGGGGAGAAATAAGTAATAATAGTAGGAAAATAAAGAATAAGATTACATAATCACAAACTAGCAGCCCTTGTATTTGCTTTCGTAGAGTCAAATATATCTTTTCCAGAAACTTATTTTACATACATGATATGTTGCAAGAAAATGAAAAATGGGTTGAAAGCATTCTTGATTGTATGTCTGAGTAGGCAGTCAAGTTTCTCTTCCCCCTCTCTTTCTTGTGGCAAGCTATTCATTTTTTAGGTTGGATTGGTTGTTGTTAATCTCACAGTTAATGCTGCAATGGTACTTATAAATCCTTCTGAGTTCTGATTCAATTGGAAGTAAATTGCTTAACTGAATAAAAATATGCTAAACGGACAAATAAATATACTAAAGTAGCTAACCATGAAGTGTACTATCCTGAATATTCTAATCTTGAATGTAATGTACAGACCCATACTCTGATATGATAATGGCTGATGGTATAACTCTCCTATGCAGTGATCTCCAGGTAATGCTTTTTGTTGATTAATTTAGTTTGATGCTTATATTCTAGATTCTTTTTGTACACCTCTGTATTATTCGGTGACTTGGCTTGAGCCATGTCTCGCTTCCTGTTGGAATTATATCTATAAGGGCATTTCTTTTTTTCCTGCAGGTAGATCCTCAAGATATAGTAACGGTACGTGGCTTACATAAGGTCAATTTATTGCAATAAAAAATCCTTTTACTGAGATTTTTTTGTTCCTTCATGGTAGCTTGGTCCCCAGCTTTAAAATTTCAAATGTCAATGCCGACAAATGTCTGGGACTTGTCTTATTCACTTAAGGTGAACCAAATATAGGGATGGCACTTAATGTGCCAATTTTTCTTTATTCATTTTTTAAAAAAGAGAGATTAAACAGATCTTTTTTCATAATTGCATTATTCAATATGTTCTTGGTGCTGGTTTGGAAAATTTTATCTGAAGTTTATCATTGCCATTAATCAGTGTGTTTCCCAAAGCTTTTCCTGGATAGTAACGGTGCTTTGGGCTGTCAATTGCAGTTGGTTCTTTCATGGCACATGAAGGCATCTACCATGTGTGAGTTTTCCAAGCAAGAATTTGTTGGTGGATTGCAAGCTTTAGGGTCAGTGACTTTGTCTTCAGTTTAATTTCTGTATTAGATAATGTGGAATTTGAAATTCAGAATAGTGTCTCTGATGATAATTTATGTTCTGATGTCAGGGTAGATTCTTTGGAGAAGCTCCGGGAAAGGATACCATTCATGCGCTCTGAGTTGAAAGATGAACGTATGTGCTTTGATAAAAAATACCTGAGGGAAATTTTTCTCTGTTTATTCTGTTCCCTGAAACTCATGCCCTTGTGCTTATGCTGTTGGACTAAACACAGCCTTATTGTTCTCTGAAGAAATTTGATTCATTAGCAGGAACTTTTATTGTGTAACCCTAGTTCTAAATTAAGGGTTTGAGGATTGATTTTTTTAAAAAATCTGAGTTTTTCTCATTGTGAATGTTCAGAAAAATTTCGGGAGATATATAACTTTGCTTTTGGCTGGGCAAAAGAAAAGGTAACATTTCAGAGTCAGCCTTTCTCGAGTACTTATTGCTGTTTTTTACTTTCAGTCATTTTGGTAACCATTTTTCCATCGCTTGCTTGTGGCCTCTTGTTCTTCTTACTTTCCTGTTAATCAAGTATTTCTTTGTTTGTTTTTTTCAGGATGTAACTTAGCATTCAACTTAATTTTATTAGTGTTTGGTGCTACATATATCCTTGACATCTTGTCTATATAGAGTTTCAACTTTATGTTTTGTTGCTACTTTGAGGAATCTATTCCTCTCCTGACTATCAAACTTCCTGATTTCTCTTCTTCTTGAACTTTTTAATAGCCTGATTTTTTTTCAGGCTACATACATCCTAATTTTTTTTACAGTACATAATTATTTATAGCATGTTTCACTAATCTGATGTTTGAGGGATTCCTTTGCTGTTTTCTCCACATGATATCAATATTTTTGGTGTTAGAATAATAGGAAAGTTTAGAATTTATCTCTTGATTAATGGAAAGGTGCAAGCTAATATTGGCTTATCTAAAATAACAAACTAAAATTTCTTTGAATTAAAACTACTGATTGAGCTGCTTTTGACTGTCTTGTAGTCATGTGAACCCTTGACTTTCTCTCTCTCTTGAAATGTGTTGGTTTAGTCATGATGTATGGTTTGAATAGCAGTTTATCAATTTCGGCGCATCCCAGACAAGGGAAAAGAACTCTGGTAAATTGAGAACAAGGGTGTATCACTTTTTTTTTTGGGTGGTGGGTAGAATGCCGAATTGTCTGAGGCTTGCAGTATTTTCTCAGTGAGGTTTTCTTTTTCTGGTTGCTTTTTCTGATCCTAGTATGCTGTCATACTAACCTTGTCATTGTTTTTTCTTTTCTGGATTACAATCCATTCATGGCTTTTTTAGGTTGAGCTTGCGTTTTGATATGTCAAACAATTAACATGTAGCAACAAAAATTTTTTACTTAGTGTAGTAAGATAATTTACTTCCGTTTATATGGTCTGGTACCTGAGATGTTGACATTTGATGGCTCACAGGGTCAGAAATCGCTAGCACTTGATACTGCAATTGGCATGTGGCAATTGCTGTTTGCTGAAAAGCAGTGGCCATTGGTTGATCACTGGTGTCAGTTTTTACAGGTATTCTGTAAACTAATACTATGCTCACTTTGTTTCTCATGTGTATTAAAATGTTCATTGGAATGATTAGCTGACACGGATGTGGTTTCTTATATCAATTTTGTCAACTGTCATAGTCTGCATCAGCAATTATGTGACACATGCTTGAGTTTTGTTCAGTTGCAAATTGAATATGAATTACGAACAAGATTCTCTTAGATGCCTTATTTGAAGTTCTCTTGATTCTTCCACAATTACGTTCATCTTGTTAAAAGCCATCTGTTGCTGCACGGATCAAAGAGAAAAAGTCATTGAAAATGAGTTCTATCTTTTTCGAACTGGCTGCAATGATTCTTCTCTTTCTACCCTGTAGTTTCGGCTGTCTTCCTGGGCCAATGAATTAATTTGATGAAGTGGGAAAACATAACAGTATAACCTGTCCAAACATTCTATATACTCTTGTCCATGACTTCCTGAATTCAAAGTTTTGTTTTAGAACCTGGTCTTGTTATTGTATTTGTGCATAATTTACAACTGTATTACTGCAGTTATAATTGTAATTGCTTTTCCATTTCAATGTTTTGATGCTTCCAGGCTCGGCATAATAAAGCAATCTCTCGGGACACATGGTCTCAGCTTTTGGAGTTCGCTAGGGTAAGATTATAAGTATGGTAGACAAATTATTTGTTAGATTTATGGTTATGTTTGCTATAGAGCTCCATCATGGTGTACAGTTGCAAACTTCCATATGGTAAACAATATCTTGTTTATAAGAGAAAGAATTACAGTATTGGCAAAGAGACAAGTTGCAATCACACTGCATCTGTCAACTATATTGGTGCTTGGCAAGGCAATGATTCTAGTTCTTCTTATGCTGATTGTTTGTAGATGGTGGATCCGCAGCTAACAAATTATGATGCTGAAGGTGCTTGGCCCTATCTTATTGATGAGTTTGTGGAGTACTTGCACGAGAATGGCATCGTCCGAAAGGGATAGCCACCGGTTAGAGCAGAACGAAAAGCTGAAGCTAAAAAAGTTGCATGCCCTTACAGTGGATGTCTAGGGGGCTTCACTTGGAAAGGAACCCTAAAGCCTACTTGACTGATTGGGTGCTGAGAACAACCTGACTCCTCGATTTTATGTTTGATGCAGAGTGTTCAGTATTTTACGATGATGTTCTGTACGTATGTTCTGATGTCCTCTGAATTTACTCAACCCAAAAGGTCTACTTAAAAAGAATTTGTCTGGCAAGGGGTGCGTGATACCAGAGAGTTTGTTTAGAATAAAATTAAAACTTATGGACCCTGTTTCATTTTGGTTCGTCTCAGTAACTGTGAACTGGGAGAGATGTCTTCACAAGAGTTTGGATCCCAATACTTGCCTTGTGGTCGGACCTGATCATCACTGTCTAAAGAGTGTATGGTCAAGGTTTAAGAGGATTTGTTCCAATTCGGGTGGTTGGAAGAATCAAGTTGAACATTTCTATGTTAGACATGTATTTCCAATTTGGGGCTTCATCTATGCTAACAGGAAAATGTCCATTGCAATTCATATCGATCTATATGGTCAGGCTCGGCACCGTTTAGTTCATAATTATGCTCTTGCAATAATGGCAATGAACTGTTTTCAGGGATGAATATTTCAAAGAAATGTTTTTCGCTTTACGGTTATATCCAATTCCAAAGTTGTCTTCTCGCCGCTAAATGAGGTCTTTCAACGCCTTTGTTTTGTTTGGTGTTTGTCAAATGTTCACGATTCTTTCTTTCGAAATGAGCCAGATAATTTATGTAGTAAGTACCAACTACTGGGTCAATGTAGAGAGCACCATTTTGGGAAGCAAAACATTTATTTAGTCATGATGCAAATTAATAAGGTTATAAACACCTTAAGGTAGTACCACAGAGCGTTAGAACATAGTATTGTGGGGCGCACCTGTGTGGGTTTCGTTCAATTTGAGTTTTAGCTCGTTTGTGATACAAAATAGTAACCCTATGCGAAGTCAATTGTCAAGCCTTGAAAACCACTAATTTGTGCAGGAGCAAATAAAGTAACAGAAAAAATGCTATTGCTATAAGATCATACTACAAAGTATCTCATTATTTCAAAAGCTCCCGCTATGTAGTTTCCCATTTTCGATCATTGGACCAAACTCATACAAAACCACTAAGAAAAAATGACTTCTACGAGCCAAACATCTGGCATAGTAGATAAACCGCACAACTCAGCAGTGAAGCTGATCTCTATCAGTGCCTAGTGGCGGATTGCTGCTACCAGTGAGATGTGCTTAATTAGGTCAAGAACACGATTGCTGCAAGAAAAAGTCAGAATGACATGTTAAACTTCATTACAGTCAGCAAACACAGATCCCTAAACAACTTCATTTGCTAGCATTTTACATACCTGTAACCCCATTCATTGTCATACCACGCGACAAGCTTCATCAAGGAATTATTCAAACCAATTCCAGCTTTGGCATCAAATATGCTCGACCTAAGGAGAAGGAACACAGAAATTGGAGGATCAAATTGCAACAAATAAAACAGGAGATATGGCATTCAGATATCAATCAATTCAAACATTTTAGCATATGGTTCTGGTTTTTAGCCATAAAATCATTTCACAAAATAATAAACAGCGGACCAAAAATTACTTTGTGAACTTGGGACCTAACACTGGCTCATTCAAAAAAAAAAAAATCATGTACACCCGCATAAAAGAAGGGGCAGGGAGAAGGCAGAGACAAAAGGGGGAAGGCAGGATTGGGACAGGTCAAAACTCTCAACCACCCCATAAGGTGGGATGATAATCAGTCAAGTACTTGTTTGGAACTGCTAGAAATAATTATTTTGTAGCTCACAAGTATTATACCACTAGGACCCGTAGTTTAGATTAGAGATTAAAGAATAATAAGGATGATAATTTTCATGAGTGCGCCCACAGAAAAGAGGTGTGCATCAAACATTAAAGTGGCTATCTTTTTCCAGATACATGCATGTGTGAGTGTGCACACAAAAACAACACAAGCAGACGAGTTTTCAACCTTGAGTCCCCAACAAAATCATTAGAGACGACATCCTCATCAGTATATCCAAGGATACCCTTAAATGGCCCCTCTGCAGCATACCTGTTTCAAAATCATGAGCAACCGTGTGAATTAAAAAATTGTCAAGCACTTCCTTTTCCTAAAGAGGGAAAGAAGTAACATATCTCTTGCATACTGTTCAAGCCAAAATTAGATGGCTCACTTGACAGCTGCTTTGACATCTTCATAAGATGCACTCTTCGCAAATCGACAGGTTAAATCAACAACAGAAACATTAGGTGTTGGTACTCGGAATGCCATTCCAGTAAGTTTCCCATTAAGTTCAGGAAGGACTTTGCCGACAGCCTAGCAGTACATCAAAATAAAAATTAATACCTGATCAGGGAACAAAAATAAAAATAAAAATAAACATAACACTCTGCGTGTGCATAAAATATATGACAATGCAAAAAGAACATATTGCCTTTGCTGCACCAGTAGAACTCGGGATGATATTTTGTCCAGCTCCACGGCCCCCTCGCCAATCTTTCATTGAAGGCCCATCAACAGTTTTCTGTGTGGCTAAATATAAATAAAAAATAACCATGTCATGATGCTTATGCAACATTCTGTCAGACCAAAAAAACAAAAAAAAAAAGTTCAAACGGAATTATAATACCCGTAGTTGCATGCACAGTTGTCATCAACCCCTCAATGATGCCAAATTCCTCATGAACCACCTTCAAGAAGATAAGGTATTAGATAGACGAGGTAGTGAAATTCTGGAGGAGAAACTTTTGTTTGTCAAGAACATGAAATTCATAACCAGATTCAGGATTTGCTGTCTCCCAGATGGACAAATAACATTAAAAGCAAACAGTGACTTGACAACTTCAACAGACCATGAAGTTTCTCTATTTCCCAAGAAAGAAATTACAAGCAAACTTCTAAGACTTAGAACTGAACCACACCTTGGCTAGAGGAGCAAGACAATTTGTAGTGCAGCTAGCATTAGAAACAATGTCCATGTTTGGCTTATAAGACTTCTCATTTACTCCTACTACAAACATTGGTGCGTCAGCTGAAGGAGCTGAAATTACAACTTTCTTAGCACCACCCTGCAAAACTCAAACATATGAACTCAGCATTAGGGTTTGGATGTGCGTGTATATCTGTGTTTATATGCTTACACAAAAAAGAAAAAAAAAAAAGTAAGAAATAACCACTCACCTTGATGTGTGCTGAGGCCTTACCCAATGTTGTGAAAACTCCAGATGATTCAACAACAAAGTCAGCTCCATAATCACCCCATGGGATCTCTGCTGGATCTCTGAGTAAAACAAAATTAAGGTTAAAACAAAGTCAAGCTGACAGCTTTGGGGACTACAATATCAACTTCATCTTACTAATGTCAGAACTACACATGCTCCCTAAAATTTTTAGTTTAGATTTGATCAAAGAACACAACAACAACCTTTCAAGAACAGTACCTTTTGCTCACTACTTTTATCAGCTTCCCGTTGATTTCCAAGGTGGATTCATCAACAACCCTGATAGTGCCATTGAAGATTCCATGAGTGGAATCATACTTAAACATGTAAGCCTGGATAAAAGCAATGTCAGTGAGTCCAAAGCATATGAAACAGCATAGCTACTGCAAATACCCTCCCCATGCCTTTGCTCCAGCAATGTTGTGCATATCAAAAAGAAAAAAACATTAGCAAACATGATTGCAAGATTGGCACTCCACCATGCATGTATTGTCCCAGAACTAGAGAATCTAGCAACTCTGCCACAGAGATCCAACATCATCTTCCTGGCCTTGCCCCAATATACCCCAAGCAATTGAAGATGAAAAAACATATAAGAGGTTGATGGATGGTTTATCTATGCATGTAAATAAAAAGATAACTATCAGAACTTAAATATTACTGGTGTAAACCGATCTATACAAACCACACCAGAATCTTTTACAATGAATAGAAGGCCTTAATATTGATCACATTTTAATCCTCGGTGCAAACTGTGCGGTAAAAGTTCAAACACAATTTCCACTATTTTGCAGTAGACCAGCAGAGTTTGACTCAAATTGTGAAAAATGATACAATGCCACAAACAACAAAAAGTCGATTTTAAAGAAGAATCGAACATGTTACCATGTACTTGACGTCAATGAATGGGTCATTAACTGCTACAACATCAATATCATCCCTTGAAGTGGCAACACGCAAAACCAACCTTCCAATACGGCCAAAACCTGCACAGATTCATAAAACGCTGGATAAAGTAGCCTAGGAAATATGCTTATCAAAAAAGAATAATCTAGGAAAAATAGAAAACAGGACAACCATTTTTCATCTTTCATTTATTTGAGAGAGAGAGAGAGAGAGAGAGAGAGAGAGTCAAAGAGAACTATATGAACATGATACAAAACTCAAAACTTTCCTCCAAATCACTAGCTGATAAGCGCATATACACGAGTTTACTTCTCACAATCAGTATCAACATTTCAAATCTTGAGTTGGAAGTATCAGGCATTACCATAAACATGGGAAAGCAAAGCTCAAAAGTTCAATACAAACAACGGTGAAAGCAAGCACTCAAAAGACCAATCACTAAAATGCCTGTGTTCATACATAAAACGTGTGCAATAAAAACAAAAACTTGTTCTTGTATGTACCACCTATAATCATGAAAGACAAGAATTGAAGAAACCAATAAAACAAACAAGAAGAAAAGAAAATTGCTTTTCAAGGGTCCTCGTTTTTCCAATGTTAACCCAAGTTGGCTAATGTAGGTTCTTAAAAGAATCCCACAATGAAGCGTAAAAGAAAGCAGAGACAACTACTCTAGTTTAGCAATTTTCAAATCAAACTAGAAAACGCGGTACTGAATTCTGAACAGTTTGCACCATTACCAAAGAACACAGCAAAAACCTATGGTCATCATTGATACAGGGAAGGGTAGTTTAGGTAGAGCTAGCTTCAGAGAACGCTGTTTCATTAGCTTTTTCTTATCTATAGTAACTCAAATTCTAAATAGAACACTATATTCATAAAAAAAAACATACCATTGATTCCAACTTTTGTCTTCCCGCTGGTCTGTGGTTCTGTGCAGGGTTAAATAACAGGAAAAAACAAAAATCATATACATTAAAATTTGAACTGAAATCATGTACCTTTTCTCTAGAAAGATCTTACCCTGAATTGTTGGAGGCATTTGAGTAGCTGTGGCTTTGATGGGCTGAAAACTTCTGAAACTGCATTTCCTGATTATGTAAAACATTTTCAACCAGTAAGAGATAAATAGGAGCACCAAAAACTAATGAAGCACAGGAGATTTTGATCAATGTATGGATGATCGGATACTCAACTGCAAAGATAAAGAGCCAGTAGCTATAGCAGCGCCTTGAGTCTTCGACAAGTTGACATTGCAGTTAAAACCAACGCTGGACTCCTGAACACAAAGAAGAACAATGTAGTTCGGAACTTGTTAAGTCTCCATAAAAACCGAGATGGCATTAAATGAACCAAAAAAAAAAAGAGAGAGAGAGATACAGAGACTACTACCATTCAGTACTAGGAAATGAAACACGTTGGTCGAACCGACCAAAGACTTGAAGAAAACAAAAATTAGTAGTTGAAAACAGAGTCGCGCATTCACACACAATTTAGCTCAATCAAGCTAAGCCTCTTTAGAAAAACAAGAAAAAGAAATCGATAAACAAAATGAAATCCAGAAATGAGCCTATAATCGGAGAAGGGCAGGGACCTTGAAGCGATCGGAGGGCGACGGCGAGAGGTCGGAACGGAGACAGGCGGCAAATCTGATGGCACAAGAGGAAGCAGCCATGGTAGGAGCGTAAAGGGGCCTCGAAAAAAAACCCTAGGGAAGAGAGACGAGACGAGACGAGACGAGAGCTCGAAGCAAGGCCTTCGCGAGTTGTCAGAGAGCCGAAACCAAAATCATTTGTTTTTAAAAGCAGTGAGAGAGAGAGAGAGATTTGATTTTCTTTTTTTAATGGAAAAAGAAATGAAGAAATGGTAGCGGAGTTTTTTATGCTGCCCGTCTGCCGCCTCCCACCGTCGCTGTGCCGTGACTGTGAGAGTTGATACGGATCCTGACGTGTTCGTGGGTCTACGTAATTGTACGTACTCTCTTCCCTCAGAGTCTGCCACGTGTACCTTTAATAGCTTGTTGGATGGAAAATAGAACATTAAAATATGAAGAAATTATTTAAAAGTATTTGAAAATGAAATTAAGATGATTATTCATTGGTTTTTAACGAATGAATAATTTTATTAATTGTCCACTGATTATTCATTGGTTATAGGTACGTAAAAAAAAAAAAAGGAATTGGAGATGCATGGGTGAGAACTGAGAACGGGAACAGGAGATGAATCCCGAAGACTGATGTGGTAGCGGGATTGCGAATAACGTCCGTGAGTTTGTCGCCAAGGGGAAGTGGTGTGCCCCAGGAAATCTGGAAAAAAATTAAAAAGAAATACAAAAACAAAAACGAAAAGAGTCGTAGAAAGCCACGTCGTGTCGAACTCAACTATTTTCCTGGGGTCCTCTGTTTTTTGCTTTTGATTCGGCCGGCCCTACTCAAATACTCACGTTCATTTATTTCCTTAAATCCCATAACTCCTACTTTAAATTCATCTATTTTATTTTTATATAAATATATGGTTTCAACTCTCCTTCATGATTCAAAACATGTGTCCCTCCGACATTGGCTAACCAGTTTGAGACATCAACTCCAAATCCCCATGATGTGGATTCAGATCACCAGTTTTTTCCCCTTATATAATTCTGCTCAACATATGCATAATATGTTTCTGAGTACGAAAAAAGAACCTGTTAGTCTTCTATTAAGTACACAACAGATTCATTTCTTAATATATATGTCTTTTTCAAGAATATAAATACATATCCTTAATAATGTTAGTACTTCGTATGATTTTGAGTTCTTTTTTTTACTTACCTTTACATTTTAGATCTCTTTTTCATGAATTATAATAGGCTTGAAATCTAGATTACACCTCAAACTTTGTTGCCTTATAGAAATATAAAAGCACCGTCGTATAGTTTAAATTAAATATATCATTTAAACGGTAAAATAATGGGATCAACTCTCACCCAAGAGATAAAGCTATATAATTGGATTTATAAAACTATGCAACTCATATAAGCTTTTTTTTTTTTTTTACCCAGTGGAGTAGTATTATTTATGAAAATATTGTTTTTTTGAAGTGATAGATAGTTAAAAGGTAGGGAAAATGAGAGAAATGGAATCAATGGTAATAACAGAGAAGAGTATGGCGACGGAAGGCTGGAAGGGTCAAGTGGAACAAAGTGGGGTCGATGGATTCTATGGGAACCGCTTAGAGGCAACGCCGGCTGTTGCTGTGGTGGTGGCAGTTGGGACCTTCAACAACGAGTCAATTTCACGTGCTCGCCTCTCCCCACAATCGCCAAACTTGAACTAGCTCTATGTTAAGATTATATATTACACCAACCAAATTCTCGAAACAGTGGTTGGTGGTTGTAATTAGTGATCGGTCTTTTTCCACTTCGAAACCTTTGATCATAACAATCCACAACACCGAACTTACAATAAAGCTAGCAAACACCATCATAAGTCAGCATACAGAACCATATATAGCACCTAAGGTTCCTTTCATAGAACATAACCACTTGATGGTGAACTGCGGCACGGTCTTGACCCCTCCGAGAAAGTTTCCCTTATAGCAGACCATAGACGAGAGGGTTTCCCTCGGCAACGCTGACCACGACCACGACCACAACATGAACTGACATGGACTTTCATTCCATTACCAGGATGGGCAACTACTTCCAGTGGACAGTGTCCACAATCCTCACAAACTACTTCCAGTGGTTATGTTACCTCCACCAGGGGTGAGATCTAGGATACAGCAAACAAGTGGCACGAAGAGATCCAGGATACTCTTGAAACAGCTCACCGAAAAATATTTTGAGTGAAGGATCACCATCGGGCTACCCCTTGCAGTTCATGTGATACCAGCAGTGATCTCTGTTATAAAACGAAATACATACTCCAACTTCCACAAGCTCAAACTCCACCTTCTGAAGAAATGGATAATGGAACAATTATTACCATCCTTATGCTAAACCTAGAACCCAACTGTTGGGGTGATGCCATAAAGTTAGCAAGGTCAGTTAACTGCTAGGTATCATATTGACATGATAAATCCATGCAATAATACTGTTGCTGCCAAATTCACCTCCCGAAGCAGATCTCTTATAAGAGAACAAGGAGAATGAATTCCAAAAACCTCCACACCCATGTAAAAGTGTCATGGATAACAAAACATTCTAGGTGCCGTCTGGTGCAGCTTAATCCTTTCTTTGTGTGTGTGTGTGTAAATCTTCCACTATGAGTTAGCACTATATGTTCCTAAATATCACTTGATTTTTTTTACAAATAAATAATTTTTTAATATATTCTTCATGTTTTCCAGTCCTATGTACGTACACAGGGGTGGACCTACGTAGGGCAGCGGCCCCCCCAAAAATTTTGAAAAAATTGAAATATAGGTACTTAACTGGTTAATTTCATAGAAATTCGGGACTAGAAATGTATGTTTGCCCCCCCCCCAAAATATTGAAAGAATATGAAGATGGGGGGCAGTAAGGTAGGCGCTAAATAAAACAGTGACCAAATGAGTAATTATTCCCTCTAGTCTTAAACAGATATTCTAACATGGCCCAAATGCACTATTAGTCCTTCAAATTTTTCAACCTGTACGAGTTGCACCCTAATCTTTGAATTAGTACGAATTCCTCCCAATCTCCAGCTTTACCTCGCCACGATGCCGTCCCTCTCCTCCGGGTTTTGTCGACTCTCCTCCGGGCTCGCCCCCCCGAACCAAAAATCCTAGTTCCGCCACTGTACGTACATATGTGTGTATAAAATTAAAAATAAAAATGCTTACCGGACACCTTAAAGTGTTGTTTTCCAATTAGTGCAAAAGTTCCAAAAAATATATATACATCAAAATAAACACTTTTAATTTATTAATGATCTCAGCCAAACCTAAATTTCTCTTTGAACAGATGAGTTAAAAAAAAAATACCTTTTCTTCCTTGTAAAGTTCTAAGGCAATTGTTGCACGTTCTGTGTCTGTCTTCACATGTGCCTGCATTTCTGATGCTGATACAAATTTTGCAAGACGCTGGATTTTTTGCTTGCTAGTTTGAGTTTGTACCTCAGATTCGGCAGTACTGTGAGGTGCCTTGCCCTCATGTTTTGACATCAACTCATCATTCTGAGGCATAAGCATGGATTCCGGGGGATCCTTACATCTATTAAATCAGAAGACCAACAAGAAAGTCATAAGACATAAGCTATAATAATTACTGCTACAGAAAAAACTAGCAGAACAGCAAAGTTCAAATCAGTTGGGTGACCAAACAAATGGGACAGTCAAAGCCAAAGGCACCAACCAAAAGCCGATTCATTTGAAAAAAGAGTGTAAAGATGAACCCACAACAAGCAAGCTAAAATTCATAAAGATTAAATTCCAAAGCTAACATCAGCACGAAATTCCTCCACTTGGATGGAATGTATAATGAGAATATGACAAAAGAAGATCATTTCTATGGTCATGTGCCATCAAAAGATTGATGTTGCTAAACCACTATGTGCAACTTGTTCACACAACAGTGAAGCTGATAGTTTTCGACTTAAACAGTATAAAATCACAGAGCTAAAGCACAGTGACATATGGAGAAAAAAAGAGAAACAAATAGTAAAATCAAATCGAACCAGGAGCACTTGCATGGTGAGCCAGATCAAACATATTCTTTATCATTACTGCAAGACATGCAAGCAAAAAGGAAAAGATGCCGTTCAGTTGAAGAGCTCGTGTCAATCAGACTAATGCACTCTCAGTTTCGCTAGTTCCACCCTCCTTGCTTTCCGCACTTTGTTTCATATAATAATAATAATAATAATAATAATAATAATAATAATCAATCTCAAATAATGATCTGATAAGCAAAGATTTAATTAAAGGTTATAAATTCCATTACCCCAGCGGATGCATTGTGTTTTCCAGAGGCAAGCAGGATCGTGGAGGACATTTAGTTTTGCGAGCTTTTCTCTCTGCATTTCAATACAGATGACAATATTTCTCCTATGGTTTTTTATTCATCTTCTGCACAAAGTGCGTACAGGAAAGAACAATCTTTGCCATGAAAACATTTTCCCTTCAATTTCATAAGTGGTATTCAGTAGTCAGAAAGAAGTTCAACTGGTTTTGATGTGCATCTCCATCTTTAACAATTTCATAATACCGATCTGTGCACAGAAAAGAGTACTCTGTGCAGGGCAAATGATTCAATAATTTTTATCCTTCTCATGCAAGTTGCCAAGACTTAAATTTCATATCAATCTCCTAAAAAACAAGTCAAATTCTAATTATATGAGGGGAAGAAAAATGCTCCAGTTCAACCAGTAAACACTGAGCAATTTTGCTGAAGCGGCATGTTACCTTGAATCCTTTTCATGGCTTGGATACATCTGGGTGAAAGACGCCTTCCCATATTATCAGTCTGCATTCCATCCTGTCAGGTATACAGTAACCACAGGAACCAGTAACTGCAAAACAAGTAAACAAAAAGCAGATTCAGACCTAACGGTCCAAATTTCATCTCATTGTCTTCATTACCAAGGTCAGAAACATGCTTGGACATGGGGCACAAGTAAAACCAGAAGTCAAGCTAGTTAACAAACAGGCTCAGCTTTTACACATAGGTCTTACTAAAAAGGCAAGAGCTGCATCAGGTTCAAATCAATAAAGGCTACATCTACATGTATTTAATTTACAGGTGCCTCCAATCCAATCTAAAATCAATCCTAGCACAAAATTCAATAAAAAAAAAACATGACACTGAATCACTCAGAATCCTAAGATTTCAAGGAAGAAACAGATAAAAATAACCAAGTGAAAATTCGTGAATGAGCAAAAGCGACCAATACATATGAAGTGAGTACCTTTATCAATGGCGGGATCAAGGATGCGGCAACAAGTAACAGAAACAGATCCTCGTCTTCTATTCAGTTCAGCGAAAAACAGCTTCGGTGAAGAACTAATGGGTTGAGCATTAGCGCGCTTGGCCTTGAAGCTGATGTGAGTCAACAACCCAATTCCGTGCATAAAGTTGGAGAAGTCTAGGCCTTTGACGAGCTCAAACTTGACATTCTAATGAAGTGGAGAGTAGAACATTAAAAGATGCGACTAAGAATGCTCAAAGACAGAAAACAAAAACCACAAACTACCTTTCCGTAATTGTAGTGGTCTAAGACAAGCGAAACATTTTCATTCATCCACGAAAGACAGTCCCGCCTGATTTCTTCACGAGTTGGAATATGCCTGGGGGGAGGAGGCGTTATCTTTGCATTTCTTATGCGGACTAATTCTTCCTCATCAACAGCATTATTCTTCTGTCTTGCCAGTAACTCCTCAATAGGAGGCATAAACCTACGTCTAAAGAAAAATATAAAACTTAAATCGACAACACCGCGCTATACAAAGGGAGTGGCTGCTGCGTTTCGCTACATGATTCAACAAACACAAATTAAATTAGAATCGAACAAACCGTAATTGATTTTATATAAAGGAAAGATGAAATCGACACTTACATGTTTCTTTTCGGCGACGACGGCATATGGCTTTGCTCACCCGCAATGTTCATGATTCCGCAGTAACACGACCACAGAGACGGACGAGGCTAAGCAGAAGACGAAGCCCGGTGTTTGAGCCGGAGGAAATCGGATCGTTCTAAAATACGGGGTGGTACCAATACTCCCTTTCATGGCTCATCCCCAAATTTTTGTTTTTTGATCATTTAAGGACCTAAGTTTAGAAATGTAACAAAAGTATACAAAATAAGGAAATCATAATATAACCTGAACAACAGGTTAAAAGTTATGCGGTATGTAATTCAGGTTAAACGGTATGATATTTAGGCTAGGTGGTATCGGATTCAGGTTAAATGGTATTATAGTCAAGTTCATATGATATGAAATTCAGATGATATGAGAATTAGGTTGATATGGTATGAGATTCAGGTTTATGTGGTATAAGGTTGATGTGGTATGTGATTCAGTTTAACTGGTATGTGATTCAGGTTAACTGATATGATATGAGATTCAGGCTGTGGTATAGGATTGAAGTTAAGTGGTGTGAGATTCAGGTTATGTGGTATGAGATTCTGGTTGTTGTGGTATAGGAATTAGGTAAAATGGTATGAGATTCTGGTTGTTATAGTATAGGATTTAGGTTAGGTGATATGGTATGAGATTCATGTTGTGGTATAGGATTGAGGTTAAATGGTGTGAGATTCAGGTTATGTAGTATGAGATTCTAGTTGTTGTGGTATAAGAATCGGGTAAAATGGTATGAGATTCTAGTTGTTGTGGTATAGGATTTAGGTTAAGTGGTATGCAATTCAGATTAACTGGTATGGTATAATATTCAGGTTATGATATATGATTGAGGTTAAGTGGTATGTGATTCAAGTTAAATGATATGAGATTCATGTTAAATGGTATGAGATTTAGGTGCTTGTGGTATGAGATTTAGGTTAAGTGGTATGCAATTCAGATTAACTGGTATGGTATAATATTCAGGTTATGATATATGATTGAGGTTAAGTGGTATGTGATTCAAGTTAAATGATATGAGATTCATGTTAAATGGTATGAGATTTAGGTGCTTGTGGTATGAGATTTAGGTTAAGTGGTATGAGATTCAAGTGCTTGTGGTATAAGATTTAAGTTAAGTGGTATGAGATTTAGGTTCATATGGTATGACATTATGGTTGGTATGGTATGAGATTCAAGTTAAGTGGTATGCGATTCAAGTTAAATGGTATAAAATTCAGGTTAAGTGGTATGGGATTCAGGTTAAATGGTATGCAATTTAGGTGCTTGTGGTATAGGATTCAGGTTAAGTGGTATGAGATTTAGGTTAAGTGGTATGCGATTTAGGTTCATGTGGTATGATATTTTGGTTGTTATGGTATGGGACTCAGGTTAAGTGGTATAAGATTCAGGTTAAATGGTATGAGATTCAGGTGTTTGTGGTATGAGATTCAGGTTATATGGTATACATGTGGTATAAGATTTAGGTTCTTGTGGTATAAGATTCAGGTTGTTGTGATATAGAATTCAGGCTAAGTGGTATGAGATTTAAGTTCATATGGTATGAGATTCAAGTTGTTATAGTATGAGATTCAAAATTAGGATTACGTTTAGGGTTAGGGATTTAATATTAGGATTTAGGAGTAGGGATTAGGCTTTAGGGTAGGGATTAAGGATTATGGTTAGGGTTTAGGTTTAAGGTTAGGATTTAGGGTTAAGAGGTTAGGATTAGGATTACGTTTAAGGAATGAGATTTAATGTTAGGGTTATGGTTAGGGTTAGGGTTAGGATTGAGGTTATGTTTAGGGTTAGGGGTTTAATATTAGGGTTTAGGATTTAAGGTTATGGATTAGGGATTAAGGTTAGGTTAAGGTTTAGAGAATAAGGTTAAGGATCAGGGTTTAGGGTTAAGGTTTAGGATTAAAATTTAAGGCTTGGGGTTATTGATTAGGAATTAGAGTTAGGGATTATGGTTTATTTTTCATTCTATTTTTCGGTTTGGAGTTACTATTTAATTCTAGTTCTTTGGCATCCATAATAGGCTCTATAATTACCCGTTTTAAATAACCTGGCGTAAAATTACCTGAGATAGAAATTGACCTGACTTGTATTGAATTTGAACAAAAAAGCCCAAATGTAAATTTTTAGGTTTTAGGATTATGTTATAGTTATGTTAAGGTTAAAGTTTTATTTAGTATTTTTTTACATTATATTAAGGGTTTAGGGTTTGGAGTTGTTGATTAGAATTTGAATTTTGTTATCTATTTATTTAATTTTTTTTTTCTTTTAGTGTGACTATTATATTTGAACTGCTAGTGTAACATTTACACTGTGTTAGGAACATCTATATTTAGTATGTCTATGTTAGGAACATCCATATCTAGTAAGTTTATATTAGAAACATCCATGTTTAGTAAATCTATGTTTAGGTTCTTCAAAACAAGTAACTTTCATATTCACTAATTAAGTTTAATAATCTAGTCATTTCAGTTTATGCACTAATAACCCCGATTAAACATGAATGTTAAAAACTTGAATTTGAAATCTACTTAACCTGAAATCAATATGAACCTAAATCTCAAACCTGAAATCTACTTAACTCAAAATTAATTTTCCTAGGCTAATTTGAAATCTTATATAATATATTAGACTAATCAGATTTGAACAAAATAAACCTACCAAGTCTTACAAAAATAATTTACTTTCAAATTTATTAAGTATTTTAGTGCCTTAATTACAAATGTTAGGGTTTAGGTGTAAAGTTTAGGGTCAAGGTTTAAGGTTTAGGATTAGAATTAGGATTAGAGTTAGAGTTAGTTTTTCTGGTTTAAGGATTTAAGGTTTATGGCTTAAGATGAGGGATTAGGATTAGAGTTAAGATTAGGATTACATTTAGGGTTAGTGATTCATTGTTAGGGTTTAGGATTAGGGATTAGAGATTAAGGTTAGGTCATGGTTTAAGGAATAGGGTTATGGTTAGAGTTAATAATTAGGGTTTAGGGTTAGGGTTTAGAATAGGATTAAGATTATGTTTAGCATTAGAGATTTAGGGTTAGGTTTGGTGTTTAAGGTTAGGGTTTAGGGTTAGGAATTAAGGTTAGGGATTAGGATTAGGGTTAAAGATTAGGGTAAAAATTAGGATTAGGATTAGGGATTAAGGTCTAAGATTAGGGTCTAGGGATTAGGGTTTGGAGTTAGGTTTATGGTTAAGGTTTAAAATTAAGGTTATGGGTTATGGTTAGTTTTGAGGGTTAGAGATTAGGGATTAGGCTTTGTATATATTGGAAAATTTTAGAGTTAGGAATTATGGTTAGAAATTAGGTTTATGTAGGGTTGATCATTCAATTTTTTTGG
This sequence comes from Aquilaria yunnanensis, assembly GCA_039654915.1. Lineage (NCBI taxonomy): Eukaryota > Viridiplantae > Streptophyta > Magnoliopsida > Malvales > Thymelaeaceae > Aquilaria > Aquilaria yunnanensis. Next base: position 805,741 of record CM077597.1, on the reverse strand, counting down.
TTCAAACCGAACCAAATATTTTGGTTTTTTCAATTTTCGGTTTATTATGGTTAGAAACCGAATTAACCAAACTAAGCCTATAGACCGAAGTAAAACCGAATCGAAATATTTTGTTCGGTTCAGTTTAAAACCGAAATAACCGAAAAAAATCATATCCAAACATAGTGATGCACTTGTAACATAGAGAAATATATGTGACTTAAACAACTACATAGCAAGAAATCGTGGACTATTATGGGGTTTGTACTTTGATGGAGAGCTGACTGACGGACCGACGGTTGCGTCTGACGGCGGAGAGAGGGTGCAGGGGAGTGGAGGGCGAGGGCAGATGGCGGGGGCTAAGGCGGAGGCGAGGTCGGACGGCGGGGGCAAGTGGGGAGGGGAGTGGAAGGTGAGGGTAGACGGCGGGAGCGAGGTTGGAGGTGAGGCCGAAGACGGAGGTGAGGTCCGACGGCGGGGGAGAGGGCGTAAGGGAGTGGAGGCCGAGGGCAGAAGGCGGGGGCTAAGGAAGAGGTGAGGTCAGACGGCGGGGGTAAGGGGGAAGGGAGTGGAAGGCGAGGGCAAACGGCGGGGGCGAAGGTGGAGGAGAGGCTGAAGGACGGTGTCGAGCGTCGAGCGGCGGGAGGAGTAGGATGATTTGTTATGGGAGAACCCCAAAAAAGCCATTACTCTTTTTTCTACCTTCCACTCAAGCCCTCATCCTTTTAAACCTGTCATCTGACCCACCAAAACCTCAAATATGCTATAAAGAAATTTCAGTTTTTTTGGTTACCGAAATAACCGACACTCAGAACCGAAACCGATATTCTCTCTATTCGGTTTCAACCGAAACCGAAATAACCAAACCGAATTTCAAAGTTTTTTCAGTTTTTCAATTTTTTCGGTTTTAACCGAATAGTGATCACCCCTAGGTTTAGGGTTATGGTTAGTTTTTAGGGTTAGAGATTAGGGATTAGGCTTTGTATATATTGAAAAATTTTAGGGTTAGGAATTATGGTTAGAAATTATGGTTAAGGTTATATTTATGGAATAGAGTTTAGGGTTAAGGATTATGGTTAGGAATTAAGGTTAAGGTTGAGATCTAAGGGTTAGGGATTGGGCTTAAGGATTAGGGTTAGAAATTAGGATTAAGGATTAGGGTTGGAGTTAGGGTTAGGGATTGAGCAAACTAACTATCTTTTCCACATTAATAAGATCAAACTATTAAATTAAGGTCAATTCATTTTAACTTAAGTCATCTTAATTTAAAATAATTTATTTTTATTTTTAAATTTTTTTTCTTTGAACCAAATTCATTTAAAAGTCAATATTATGTAAATGTGACAATCAATTTGAAAATAGTTTTTCATAATGTTATTAATTTTTTATGAGTTTTTATAATTTTAAGCATTAAAAAATCATAAAATTTTATTAAAAATATAAAAAAAATGAATATTTGCTACACTCTAGCAGTTATAACCCAAGTGTAGGTTGTCGCAAGTAATAAAATCTCAGGAGTCCGAGTGTCGAACTACAAGGAAGTGAATTAAGAAATACAAATTACAGATTTTTAATAAAAAGGAGGTTTTCGTGAAAGGTGTGAACAAGTATTGATTAAAAATTCAAATTCAAATAAAATAGCCAAGGTTAGGGGATCCACTTTTAGTATATTTGTTGTGATTAATTTTAGCCCATCTTGCCACTAAATTGGGATCCACACATAAAGGAGGTCCCAATCGGCGATTTAGTTAGTATTAACTTTCATTTATCTTAAAATGTCAACGTTTGCTAATGAGTTCAAATATCCATCATGCCAACATTTATTTACAGTAACTCAAGATTCCAATATAGCCGGTAGAGCCATGTTCTACAAAGGAAATTAAATAGCTTTTGTGTCAATGATTGATTATGATGAATCAAGACTCCCACTTAACAAGGAGAGAAGTTAAATAGATTAAAGAAGAAAATACCGTTAACATTGTGATATATTTAAATCAATCATAACCTTTATACCAAAAGCTTCACCCTTTCACCTTAGCAAAAGGAAGCTTAGTTAGCCATGATAAAAGTAAACAACATGTAGAAAGATGAAATGAACATGTATTGAAAAATCAAAGGAATAACAAGAAGAAGAATGAGAAAACACTTGGACAGAACTTTAGTATTGAAAACAAGAACATAACTAAAGAAGAAAAGCTAAAGATGATACAATAACATAAAGGAGCCTAAGAAATGGCATGAATTGGTCCTCCCCCCCAAGGTGTCTATTTATAGAGTTTTGGGGTGGGTGAAATGGTAAAATAGTAAAATAGTAAAATGTAAGTAAATACAAATCAACAAAGGCGAATTGCAACTTCTTTTATTTTTTTGACCATTGTAGATATCGAATCAGCTTTTTCTCAAAGCATGAAACTTGTAGATCTCTTTTTTATCTTTAAATTGATACCTTACTTATTTAAATCAGACATCTACAACTCAAGTTATGATTTTTCTACCGAAACTGCTCTTTAGCACATGGAAGAATAAAAGATCTCATCTATAATCAGATTTCAGCAATGAAAACGATCAAACTAACTCTCAGAATGAAGATAGATCAAAGATCTATGTGTTGGATTCTGGATCATGTTGGAATCACTCAGTTCTAATGTCTATAGATCCAGATATGATTTTTCTCGTGAAGGGTTCTCAGGTGATGATTTAACTTACATAATAAAATAATTATTTAATATATATATTTTCATATTTAATGAACAGTAAAACATGTATGTACAGTGAAATATGGGTATGAATAGTAAGTTGATGAATAGTAAAAATGTGTGAATAGTAATCCAGTGGAAAAATACTCAAAATATAGAAATTAATCATACTCAAAGTGTATAATGATGATTTAAATCCTTAATAGTAATGCACTTATTAGTATTCATCAATATTCAATGAATTATTAAACCTACATAATATTAGATTTTTAAATAAAATTAGTTCTAGGTAAAAAAATTAAAAATAAAAAAATATTAGATTAAGTTGACTTAAATTAAAATAAATTAACTCTTAATTTGTGGCTAAAACAACAAATAAAAAAATTAAATAAAAAATACAAATTAGGGTTAAGGATTTAGATTGGGATATAAGGTATAGTGTTAGGGATTAAGATTAGGGTATAGGATTAAGGATTAGGGTGTAGGGATAAAGATTAAGGTTTAGGGTTAGAGATTAAAGTTTTAGGTTACAGATTAAAATTTATAAAATAGGTGGGAGATAAGTGTAATTTAAAAATAAAATCATTAAGAAACTTGACATTTGCATTACATTTTAGGAGTTAATACTATTCAATTTTCTTACGTTCATTGGGCTACTTATAAACTAGTTATTGATCAGTTATTTGAATGTAAATAACATGTCTGCAATAAGTACAAATTTTTCTAAAATTTCAAATATTTAAAGTACATAAAAAATATAAGATAAGTCTCGGAACTTTACCAAGTTCACCAAGAATAATTTACTTAAATATTTATTAAGTATTTTAGCGCATTAATTCAATAAATTTTTGACTTTTTAAAAAGATTAAGTAAATTAAATTATTTAAATAATTGAATAACTGGCCTAAAATTATAATTTTTTGTATTACCAATTTTATCAAATTAATTTATGGCTAAAACAACAAATAAACAAAAAAAATAAAACAAAAAAATAAATTACCAATGCTGTTAGTGACTATTTTGTAAACACAGAAACATTTAGATGAAAACAAACTAGCGTAGAAATAGGAGGGCTAAAGGCACTTTTGTACCGAGAAACAATAGTGGGTTAAGGATGGAATGGTTCCAGAAGTGAAGAAGCGACAGCGGACGGAGCATGGAAGTTGAGAAGCTACAGTTGACAGAGTGTGGAAGTGGAGAAATGATGACGGACAGGAGGGTAGAAGTGGAGAAATGATGGTGAAGTGCGAATCAAAGCGTGCAAGTGCAAGGAAGAAGGCAACGGAGGGAAGTGCGAATTGGCGACGGAGGGAAGCGAATCGGCAACAGAGGGAAGCAAATCAGCAACGGAGGGAAGAGAATCGATGACAGGGGGAAGCGAATCGGCTAATCGGTGGCGAGGATGGTTTCGCGAAGGAAATCGATGACGGAGAAAAGAAGAGATGATGAGATTTCAAGCCATGTAACCGACTAACTGGTAGAACCGGGTGGCCCAACCCTTTCTTTTCTCATATCCCAATCTGCTGGCTGAATAAGAAAGAAATTAAACCAATCTGCTGGCTGAATAAGAAAGAAATTAACATTTAGGACTAAAATGATTAAAAAGGGGAAAATATAGTTATGGTGATAATTTTGACCAAATATTAATTTGAAGGAATGGACGGCTGTGATTAAGGAGGGCATGGTACCAAGGTGGGTATTTCAGAATCTTTCAAGGAAATCAGGGCTCAGAAATCATGCCCCCGTCTGTTTGTCGAATGGGTTTTGGCCAAAATACATATTTAGCCCCCTAACTCAGTTGACCAGAACACTTACCTCTAGACTTGAACTCGGGGCAACTTAGTCCCTAAACTTGGTAAAGTGGGTTAGTCAAACCCTTTGACCTGCACATGTGGTCACGTGAGTTCAAAATACTTAACACAGTTTATCCTTTGTAGTTTAATGACACATATAAATTCCTATGGTTAGAATTATAACATCAAATAAACTTTCAAGACTAAATATGTAATTATTCTATGGGGATTAAGGGTGAAAGTTTCGGGTTCGGGCCAAAACTCGAAATAAATGAGTTATTTCATGATTAAAAAAGACAAACCTGAACTGACCCAAAATTGGAGGATGACCTAAACCAATTTTTTAGGGTTGCATTTAGGTTAACCCGACCAACCCGTTTAGGATGCGCTCTGGTGAGGAAATTGATAGTGGCCAAGGGAAGAGAGGAGATCAACAGCAGGCCAAGCAAGGAAGACAGGCGGCAGGCGAGCGAGGTGGGGTGAGGTTTAAGGTAAAACAGATCGACATGAGAGGAGGGAGGAGGCCATGTGATGGAGAAAGGAGGGAGGAGGAGGCCGTGTGATGGAGAGAGCAGGGAGGAGGAAGCTATGCGATAGAATGAGGAGGGAGGAATTGACAACGCTAAGGGCGACGATGTGAGGGACGGTGAAAAGTTGCGATAAGTCAATGACCAAGGCAAGATAGTGATGTAAGGGCGGGATGAGGTGATGGCAGCTAGGCAGCGGGGTGAAGTGAAGGAATAAGCACAATGAAGTCGCTAAGTTGGGATAGAAGGCGAGAGGCACACGGCGAAAGCAGATCGACGGCGAAGGGCAATGGGGGCTGGCCGGGGGAGAGGTCACTTAAGGTTAGGCTTAGGGAATGTTAAGGGTTGGGCTTAGAGAATGAGCCAAGCAAATTGGGGAATAGGATTAGGTTGGGCTGGACTGGGTATATGTCTTAGGGAATTTTGAGATAGGCTTAATATTAGGGTCAATCAGGTTGGTTTTGGGTTTAACCCGAACCAACCTGAATTTTGCGTCTCGTAATAATCGGTTCGGGTTGGCTCGAATACACGTTTTCCTCTTCACTGACCCAACCCTATAAGTTGAGTTTCGGGTTAGGTTTCGGGTCAAGGTTAAAACCTTTCAACCTTAATGAGGATAACAAGTGATGAAGAAATTATAGAATCGACCTAAACTTCATTATATTTTGCTTCTTTAACCCAAGTTTATAAACTTTACAAACGAGTCATCTTCCCCATTAAGACATTGGTTGTCGAGTTGCCCAGAAGGCTTGTCCCTCGGAAGCTTTTCTTGAGCCCAAAATTTGACCGCGCAAATCCTGTTTTCTTGCTCTACTTGCATAATCAGCAATTTAATCCCATAGTCGAAGAAACAATCGACCATCGTGAACAAGCCCAGCTCACTATCATACAGCGATTTCTTAGAGATGTTGGAGCTAGTGCGCCCAAGCCTGGGTGATGAGTTGGAAGATGAAATTTTGATGGAATCGTGGTCTTTTGTTCCGCAATAGACTTGTAATATGGAGTACCAGCCTTGGTGGTTCTTGAGGACATCGGTGATTGCCCAAATCTGATCGAAGCCACTGAGTCCATTCTTGGGCCAATACGGCAAATTCTTTAGACCCAATGAGATCATGTCACTGTAGCAGCTTGTTGACAACTTCGATCAAGTGTAGAGGATGTGGCGGTGGTGCCAATGGAGGATGATGACGTTCCTTGGTCTGAAATCACATGACGGAGAGTGCAAGTCAAAGGGTTTAACTGGCCCACTTTACCAAGTTCAGGGGCTGAGTTGCCTGAGTTAAAGTTTAAGGGGCCAAGTGTCTTGGTTGACCGAGTTTGGGGGCTAAAGATATATTTTAGCCTTGGGTTTTAATAGATTGAAATTGGGGATGTCGGGTCGGGTCAGTTCACCTCAAGTTCTAGAATTCTAACGGGGATAACAAGTGGACGCGTCAGGTCAAAATTTGGTCAAATCATTCAGATTTGTATTTAATTAGTTATCATGAATTAGGATTCATGTTTGGTTATTTGTGTTTGGGTAAAGTGGATTTTAGGTTTGTGTTGGGTTCAGTCAGGTTTGTTAGGGTTTTCAGGTTTAATATAGATTGAGCAAATTTCAATCTCTGGTGATTTCATATTAGATTATTTGAGTTTTGAGTTAAATTTGGACCATTGGTGCATAAGTTAAAATGACCAATTTGATTTTTAGGTTTGATTTTTGTTAAAATTTAAATAAAAAAAATTGATTCCTGGTGCGGTTTAATTTAGGTTAATTTTTCTTTTCTTAGTATGCTTAATTAAAAATTACGTAAAAACTGTTCTTTTCTTAGAATGCTTACTTTTTCTTTTCTTTGTTTGCTTAATTTAGGACTTTGAGTGCTAGTGTAAGATGATCCTTATGATCCTTTAGGTAAAGAGTTTTGGCTTTAGGAATTCACTTTGAACTTGGTTTTTAGCCATTGTTTTCTCACTTGCACAATTTAGTTATATATTATCTTTGAAGTTTCAACATTTTTTTTTTCAAATATATTCTTATTTGATCAATAATGGGTCTAGATATATATTTTTTATAAAACTTTATGGATTGATGTCAAGGAAGTTAAATGACTTGCCTTCTTTTTTACATAAATATGGAAAAATTAATCTAGTTTCATAAAAGTTAAAATTTTATTCTCTGGCATCTCAGTTTACTATAAAAACCTAGGGAATCCTTAAACAAATAAAATTAGGTTATTTTATTAATTTGTTCTCCAAATCTCATAAGACCCATATATAAAAAATATTTTTAAAGTGTCTTAAAGCGTGTAGTTATAATTGGTATACAATTTAAATAAATAATCAATATATAAAAATCACAATTTTTTTAAATATATGTCGACCATATATTTTACATTGACATTTGTTAAAGTTTGGTTTTATTGTGGTCAGACATTATGTTATTTTGGGTACAGGTTATTTCGAGTTCTTGTTATTCAGGTTTGATCCAATTTAAATTCAGGCAATTTTATACTTAGATAATTTGGATTTGAGTAATATAGGTTCCGATTTTTTGTGGTTTCACTTAAATCGGGTATGAGTTTAAGTTGAGTTAGGTACAATTAATATGCACTTAATTATACATATTTCATCATGTTTTTCCTTAAAATTTGCTTGTCTTTTGAGTGTTTTTTTTTTTGTTGAAATTAGTGTTTAATTGCTTTATATTTTGTTTTCATCTCATATTTCTACTTTTGTGAATTTTGGAAGGATTTTCATGACATTTGGAGTTGTTATTTAAAGTTTTTGGAAGTCTTTTTTGCTGACACACCATGGGTCAAAGTTATGTCTCATATTTTGATAATGAATTTTATACCCGGCAGACTGACGCAACCTTTGGTCACACCTATGTCACTTGAGCCCTATGTATATGCTTGTGTACCTGCCCGTGTCAACTTTTGGCTGAATTTTTATATCGTGATTTTATATTTTTTTGACTCATTCTTAGTTTCTAGGTTATCTAGAGCAATCAACATCAATTTTGAACGTATCAGAGTGAATATTTCTTGGATCTAAAGAGAGTTAAAAAATGGATCATCTTAGTTTCAAATTTTCAATTTTCTTTACCTTTATTTGTTATTGTTCTACTTTGTCTTGAATTAAACTTTTATTATGCTTAGAATTAATGAATCTTAAAATATCTTGTTCTTATGATTTATTTTTCTTGATAAAAATATAGTTCATTGAGATTTACCCATATGTGCTTCACTGTTTGTTAAAGTGATAGTTATTAGTCTATTGAGTTAACATTTGATTTCCAGGGTATTAAGCTAACTACTTGTGTGTTTGATCTAATCATCATGTGGGTAGAGAGAATTGCATGCAAATCTATGGATAGGCCGACATAGGAGTCCCAAATTATGGTTAAACCTAGTAGAGTACCATAAGGAGTGAGTATGCATTGCTAGGAATTTCGATTAGAAAAAGATTCCAATCAATTAATCTAGGAATAGGGTTTAACTACATTGAGAGATGAACAAAGGTAATTTAGGAGTCTCCATGGTCCAATTTTGTTAGATTTCATTAAGACTAGATAAGGAGTAATGCAAGGGAATTCTAGGGGTTTCAAGTCTAAGCATATCTTATCTATGCGACCTTAGCTAGTAGTTAAGGATATTGGCTCCAAATCCTCACAACTAGCAGTCTGGAACATTGACACAAAATCCTCATGACATAGATTCAGGTCTCCCATCTTTTTTTTCTCCTTGTACAATTCTACCTAACATATGTATGAATTTGAGTACTTAAGATACATGATTCTAATTAAAAAAAAGCTCGCAACACAACATCCCAATGGCTACATGTTCAAATATCCCCCACCTAATCAAGGTTCGAATTTTCACGGGTCACATTGTGAACCACTCTTTACTAAATTGGGGCTTGACGCCCTCTAAGTTTCAAGAAGTAGACAGATTTTCCCAAACTTTCTTTGTTGACTCTCTAATAACATATTATACTTTATACATACTTCTGAGTATTAAAAAAAATTAAGTAAAAGAAAAAGACATCTGAGTCTCATGTTATGCACATAACAGTCATTTCTTAATATATGTCTTTTTGAAGAATATAAATGCATATCCTTAACAATGTTAGTACTTCTATGACTTTGAGTTTTTTACTTACCTTTAATCATTTTAGATCTCTTTTCATGAATTATGATAGGCTTAAATTTAAGATTGCACCTAAAACTTTATTGCCTTAAAGGAGTACAAAACATCATCTTATGGTTGGAATTAAATATATGTCTAGTTGTTTAGTTTTTGCAACGCACAGAAGGTTTTTTTTTTTACCTAGTGGAGTAGTATTATTTATGAAAGTATTATTTTCTAAAGTGATAGATAATTGAATATAGGTAAAATGAGAGAAATGGATAACGGAGAGGATTATGGAGATGGAAGGCAGAAAGGATCGAAGTGGTACAAAGTAGGGTCATTGGATTTTATTATGCGATCACTAAAAGGCAACAACAGTTGTTGTTGTGGTGATAGGAGTTGGGACCTTCAATAACATCTAATTTCATGTGCTTGCCTCTCTCTTTAATCACTATTAGCTTTGTATGTGACTTTGCTAAACCCATCTACTTAATATGCACCTATCCATTCAAATCCTCCAAATGACATTGTTTCCTCTTTTGTTAATATTTTTTTTGTTTTAATTTTCCCTTTTCCTTTTTCTCTTGGGATAACTAAGGTATTATATATATATATATGAGAAATAGAGGCCCACTAATATTGGGGTTCATAAGATAATAGTTCTATGTAATTTTGGTATAGAGATTCACCTAGCAACAAGACTAATGTTACGACAAAGCTATAATGGAACAGTTTCATTTGCAACAAATTCCTTGTCTTCCTAGAACTTATAAATCTTGTGAGCGGTTAAACTTATATATTTAATTATACAAGTAATAATTCCATAATGGACCTAACTCACTAGGGTTCATGATTATACCCAATGCACACAGAAGGTCGGTTTGGCTAGAATCTCAATTATGGAATAATCTTCAGGAAATAAGGTAATTAACAAGAAATTATTAGAACCATAAATAATATCTCTCATTAATTACATTTATATAGTGCCACATTAGCTTTCATGTCCAAAAAAGGATATCCTTTACAGTGTAGTCAATGTAAGTCCAAAATACTCTACTTTTATAGCTAATGCTCCTACAGTATAGAGAGTTAATTTGACTCTTGTAGGGCTTTTCCTTTAGATATAGTCTAGGGCTCTAATGTTGCCTTTGCTTACATGCACACTGATCTTCGTATGCTCAGTTAGTACAATAAAGATTGACCCAATCAATCCCTTTATAGTTTTGCTATCAATTTGGTAACATTTGTGGCAAATGATATGGTAGACATGTAGAGATCCCAATGCAACCAATATTACTCTGATGAAGAGAACACCATTGATGGTTCATAACCCATTTCACTCTCCATTGGATGGCTATCCTCACTATAAATACATAGGCAATTTAATAATATCATATCATAGATCTTATAAATATTTATACAAATATCTTCATGTTTGGTTCCAACTCGTGTTGATTTCATATGGAATTAGACCTAACCCAAAATTATTGATTTTTTTCAGCTATGGAACTAACCTATGATCCATGATCCATTTTTATGTAGCCCAACTCAACTTAGTATGAGTGGTTCAATTTGAGTTTCAGGTTTACCCAACCCATATTTACCCCTACTATATATCTCTGTAGCCTTATGTTTAGGGGCAATGAGTTTGGTTGAATCAGCAAAATTTGAGTAAAACCTTGGATGATTTGATCAAAGCATAGCCCAAGTATGCTCAACAAAGTCAACCACACAAAATCCAAAAATGAAAATTTTTTAATCCTTATTTAAACTTTCACTACACAAAACTTAAAAAACTTTTTTTTAAAAGATAGTTTCAGGGGCAAAATGAAAAAAAATAAAATAATATAAATTACACATATCTTAATATTCAGGAGTAGATTTAGAATTTTGTTCTATGGAATCCATGTATAATTAATTTTTTTATATATAGTACACTTACAAAGGAAAACGTGAAATTTCAACTTAATTTCAATGTACTTATAACAAAAATAACTTTAAATATTCATTTTTCTATTTTAGTTTCCTCATTTCCTTAAATTGATGGAATTATTTGATAAATTTCAGTAGAATCCATATAAAAATTACTTAACCTTTCCTAATGAAATTAAAATATTACTGGGGGTCCATGGATCCTACAGTTGCCTACATGGATCCATTCATGTTAATAGTCATCCATAAAAAAAATGAGTTACCTTTTATGAGACAGCGAAAGTAGTTGCAATCAAGCTATTTTTCATTGCAATGAATGAAGTTCTTGGGAAAGTAAGAAATTAAAAAAATCTTGAATACTCAATTTCTTTTTTATGATAAATTAACACCAAATAATTTTCATTTATAGAAAATTATTTATATATTATTCAAAAAATAGATCTATCAAGTTAAACTTAATTCTAAAAAATGATTCAATTTTAGAGAGTTTTTGAAACATGCTGTAGCCCTTAACAAGCACACAGAGTCTCTATATATCATATATAGAAACAATTTGAAGTGGACTAGTTTAACTGGTGAGGGTGAGGCCCGACGCAAGGTATGCTTGCGGGGCCATGCCTTGAATTAATTAATATTTGTTCAGATTATATTAACTAAAGTCTAAGTTAATCTGACAATAATTGTTGATTGAGTTTTAGCTCAATTAAGATGTAAGGGTTTGAATACCAATGAATGTAAGAAATTGCTTCTTTTTACAATTAGTGAATAGGTTTAGTTTAAGTGCGGTAAGATGTATGATAAATTAGGTTGTAAAATATCTTTTGTATTATTTCTTTTGAATAGAAAAAAAAAATTGAATAATAACAATAGCATTTTTCCCTGATATAAAAGTTTTTTTTTCCTTGACTAAAGCCAAATTTGTTTTTTCTTGGCCCAAAATTAGGGATGACAATTGGGTGAGTTGGGTTGGGTTTGGGTCAGGTTATTCAGGTTCGGGTTAGTATTAATTTGGGTTCAGGTCGGGTTATTTGGATTTAGGTTGAGTAAATTTCGGGTTCAGGTTGGGTTTGGGTTAGTGTTATTCGGGTTCGGGTTATTTGGGTAACTTCATATCAGGTTATTTGGGTTTCGCGGTACATTCAGGTTGATATTTGGGTCTAATCGAGCAATTGGTGCATAAGTTGGAATAACTTGATTAATTCAATTTTTTATTTAGATTTTGCTAAAATTTAAATTAAAGAATTTGATTTTTGATGCAAATATTTGAAAAATTTAGAAGCCCATGTTACAATTTTTATGAGTGACTAAAATGAAATTTTCAAACTTTAGATACCTCATAACTAGAAAATTACTAGGCATAAAAAATAATTTAAAAAATTTAATTTAACTAGATATAAATATATTAATGTACAATTATTTTAGAACTTAAAAAGTTGGTAGGATCAAATGCATTTAAATTATGTTGTCACTTTGAGTTATAATTTTTTTCAAAATTTAGAGTCATTATTTAGGGTAAAAATAGGAATTAATTTAGTTTAGGTACTAATTTGAAGCCCTAAAAGTCGTTTAAGGTCAGAGTAGGCGAAATGAAAGAGTTTAGGTGTGAATTGAAGATTTTTATAAAGTTATAAGCAAAATTGAAAATTTTGGGACAAATTTGTCAACTCTAGAGAGTTTGAGGAAAATTTGACAATTTTTCAAGGTAAAATCTGATGATCGTATAAAGTTATGGGCTAATTCAACAAATCTTATAAATCGGGTATTGTCGGGTTTAGGCTCAGGTCTTTTCGAGTTTAGACTCGGGTCTTTTTGAGTTTGGGTCATTTACGGTTTGGGCCAATTCAAGTTCAATCCAATTTGGATTTGGGTCATTCGGGTTTTGAGCTTTTTCGGGTTTCACTTTAATCGGGTTCGGGTTCAGGTCAGGTTGGGTATAACTAGGTTAAGGTCATTGACTTTTCTGGTCAAATTAGGTTAGGTCGGGTTTGGGTTTAAGGGTTGGTTTAGGTTTTCAAGTCCGGTCAAATTTTGCCACTGCTACCCAAAATATGTATTGAAAAAAAAAATATATAATAGGCACTTTATTTGTGTATGATGGTGTTCTTTTGTCCGCAAATTTTGAAATCGAGCACATTTTTCACTTTATTTGTTTTCTTTTACCCTGCCTAAAGAAAAGAAAAATTAATAAACAAAATTCTTACTTTTTGCAAAATTAATGATTGTGTAAAATGTTTCTACGTTACTTGATCTTTTTAAATGTTATGACTAGGGTTCTTACGAATTAGTAAATTAGCATATATATATATATATATATATATATATATATAAACATGAAATTAATAATTAAAATGGGAGCTGTTTTATTTATTTATTTTTCTAGTTAGGACGAGGAGACTTGAGAGAGATTAGATAGGTAGCAGTGTCATGGAGAAAGTATAGTGTAGCAGAAGACGCCCCAGCCTCGCTAGCCAGTATATTCCAATCACAAGAAAAGAAACAAATTTGATGGAGTGGAGATCAGATTGCGTAATATCAGTTGATTGTTTTTCTCTCACCGCACAACGGAACCGGCAGACCACCACCAGCTCTTTTCATTTTCATTTTTATTTTTTGTTGTTTACTTTCTACCCCTCCTCTAAGAAGCAACCCTTCCGACAAAAGAGAGAATATTTGAACCGGTTGCAAGAATCGATCGGCAGCCCTTCCATTCTCATCATTTCCTTCCTTCTTCTCTTGAAACTCGCTCTCTACAGACCGGTTTACAGATAATGGCGGCCATTAAGCTTCACGGAGATGTTTCCTCAAGCTCTACGATGAGAGTTCTGGCTTGCATTTATAAGAAAAACATTGAGTTTGAATTTGTTTCTGTTGATGTGAGATCTGGCGAGCACAAGCTAGACCATTTTCTAGCCCTCAACGTAAGTTCAGTTCGTTAATTCCATGCAAAATTCCCAGATCTTAATTTTACTGCACCTATATATAGTAACAAATAAATCTCCACTGGCTATTATGTATATAATTTCTTTGCTAACAATTTTGCCCTCTTTTTTTCTGTAGCCTTTCGGTCAAGTTCCAGCTCTCGAGGATGGAGACCTCAAGCTCTTTGGTAATTACTCAACTTCCGTTATACATTGCTTGTCAAGAGTAATACAAGTACCACTATATATATTGTTAAATTACTAGTTAAATTTCATCGATTAGCTATATGTGTGTGTATTAATCGAAGATTGACGTGCGTTAGGTATTAGCCGAAAATTTTGAGTATATATTAACCGAAGATTGCTGCAGAATCGAGAGCAATCACTTAGTATATTGCCCAGAAGCATGCCGAGGAGGGGACGCCCCTAACACTGACATTTTCCGTCGAGGCTACGGCCACGCTAGCGCTGTGGATGCAGGTGGAAGCACACCAGTACGACCCTGTGGCTTCAAAGCTCGTGCGGGAGCTAGCCCTCAAACCCATGATGGGCCAGACAACGAACCCAGAAGCCGTGGAAGAGCTGGAGGCCAAACTGACCAAAGTCCCACTACTAAAAATTCCTTTATTTCCAACTGCCCTAATTTCCAACGGTCAAGCAGTTGGAAATTTCCAACTGCCAAAACCGTTGGAACGAGGAGAAAATTTTTTCCAACTGCCTAGCAGTTGGAAGTTTTAGAGTATTTAATTTACATAATATATATAGTATTTCCAACGGCTTAAGCCGTTGGAAAATGGAGGAAATATGGAGTGTTTTCCAAAATTATATAAATCTAGATAATATATAATATTTCCAACGGCTAAGACCGTTGGAAACTTTTAGAGTATTTAATTTACATAATATATATAGTATTTCCAACGGCTTAAGCCGTTGGAAAATGGAGGAAATATGGAGTGTTTTCCAAAATTATATAAATCTAGATAATATATAATATTTCCAACGGCTAAGACCGTTGGAAACTTTGGAAAATAAAGAATTTTGTGCAGAAATTATATAAATGTAGACATATATAATATTTCCAACGGCTAAAACCGTTGGAAAATGTGGATTTACCTAGTAAATTCTATAAATAATAACATAAATAATATTTCCAACGGCTAAGACCGTTGGAAACTTTGGAAAATAAAGATTTTTGTGCAGAAATTATATAAATGTAGACATATATAATATTTCCAACGGCTAAGACCGTTGGAAACTTTGGAAAATAAAGAGTTTTGTGCAGAAATTATATAAATGTAGACATATATAATATTTTCAATGGATAAAACTGTTGGAAAATGTGGATTTACCTAGTAAATTCTATAAATAATAACATAAATAATATTTCCAACCGCTAACACCGTTGGATAATGTGGAAAATCTAGATTTTTTTGCGTCAATTATATAAATGTATTCATATATAATATTTCCAACGGTTGAAGCCGTTGGAAAACCCAGGAAAAAAAAATTAATATTGATTTTGTTGGTTAAATTATATAAGTTATATTAATTATAGATTTTTGAATGTTAATTATACAAATGTAGATATAGATGATATTTGCAACGGCTGAAAGGAAAAAAAAGATATAGTTAAGTTAAATATATAAATTTACATAATATATCATATTACGAAACTTTCTTAAAATTTAGATATATAAACATAATATAATATATAAATATATAAATATGGATCTTTTGCGTAAAATATATAAATTTTGGTATATATAATATAGTATGTCTACAAAGTTTCATAAAATAAGCAACATATTTACAAACGTTCTTAAAATTATATGTAAAATAAGCTACATCTTCACAAAATTCAAAAAAATTATATCCAAAATGATTTCAATAACTGGGACAGAGAATAAAACAACAAATAGTTATGTTCCAACGGTTATAGCCGTTGGAAATGGGACAGAGACAAAGAATTTTAATTTACAGCCGTGAAATAAGAAAAAAAAATTGTTTCCAACGGCTACAGCCGTTGGAAAATGTGAAAAATAACAAAAAAATGGGAAATAAACAAAATTTAAATGAAATTCCCAACGGCTACAGCCGTTGGAAAATGTGTAAAAGAACAAAAAAATTATTTCCAACGGCTTTCGCCGTTGGAAATTCATTTTATGAAACGCTGAGTTTTGAAATTTTTTTCCAACGGCTTAAGCCGTTGGAAAATTACTTTTAAAAAGTCCCCCCCCCTCGCAGCGGACTCGTCTTCTTCCTCCAGCTTTCTCTCCCTTACGCTGTGCTCCTCTCTCTCACTACAAATCCTTCACACGCACACACAGCACGTTTCTTGTCTCGATTAAGGGGTTTATCAACGTCGTGAAGCTGATTTTAACGTGGATCTGGCCTCAATTTGCTCGATTTGGTGGTTAGTACGTTATTTTAGAGACTTTTCAATTTTTTTTTTTCGGATGATGCGTTTTTTTTTTTTACTCTGGGTTTCAATTTCTTGCAAAACATAGGTGATTCGAACCTATTCCCAGCCATTTGAAGCAACTTGTATTACGGATTTGAGGTTAGTTTTTACTTAATCCGAAAGTTTAATTTTTTTCCCTATTAATTAGTTTAAATCTGAATTTTTCATGCTTATTTGGGTTGAAATATGTGATTAGTATTTGAGATGTAGATGTTGATGGTGGAATGTGAAGTATTTGGGGTACCCATTGTAATTGTACATTTTTTTGTATTTTCTAACTATTTTTTTTTTATTTCGGAAATTGTTACAAAATTAGAAATAATTAGTTTAATTTAAATTTGTTATGTTGTATAATTATGTGTGCAATTAGTTAGGCAAATTATTTAAATTATTTATGTAGTACAATTTATGTAGTATAATTATGTGTGCAATTAGCTACAAATAATTAGTTTTATTTAAATTATTTATGTAGTATAATTATGTGTGCAATTAGTTACAAATAATTAGTGTGAAGTAAATTGTTTGGGTTATATATTTTGTTACAACGTAGAATGGTTATTTTGGAATTTTGATTACAATGTTTTCATTATTGGCATTAATATAAATTGTTCAAAATATATCTAGTGAAATAAATTGACCTCCAAAAATAATATATGTCAATATTAATAATATTACGAAGAATAATATATGGGATTATAAATGTAGTAGTAAAGTCATAGTAAAAATAATATTATGAATTAGTATTATTATTTCTGATCTAATTAATCGAATACGAGTAATATCAATTATAATAATATTATTATTTGTAGTAATAATAACTTATATTTGAAACAATACATATGATGGCAAGATTAGTAGTAAAGTAATAGTAGTAATACTATTAATTTTTATTATTAGTATACCATTAATAAATCCAATAAGACAAATAAAAATTATACCCATTATTATAAACAGAATAATAATAATAATAATAAAAATAATAATAATACTAAGTATAATAAAAAGTATAATAATAATAATAATAATAATATTAATAATAATAGTAATAATAATAATAAACAGAATACTAATTATAATAACAATAATAATAATTATAATAATAGTCATAATCTTAATTATAATATTAACCATAATATATCATAATTATTATTATTAGTATACCAATAATAAATCCAATAAGACAATTAAAAATTACAACTACTATTATAAACAGAATAATAATTATAATAATAATAATTATTATTATTATAACCATAATATTTCATAATTGTACTAATACTGCAGTTTGTATGAGTAGTAGTAAAGTAATAGTACACGAAATTGTAATTATTTTTATAATTATAATAATACTTATATGGAAAGAATATTATTATTTCCTTCCTATTGCGTTTATTTCCTAAACCAGAATAATAATTCCAACTATGCTGGTAACCTTACGTAAACCGTCACGTAGTCATTACAGTTTGTGTGTTTTAAATGACATGGTTTAGATTAACTCAACAAAATAATCTATTGGTAGGACTTCTTGGACCGTAGTTGGATGTATAGTAGTCGTTATTTACCTGGCCGAGTTGGGTACACAGAGGAGTGGGAGACAGGGATTGAGCAGTTCATAACATTTGCCTGTAGTAACCCAGCTCACATGGATGGCAACAAAATACGTTGCCCGTGTAGGAGGTGTAAAAATTTGAAGTTTAAGGATTGTGATGACGTTAGAGTGCATCTATACAAAGTGGGTTTCATGGCTCATTACACAAACTGGACAGCTCATGGGGAGGCATTTACAGAGCCTCCGCAGCAGCCGTTTCATCATTCTGATTGGTATGAGCATTCTGAGTTCAGTTCAAATGTAAACCCATATGCTCAAATGATATTTGATGCAGCGGGTCCAAGTATGCATCAGAATTCCACTGAACAGGATCAACAACCTAATGAAGGTTTTAGAAGGTTTTCTGATTTACTGAACTCTGCTAGTACACCTCTTTGGGATGGATGTGAGAAGCATTCTGAGCTTTCTGCTGCAGTTCGGTTGTTAAACCTAAAAGCAGAATATCATATACCAAGAGGGTGTTATGATGGTATTGCAGCGTTGATGAAAGAGACGCAGCCAAGTGACAGTAAGATGCCATCCAATTGGTATGAGACGAAGAAATTAGTTTCACAACTAGGTCTTGCCCACCTTAAAATTGATGGTTGTGTAAACGACTGCATGTTGTTTTGGAATACTGATGAAGATGCTTCAGAATGCAAGTTTTGTGGTGAATCTCGGTTTAAGCCGAGAACAAATGGGCGAGGTAAGGATAGAGCGAGGAAGACTATGCACTATTTACCACTCACTCCTCGGCTTCAGCGACTATATGCTTCACTCTCAACTGCAGAGCACATGCGGTGGCACAGTGAGCATCGATCCGACCCAAATGTTTTAAAACATCCTTCAGATGGGGAAGCATGGAAACATTTTGATTCCACGTACCCGTGGTTTGCGGCGGAGCCCCAAAATGTTCGCCTTGGAGTTTGTTCTGATGGGTTTACGCCTTTCGGGTACTCAGGTAAACAATACTCATGTTGGCCTGTCATTGTTACTCCCTATAATTTGCCTCCGTGGATGTGTATGAAGAAGCCATATATGTTTTTTACTGCATTGATACCTGGCCCTCGGAGTCCACGTCAGAATATTGATGTCTATTTACAACCACTTATTCATGAATTGAAGCAGCTATGGGAGGATGGGGTGGAAACATGGGATATTTCACTGAAACAAAATTTTCGGCTCCGGGCTTCGGTTTTGTGGACCATAAATGACTTCCCGGCATATGGGATGTTGTCCGGATGGATGACTCATGGGAGGTTATCGTGCCCTATTTGCATGGAATATAGTAAAGCTTTCCAACTTGAGCATGGAAGGAAAACCTCATTCTTCGATTGTCATCGACAATTTCTAGAGTTGGATCACCCATACAGAAGGAACAGAGTCTCCTTTAAGAGAGGAAAAGTTGAGAAATCGTTGCCTCCTGAGCGTTTACCACCAGCAGCAGTATTTGAACGTATCTCACATTTTCCTTCTGTAGTTCGCAATGGACAGGTTGTAACCATACCAGGTTATGGCAGAACCCATAATTGGACAAAACGAAGCATTTTCTGGGAGCTACCGTATTGGAAGACTAATTTGATCCGCCATAATTTGGATGTTATGCATATAGAGAAGAATGTGTTTGACAATATATGGAATACAGTGATGGATGTGACCAATAAAACTAAGGACAACGTTAAGGCTCGTAAAGACATTGAGATTCTCTGCAGCCGATCAGAGCTACATTTAATTCCTCAGGGTGATGGCCGAGCAGTTAAACCTAAAGCCACATTTGCACTCAACAGAGACCACAGAACTGATGTGCTTACTTGGGTTAAAACACTTAGACTCCCAGACGGGTATGCATCGAACCTTGCGAGGTGTGTCGACAGTAACGTAAGTCAACTGTCGGGTATGAAAAGCCATGACTGTCATGTGATGATGCAGAGGCTCCTCCCAATTGCACTTGAAGCAATGCCTGATAATATATGGAAACCGTTGACCGAGTTAAGCCAATTCTTCCGAGATTTATGCTCCCCAGAGTTAGATGTGAATCACATGGTCGAGTTGGAAGCAAATATACCTGTCATACTTTGTAAGTTGGAAAGAATTTTCCCACCGGCTTTTTTCGACTCAATGGAACATTTGCCGGTTCACCTACCTTACGAAGCAAGAGTTGGAGGCCCCGTTCAATATAGGTGGATGTACAAGTTTGAGCGTTGTATGCATGACCTCAAAATGAAGGTTTCAAATAAGGCTCATGTAGAGGGTTCAATTTGTGAAGCATATCTAATTGAGGAGACCTCTACATTTTGCTCTCACTACTTTGAATCCCATATCCCACATATGGCTACTCGAGTACCTCGTAATGATGATGGGGGCGAAGGACCATTTGATGAATCGGTGTGGTCTATATTTAGATACCCGGGTCGACCATATGGGGCATCAAGGTATCGCTATCTTGATGACAATGAATTGAGGGTCGCAGTTGCATATGTCTTACTGAATTGTAAGGAGGTGAAGCCGTACCTCGAGTAAGTGAATCAATACCCATCCCATATCCCACACATGTTTCTCTGAAACAAAACTTTTATTCTTTTCTACTAACCTCATCCAGTTTATGCTCCAATTATAATCTTATACCATCTTGTAGTTTGTTCGTTGATGAGGTGCGTATGCATGCACCCAATATACAGATGGCAGACCTGGATGTCTACATTGAGAATAACTTTGAGACATGGCTTAGAAACTATGTAAGTTACTTACACTTCAAATTACCCATATTTTGATAAATAACAAAAATACATATTGATATTATGACTGTTTGAAACTAGGTGAATGATGTAAGAAACACGATCACGGACCGCTTCTTGTGGGATGTTGCATGCGGGCCATCTCGTCGTGTTGAGAGTTGGCCTGTTTACTTCATAAATGGGTACAAGTTCCACATTAGCGACTGGGGTCGCGACAAAGCAACATTTAACAGTGGAGTATGTATTAGGACTTCAGGATCAAGTGAGGTTGAATGTGATTTTTATGGGGTGTTAGAAGAAATCATTCAACTGGAATATCCTGGGTGGCCACATAAAAAAGTAGTATTGTTTAAGTGTGCTTGGTTTGACCCTACTCCAAATCGTGGCATTCGGGTTCACCAACAATATGGGATAGTTGAGGTTTGTGATGGTCGTCGATATGGGAAGTTTGACCCGTTCATTCTTGCTGCCCAAGCTGATCAAGTTTACTACACTCATTATCCCACAAAGTCACGTGACAAAACGGGTTGGTTGGTGGTGTTGAAAATCAAACCTAGACGCATTATTCATAATGATGTAGCTGATGTCGAAGATGCATATCAGGAAGAATTGCAGGCCGGGGTGAACAGTTCTCCCATAATTATGGATGACCCAATCGACAATTTAGCTGAAACAGGTGTATGGGAAGCTGTGGAGGAAGACATGGCATTGAGGGATGAAACTTTGGGAGATGACGACTTCTCTGAAAATGAGGAGTCCCTTGAAGGAAGTGATGACGAAAATGATTTTGAATCAGGGGATACTGATAGTGGCGAATCAAAGAAATCAAATTCAGATGAACTTGGAAACTCAGAATAATGTAAACGTGCATATGTTATTGTATTATGTAATATTCTCGTTTAGTAATTAACTTTTAATATATATGTAAAGAGCAACTGAAACTTTAACCTGGTGCCTACAATATGATTGAGCAAGTTTTATTTCAATGTTTGAATTTACGTTATGTAAACTTTTGTATGGGATTTCATAATAATGTAGATGCCACCAAAAGGAGATCAAACATATACACGTCGCCCAGGGAAAGGGCTATTTCAGCAAATGAAAGAAGTTTTAGCTGAACCAATAGGTAGACATGAGCGGGCACGCCAATCACACTCCCATGATTCGGATGCACAGCCATCAACAGAACAAACACCTGTTCATCATCCTCACCCTCCTACAGGTGGTATTCACATTGGTCCGAGACGTGGCAGTGGAAGTCGGTCTATCCCGACCCCTGTAGTCTCACCGGATGGTGGGAGTTCACATGGTCAGAACACGGTATCCCAAGCCTCCCTGCAGTCTCGTTTACGGATAGTACCTCACGGGAACACGTAAGTAATGCACCCGCTTGTACCAAATTAGTTTATTTAACATGTAGTATCTGAAG
Source organism: Aquilaria yunnanensis (assembly GCA_039654915.1). Lineage (NCBI taxonomy): Eukaryota > Viridiplantae > Streptophyta > Magnoliopsida > Malvales > Thymelaeaceae > Aquilaria > Aquilaria yunnanensis. Next base: position 783,574 of record CM077597.1, on the reverse strand, counting down.
TCGCAGTAAGACTAATTTCATGAATTCTGTGAAACATCCACTTCATGTAGCTTCCTTCCATCACGAGCAACAAGGTTGGTCACTAGATGCTTCACCACACACTTCAGGGGACATCATAACTGGACGAGCGCGAGTCCAGCAGATATTCAGGCGTGGTGGCGCGTATTTGAGGTTAGATACTTGTTATAATTATTTCATCTTTATCTATATATGTTTGAATCTATAGATCCTTTTTAGGTAAGTTTATTTCGTTCATAACGTGCAGGGATTATGTGAGTGGGATGCAGCCCACCATAATGAGGTCTACCGCATCTGGCATATGTTGGCGGCTGCTCATTACCGACAAACGCTGGGGGACATCCGCCGAGAAAAGAATCCAGAGAAACGCCGAGCAAGGGCATCTTTTATGACCGACGCGCAGTATGCAGAAATGGAAGCATGGTGGGACACCGCGGAGTTTAACGAGCAATCGGCAAGGGGTAAGACGATACGAGCATCATCATCGGAGTCATCTAACTCCACAGGTGCATGCAGTGCTACATATGCAGGAGGTTCGGTTTCCATTACTGAACACCGAGAACGAATGGTAAAATATTCATAATCTTTTACACATAATTCATGTAACTTTATTTGGGCAATCAATTAATGTGACTATGTTTCAAATGTAGCGTGATAAAGATCCGGAGAAGAGGGACCCAGGATTGTTCAAGGTGATGCAGCAAACGCATAAGGAAAAGAGCGGGGATTACGTTAACAGGCGTACTGAAGAACTTGCGGTAAGTAATAGTTACATAATGCTTAAGTATAATTTCTGATCTTGTTACTAAAGACTTTTCTGTACTGTTATATGCAGGCAATAGCAGCTGCTGAGATCGAGGAAGCAACGCAGCAAACGGATGATTCAGGTGGCGCACCTGACATAGATGAGGTTGCGATCATAAGTGCCGCTGCTGGGGGCAGGAAGAAAGGGCGTGTATTTGGGCTTGGATCAGAACAACATGTCGTGCCTGGACGACGGCGACCAGGGCTTACTCATGCAGCACATGTTGATGTGATGCAGACTCCGGAGTTCGCTGAACAAGTACAGCGAGTCGTAGCGGAGCAAACTGCACAGCAAGCATCATATTATGAGCGGAAGCTAGAACGTCTGAGGAGGAGACAACGATCTGACATATCCCACATATGCAATTCACTTGGCATTCCCCCCCCCCCCCCCCGCACCACCTGCAGATGATGATGATGATGATGACTCCGGATCGGATGACGCATAGATCAGGTATATCATGCTACTATATGTATTTATAGACAAACATTCACTTAGTTCGATTATGAAAGCATGTAATTTAAACTCTACTGGTATATCATGCTCATGTGGATTTAGTAGTAAATTTCCAACTTGGCTTAGTAAGTTTAAGGATTCTGTATGTTTGTTTTAACACACATTCACTTAGTAATTAAAATTTATGAAATTTTGCGAGTTTAAAAAATTGACTACAAACGATATCAGTATCCGCATAATACGAGGTTAACGTTTAAATAATACATTCGATTGGAAATGGACAGTATAGAGATAAATAATATAAATAAAAAAATATTTCGAAGCTAAAAAAAAAAAATCTGGAAAATTTTCCAACTGCTGTGGCAGTTGGAATATTACACATTTTCCAACGGCCTGGGCAGTTGGAAATTTTTCCAATGGCTTAAAAAATTTCCAACTGTCACATTTCCAACTGTCTGAGCAGTTGGAAAATTTTCCAACTGCCTAGGCCGTTGGAAAATTTTCCAATGGCTTAAAAATTTCCAAGTGCCCACGCTGTTGGAAATTTTTCCAATGGCTTAAAAATTTCCAACTGCTCAGGCCGTTGGAAATTTTTCCAACTGCTCAGGCAGTTGGAAACCAAAAAAAAAAAAAATTAATAAAGCCGTTGGAAATTCTCCAACTGCTTTTTTTCCAACGGCTGACAGTTGGAATTTCCAACTGCTCACTCCTGGGCAGTTGGAAAATTAGCTTCCAACGAATGATTTTCCAACTGACTATTTTCCAACTGCCAGCCGTTGGAAACAGTCCATTTCCAACGGCTGGCAGTTGGAAATGGCAGTTGGAAAATCATATTTTTTTAGTAGTGTCCTAGACATCTACGAGGCTCGCCTGTCTCGCTCCCAGTACCTCGCCGGTGATCGCTTCACCCTGGCTGACATGCATCACCTCCCCACCCTGCATTACTTGATGGGGACACCGGCGAAGAAGCTCTTCAATTCACGTCTGAATCTCAACAGATGGGTGGGCGACGTCACAACAAGGCCGGCTTGGTCAAAGGTGCTTCACCAGCTTCAGAAGCAACAGGTAATATTGATCTTGTTGCTTCAGACCAGTCTTGGTTGATTTTAAATATAACGTTAAGTTCTCATAATTAGATAACAAATTATTTTATACATGTCCGTGTATATATATGTGTGTGTGTGTATTGTTTAGGGTTTAGGGTGTTGTGTGTGTATACATATATATACACACATACTTCAATATTACTATTCTGAATACCTTATAAATTAGTAAGTTTGAAATATAGCCTTTGAATAATGTCAGATAATGGATTTTATGGCTGGTTTCCACACTCCGGAGTGGACATGGGAGAATGAACGTAGGGGCTACATTGTCCTTAGTGGGCCAAGGAAACAAGTCGAGTCAGACGAAGAATCAGATGATGAGCTTGGAGAGCTAGATGGGCTAGATGAGTGTGCACATATTGCCATCATTGGAGCGATTGAAGGAAGATGCTGTCTCAACTATGCTAAGAGGGGGGAAGTATTTGACAGCGCTCTTTCGATCCAACAATCGATAGATAGGAGGTCTAGAGAATACAATTTGCTACCGCTTCTCGAGTCCATATCTAAGGATGGTCTGACAACGGAGAGATATTATCCATTTGAACGAAGCCGCCCTCGAACTAGTGAAATTCCAAAGAAGGTGTGTGATAATATATATTATATCTTTCAAATTTATATCTTGTGTATTGCTATTTATACTACATGCACGTTTCGTTGTCATGCATTAATTAATTTATTGTTGATATATATTAATAGTTTTCTTATTCATTAAATTTGCATGCAGAATATCCCTCTATATCACATTGATAATATTAGAAGACTTGAGTTCACCACAGTAGCAGAGATTCAAGAGCTTGTTAATGAGATATTGCAGGGACCTGTAGTTGGTAGTTTTCGAGTTTGTCAAGATCTGTCAAGCATAAAGGGCGATGAGATTTACTATGCAAGAGGTAAGCGTGTGTTAGACACTTTTCCTAACTCTACGAGTGATTCTGACGGTTCTTCAAATGATTCTGAGCCTCTCAACCACGCTGTTCAAGTGGTGGGATATAGCTTCAGAAATGGAGAGCTCATTCTAAGATATCAAGACTCTGAAGGCCCCTATCATCTACAAATGGGGTATGGGTGGGCAAGTGTGTGGACATTTGATGAAATTTGGGCGTTTGATGTTGGTCGAGAGAGCATCAAGTAGACGCCCGGCCAGTCATATTCTTTTGTTAGACATAGATATTTGGGGTATTTATTTCTAAGGATCTGGTGAAACTTGAATTAACTCTACTTAAAGAATATATATTTCATCAATGTAATTCTCGATCGAAACCGTGATTGGTGGTCGTAATTAGGATCAGTCTTCTCCTCATCAATTTTAAACCAGCTGTGTTGGAATACCAGAAAAAATAGTACTATAAATAATACTTAAATTAATTAGCAAAGCAAGAATTAATAACAATTATTATTACTGGACCCTGACTTAGACCGCGATGAACTCTATCTGTAGTTGAATCAGTTAAGTCATCAGGTTAAAATTTTAATACTTGTTTAGAAAAATGAGAAGTTTTAAGACTAATTATTCACTTAGTTGCAATAACAATACTGTACTAATAACATATTATACCTTGTACATACTTCTGAGTATTAAAAAAAATTAAGTAAAAGAAAAAAGACATCTGAGTCTCATGTCATGCACATAACAATCATTTCTTAATATATGTCTTTTTGAAGAATAAAAATGCATATCCTTAACAATGTTAGTACTTCTATGACTTTGAGTTTTTCACTTACCTTTAATCATTTTAGATCTCTTTTCATGAATTATGATAGGCTTAAATTTAAGATTGCACCTCAAACATTATTGCCTTAAAGGAATACAAAACATCATCATATGGTTAAAGTTAAATATATGTCCAGTTGGTTAGTTTTTTGCAACTCATACAAGTTTTTTTTTTGTTTTTTTACCTAGTGGAGTAGTATTATTTATGAAAATATTATTTTCTGAAGTGATAGATAATTGAATGTAGGTAAAATGAGAGAAATGGATAACGGAGAGGATTATGGGGATGGAAGGCAGAAAGGATCGAAGTGGTACAAAGTAGGGTCAATGGATTTTATTGTGAGAATTGGTAAGAGGCAACAACGGTTGTTGTTGTGGGGATAACAATTGGGACCTTCAACAACATCTCAATTTCACGTGCTTGCCTCTCTCCCTAATCACTATTAGCTTTGTATGTGACTTTGCTAAACCCACCAACTTAATATGCACCTATCCATTCAAATCCTCCAAATGACAATGTTTCCTCTCTTGTCAATATTTTGTTTTTGTTTTAATTTTCCCTTTTCCTTTTTCTTTTGGGATAACTAAGGTAGTATATATATAAGAAATAGAGGCCCACTAATATTGGGGGTTCATAAGATAGCAGTTCTATGTAATTTTGGTCTAGAGATTCAGCTAGCAACAAGATTAACGTTATGACAAAGCTATTATGGAACAGTTTCTTTTGCAATAAATTCCCTGTCTTCCTATAACTTATAAATCTTATGATCGGTTAAACTTATATATTTAATTATACAAGTAATAATTCCATAATGGACCTAACTCACTAGGGTTCATGATTGTACCTAATGCACACAGAAGGTTGGTTTGGGCAGAATCTCAATTATGGAATAATCTTCAGCAAATAAGGCAATTAACAAGAAATGATTCGAACCATAAATAATATCTCTCATTAATTACATTTATATAGTGCCACATTAGCTTTAATGTGCAAAAAAGGAGATTTTTTGCTGCGTAGTCAAGGTAAATCCAAAATACTATACTTTTATAGTTACCCCTCCTACAATATAGAGTTAATTTGACTCTTGTATGACTTTTCCCTGAGATATACTCTAGGGCTCTAATGTTGCCTTTGCTTACATGCACACTGATTTTGGTATGCTCGGTTAGTAAAATAAAAACTAACCCAATCAATTCTTTTATAGTTTTGCTATCAATTTTGTGACATTTGTGACAAATGATATGGTAGACATGTAGAGATCCCAATGCAACCAATATCACTTTGATGAAGAGAACACCATTGATGGTTCATAACCCATTTCATTCTCCATTGGATGGCTGTCCTCACTATAACTACATAAGTAATTTAATAATATCATATCATAGATCTTATAAATATTTATACAAATATCTTCAAGTTTGGTTCCAACTCGTGTTAATTTCATTTGGAATTAGACCTAACCCAAAACTATCGATTTTTCCAGCTATGGAACCAACCTATGATCCACGATCCATTTTTATGTAGCCTAACTCAACTCAGTATGAGTGGTTCAAGTTGAGTTTCAGGTTTACCTAACCCATATTTACCCCTACTATATATCTATGTAGCCTCATGTTTAGGGGTAATGAGTTTGGTTGAATTAGCAAAATTTGAGTAAAACCTTGGATGACGTGATCAAAGCACAGCCCAAGTATGCTCAACCAAATCAACCACACAAAATCCAAAAATGAAAATTTTTTAATCCTTACTTAAACTTTCATTACACAAAAATTAAAAAACTTTTTTTTAAAAAGATAGTTTCAGGGGCAAAATGAAAAAAAAATAATATAATATAAATTGCACATATCTTAATATTTAGGAGTAGATCTAGAGTTTTGTTCTACGGGATCCATGTATATTTACTTTTTTAATATATATAGTACACTTACAAAGGAAAACGTGAAATTTCAACTTAATTTCAATGTACTTATAACAAAAATAACTTTAAATATTCATTTTTCTATTTTAGTTTCCTCATTTTCTTAAATTGATGGAATCATTTGATAAATTTCAGTAGAATCCATATAAAAATTACTTAATATTTTCTAATGAAATTAAAATATTACTGGGGGTCCATGGAACCTGCAATTGCCTACATGGATCCATCCATGTTAATAGTCATCCGTAAAAAAAATGAGTTATCTTTTATGGGACGGAGGAAGTAGTTGCAATCGAGCTATTTTTTCTTGCAATGAATGAAGTTCTTGGGAAAGTAAGAAAATCATAAAATCTTGAATACTCAGTTTCTTTTTTATGATAAATTAACACCAAATAATTTTCATTTATAGAAAATTATTTATTTATTATTCAAAAAATAGATCTATCAAGTTAAACTCAATTCTAAAAAATGATTCAATTTTATAGAATTTTTGAAACATGTTGTAGGCCTTAACAAGCACATAGAGTCTCTATATATCATATATAGAAACAATTTGAAGTGGACTAGTTAAACTGGTGAGGGTGAGGCCCGATGCATGGTATGCCTGTGGGGCCATGCCTTGAAATAATCAATATTTGTTCAGATTATATTAACTAAAGTCTAAGTTAACCTAACAACAATTGTTGATTGAGTTTTAGCTCAATTAAGAGGTAAGTGTTTGAATACCAACATATGCAAGAAAATGCTTCTTTTTACATTTAACGAGTAGGTTTAGTTTAAGTGGGGTAAGATGTATGATAAATTAGGTTGTAAAATATCTTTTGTATCATTTCTTTTTTAATATTCTGAATACAAAAACAAAATTGAATAATAACAACAACATTTTTCCCTGATATAATAGTTTTTTTCCTTGACTAAAGCCCAATCTGTTTTTTCTTGGCCCAAAATTAGGGATGGCAATTGGGTGAGTTGGGTTGGGTTTGGGTCGGGTTATTCAAGTTCAGGTTTAGTCGGGTTAGCATCAATTCGGGTTCAAGTCGAATTATTTGGATTCGGGTTGACTAGATTTTGGGTTCGGGTCAGTCTTATTCGGGTTCGGGTTTAATTTAGGTTAGGTCAATTTCAGTCTTGAGTAACTTCAGGTCGGGTTATTTGGGTTTCCGGTTACATTCGGGTTGATACTCGAGTCTAATCGAGCTATTAGTGCATAAGTTGGAATAACTTGATTAATTCAATTTCTTATTTAAATTTTGCTAAAATTTAAATTAAAGAATTTGATTTTTTATGCGAATATTTGAAAAAATTAGAGGCCCATGTTGCAATTTTTATGAGTGACTAAAATGAAAATTTCAAAATTTAAGTACCTCATAACTAAAAAATTACTATGCATAAAAAATAATCTAGAAAATTTAATTTAATTAGATATAAATATATTAATATACAATTATTTTAGAACTTAAGAAGTTGGTAGGAGCATATGCATTTAAATTATGTTGTCACTTCGAATTATAATTTTTTAAAAATTTAAAATCATTATTTAGGGTAAAATAGGAATTAATCTAGTTTAGGTACTAATTTGGAGTCCTAGAGGTCGTTTGAGGTTAGTGTAGGCTAAATAGAAGAGTTTGAGTGTGAATTGAAGATTTTTAAAAAGTTATAAGCAAATTTGAAATTTTGGGGCAAATTTATCAACTCTAAAGAGTTTGAGGAAAATATGACAATTTTTTAAGGCAAAATCTAATAATCTTATAAAGTCATGGGCTAATTCAACAAATCCTACAAATCGAGTCTTGTCGGGATTAGACTCGGGTCTTTTCAGGTTTTGGTCAGATCAGTATCGGATTTGGGTCATTTCGGGTTTGGGCCAATTCGGGGTTCAGTTCAATTTAGGTTCGGGTTATTCTGGTTTTGGGCTTTTTCGGGTCTTACTTTAATCGGGTTAAGGTTTCAGATCATTGACTTTTCTGGTCAAATTGGATCAGATACGGTTTGGGTTCGGGTGGGTCAGTCCAGGTTTTCAGGTTGGGTCAAAATTTACCACCCCTACTCAAAATATGTATAAAAAAGATAAAATATAACAAGCCCTTTATTTGTGTATGATGGTGTTCTTTTGTCGACAAATTTTGAAATCAAGCACATTTTTCATTCTATCTCAATAAACACAAAATATACTTTAACTTTTTTGTTTTTCTGTTTCAAGCCACTCAACTTGCATGAGTTATAATTAAATAATCTGAGTTTATGATTAAATCTCAAACCAAATCGCTTACTATTAATTTTGAAATGTTTCAATTTTTTTAAAGCCTTTGAATTGATCATGACTTAGTTTCTAAATCCACAACAATTTGAACACTTCGTTTTCAATTTTGCCTCTTTTTACTCTAGAATTGAAGCCATTTTAAAGCAAATAGTTTAACTACCTAATAATCACTTCAATCTTTTTTTTCCCAAGGTAGCTTTTGTTTTCTTTTACCCTGCTTAAAGAAATGAAAAATTAATAAACAAAATTCTTACTTTTTGCAAAATTAATGATTGTTTAAAATGTTTCTGCGTTACTTGATCTTTTTGACCCTGACTTAGACCACGATGAACTCTATCTGCAGTTGAATCAGTTGAGTCATCAGGTTAAAATTTTAATACTTGTTTAGAAAAATGAGAAGTTTTAAAACTAATTATTCACGTAGTTGCAATATTTTAGGAAAATAAAAAGGAGGTAAACGCTTAGGACAAGATCTAGGACTAATTCTTTTACTAAATCTAGAACTAGTCGTTAATTAACATTTGAACAAAGCTTTATTCCTAATTCAGAAAAGTAAAAAGGTTTACAACTTATACGAAAAAGTATTGACAAATTTTTAAGACAGTATAAAATCAGAGCAAAATTTAGGACCGATTTGGAAAAACAAAAAGGTTTAGGACTTTATACGCATGATAACAGTTCCAAGACTAAAAGGGGATATTTTTTTCCCGATTCAATTCATGAAAGTATAAACCAGAACTCCGAAACCATTGATCATAAGAATCCACAACTCCGAGCATACAATAAAGCCAGCAACAACCACCATAAGTCAGCACACCTAACCACAGCACCTAACCTAAGGTTCCTTTCCTAGAACATAACCACTTGATAGTGAACAGCGGCGCAGTCTTGGCCCTTCATGCACCCCCGACACCCTCCGAGAGAGTTTCCCTTATAGCAGACCATAGACGAGAGGGTTGCTCTTGGCAATGCCGACCACGACCACGACCACAACCACGACCAGGAAATGAACCGACATGGACTCTCATTCCATTACCAGGATGGGCAACTACTTCCAGTGGACAGTGTCCACAATTGTCACAAACTGCAAAACATGCAGTACATAATTAAACAATATATATTTAATTCATTATTCAACGTTTAATGCATGCATGCATGCATCTCAGTTCATGTTTCTCACACACTTCAAACCTTATGCCTACAGTCCAATTCAAACCACTCCTACTCTAATTAAAGCAATATTAATTAAGAGGAAATTAACGTGATATCACCGACCAAAGAAACTGAAAATTTCAAACAACAGAATCTACCACGAACAGGACATATAAACAGCGCCAAGTGATACTCCATGAGTGATTATGTTACCTCCACCAGGGATGAGATCTAGGATGCAGCAACAAGTGGCACGAAGAGATCCTGGATACTCTAGAAACAGCTCACCAAAAAATATTTTGAGTGACGAATCACCATCGGGACCATCCTTGGGCTTCGCCTTGAAGTTCATGTGATACCAGTAGTGACCTCTGTTATAAAATGAAACACATACTCCAACTTCCACAAGCTCAAACTCCACCTTCTAAACAAATGGACAACAGAAAAATTATTACCATCCTTATGCTAAGCCTAGAACCCAACTGTTGGGCTGACACCATAAAGTTAACAAGGTCAGTTAACTGCTAGGTATCATATTGACACGATAAATCCATGCAAATAATACTGTTGCTGCCAAATTCACCTCCTGAAGCAGATCTCTTAGAGAACAAGGAGAATGAATTCCAGAAACCATCACCAGCATAGGTTTTCCTCCACACCCATGTAAAAGTGTCATGAATAACAAAACATTCTAGGTGCCAGCTGGTGCAGCTTAATCCTTTCTTTGTGTGTGTGTGTGTGTGAATCTTCCACTATGAGTTAGCACTGTTATTGAATATCACTTGATTTTTTTGATAGATAAATAATTTTTTAATATATTCTTCATGTTTTCCATTCCTATGCATGTACGTATGTGTGTATAAAATTAAAAATAAAAATGCTTTCAGGACACCTTGAAGTGTTGTTTTTCAATTAGTGCACAAGTTTCATAAATACACACACACACACCAAAATAAACACCTTTAATTACTTATTAATGATCTCAGCAAAACATAAATTTCTCTTCGAAACAAATGAGTTAAAAAAACATACCTTTTCTACCTTGTAAAGTTCTAGGGCAATTGCTGCACGTTCTGTGTCTGTCTTCATAAATGCTTGCATTTCTGATGCTGATACAAATTTTGTTTTTTGCTTGCTAGTTTGAGTTTGTACCTCAGATTCGGCCATCAAGTGAGGTGCCTTGCCCTCAAGTTTTGACATCAACTCATCATTTTGAGGCAGAAGTATGGATTCTGGGGGATCCTTACATCTATTAAAGCAGAAGACCAATAAGAAAGTCACAAGACCGACGCTGTAATAATTACTGCTACAGCAAAAACTAGCAGAACAGCAAAGTTCAAATCAGTTGGGTGACCAAACAAAATGGGGCAGTCAAAGCCAAAGGCACCAACCAAAAGTCAATTCATTTGAAAAAAGTGTAAAGATGAACCCACAACAAGCAAGCTAAAATTCATAAAGATGAAATTCCAAAGCTAACATCAGCACAAAGTTCCTCCACTTGGATGGAATGTATAACAAGAATATGACAAAAGAAGATCATTTCTAGGGTCACATGCCATCAAAAGATTGATGTTGCTAAACCACTACGTGCAACTTGTTCACACAACAGTGGAGGTGATAGTTTTCGACTTAAACATTATAAAATCACAGAGCTAAAGCACAGTGACATATGGAGAAAGAGAGAGACACATAGTAAAATCAAATCGAACCAGGAGCACTTGCATGGTGAGCCAGATCAAACATATTCTTTATCATTACGACAAGACATACAAGCAAAAAGGAAAAGAATCCGTTGAGTTGGGGAGCTCTTGTCAATCAGACAATTGGCACTCTCAGTTTCGCTAGTTCCACCCTCGCTTTCCGCACTTTGTTTCATATAATAATAATAATAGTAATAATAATAATAATAAAAATAATCAATCTCAAATAATGATCTGATAAGCAAAGATTTAATTAAAGGTTATAAATTCCATTACCCCAGCGGATGCATTGTGTTTTCCAGAGGCAAGCAGGATCCTGGAGGACATTTAGTTTTGCGAGCTTTTCTCTCTGCATTTCAAGACAGATGCGCTTATAGGTTTTTATTCATCTTATGCACAAAGTGAGTACAGGAAAGAACAATCTTTGCCAAGAAAACATTTTCCTTTCAATTTCATAGGTAGTATTCTGTAGTCAGAAAGAAGTTCAACTGGTTTTGATGTGCATCCCCATCTTTAACAATTTCATAATACTGATCTGTGCACAGAATTGAGTACTCTGTGCAGTGAAAATGATTCAATAATTTTTATCCTTTTCATGCAAGTTGTCAAGACTTAAATTTCATATCAATCTTTTAAAAAACAAGTCAATTTCTAATTATATGAGGGGAAGAAAAACACTCCAGTTCAACCAGTAAACACTGGGCAATTAATTTTGCTAAAGCGGCATGTTACCTTGAATCCTTTTCATGGCTTGGATACATCTGCCTGAAAGACGCCGACCCATCATATCAGTCTGCATTCCATCACCAGGATGGAGAATCCTATCAGGTATACAGTAACCACAGGAACCAATAACTGCAAAACAAGTAAACAAAAAGCAGATTCAGGCCTAAAGGTCCAAATTTCATCTTATTGTCTTCATTACCAAGGTTAGAAACATGCTAGGACATGAGACACAAGTAAAATCAGAAGTCAAGCTTAGCTAACAAATAGGTTCAGTTTTTACACATAGGTCTTACTTAAAAAGCAAGAGCTTCATCGGGCTCAAATCAATAAAGGCTACATCTACATCTATCAAACTTACACGAGCCTCCAATCTAATCTAAAATCAATCCTAGCACAAAATTTAATTAAAAAAAATGACACTGAATCAATCAGAATCCTAAGATTTCAAGGAATAAACAGATAAATGTAACTAAGTGAAGATTCATGAATGAGCAAACGCGACCAATACATATGAAGTGAGTACCTTTATCAGTGGTGGGATCAAGGATGCGGCAACAAGTAACAGAAACAGATCCTCGTCTTCTATTTATTTCAGCAAAAAACAGCTTCGGTGAAGAACTAATGGGTTCAGCATTAGCGGGCTTGGCCTTGAAGCTGATGTGAGTCCACAACCCAAATCCGCGCATGAAGTTGGAGAAGTCTAGGCCTTCCACGAGCTCAAACTTGACATTCTAATGAAGTGGATGGTAGATCATTAAAAGATGCGATAAGAATGCTCAAAGACAGAAAACAAAAACCACAAACTACCTTTCCATTATTGTAGTGTTCTAAGGCAAGCGAAACATTTTCATTCATCCACGAGAGACCGTCTCGCATGATTTCTTCACGAGTTAGAACATGCCTGGGGGGAGGAGGCGTTATCTTTGCATTTCTTATGCGGACTAATTCTTGCTCAACAGTATTATTCTTCTGTCTTGCCAGTAACTCCTCGATAGGAGGCATAAACCTACGTCTAAAGAAAAATACAAAACTTAAATCAACAACACCGCACAATACAATACGATACGATACCACAATTAACGAAGTTTCTGGCTGGTTATAAAACGAATATAGCAAGCCAAAAACTAAAGTGAAGAAGATGTATCGTGTAGCTGCAGGATTGTATTATACCCATCCTCCTCCGAAGGAAGTGGCTGCTGCGTTTCGCTACATGATTCAACAAACACAAATTAAACCATAATCGAACAAATTAAAACAGCAACTGATTTTTTATAAAGGAAAGATGAAATCAACACTTACATGCGGCTTTTTGGCGACGACGGCATACGGCTTTGCTCGCCCGCAATGTTCATTATTCTGCAGTAACACGGCCACAGAGACGACGAGGCTAAGCAGGAGACGAACCCTTGTGTTCGAGCCGGAGGGAACCAGAATTCAGAAATAGGACACCCATCGCCTGTCGGTTGGGTTTTAAAAAACTCAAATCGGGGAAATCGGGTCGGGTCGGCGCAACTCAAGTTCCGAAACTCCAATGGGGATTAGGATAACAATTGGACGCGTGCCGTTCAGATTCTGGTCAAATCATTCAATTTAGGTTTAATTGGATCATCCTGAATTTAATTTTATTTCAGATAATTTGTGTTCGAGCAAAGCAGATTTTGGGTTTGAACGGGTCGGTTGAGTTTATTTCGATTTTCAGGTACAATATAGATTTGGTCAATTTTAATATAGGTGATTTTAGATTAGATTATTTAAGTTTTGGGCTAAATATTAGATTATTGGTGCATAAGTCAAAATGGATAGATTGATTTTTCAGTTTGATTTTTATTAAAATTTAAATCAAATAATTTGATTATTGATGTTGTTTAATTGAGGTTAATTTTTCTTTTCTTAGTATGCGTAATTAAAAATTGGCTTAAAGCCATTTTTGGCAATGGATTTGATTGAATCAGGTACTTAAGTCCCTAGACTTAAACTCAGTCAAACTCGGCCCCAAACTTGAGAAATCAATACACTTTGCCCCTTATAAAGACTGCATGATCGTCATGTGGTTACTGTAATCTAACTCTGCTTCTGCTTTCGTTAGGTTGTTATAGATAAAAGAGGGAAGTACAGGCGTATTGGGGTCAAAACCCTAAATTCAAAAATGAGTGGCACTCTTCAGCATATTCAAGTTTGCGAATTTGCAGCGGGTTACGAAAGGGCGATGTCATCGCAGTACTTATCAGCGGCATCAGAAGTAAGATATGGTGAGTTTGATGTTCCTAATTGCAAACATGGATTGCCTGCGAACTTGGGAACAACACGAAGAGAGGAGAAAATTACATAAGAAGGTTTTACCAGTGTCGTTTTAAGGGGTAAGTGTCGGACATTTGAGATTTTGTTAGGTAGATGATGAAATTAGACAACAAAGATCAATCCAATGTTCTATGTCCCTGCGTTTTAACTAGGGCTTATGTAAGTGATGAATTACTGGTTTAAGTTTCTCCTTGAACCTTTTGAAAATGTCCTATGGCAATCTGACATGTATAACATCCAAAAGGTGCAGGCATCTATAATAATATACTAGCAAGTAAGTCTCATGAGCTTATTCTGTAACTAAGCTATAGTTAGTAATTGATCATATGGACTGTGACTTGGATGTTAGTTGTAGAGTCATTGTGTTTATTGAAAGTAAGGTGTGCTTATGTAATTGTCTTGGAGGATATACAAGTCACTCATGTAAAAAAGATACATTATAAATTTATTACATGAGAAAAACAAGAGAAGTTGAATGATTGGAACCTTAAAAATTGCTTACAAAATTAGAGGGGGGGGGGGGACTTCATATTAATGGTGGAATTATATTTGTTGCAATTCTTTGGTTGGTAATTTGCAGACAAAGAAAGACTGTAGATTCTTTGAGTGGGTAGATGAAGAATTTACAGAGCGCACAAAAGGAGACAATTGCAAAACTTTGAAAGAGGGAGAAGGCATTGAAAGATGAGGTTCAGAGTTTGAAGGTGCAACTATCACAACTATTATATGCAAAAGGGCCAGCAGCTGAGAAGGGTGAGGGGATGGTTTTCCAGCAACTTCAAATAATACATAAGAATGTCTTTGCGTTGTCGTTGTGCATTAAGTTTGGCTATTGTGTATGCGTCTGTCTTGGCTCTGTTATAGCAATATTGGGCTGGTTGTGTAGGTAGTCTGAGTTGTTTTATTATTTCATTTTGGTATGTCCTGTATGAAGCTGAATCAATGTTGCCTTTTGTAAACTTAATGAGTTTCAGGAATGAAAAAATGGTTTTTTATGCATATAATGTTATCTGTTTCTTTTAGCCTGAGTTGTTCTGTTATTTCATTTTGGTATGTCATTCTTACAGGTACACATGTGTACAGAACATATATGTACAGAACAGATGAAATGTAGAAAATGCATATTACATGAGTAGATAGAATCTAATAGCAGTTGTGTTTGATAACATATGGCTTAGAATCCATTAGGTAAAAATTATAAACCAGTTGTGTTTGTCATAATAAACAAAACTCATTCAACACTCCAGGTTGTTTGATCACAAAATCACTTATATAGTCCACTTGCACTGATCACAAAAGAATCATGGCCAGCCCCAAAGTTATTCAGTAAGCATGTATACTCTGTCATTGGAGATCGCAGTCTCATCTTGCAACCCAAGCTGAGAATACAAATTGAAAACATAATCATTTAATTAAAACTGATTATAAAATGAATGCTTATATGGACTTAAATAGTGAGATAACTTACATTTATGATCTCGTTTAATGTATATGGGTTTTGATATATACCAAGCCCAAGAGATTTCTTTCTTTTGTGTGGTAAGCTTGATGATGTTGATTGAGTAAAAGCAGATGATGACGTATGCTGATAAATACTCACAAGTATATTGTTATTAAGAGTTTAAATCATCATTATACACTTTGAGTATGATTAATTTCTCTAATTTGAGCAGTTATTCTATCGGGTTACTATTTACACATATTTACTGTTTATATACGTATTTATTGTTTATACATGGGGTTACTGTTCATTGTTTATATGATGGCTATTGTTCATACATATATTTACTGTTCATACGTGGGTTACTATTCATTCATATTTATAAAATGGATAAAATCCACCGGAGGTCACCTAGCTTATTTTTTTGTCCTAAACGGGTACCTTATCTTCAAATTGTCCTACTGAGGTACCTTACATTTTATCGCGTGTCCTATCTAACTACTTTCCGTTAATTTCAGAGTTATATTTAACGAAAAATGCTGATGAGGCATTAATTAATATTAAAATAAATATAAAATAGTAATTTTAGTCCCTAAACATTTCCAATTAATGATTTTAAATCTTTCAAACTTCCTAAACATCAATATCAAACCCAAAATTTTAAAATTTTTCATTCTAACCACAAACTAACCTAAATTAACAAACAATTAACTCGAAATGGCAAACAAAAACTAGATCTGGGCAAACTAGAAATCGAGTCACAGGTTCTCAAACGGATCTACCCCCGATTTGGTGCTCCTCCGTCGGTGAACCAGCGATTGGTGACTGGGGCTGGGCTCGTCAGTGGTGCAGTGACAATATCTGGAAGGGTAGGCGGCTGGAGACGACAATGGCGGCGACCCTTGGAGGTGGAGCGGATGGTGGTTGGCAGCGGACGGGACTGCGAGGGCTGGAGGCGGTGACGGCGTGGGAGCTTTCGGCTGCGCACGGGCGGTTAGGCGGCTGGGCAGCTAGCGCTGCTTGGAGGCAACGAACGGTGCGACGGAAGTCGAAGCACCAAGGGAAGAGGAAGCAGGGGTGACGACGGTGCAAGAAAAAAATTTGGGTTTCTGGGGATGAGCGATGCCTGAATCTTGAAGTCTCGGCCCTGTGCTTTCTCTCTTCGCCATCCATCGCCGCCCTGTCTTTCCTTTCTCCTTCATCGGCCTCTACCTCATCTGCTCGCTGTCCGATAGGGTTTGCCAAGATCCGGTTTTTGTTTGCCATTTCGAGTTAATTGTTTGTTAATTTGGGTTAGTTTTTTATATTTTTGTGGTTAGAGTGAAAATTTTTAAAATTTTGGGTTTGATATTGATGTTTAGGAAGTTTGAAAGGTTTAAAATCATTAATTGGAAATGTTTGGGGACTAAAATTACTATTTCATATTTATTTTAATATTAATTAATGTCACATCAGCATTTCTGTTAGATATAACTCTAAAATTAACGGAAAGTAGTTAGAGAGGACACGCGATAAGAGGTAAGGTATCTTAGTAGGACAATTTGAAGGTATGATACCCATTTAGGACAAAAAAATAAGCTAGGTGACCCCCAGTAGATTTTACCCTTTATAAAATATATTAAATGATTGTTTTTATGTAGGTGAATAAAATCATCACTTGGCGACCATTCATGGGAAAAATCATATCTGAAGCTGTCGATGTCGGAACTGATTGATTCGAAATTCATCTGAAAGCCAACACATAGATCTTTAACGCTTCTTCATATGCTGAGAGTAAGTTTGATCCTTTTCATTACCGAAATCTGATTATAAATGAGACCATCTGTTCTGCCCCGTGCTGAAGAGTAATTTTGGTAGAAAAATCATAACTTGAGCTACAAACGTCAATTTTGAATGATCAAATAATTGTTTCGAAGATAAAGAAAAGACTACAAATCTTGTGCTTTGAGGAAGAGCTAAATCGATGTGTATGGTGGACAAAAAATTAAAATAAGTTTCAGCTGCATTTGTTGATTTGTATTTACCTACCTTTACTATTTCAACTACCTTTTTACTATTTTACTCACCCCAAGCCTTTATAAATAGGTAGCTTGGGGGGAGGATGAATTTAGGCTATTTTTTATGCCAATTTGATGTTTTTGTATCAAAGTTAGCTTTTCTCTTTTTGGTTTTATTCTTGTTTTCAATCTCGAAGCTCTGTTCAACGTGTTTTCCTCTTATCTTTACTTTGATCTTTCAATTTATGTTTATTTCATCTTCATACATGTTGTTTACTTTTATCATGACTAACTAATCATCCTTTTGTTAAGATGAAAGAGTGAAACTTTTGGTATAAAGGTTATGGCTGATTTAAATGGATTTCAAAGTTAATGGTATATACTTTCTTAATTAATTTAACCACCCTCCTTGTTAAGTGGAAGTCTTGATTTATCATGGTCAGTCATTGGTACAAAAACTACTTGATTCTCTCTGTAGAACATGGTTATTCCGGTTATATTGGAATATTGAGTTATTGTGGTCAAAGGTTGGCATAATGGATACTTAAACTCGTTTACAAGTGTTAGCATTATAAGATCAAAGAAAGCTAATGCTAACTCATACTTGATAATTCTGAAATTTGATTACTAAACTCCCCGATTGGGACCTCCTCTATGTGTGGATTTCAGTTAAGTGGCAAGATGTGCTAAAATTAATTATAATCGATATACTAAAAGTAGATCTCTTAACCTTAGCTATTTTCTTGAAATTAAATTTTTAAACAATAATTGATCACATCTTTTTGTCAAATCTTTCTTTACTTCTGTATTTTGTATTTTTTAATTTACTCCCCTGTGGTTCGACACTTAGGCTCTTAGATTTTACTATGTGTGAATAGTAACTCAATGGAATAAATACACTGTTGCTATTTTTTTCTTTTTTGATTCCTTATTTTTATTTTTATTTTTATTTTAAACTTGCTACACTTTAACAGTTGTAACCCAAGTGTAAGTTGTCACAAGTAGTGAAATCTCGGAAGTCCGAGTGTTGAACCACAAGGAAATGAATTAAGAAATACAAATTACAGAGGCGAAGAAAGATTTGACAAAAAGATGTGAACAGTTTTCTTCAAAAACTTAATTTCAAGAAAATAGCTAAGGTTAGGGGATCCACTTTTAATATATCGGTTATGATTAATTTTAGCCCATCTTGTCACTTAATTGAGATTCACACATAGAGAAGGTCCTAATCGGGGAATTTAGTAATCAAATTCAAGAATTGTCAGGCATGAGTTAGCATTAGCTTTCATTGATTTTATAATGCCAACACTTGTAAACGGGTTTAAGTATCCATCATGTCAACCTTTGACCACAATAACTCAAGATTCCAATATAGCCAACATAGTAATGTTCTACAAAGGGAATCAAGTAGCTTTTGTATCAATGATTGACCATGATAAATCAAGACTTCCACTTAACAAGGAGGGTAGTTAAATCGATTAAGAAAGTAAATACCGTTAACTTTGAAAACCGTTTAAATCAGTCATAACCTTTATACCAAAAATTTCACTTTTTCACCTTAGCAAAAGGATGATTAGTTAGTCATAATAAAAGTAAATAATATGTATGAAGATGAAATAAACATAGATTGAAAGATCAAAGTAAGGACAAGAGGAAAACACGTTGAACAGAGCTTCGGGATTGAAAACAAGAATAAAACCAAAGGAAAAAAGCTAACTTTATTCAAAAACATCAAAATTGCCAAAGAAATAGTCTAAATTCGTCCTCCTCCCAAGCTGCCTATTTATAGAGGCTTAGGGCGTGTGAAATAGTAAGAGGGTAGTTGAAATAAGAAAGGTAGGTAAAAACAAATCAACAAAGGCGGCTAAAAATTATTTTAATTTTTCGTCCACCATATACATCGATTTAGCTCTTTCTCAAAGAACAAGATTTATAGATCTCTTTTTTAGCTTCGAAACGATAGCTTGATCATTCAAAACTGATATCTATAGCTCAAGTTATAATTTTTCTACCAAAATTGTTCTTTAGTATGCGGTAGAACAGATGGTCTAATTTATAATTAGATTTCGGTAATGAAAATGATCAAACTTGCTATTGGCATGTGAAGGAGAGTTAAATGATCTATGTGTTGGCAATGAAAAAAATCGAATGAATTTTGAATTAATCAGTTTCGACATCCACAGCTTCAGATATGATTTTTTTAGTGAATGGTCACCAAGTAATGATTTTATTCACCTACATAAAAAAATAATTGTTTAATATATTTTATAAATATGAATGAATAGTAACCCATGTATGAGCAATAAATATGCGTATGAATAGTTGCCACCATATGAACAGTGAAACACAGTGAACAGTAACCGAGCATATGAACAATAAATATGTGTGAATAGTAACCTTGGTGGAATAACTCATCAAATTAGAGAAATTAACCATACTCAAAGCGTATAATGATGATTTAAACCCTTAATACACTTTTAAGTATTCATTACACCCTCCAACTAGATTCTTGCTAGTCCCTAGCAAGTACAGCCTAAAAAAAAGCTAAGAAAAATAAACAAAACACATAATCTAATAACTCATGTCACACCATACTATGAATATATAATACTTGTAAACTTGACTTAAGAGTAATTAATAAAAGGAGAAAAAGTTAAGTCATTGTTACCAAAGGTACAGGATCACTCGCTAAGTGTTTGCACTCATTTTAAGGTAGGTTTGTTAATAGCTTACTTTGTGTTTCTTAATTCGGAGCTTGCAATATGATCCAACTTCATCCCATTAGTTTCCCAAAAGGTATTGCATATAAATGTATGTCCAATGGTCTTTATATAAGGTTGTAATGAGGTTAGGTTTAGTGAAAACGCGAATTGGATGGAGGCTTTTTTAGTGGTAGAGTTTAAGGGAGCTAGCAATGCAATCAACTATAATATGGGCACCTAAAACAAAATACCCAAAGTCTCCCAAATCAATTCTAGTCTCCCAAGTCCTCTCCAAGACACAATTCCATATCAACAAATGAGTTTAGAGAATAAATACGGTTAAGTTTTAAACTTATTGAATTTAACATGCTTTTTTCTTTTTTTTTATATTTTATTTACCTTTTATTACTCCTTTCATTTCAAAATAGTTGTCCCCCTTTGACATTTGCAGATATGGTATTTCTTCCTTGTTCCAAAATTGCTCCTCATGATTATGTGTTTATTTGTCAGAAAAAAGATAGAAGAAGATTTCTTTGACCTGTACTTTAACGTGGGTCCCACATAGGTATTTTTGTGAATGTGTATATATAATTTTTGGGTAAAATCCAAATTTAGTCCTGTAACTTTGAGAGTCGTCCTAATGTAGTCCCTTAACTCAAAAAGTGACTATTAAAGTCCCTTAACTTAACTAGTGTGTACTATTATGGTCTTTGCCATTAGTTTAGGCGTTATTTCAGATCGAATTTACCTACGTGGCATCCACACTGCCATGTGGCTTTGTCCTTAACTAAAATAGATGACCAAACTGTATAGAACTAAAAATGGAAACCTAAACTGATACAAACAATAACCTCAGAGACTAGAAACACAAATAACCCAAAATTCTTCTTCCCCAATTCTAACCAAAGCCTAGCCACCACTGTTGACGATTCCCAAGCCGCTATCCTTGCTCTGCCTCACGCCGCTTCCACTGAATTGCTGCCATCTCCCCCACCATCTGGCCACCGCCCCATGCACAACGCCCACCATTGCCATCTTGCCACCATCTCACCACTGCCCAATGCTCACCGCCACCAATTCCTTGTCCTTATCCCAATTTCTCCCCCCATCATCGATTTCTTCCCTTCCCCATCGTATCTCTTCAATTTCTCTCATTTTCCCTTTATTCCTTTCCTCGCCTCTATTTCTCCTTTTTCCCCATCCCCGATTTCCTCGTCTTCCCAGTCCCGATTTCCCCATCTTCCCCGTCCCAAATTCCTCGTCCTCTCCTTCTTTCTCATACCAATTTCCCCGTCCATATTTCCCCTTATTCTCCCTTTTGATCTTAGGTCGTCGACATCTGCCTTGCCTAGCAAATTCGAATGCCGCCACCCTTAAATTGCAGGACCACCATCTACTATCGGCATTGTGTAGGAAGGGCTTGGTTAATGTATGTTTTAGGTCTTTAGAATTATTTGTTTGTGTCAATTCTACGCTGATATCTATTATTCTTTCACTTTTGTCACTTGTTTTCATAAAAGAGTATGCCACATGGCAGTTGGCGTGTCACGTAAGCAATTTCCGTCTAAACTAACAACTAAATTAATGGTAGGAACCAAATTAGGACACATTAGTTAAGTTAAGGGGACTTTAATGATCATTTTTTCATTAAGGGACTACATTAGGATGACCCTTAAAGTTAGATGACTAAATTTGGATTTTATTCTATAATGTTACATGAAAGGAAATGGTCCAACTTTTTTTTTTAGATTACCATAAAAAAAGAGGTCAATTATTATGAGACCGAAAGAGTATTATTATTATTATTTTATTTTATTTTATTTTATTTTTTTGACTTTATTTTGTGAGGGCTTTTTCTTATAGTCTCGCTTTTGCCTTTTTTTTTTTCAAGAAATAATAAATTAAAATTTATTTAAAATTCAATCATCCAATAAAATGATTCAATTTTTATGATTCAAACTCAACTTACCTTAAACCTTTCATTATGATAACTTTAACAAAATGTAACCGAACATATCTAAAGTACACATACACATTTATTGTTTATTTTGCTGAAAACATCACATTCATTTTAATTCTCTAATACCTATAATTACAATAGCATCACTAGTTCCAGGGACAATAAAGGATCAAATGAAGTGGAAGCGGTTAAACATATAGGGTTTAAACAAAGAATTATGCTATTAAGGCTCAAAGTGGTTCACTGAGAGATAATTTACAAGGCTAGTTTTTTGGTAAGTGGTTAGCCCTAAAATATCATCTTCTTCCTTAAATTTACACACAAGAAGCGAGGTTGCATGGGTCCTTAAAGCCAGCCATCCAAGCAAGGTATAGCTCAAAACACAAAATAAGCACTCCCAATAAAGAAATTCCCTCATCCTAATAAACACTAATGGCTCAAAAGTGCTTACCGGGTTGTTTACTTTTCTTAAGTAACAAGTATCATACTTTAACTACTTTAAAAAATTAAAAATTATTTCAAACTCACAAGGTTTACATCCAATGATGATATTTCCATGAGTTGGGTTCCTAAATGCAAACAAACAACCTAAATTCATGCTAAATGTTCCTACATGTAACTATTTATGTATGCAAACATGATAAATGAACTTGAAAAAAATAATCAACAATAATACTACCATAAAAAAAATAATAAAAATAAAACTAACTATGTATGCAAGTGAAGGGATATAAGGAATCAATACTCAGGTTTCATAAAATATTTTCTTTTCAAGACAGAAAATATAGATTACTTGTGAGATATGTCATCCAAATAAGGTTGAAACCTACCCCAAAATATTATGACTGGCATGCCTAATAGGATGCGTCTCTAGAGTAAAATTACTTCTTACTTTGTCATCCTAAACTAAGGCCTTTATCTAATGGTTTTACTATCAATATGAGAAAAATTATCTTAAAAAAGAAAAAATTATGTGTCAACTATCCCTCCCCTCAACTAGATTAAGACATGGTCTCTAATATCAAAATACAGATAAGTAGAGTGAAGAAGAAATTACCTGAAATGGTAGTTATTGAAAATGAGAATCCTGAAATAACTTAAACCAAAATAAAGAAAATGCTGATAGCTCATATGATTTTGAGTTTTTACTTACCTTTACATTTTATGTCTCTTTTCATGAATTATAATAGGCTTAAATTCTAGATTACATCTCAAACTTTATTGTTTTCGAGAAATATAAAAGTAGCGTCTTATGGTTGAAATTAAATATATGTCATGTTGGTTTTTTTTTCACATAGTCATTCGAATTGTAAAACTAATGGGATTAACTCTCACCTAAGAG
Organism: Aquilaria yunnanensis; assembly: GCA_039654915.1. Lineage (NCBI taxonomy): Eukaryota > Viridiplantae > Streptophyta > Magnoliopsida > Malvales > Thymelaeaceae > Aquilaria > Aquilaria yunnanensis. Next base: position 759,981 of record CM077597.1, on the reverse strand, counting down.
ATAAAGTTATAGAATTGGATTTATAAAACTATACAACTCATATAAGCTTTTCTTTTTTATTTTTGACCTGGTGGAGTAGTATTATTTATGAAAATATTATTTTTTGAAGTGATAGATAGTTTTTTCTTTTTCGTAATGGAAGTGATAGATAGTTGAATGTAGGGAAAATGAGAGAAATGGAATAAACAGTAATAGCAGAAAGGAGTGTGGCAATAAAGGGTTAGAAGGGTCAGGTGGTACAAAGTGGGGTCAACAGATTCTATGAGAATCGCTTATAGGCATGCCAATTGCTGCTGTGGTGGTGGTAGTTGGGATCTTCAACAATGTCAGAATTACATGTGCTCGCCTTTTTCCCCAACAACTATTAGCCATATATACGACTTACCTAAACCCACCAATAACTTAATACTTTACCCTTTCAAATCCTCCAAACAAAACTATTTCTTCATTTGTCAATTTTTTGTCTTTGTTTTTATTTTTTATTTTTCCTTTTTTTTCCTGGGATAACTAAGGTAGTATATGAAAAAATAAAATAAAGGCCCACTGATATTAGGGGTTCATGAGATAGTAGTTCTATGAAATCTAATATATATTATAAAAGCAAGATATACTTCAAGGTTATATAGTCTTGTCACTTGATAGAGTGAATTACTGATTGACATGTGGCATTTTAAATATTTAAGGAAAGAAATTCTAATGCTGTGTCATTGTTATACCAATTCTACCTTTCACCATCTAAGCACCCAAATCATCGTTGACTTTTGAGTAAGTTATTAACTTATTGTTGGAATATTTTTTGAAAGAAGGTATGTATGCTATGACTTCATTTCAGTTTTGAAAATTACCTTTTCCTCTCTACCGACCATCATTCTCTTTTCTCTACTCACTCCAATTCCATGAATTTCCAGCATTTCCTCAAAACGATAATAGATGAAAACCCCCTCACATCTGTCTATCGTAGCAATCTATTTCACATTGGAATGGATGAATTGGTGAATGATTTGGCTGATGACATCATCTTGACCTTACTAGAAAAATGAAAAAGAACTGCTATTGGTGATTCAATATTGCAGCCATTTTTATCGACACTCACCTTACCAAAATTCGATTTACTTTCAGAACATCTCAACTGGCAAATCAGCCTCTGAAGTTTAGGGTTTATGTTTACTATTACTTGACCTTCCACAGGTCATGATGCAATTTTTTTTTTCAAGAAAGATCTGAGCTTTATGGCGCTGACAATGGTACATGAATGGCTATGCTTTTCTTCATCTCATTTTCTTTGTTTTTTTTTTTTGCCTAAAACCATAAATAACCGTTGAACTTTGGTGACTCAGACACATAATCCCTTTAACTTTGACTCAGGCCAACTTGCCCTTCTAATTTTGTCTAGTGGAACACTTAAGCCCTCTAAGCGACGGACAAAAGACACATGAGAGCATGGATTAAACTCCATTACCAAATTTGATGGAAAATGGTTACATGACAATTGAAATGAAAATAAGAGAAAATACAAAGGGCATGACTTTGATTTTACTCACAGAGAAAGCAAATAAATACATTGCTCGTGGAAGAGCAAAAAAGAACGCTAAGCTCCTTTTCAAATTCGATAAACCCTAAACCTTATTAACAAAAATTTCTCACTATGAGCACTAATTTAGCAACCTCTTCGATGTATGTTACAAGGATGAGATATAAGCCCCAATGTGTGGCTACAATATAAGGGCTAAAAGCTAGACGATGAAGAAAGGGGATAACATTAGAATAAGGTTTTTCAGTTGCAAAATTTACAATAATCAGGTAATCAGATATTTGAGTAGGTGTTTTGTTTCTTATTTAGGTGTTGAGATAAAAAAAGTGTTGTTTGAAATGAAGCTGAAATTTTATTGTGTTCTCGATGTGTTTTTATGTTTGTTGACAGACAAGGAAGTGTGGCTTCTTTTCTTAGATCGATGACCTATTTCTAGCTCAAGCAAGGGCTACAATTCTTGAATATAGAAATTGCTTCACTCTTATGAATATTTTTATGTCTTCTTGTCTAACTTTTATATCAATTTACTATTATAATAAAATTGAATGATGCTTTTGAGGTAGTTAATGCATTTACGACTTTGTTATAGGTACAAACACCAAATCCTTTGCTATTACTTGGGCAATATAGTGAAAGAGGTAAAAAATTTCTTTGTTTAAATTCTTATTTCTTTTTCAAGGTTTTCATTTGCATCACAAGTAAACTAAAAGGAAAAAAGAAATGATAGGAAACAAAGGCCACAAGGTAAATGGCTAAATTGATAAATTAATGTTTTTGGAAGGGCAGGAACATAGAGCTGGAAATTATGTTGTAATTGAAATTTTATCTGGTGGCATTTTTCATTTTGTTTTATAATAAGGTAAACAATTGTTTTCTTGCCCCCCTTACAAACTTCAATTGCTTTTGGTTTTACTTATTTGTAGGGACTCATTGTTCTCTTCTGTTATAATAACTAAGTAGGTTGCTTTAAAGCAGATTCTTTCTAAATATAGACTATTAGAATCATCTTCTTTTTTTTAATAGCTATAATGTTATTCATTTAGTTGAATGTCAAAGATCTTCAAGCCCTTTAGAAAAGATGCTATGGTACTGTTAAAAGATATCCTATGAAATAATTATATGAGCTTTGCATTTTACATCTCGTAATATTTTTTGTTTCAGTTTTTGAACAATTCAAATAAGTGAGTATTTTAAATATAAAAGGAGGAGATGCTACTAAAGCTGCTCTTGTAATTAGAATTATGACTCTTCATTCATCTGGTAAAAGGCATAAGTAGGAGTTTTTTACTAGTCCTAAAGGCTTCACTCAAGTTCTCTTGGTGGCATTGGCTATAACCATGCATAATATCCCTAAAGGATTAATTATGAGTATAGTACTTGCTTTAAGGTGTGTTCCTCCACAAAATGTTACAACTGTAGTTACATCTTTACCTCAGGTGGTAATCCATAGGCTGTAAAATAATTGTTTTTTTATGTAATGGCTATAAAATAAGTTAATCACACGTTCATTGTTGCACAACTTATTTGACATGGTAACTTTGGCTGCACAACTTCATTTCATTACAACTTTGCCAATTTTTATACTTTCCCTTTTTTTATACATCGTTATGTTCTAGTCTTAATCTATTAATGATGTACATGTGGTTAATCAAAACCATGTACTATTTAATTTGAACGGACTAGTTATGTGTATTTCTATAAAACTAGCTTTAATTGTCGGCATTAAAGACAATTTGGTGTTTTAACGATGGAGACAAAAAATCTTTGAGTAACAAATAATCTCAAATAAAGTAATATAAAAATGTTATTGAGTGGAGCAACAATTTAAAAGTTAACTTGGTAGTAAAATAAATACTTTTTCTAGTGTCTTAACTATCTTAATTATAAATTCTTTTCTAAATTTTGTTTTATTCTTTATATAATTTAGTTTAATTTAGTTTTTCATATTTTGCACAATTGACCTTAAAGCTTCTATAATTGTTTCAAATAAATTGTAAATTCAAAATAATTTTTTTAGTAATTTTTGTGTAGTATTTAAATACATATCAAGTTATGGTACTTAATACAATTTTGAATCTTATGGCAACACTAGGTATGTAAATTAGCTTTAGTCTAAAGACTCACAAATCAACAAAAAAACTAACGTTGTGACAAAGCTATGATGGAACAGTTTTATTTGTAACAAATTGCTTGTCTTTATAAACCTTATAAATCTTGTGAGGGTTGAACTTATATATTTAATTATACAAGTAATAATACCGTAATAGACCTGACTAGCTAGGGTGTATGCTAGGACCTGGTTCAAACAAAAGGTCAATTTGGCCAGATCTTAATTAAGGAACAGTTTTAAGAAAAGAAGGTAATCAATAAGAGATGATTCCTTCCAGAAATAGGATCTCTCATTAATTACATTTATAGAGGGCCACAACTGGCTTTCATATCCATAAAAGGAGACCATATGGCATAGTCAAGGTACGTATGAAACACTCAACTTTTATAGCTCCTCCTACATTACAGAGAGTTAAATTAACCGTTAGGAGATTTTTCCCTGAGACATACTTTAGGGCTTTGATGTTGCTTTTTCTTACAAGCAGCCAATCTTGGTACTCTTAGTTAGTATAAGAAGGTCTGATCCAACCAATCTCTTTATAGTTTTGCTATCAGTTTGGCAATGTTTGTGAGAGATGATATGGGAGACACGTAGAGGTCTCAATCCAACTAGTATCACTATGACGAGGAAAACACCATTGATGGTTCACAATCTATTTCATTCTTCCTTGTATGATCATCCTTACCATTAATACATGGGCAATTTGACAGTATCACATTATAGATATTATAAATATTTATACATATGCCTTCAAGTTTGGTTCCAACTCAAGTTAGTTTCATATGGAACTAGGCCTAACCTAAAAACCATTGGTTTTTTTCCCGCTATGAATCCAACCTATGATCCACGATTTGTTTTTACGTAGGCCAACCCAATCCAGTAAGAGTGGCTCAGGCTGAATTTTGGGTTTACCCAACTCAAACTCACCCCTACCGTATATCTCCATAGCCATATATTTAGGGGGGGCAATGGGTTTGATTGAATCAGTCAAATTTTAGTCAAACTTGGGATGACCTGATCAAAGCACAACCCAAGTATGCTCAACCCAATCCACTACACAAAATTCAAAAAAGAATATTTTCTTTTGTTTTTAATCCTCATTCAAACTCCCACAACACAAAAATTAAAAATATTAGTTTTAGGGTCAAAATGAAAAAAAATATAATATAAATTACATAGATCTTAATAGTTGTTTAAAGAAAAATGAATCATCTCTTATAGGATGGGGGTAGTAGTTGTGATCGAGCTATTTCTCCTTGTACTAAATGAAGTTCCTAGAAAGTAAGAAATTCATAAAATCTTGAACACTCAATTTTTTTTAATGATAAATTAACACTAAATAATTGCATTTATAGAAAATTATTTATTTATCATTCAAAAAAATAGATCTATCCAGTTAAACTTAATTTTAAAAAAATGCTTCAATTTTATAGAATTTTAAAACATTTTTGCACGTTAACAAGCACATAGAGTCTATATATATCATATATAGAAACAATTTGAAGTGGACTAGTTAAACTAGTGAGGGTGAGGCCAATGCAAGGTATACATACGAGGCCATGCCATGAACTAATTAATGTTCATTCTGATTATATTAATTAAAGTCTAGGTTTAATCAGATAACAATTAATCAGGTCTTAGCTCAATTGATATGCAAGGGTTTGAATCCTAACTTGTGCAAGAAATTATTCTCTTTGTTGTCAGTTAGTTAGTTTAGTTTGAGGTAAAATAGGTTATAGAATATTTCCTATATCATTTCTTTTATAATATTTTGAATATAAAAAAAAACTTTGACAATAGAAACAGTGATTTTCCCTGGTAAAGAAGTTTTTTCTTGAAGCCTAATTTGTTTTTCTTGGCCTGGAATATGTATAAAAAAAAAAATTACATAATAAATCCTCTAGTTGTGTTTGATGTTATTATCTTGCCCTCAAATTTTAGAATCAGACATATTTTTCACTATATCTCAATAAACACAAAAGATGTTCTAAACTTTTGATTTTTACATTTCAAACCCTTGAACTCGCATGAATTATAGTTAAAATCTTAGTTTATGCTTAAATCTCAAACTATATTGCTTACTATCAACTTTGAAATGTTTTCAATTTTTTCAAAGCATTTGAATTAATCATGACTTAGTTATTGAATCCACAACTTTTTTAACACTACTTTGTTTTCAATTTTGCTTCTTTTTACTCTAGAATTGAATATTCTTTTCTAAGGTAACTATTTTTCATAAACCTTTTTTCCTTTTACCCATCTTAAAGAAAAAGAAAAATTAGTAAACAAAATTCTTAATTTTTGCAAAATAAATAAATAAATGTGATTATGAGATTTCTTAAAGCACATGGTTTCAATTAGTATGCAAGTTGAGCAAATAATCACTTAATATGCTTAAAGCACGAATACAAGTTGATAGTTGATGGGAGTAGATTACGATGGAATTTAAATGACAGTTGATGGGAGGTGATGAATACTTATAAATGTATTATTATTAAGGGTTTAAATCATCATTATACACTTTGAGTATAATTAATTTCTATATTGTGAGCATTTTTTCCTTTGGGTTACTATTCATACACTTTTTTTTTTACTGTTTACAGTTACTATTCACCGACTTACTGTTCATACGTATATTTCACTGTTCATATGCATATTTACTGTGCATATGCAGTTTACTGTTCATTAATATTAAAAAATATATATTAAATAATTATTTTTTTATGTAGGTAAAATCATCACTCGGCGACCCTTCATAAGAAAAATCATATCTGGAGCTGTAGACATCGGAACTGGGTGATTCCAAATTCATCTAAAAGCCAACATATAGATCTTCAACTTTGCTTCATTCTGCAAGCTAGTTTGATCATTTTCATTACCAAAATATGATTATAGATGAGACCATTCGTTCTTTCATGTGCTGAAAAGCAGTTTTGGTAGAAAAATCATAACTTGAGCTAATGGATGTCCGATTTGAATGAGCAAGCTATCAATTCGAAGCTAAAGAAGAGATCTACAATTTCCGTGCTTTGAAGAAGAGCTGATTCGATGTTTATGATGGTCAAAAAATTAAAAGAAGTTGCAGCCTGCCTTTGTTGATTTGTATTTACCTATATTTTACTATTTTACCATTTCACCTACCCCAAAACTCTATAAATAGGCTCCTTGGGGGGGGGGGGGAGGATGAATTCATGCTATTTCTTAGGCCATTTCCATATTCTTGTATCATTTTAGCTTTTCTCCTTTGGTTTTATTATTATTTTCAATACCTAAGTTCTGTCCAAGTGTTTTCTCATTCGTCTTCTTGTTCTTCCTTTGATCTTTCAATTTATGTTTATTTCATCTTTCTACATATTGTGTACTTTTATCATGGCTAACTAATCTTCTTTTTGCTAAGTTGAAAGGGTAAAGCTTTTGGTATAGAAGCTATGATTGATTTGAATGGATCATAACGTTAATGAAGATTTTAGGATCTCATGATAACATATCTTTATATTATTTACCTATGTACATGCCACATGCATGTTTGTTCATTTGAGTTCAACATGAATATAAGCAAGCATCATTTTAATTTGTTTACATATTTTATACATTTGATATAGCATATTGGTTTTACATACATATTGTGTCAAACAAATCCTAGCATGCTACTAAGAAGATTCATGTAAATAAATCCTAGCATGCTACTAAATCAAGAGAGCATGTGCACATTTCTTTTTGGTTATCTTTGGTGAAAAACTTGAGGGAGAACTTGATCTTAGAGGGGCACCTTGAAGCTTGAATTGAGATGAATAATCTCAATGTAATTCCACCCACAATGCTCTAAAATGGTGTCTAATATTTCGGCCACTAAAAGAAAGGAAGAAGGAGATTTTTCTCTCAAGAAAAATAGAGCAAATGGAATGTCAAATTTGTGCTTAAAATGGCCAGCCACTAAAGGCTAGTTATAGATGACCAAAAGGCACACCTTTACACAAAAAATGGTGTCTTTTAAGCCAAAGAACACTTCCTTTGGCCAAGGGTCATCTATGGTGGCGAAAATACATTCGGCCATGAGTTGGTTATAGCACCAAGAGATGTCTCTTGACCAAAGGGACATGTCTCTTTGGCCAAGGAACACTTCCTTTGGCCTAAGAGACATGTCCCTTTGGTCAAGAGACATCTCTTGGTGCTATAACCAACCCATGACCGAATATACATGTCTCTTGTTGTCAAAGGACATCATTCTTGGTGCAATAACCACCCCAACCACCTCATGGCCGAATATACATGTCTCTTGATGTCAAAGGACATCATTCTTGGTGCAATAACCACCTTAACCACCTCATGGCCGAATATACATGTCTATTCACTCAAGGAACACTTTCTTTGGATGAAAGGACATGTTCTTTTAGCCAATAGTCATCTCTTTTGATGAAGAGACATACCTTTACACAAAAGATGTGTCTCTTGGTGATTTTGAGCTAAAAGCAAGGTGAGCTGGCACAAAGTTAGCTCACTATGCTACTTATGCACCATTGAGCTCCAACCAAGCACTATGAACTGAGGTCCAGCTCCTAGAACTGACCTTGAGCTGGAGTTAGCTGCTCTCAGCTGAAGTGAACTGAAGTCCAGCTATATTAAGCTACCAGAAGCTGAAGTGAGCTGACTTGAGCTGAAGTCCAGCTACTTTGAGCTACTTATAGCTGAAGTGAGCTGACTTGAGCTGACTTGAGCTAACTTGAGCTGAAGTCCAGCTACTTTGAGCTACTTATAGCTGCAGTGAGCTGACATAAGCTAACTTGAGCTAAAGGAAGCTACTTCTAGCTGCCTTAGATAGCTGTTTAACCTAGAGTTAGCTCAATGAGCTCAAATCCTACCTTAAAAGGATCTTGGTGCGCCAAGAATTCCAACAAACTCCCACTCGCACTAAGATGCTTTTAAGGTTCCAGCTCCCACTCAAAACAAAACTCCTTAATCTTTATAGTCGAAATAATCCAGACACTTCTACATATATAGAGTTATGGGTGCGACCTCAGGCACACACACTAAGTCTCTTCCATTGAGGTTGTTAGACTCTCAATAGAAGATTGTCCTCTCCTTATAGTTTGAACTTCTTCAAACTTTCTTTGAACACATCAAATTCAAGTGTGTTGCTTAAACACATCAAGCTTGCTTGAACACATCAAGTTATGCCTTTCAGACCCCAGACATATGATACCTTCTTAATCACAATCAGTCTCTTTCTTAGAATTTCAACTCCTTGAAATCCATGATTGTATTAAGCATTGAGTACTCATTTAAATCACTTGTCATTCAATCTAGCATACTACTCACAGAAATATGTGGGCCCAAGATTGAATTTAGTGAACGTGTATCATCTTAATGTCTTTCCTTTTAGCTTCAACTACTTAGGTAAATGAGTTAACATGATTACCCAAAAGGAGGATACTCCAGTCTTATTTCTCTAAGACCTTCGACAACCAATCAAAGTAATCATAATTAACTCAACTTCCTAATAGCAAGCCATAGTCACTAAGAGTCTGATTCGAAGAATCTCACACTAAGCAAAAATAGAGACAACTTGCTTAAATTCTTTTCTGGTCGTATTTCATGGTCATGGAACACTTGAAAACACATCCATTAAAGTTCCATAATACACTTCTAAGGTGTTTTACTCATGTCACTCCCACTTGGAGTGATCTCCATTCCAATTGAGGAGTGTGTCATTTCTTCCTCTTAAAACATCATGAAGTATACTCCTCTTAACATATAAAAGGAGGACATGTCAATAACCATGAAATTTCTCCATGTAAGCCTCAGCTTACATCTAACATAGGCTAGGATGTATGAATGGTCATACAAACTGAATGCACCAAAGCATTGAATCTTGATTACTCATAATTAGGGGTGTTCATCCAACCCGCTCAACACGGGAAACCACACAGACCGAACCGAATCAAACCGTTGATTATGTGGGTTTATGCGGGTTATGTCATGCCCAACTTAGCCCCTAGCCCATTTTGGGCCGAATTACTTAATCATACAGCGGAATTTCATAGAGGAGACACTTATACATTTCTAAATCAAATGGGCATGTTCCCAGGACATTACTAGTACTAGCTCATTAAGTATTTATTTAAAGGTTTATATTGTGCTCTCGGAAACAAGCTAGTACTTATGTGGAATTTGCGTGTTCATTTCAAGCTTGTTATCCAACAAAGCTAAGTACATGTACATGCATGGCAACCAAAACACCAGATTCAAGTTTTGAAAAAGAAACTTGTTTATGATGCATACTTCTTGCATACTCATAGGTGTCTTGGTAACCCACTATTGCACATAAACACATACATGTCTTTAATTTCATTGGTTACCATTTTAGCTCATTATAGGCATGCATTTCCTTTCTAGTTCATGACTTCTTAATTTTCATCTTTAAACATACATATAAGGCCGAGACATACATGATTCCATATTTCAACATGTGTTTAGCAAACATAATCATGCACATCTATCAACTTTTACTTCGACCCAAAGATGACTATCAACCAGCATGTCCAAGAGTTCATATAAATACCATAGACATACTACATGGCCGAATATACTTAGAATTGAATTTAGCATGCCATTTTACTTAAGTACCGTAAAGGCTCCATAAACACTTAAAAACACAAATTTGGTTTTAAAACAAACCAAAATACATAGCACATGATTATACATGGAAAATTACACATAGAACACATTTCCACCTTAGAGACTTTGTTCCCACAATCTAGACTCCAAGTCCTGCACATAAAGTCCACACTTAGTAGCTTGTTACACAAGCAACCAATAACACTTAAAATACTTAGAATATTGAGCAAATACCACACATATGCATAATACCTTTACCACAGAAAGAGTATGAAATACTCTTGACCTTATTGCCTTTCAAGTACTCTTTTTCCTACATGAAGTAGAAAGGGCAGGTAAGTAAAACTCAGTAAGGATTCTGGATGGCTCCTAGAGCTTAACATATGGCTTCCAAAACCTAACATAGCCAAGAATAACATGGCAATAAATATTCCATGCTCCTGCAAAGAAAACACTAAGACAAAGAAGATACAGGTACATGCAGATAACAAGAATAATAATATTCGGGGGGTTAGCATGCACAACCAAACATAGAAGCATACAACACACACACACACACACCACTTAACACCTTATCCCCTTGAAGGGCAGAGCAAGCATGATCCATATTTCTCATTTCTTAGGTTAACCATTTTATTAATCTATTTTAAAAACTGAGCTCTTTATGCTTAGGAATTGAGTTGGCCGACTCAATTCCTAGTCGTAATGCTTGCACGGAGCTAGCTAGCACGGAGTTGCCTAAGCAACAAAACATAGCCCTCTATAGCCTTCTTAGGATCACATGGCATCCAATATCCATCACCCAAGGGCCCGAATACTCAAAGAGTATAAGAATCCTTACCAAAACCGCTAGCAATTTTTGTTGCCCAAAAGCTTTAGAAGCTTGGCTCTTTGTTTTTCCTTGCTTGTTGTAACTAGAACTTGTGTTCTAGCTTAAGATCCTACAAAGGAATAAAGTTAACAAGCCATATTCTTGCTTGACATAACTTGGAACCATAGGAAATACCAAGAACACTTGGTAGAACACACAATACCTCAACCAAATGAGGTATAGCCGAATCCTTCGGCTTGATTTCCTTAGAGCTCCCGCTCGTCTTTTATTGAATCCACCACTTGATTCCTTGCCTTGGAAGGCCTTAGAAACTTATGTGTATCAAGAACACAAGTTTCAAACATAAGAATGCCAAGAACAAGACTTGGCCGAAACTTTTCCCGGTTGATGACTTCCAAAAACGTCTCCTTTTTTTGATCTGCTTCTTGATTCTTGTTCGAGGTGTTCTTAAGAGTTTGTAGACACCAAGAACACTTTGTAAAATCTTAAGAATGCTCAAGAATGATTCTTGGCTGAATTTAGAAGAAAGAAGAAGTTTGGAAGAGTGTTTTAGAATTTAAGGTAAAATTTGAGAGAGAAAATGAAAGAGTTTTAGTGAGAGATTGTAGAGAGAGATGGAGACTAAAATGGAACTTGTATGGCTAGCCATGGGAGTATATATAGAGTGAAACCATATGATTCACATGAGACAAATTGGAAGACTTATGTGGGTGGTGGGTGAGATAGTCAAAAGTAGGTGAAAAATTGGAAGACTTTGGTGAAAGTTGGGTGAATTTGTCAAAAGTGGGGGACAAGTAGGTGGAGGAAGGAATCCTAAGTGATGAGTTGGATGGGAGGTGGAATAAAATAATGGGAAATGGAGGGAGGTGCATCTATGGCATCCAATGCCTTTAAAATTCGCTAATCCCCCCTTAGTCCCTCAATTCCTTGTATTTGGGCAATTGAGCCCAACCACCAAAAGTCCCCTTTGTCCAATTGAGTTCCTCACCTTATATTTTCATCATTTTGCTTGGCCTAAGCCAAGATTAAATTTTGAAAGTGTCCAACACTCGTCATACTCCCCAGTCCCACTTAATTTAGTGTCTCCCGAACTTAGTGAGCTCAATTCCCAAATTGGGAAAAAAAAATTCTCTTCATAGCCCGAGGCTTAAATCACTTAGGAATTTATGGGCATTATAGGTTATGGTGCGGTTTGAGTTCTAAAAACTAAAAACCGATGTATATGTGGTTTGGTTCGGGTTTTAATTTTGAAAACCTATAAAACCGAACCCAACCTGCACCTTTAATAACTTGGTAGAAACTTTAAGCTCATTAGCCCATCCCCTTTTCTAGTCTAAGCCTAAGTTCAACCTAGTTATATTAGGTATGGTCCTCCCTTATTAAGTATTAGCTGTTGCTGCACGATCTACCCAGCGACCCTTCCATAATTTCATTCTCTCATTATTAGAATCTTAGTCCAGGCCCTCCACACCTCTGCCGCATGCCCCACATCCGTGTTGTACGCCCTTGCCCTTCATCTACTTTGTCTCAGTCTCGCGTCTATTTTTTCAGACTCTCACTCTTTCACTCTCAAGTCGCAATCTCTTTCAGCTTGACATTTCCTCTCTTAATCTCACGTGAAGGTGTCGGCACTCACAGTCACAGGCTACAAAGTGGAAGCTTTTCTCAAGGTTTGTCCTATTAAGTACCCATTTCATGAAAATAATTGATTTTGTTTGGATGCTTTGGAGTATTTGAATTAACTCTTCTGCAAACAACTTGGGGTTGCTCAATTTATTTTGATTGATGTTGTTTGATCACTATTTGCTTGATCTGTGTTTTTTACTGGTGCCGCTTGAACATTTTTTAGCTGATCAAATCTCAGTCTAGCACAAGGATTTGGCAATAAGCCATGCTACTTGTCTATGCTCTTCCCTTTTTTATGCTCATACCCTTTCTCAGCTGCAAGACGGAAACAAATAAGCCGAGAAAAGGATAACCAATTGATCAAATAAAATGAATTAAACAGATTTGGGTAAAAGTAAACAAATTAGGCTATTTTGTGTTTGTAATGTTCTAAAGTACGGAATTGTTGATGTTTTATAAAACTATTTAGTTTTTAGAATAACGTATTAACATTAAAACAAGTATTGTGAAGTACCTTAAATTATTTTACAAGATAGAAAAGATAAACCGGTCAAACCGAACCGCACCAAACCGCATTTTATGCGGTTTGGTTTTCAATTAGAGTTTATGGAAAACGGTGCGGTTTGGTTTTATAATATATAAACCGGTCACATATATGGTGCAGTTTGGGTTTAGGGTGAAACCGGTCGAAACCGCACCACAAACACCCTTACTCATAATCAAGGCGACCATAAAAGCTAAAGTGTCATGTGTTAGAGCATGACTCCCACTTAAATGTGTCATTCACTTAAGTTTCATTTAAGTCTTTAGCCAGTTTCATCCTTAATCTTACACAAAGATCAAGGGCGAATGACTCGTGTGAGAAAGTCATCCTCTGCCTATGTTTGACATGTTCATTTGTTCGTTGTGATTCATAAAATTGAACTGAGTATTTTATAAAATAATTTGTATTATTTCAACGAAATACATAACATGTGTGACACCAAAGAGATGAAGTACATCCAGCATTTACATTCTTCTAAGACCCATTGCTCTAACATGTCGAGCAAATACAATGGGTGGCAATGGCTTAGTGAGAGGATCTGTCACTATCAGGTCTGTAGAAATGTACTCAATCCTAACCTCACCATCTTCAATTGCATCCCGCACAAAGTTATATTTCATGCTAATGTGCTTAGTTTTTCCATGGTATTTGGGGTCCTTGGTATAAGCCATGGCTGCCATACTATCACTGTAGATAGTAATAGGTTTCTCAATAGAAACTCTGGACTCCAAATTCTTAAGGAAATAACCTAGCCAAAGGGCTTCTTGTATAGCTAAGGCACATGAAATAAATTCAGCCTCCATTATGGACAATGCTGTACAAGTTTGCTTCTTACTATACCAAGTAGTAGCCCTACCATTTAGCATGAAAAGATAACCAGATGTAGACTTGGTGGAGTCTCTATCTCCTCCCCAATCAGCATCAGAATAGCCGCGTAAACCAAGGTCTTTACCTTGGTAACAAAGCCAATAATCCTTAGTACCTTTGAGGTACCTTAGGATCCTCTTGACACTCTTCCAATGCTCCAGACCAGGGTTGGAAGAATATCGTGCTAGAAGTCCAACCGCTTGGCTGATGTTTGGCCTTGTGCATAACATGGCATACATCAAGCTACCAATGGCACTTAGGTAAGGGATCTGAGCCATCTCTTCCTTCTCATTTGGAGTCTTAGGACATAAGTCCTCTCCAATCTTGCAACCATATGCAAGAGGTGTACTCATGGGCTTTGCATTTGTTAAGTTGAACCTTGCAAGAATCTTATCAATATAAGGCTCTTGAGAAAGGACCAATAGCCTTGTCTTTCTATCCCTCAGGATCTTAACCCCTAGAATAAAGACAGCCTCTCCCATGTCCTTCATGTCAAAGGTGGAAGACAACCATCCCTTGATGGCACTTAACAATGCAAGCCCATTACTTGCAATCAGTATATCATCTACATATAGAGTCAATACTGCAAAACTAGACCCAGAAGAGTACAAGTATACACAATGGTCTTCATGCATCATCACAAAACCATAGCTTGTGATTACATGGTGAGACTTCAAGTACCACTGTCTTAAAGCTTGCTTAAGATCATAGATAGACTTCTTTAGTCTACATACCTTGTCCTTTTGACCATTTTGGACAAACCCCTCGGGTTGTCTCATATATATCTCCTCACTCAAATCACCATTGAGAAAGGCAGTCTTTACATCCATCTAATGTAACTCTAGGTCTAGATTTGCTACGATGGCAAGTAATATCCTGATGGAAGTGAATTTCACAACAGGAGAGAAGGTGTCTTTGAAATCAACACCCTCATTCTGTGTAAAACCCTTGGCCACCAAACGGGCCTTGTATCTTTCGATACTTCCATCAGAGTTCACCTTGATCTTGAGAACCCACTTGTTCCTAATTGTCTTACGGCCTGGAGGAAGATCACTTAGCTCCCAAACTCCATTAAGATGCATTGAATGCAACTCATCCTTCATTGCATTTAGCCACTCTTCCCTCTGTGCACCCTCAAGAGCATCCTTAATGTTACTTGGCTTATCTATCTCAGATGCAACCAAGTTTGCCTCACTATCCATGATCCACCATTCTTTAGGTGGTCCAAATTTCCTCATTGATCTTCTCAATGTAGGCTGAAATGGAGGCAACTCATGCTCTATCTCTTGACGCTCAACATCTTGCCCTTGAGTATCCTCAACTCCTTCTTGAACAAAACCTTCCTCTTGGAAGTCTTGCTCATGTTGGTCCACAACAACAGGGATTTTTGGAGCCATTGCTCCATGTGGTTGAGGTACTCCCTCTAGAGTAGGTGCATGTGTCCCAGGTGTCCTTATGACACTTGGTTGATCCTCATCTAGGATCTGGCTTAATGAGGCTAAGTCACCATGCTCACCAACTTTGGGGAACTCATCTTCCACAAAGTTAGCATTCCTTGCATTAAAGATGTTCCCAGTTTTGTGACTTATATCCAAGAACAAATAACCCCTAGACTGTTCAGCATAACCAAGGAAGGCACACCTCCTCCTTCTTGGACCCAACTTTCCCAAAGGGTGGTCCGTTATGTGAATATAAGCTAAACAACCCCAAGGGCGCAAATAGCTTAGGTTAGGAGTTTTCTTCTTCCATAACTCATATGGAGAAGAGTTCACATTCTTGGTGGGTACTCTGTTAAGAACATGAACTGCACACAATAGTGCATCACTCCAATAAGTGATGTCTAAGTTGGCCTTTGCCATCATGGAACGTACCATGTCCATAAAAGTTCTATTCTTCCTCTCAGACACTCCATTCTGTTGGGGTGCCCAAGGAAGAGTGAACTCCCTCTCAATACCCTTCAAGTCACAAAATGGCTTGAACGCATTTGATGTATACTCTCCACCCCTATCTGTCCTCAAGGACTTAACCTTCTTACCTACTTGGTTCTCAACCAAGTGCACATATTTCTCAAAGCATGCCAAGGCCTCTGCTTTGCTTTTGAGTAAGTAGATGTGGGTGAATCGAGTATAATCATCTGTGAATGTGATGAAGTACTTGAATCCATTTCTGGATTCAACCCTCATTGGCCCACACAGGTCAGAGTGAACTAAACTTAGTGCCTCACTTCTCCTAGTTGCTTTGTCAAAAGGCTTTCTTGTGGCTTTGCCTTTTAGGCATGATTGGCAACTTGGAAGGACGACCTTGGTCAAGGAACCTAGCAAGCCACTCTTGGCTAGCTTGTCCATTCTATCTTGACCAATATGACCCAACCTCTCATGTCATCTCATTTCATTTGTGACCTCTATCACATAGCAACTAGGACTTGCAACAGAATGGTTAGTTGGCTTCAACTCATAAAGCCCATTATTAACTGAACAAGTGCATATTATCTGATCATCTTTAATAATAGACACATTATTATTAAAGAAATTAAAGCAATAATTGTACTTCAACATACAACTTATAGAAATCAAATTTCTACAAATGTTTGGTACATACAATACATCTATTAGATACAAATATCCAATATCTATAGGAATTCTACATGTTCCTATGCCTTCCACTTCCAGCCTAGTATCATTTCCCACTAAAACGTGCTTAGCTCCTTTTGAGAGCTATGTGGTTTGTTGCTCCCGAGTCTACAATCCACAAAGAATTGCACTCAGTTAGTAATGTACATGACACAACATGTACAATGGAAGTATAAGGGTATGTATGTACCTTGGGTGGACCCTTGCAATCCTTTGCAAAATGTCCTTTATACCCACAGTTGAAGCACTTCAGCTTGCTTATGTCCCGCTTCTTCTTGAACTTATTCTTGGAAGCATGACCTTTTACCTTGCCCTTCATCAGCCCTCTTTTGCCACCATTCTTCTTCCATCCCTTCTGGATAGAGGATGAGGCAACATATGCCCTAGAATGGTCCTTGAGGGCTATCACCTCAGCCTCAAGGAGGAGGTGACGAACAATGTCATCAAATGACATTATTTGAGGGTATGATGGCCTGGGGCCTCATCGTTTTGAGTCATGATGACTGTCGAGGAGACTTATAGGAGAAAGAACGCCTGGAAGGTGGGTCGCCCCAAGGAGAGTACCTGAAAAGCTGGTAAACAGGGTTAGGAGGCCCCCGGAGTGTCTTTCCGGGGGGGGGGGAGCCTCCGACGCCCAAGTCAATGGTGGCTGAGAGAAAGGCAGAGAAGATAGCACAAAGGGCTGGGGAGTTTTGCCTGGTAATGGGAGCCGTATTTTGCCAGCCAACCGTCCTCCTGTCTAGTGTTAACTCCTAGTTTTTATAGGAGAGCCTAGCCCGTTCAGATCATGACACGTGTTCGGTCGGATGTTCCTGACTTTCTGGGCATAGGAGACAGATAGTAGGTTACCTTGAGCCATGTGCTGAGGTGGGCCATGATGTGATTTCGATGGCGTCAGCATGGCAGAGCGCCTTTTGAGGCGGATAGTGGCGTCTGTGATTGGATGTGTCAGAGGCTTCCTTAAATGCTTCCGTAAATCTCCTGCCGTACTCCCGAGGTCCCTGGGTGAGGTCGTCCTTTGGTTCGGACAGAGCCTCTTCGGGAAACAAGCCCCGAGTTCGGGGGTTCCCAGCTTCAGGGAGTTCCGCCTTCGGGGATATCATGTTCGGCTCGCTATGTCTGCTGCCCCTTTTCCGAAGGCGATTTGCTCACGACCCTGGGGGGGCAAATAGTGTCCTGGCGTGCCGGGCTCGGAGCTCTTCGGCTATCTCCCGAGGTGCTTGATCACACCTTTTCCCGGGTAGCGCCAGCTTCTTCTGGCCATTCTTGTGGCAGGGAGTTCGGCCAGATAGAGGCGATAGCGTTTGGCTATCACATGCCCCACTTTGGAAAGCCGAAGGAAGACTTCGGTTTTGCATCTCTTTCCTAGGTCGTCTATGGGAGTCTCTTTTGGAAGCATAACCTGTTCCGAGGATGTGCCTTTTGCCCGAAAATCACGGCTCTTCGGCCTTGGCCCGTTCTTTGGTGCCTTCGAGGCGGAGCCTGTGCCGAAGATACACCTCTTGCCCGAAGGTCATGGGCAGTTTGGCCATAGCCTGTCTCTTGGCGTCCTCAAGGTGGCCTGCTCTTTGTTTCTGCAGGTCTGTTTGGCCAAGCGTGTCAGTCTGAGTGGTGCGCCCCAGTTTTCTAGGGATATCAGAAGACGTGTCCCAATCAGGGGACGTGTCCCGGATTTCAAGGGACGCTTGGAGGACGTGTGCCCCATTTTTACGCAGCGGTTGACACGTGGCGCTTTGCCATTGGAGGAGAGTCGCGTCTGATACAGAGGGCGCGCCTTTTCAGGTGCAGAGAGCAATTGCGGCGACGGTTCACCTCCAAAGGGCACTTATGATGATGTTTCGGTTACCCATTTCTGACATATAAATATCCCGTTCCATCATAAGTTCCTTTTGCTCTCTGCTTTGCCTCTGTTCTTGCATTTTTTCTTGCTTTCTGTGGCGGGGCTTCTGTAATCAGAGCCTTTTTCCAGCCAACTTTCACGACGGCGTCCTCAGATTTTGGCAAATCTTTCGGTGGGTTTTTGTTTGCCAGTGCGTTTTGATCCTTGTGTTCTTCTGAGTTTTTCTCTGGAAACTGTTTTCTTCCATTTTTCAAACTCATTTTTATGTCGAAAATGCCCATTCCTGAGAGCTGGCAGCCTCTTTTAGCCCATCCTTGTTGCACCACCCCTGAGAAGTTAGAGAGGTGGAAGAAAAAATTCTTTCTTCCCTCTTACGCCATTACTAGGCTGCCTCGTTCTAGCCATTATGCTTTTTCAAACCATAGAAAGGAGGTTACCGTTTTTCGAGCCCAACTGAAGGCCGGTCTTCGGTATCCCCCCCGAAGATGGTGTGCGAGTTCTGCCAATTTCATGGCATTGCGGTGAACCAGCTTCCCCCGAACTCGTACTGCTATTTCAACGCCTTCGTCTGCATGTGTGGCGTCTTCGGGATGGAACCCCATTTCAGGATTTTTATGCAGTACTACAAGCTCTCTGTGGTCCCGAAGGGTGGCTTCTATTTCATGCTACCTCGGGGATCCGGGAGCAAGAAATTCATGTTCACCTTCGCCACTAAGGATAGCTGGCGGGGGTGGCAACAGAAGTTCTTCTTCATGAAGAAGGCTGAGGCCTGGTCGTACGTTCCGACCGAATGGGCTCAGGGCACACTGGATGCGGACGTTGCTGATCTGAGGATGCTGCTGACCCCAGAGTTGGCTCTCGTGTTCGCGGATTTCAACGCCCGCATTCGGGCTGTTTCTGACTGGGATCCCGAGGTCTCTCCGCGCGCCCTTTACCCTTTTCCAATCAACTGGAAGTTGATGACCGAAGAGGTCCTTCGGGAACTAAAGGTGGTAAAGGAGCACGAGACTGACCTCGGGATGCCAGCTCCTGCCATCGCCGGGAAAGATTCCTAGTTGGTCAAGCTTCTTAAGGAGGAGATTTCTTTCGAAACGCTTGCCGAAAGTGAGTTATCTTCTACTCCTTTGCTGCTTTTTCCTCGGACTTACGCTGATGTTTCTCTCCTGTTTTAGAGATGGGCGACGACACTGCCGCCTATTACAAGTCCCTCTTCTCCGACCAAGGGGAGGACGATCAGACGAAAAAGGCGGCTTCCCGGAGGCGGAAGTCTACTGGCGCGGGTCCTTCGGGGAAACGGGCAAAGAGAGCTGCTCAGGTTCCTCTAGCAGAAATTTCCGAGGAGACTGCCGAGGAGGCTGGAACGGCCGAAATTCTGGCGCCTGAGGCTGCTGCATCCGAGGTCCCTCAACCCGACGTCCTTCCTCAAGGTCCTACTGTGTCGCCGGCCCTCCTCGATGTAGTGGTAGAAGTACCTTTTGCCGAGGAGCGGCGCAAACAGAAGGGCAAGGGCATTTCGGCCGAGGAGGCCGAGGATGTTGTTGTCGAGGTCCCGCCAGGTTTGTTTCCAGGCAAAGTGTTTTTCCTTTGTTTTTTCTGGAATGGCCTTCGTTTCTGACCTGCTTCTCTTTTTCGCCCTGCAGGGGAGCTACTTACCCCGAACTGGGCTTCCGAACACGCGGAGGCGAGGGCCCGCCGTGATGCCAAAGTCCCGCAAGGGAAGATACCGAAGGAGCCTTTCTGGACATTTACGGAGGACATGAACTTGTACTCCGGGGACTGTCCTGAAATGGCCAAGCAGATTACGAAGGGGGTGCTCACCGAGGCCTCCTTCAAGGCTATAGCGGCGGCGCATCCGGAGGATAACACCCTTGCTGCGAAGATCACCGAGCACGCTGCTCAGGTATATCATTCACAGCTCTTCCCCTTCAATTTTATCCTAAGTGTTTGGCTCTTACTGACCTTGCGTTTGATCTTCTTCGCAGCTGCTGGGGTATGCCGGCTTTCTCCGAGTTCGGGTAGCCAAGCAGACGGCATTCCGAGCTTCGGCCTTAGAAGCCCTAGAAAAGGCGAAAGCGACGTGCTCGGAATTGACCGCCAAGAACCAGCAGCTGGCAAATGCTGCGAAGGAGGAAGCTGCCACCATTCGGGAGGGGTTCCGAAAGGAGAAGGAATTCTTGATGGCGGACTCTTCCCGGAAGATTGCCGACCTCCGTAATGACGTGGCGGGGCTGCGTGCTGCAAACCAAGACCTTCTTCAAGACAAGGCAAGAAAAGAGAATACCATAGTCACGCTCTTGTCTGAGAAGAAAGCCCTTCAAGCCGAGGTCCAGTCTTTAAAGGAGGTGCCGAAGGGGGAGGAGCGGATAAAGGTGCTGGAAGAGGAGGTCGAGGATCTGAAGGACGAGTTCGACGACCTTGAGCTTAAGAAGAACAAATCTGATCAAATGAACAAGGTCGCGTTTCAGGACGGCTTCTGTCTCGCTCGGCACCAAGTTCTCCAGAGGTTCCCAGGTCTGGACCTCTCTTTTCTAGAGGGTCTAAATATTCCCGGGGGACCTCGGTGGAAATGGTCCAAGATCGAAGATCTGAAGCTTCCTCCTTCAATTCCAGCGCGGACGGTGGCGGAAAAGGGTGGACAGACGAGCGGCTCTCAGGACGCCGGGAAGCCTTAGGCTTTTTCAGGGCCCCCTTTTCCTTCCCTTCCCTTCTATTCTGTACTCCTTCTTTGGGCACTTTCTTTATTGTAAGGCAGCTTTGCTCTTAATGAAGATCTTTCTGGCTAAGTGTTTCTTCAAGTTTCTCTATTTCCATTTCCCCGAACACGTTCACTCAAGAGACTTCGGAAAACCTGCAATCAAAGAAACTTTTTTACCTTCCTTTGTCCCGAGTGCGTTTACTCAAGAGACATTTGGGAGAGTCTGAAAAAACTTGACTACGTCTTTTTGCAGGCTTCTGTATTTCCAATTTGTCCCGAACATGATCGCTCAAGGGACTCCGGAAAACCTTCAGTCAAATTTTTGTTTTTCGGGGTGTCCCGAGCATATTTGCTCAAGGGACTTCGGAAAACCTTTCGCGAGATTTTCTACTTCCATTTTCCCGAGCATGTTCGCTCAAGGGAGTTCGGAGAATTATCTCTGCGTTGGGTATGGCGAGTACTTCTGCGAGATTTTTGTTTTCCATCTTTCCCGAGTGTGATGGCTTAAGGGACTTCGGAAAGTCATATCTACGCTTTATCATGCCGAGCTTCTCTGCGGAACTCTTTCTTGCACAATTTCTGTACACTTAAGTACTTTTCTCGAGGCCATTCTGTGCAATCATAACTCCTCCGCTTAACCTTAAGCGTAGAATTTTTTCAAGGCGTCTGAATGCCGAGTGTTCTTCAATTCTACGCCTTTGGCGTCGCCAAGCTTGTACACACCTTCTCGTACTTCGGCGAGAACCGGATAGGGTCCTTCCCAGTTTGGGTGAAATACGCCATGAGGTGGCCTGCGGGGTACGAAGTCAGCCTTTCGGAGAATGAGGTCTCCCTTCTTGACTTCCTTTGGCCTGGCTCGTAAGTTTATAGCCACGGCCACTCCTTGCTGGGAGGCTTTTCTTCTTAGTTCGGCATGATGGCCATTTTTCTGTGTTGGGCCACAAGATCGAGATTGGTTCTTAGACCGAGGTCGCTGCCACCCCCATCAGTTCACCAGTACTGAAGGTTGAACTATCTCTACTGGGATAATGGCCTCTGTTCCGAAGTCGAGTGAGAAAAGAGTCTCTCCTGCGACTTTTCGGGGGGTCGTTTGGTAACTCCATAATACGCTTTGGAGTTCTGCCAGCCATTTCCCCTTGGCCTCCTCTAGTTCTCTTTTATGGTGCTGCTCGATACTTCCACCTGCCCGTTGTTTTTGGGGGTAAGCTGCTGGGGCGAATTGCATTTTTACTCCGAGGTCGGCGACGAATTCTTGGAATCCTTTGCTTATGAACTGGGATCCGTAATCCGTTACCAGCTACTGGCACCTTCGATATGCTGAATCTGCATATGATGTTCTTCCATACGAACTTCTGCACTTCTTTCGCTGAGATAGTTGCCAGTGGTTCTGCCTCCACCTATTTTGAGAAATAGTCCATTGCTACCGCACAGGGTTTTACGCCTCCGAGGTCTATGCCCCAGACCGCGGAGGACCAAGGATAGTTCTACCGAAGTTACCATTTTCGAGGATGTCCTCTGGATTTTTGCATGTCTCTGGCGGCAACTGCTTTTCCGGACAAATTGTCTTGCGTCCCATCTCGGGGTAGGCCAGAAGTATCCCTGGCGAAGTAACACTGTTGCGAGGGCATCAGTTCCAGTGTGTGAACCACACGTGCCTTTGTGGGCCTTTTCAAGGATCGTTTCAGTATCCTTTTCAGCCACGCATCTCTCCAGCGGATTCGCCAAGCAATCCGCCTTACTGTCATTTCGCCGTGGTACATTTTGATCCGTACGGCGTCAGACTCTTGAGTGGGCTTTGCTACTAGCTCATGATATTTTGCCAGGATTGGGTCCTTCGACCCATACTCTCCTGCTGTCTACCGAACTACCAGCTGGAGATCGCTGTGAGCCTTTAGGTTTCTCACGCCAATCTTTCTCCAGGCCTTCGGGGCCCCTGATAACTACTCCAGCTCCCTGGTGTTCGGACCCCGAGGTTCCGTCTACGTGCAAGGTCCATTCTGGCTCACCCTCTTTTGGATCTGAATAGCTCTCCTCAGTGGTGGGTATTTCGGCGATAAAATCTGCTTTTATGGCCTTCCGAGGCTCACACATGATTTCGTGCTTGCCCAGCTCTATGCACCACTTGGAGAGCCTTCCCGAATGATCAACTCTCTTCATAACATCCCGTAGTGGTAGACTACTCCGGACGATGATGGGGTGAGCCTGGAAATATGGTCGCAGTCTTCTTCCTGCAAGCACCAAGGCGTATATAGCTTTTTGAAGCAAAGGGTACCTGACTTCGGCGCCATGCAGGGACTTGCTGACGTAGTAGACCGGCCATTGTTTCGGCCCTTTTTCTTTTACGAGGACCGAGCCACGGCCTTTTCTGTGACGGCGAGGTAGAGTACGAGGGGTTCTCCCTCTCGAGTTTCTCCCGAGGTCGCCTTCCATCTTTGCTGCCTTTGTGAGGACTTTTGAAGAAAGGTCTACACCAATCTCGGTACCTGGAAATAAACCTGCTCAGAGAGGTTATTCTTCCGGTTAGTCTCTACACGTCTTTGACTGTGGCAGGAGTTCGGAACTCAAGCAGAGCCTTAATCTTCTCAGGATTGGTGTTGGTGCCTCTTTCGGATACCATGTACCCAAGGAATTTTCCCGAGGTTACGCCGAAGATGCTCTTCTCGGGATTAAGGCAAATCCCGAAGGCTCTGAGCTTTTGGAAGGTTTCCTTCAAATCTGCAACGTGGTAGCCGGGCGGCTTGCTTTTGACTATCATATCATATACATATACCTCCATGTTTCTCCCCATTTGGTCCTTGAAGACCTTGTTCATCAGTCTCTGGTAGGTGGCTCCTGCGTTCTTGAGCTCGAAGGGCATTCTGACATAGCAGCACGTTCCTCCCTCGGTGATGAAGGCAGTTTTCTCTTCATCTTCGGGGTCCATCCTTATCTGATGGTAGCCGTTGAAGGCATCTAGGAAGCTCAGGAGTCCGTATTCGGCCGTTGAATCTACCAGTTGATCTATTGGCGGGAGGGGAAATGAGTCTTTTGGGCAAGCATCGTTCAAGTTTCTGAAGTCGATGCACATCCGGAGTTTACTGCTACCTTCTTTTGTGGCAATGACCACGTTGTTCAACCATTCGGGGTACTCGACCTCCCTGACCACTTCAGCATCTAGGAGACGCCGGACTTCGGTTTCGACAAGGTTGCTTTCATGGGATGAGATGCTTCGTTTCTTTTGCCGGGCAGACCTTGCTTCCGAACTTACTTTGAGGCTGTGATGTACTATGCCAGGGTTCACCCTTGGCATATCTTTTGACGAGTGGGCAAACAGATCTTTATTTTCCAGCAGAAAGGATACAAGTTTTTTCTTTGTCACCTTCGGCCAAGCTCTCCCCTATTCGGGCAGATTGTCCTGGGACGAGATCTACTGCTTCCGTTTCTGCTTTGGCGAGATTTTCTTCTTTGCCTTTTTCTGTCGCCTTTGCCTCCATTGTTTGTGCCAGATCGCTTGCCGGAGCTCTTCGTGCTTTCACAAACACCTTTCTTACCTCGGCCTGGTCTATGAAGACCTCTGCATCTCCATCCTTGGTGGCGAATGCGACAGTCAAGTACTTCACATCCGGGCGAATGTGTAGGTTCCCCATTGTCTGTCTTCCAAGGATGACGTTGTACGAGGATGGGACGTTTACGCCGATGAATCTCGCCCTTGTGGATGTGTACAATTCATCTGCTCCGCTTACCGAAGTCCCTTTCATTGTCAACGGGAGATCGATCTATCCGAGAGAAGGGGAGTTCGGATGGTCACCCCAAAAGTGGGCGGGGTGACAGGCTTTAGTTCGCTGCTGGAGATGCCCAAGCTCGGCAGCAGCTGCGAGAATAAGACGTCAGCTTTTAAGCCATCAAGCAACACTCTTTTGTCGCCTCAGTTCCCTGTCCTTGCCGTGATCAGCAGTGGATCGTTGTGGGGGAAGACGTCGGTGGAGCTATCTTTGCGAGCCAGTTTCTTTGATGGATTTTGATACTCCATGACTGTAACTTCTCTGGCTTTCCACTTTCTTTCCGAGGATGGTAGCCCCGTGGTAATGGTTTGGATAACCCCTGCTGGAGCTGGAGGGCGACTTTTTTGGACTTCGGTTTCTCACTTGTCGGAGTCATAGTCCTCATCTTCGGCCCTATCTTCCTCCATTTCTCTGTCTTCCGGGGGTGGCACCCTCAGATATTTTCGAACTTGGCCCTGTTTGATCAGCGACTCTATGTACTTCTTCAGCCGGAAGTAATCTTCGGTGTCATGGCCGTGGTCGCGATGAAACTGGCCAAACTTCTTGTCATTCTTTCTGTTATCGGCGGCCATGGCCCTTGGTCGCTGAATCTGCGTCCTTTTTCTTTCCAGTGCCATGAGAATGTTGGTCCGTGAAGTGCCCAATGGTGTGAAACTTTGAGGTTTCCTTCCTCGCATCCTCCGAAGTCATCCTGCGTGATCGGTTAGATGACGAGCTTGTTGACTGGACTCTTCGGCGCGGGGGTGATCAGGCTTCGGCCCAGCCATTCTTAGTTCTTCGGCGGTCATGTGCTGTTCTGTTCTTCGGTAAAATTCTCCAAGGGTCTCCGGGGGGTGCTTTGAGAACTCGTAGAACAGCTGTGAGTCTTGTTGGATGCCTCGCGTCATGGCGAGCATGCGGATTTCGGGTCTAAAGTCTGGGACGCTCAGAGCTTCCCTGTTGGATCTTTCGACATAGTCTCGGATGGTTTCTCCGTTCCTCTGCTCTATGTCGAACATCTGCACGGGCATCTTCGCCGTAGGTCGGCTCCCGATGAACCGCTGGGTGAAGGCTGTGGACAACTCCTGGAACTTAGTGATGGTTCCGGAAGGCAAAGAATTGTACCATGCCGTGGCTGGCCCTGTGAGGGTGACTTCGAAGCACTCGCACATGGTAGCGTCGTCAGCACCGTGCATTATCATGCCGGCATGGCTGCCTTAACGACGGCAAATGATGGCCAAATGATGGCCTGAGTGAAAAGGGGAGTCATTTTCGCAGGATGTTGCCGAGGGTCTGGCCCAGACAGATCTTCTGGCCACTTGATTCTCCACTTTGTCCAGCCGTGCTAGTATCCTCTCCATCAGCTCTGTGGCGCTAGGGCCTTCTTCAGGGAATGGAGATCGCCAGCGCCTCTTTGGGGTGTGAGTTCGGCGCGGAGGGGGCAAGGGCCTCGCCTCAGGCGACGAACTGCTTCGCTGCGAGACTCTCGGTCGCTTCAACCCGGTTTGTCCCACAGGCCGTTTCCCGAGGGCTATATTTTCTGTGGATGATTCTTCGCGAGGGTCTACATTCCCCGAACCACGATGTCTGGACTTGGGGCTTTTCTCCCGAGGGCGTGCCGATGAGGGGGGTTTCTGGGCCTGTGCTTGCTGTGGCCACCTTCGGTCGATCCGTTGGGTCATTTCAGACACGACCGAACGCTGAAGGTCTCTCAAGAAGCTCATGGTGATTACCAGAGGGCGGTTTTCCTCAGGCGCAGAAGTCCCTGGGAGTGTTTGCTCAGCAGCCGGTTGTATCTCAGGCGCGGACGGGGACTTCGGGAGCCCCTTGTCCTTAGAACGCCGAGTCTCAACGACAGCGATCTTAGAGTGGTTTCCCACAGACGGCGCCAAATGATGGCCTGGGGCCTCATCGTTTTGAGTCATGATGACTGTCGAGGAGACTTCTAGGAGGAAGAACGCCTGGAAGGTGGGTCGCCCCAAGGAGAGTACCTGAAAAGCTGGTAAACAGGGTTAGGAGGCCCCCGGAGTGTCTTTCCGGGGGGGAGCCTCCGACGCCCAAGTCAGTGGTGGCTGAGAGAAAGGCAGAGAAGATAGCACAAAGGGCTGGGGAGTTTTGCCTGGCAATGGGAGCCGTATTTTGCCAGCCAACCGTCCTCCTGTCTAGTGTTAACTCCTAGTTTTTATAGGAGAGCCTAGCCCGTTCAGATCATGACACGTGTTCGGTCGGATGTTCCTGACTTTCTGGGCATAGGAGACAGATAGTAGGTTACCTTGAGCCATGTGCTGAGGCGGGCCATTATGTGATTTCGATGGCGTCAGCATGGCAGAGCGCCTTTTGAGGCGGATAGTGGCGTCTGTGATTGGATGTGTCAGAGGCTTCCTTAAATGCTTCCGTAAATCTCCTGCCGTACTCCCGAGGTCCCTGGGTGAGGTCGTCGTTTGGTTCGGACAGAGCCGCTTCGGGAAACAAGCCCCGAGTTCGGGGGTTCCCAGCTTCAGGGAGTTCCGCCTTCGGGGATATCATGTTCGGCTCGCTATGTCTGCTGCCCCTTTTCTGAAGGCGATTTGCTCACGACCCTGGGGGGGCGAGTAGTGTCCTGGCGTGCCGGGCTCGGAGCTCTTCGGCTATCTCCCGAGGTGCTTGATCACACCTTTTCCCGGGTAGCTCCAGCTTCTTCTGGCCATTCTTGTGGCAGGGAGTTCGGCCAGATAGAGGCGATAGCGTTTGGCTATCAATGGCGTAAGTTGACCTTCATCAACTGCCATTCCTCATCAGGCAAGGAACGGATTATTGCTTGCACTTGTTGCTCATCAGTGAGCATATGCCCTGCTGTCTTGAGCTGGTGGATCATGCGTGACATCTCACGCAAGTGAGCACTCATAGAGTGATCAACACGCTTCATATAATTCTCAAACCTGAGAATTATTGAGCGTTGTTTCTCTACAGAAACATCTCCATACCTGGCCTTGACTGAGTCCCATATGGCCTTAGCCCCCTCAAGCATGGAGAATTCCACCATAATCTCATCCACCATAGTGGAGAGGAGAGTGACTCTACACATAGAGTTTTTCTTTAGGGAATGCCTCATAGGCAGTCCTATCCTGTCCCTCAGCAGGAGGCATGATCTCTTGAGTGAGCACATCAAGAGTATCTTGCTCAGTTAAAATGAATTTAACCTTCTGTTGCCAAATTGAATAGTTTTCACCATCCAATTTGAGGTCACGGTTTAATTCTGCAACTATATTCTTACAAGCCATCTACATTGATGCAATTCACATGTTTTAGTTCAATTTACACAACAAGACTCAACAAAGCAACATGTGTATGAAACAACTTCTAACATGCTTATATATGGCAAAAGAGATGCATATAGCATTCAATCAGAAATACATAAACATGCCTTCATTGCTTCATACACATATCCTTCATTAGCCTTTATCAAAATCATACACATATGTATGATCCTAAATCATGCTTACTATATGCAACATATACATTTTCATGACCTAGGCTCTGATACCAATTGAAGATTTCAGGATCTCATGATAACATATTTTTATGTTATTTACTTATGTACATGCCACATGCATGTTTGTTCATTTGAGTTCAACATGAATATAAGCAAGCATCATTTTAATTTGTTTACATATTTTATACATTTGATATAACATATTGGTTTTACATACATATTGTGTCAAACAAATCCCAGCATGCTACTAAGAAGATTCATGTAAATAAATCCTAGCATGCTACTAAATCAAGAGAGCATGTGCACCTTTCTTCTTCGTTATCTTTGGTGAAAAACTTAATGGAGAACTTGATCTTAGAGGGGCACCTTGAAGCTTGAATTGAGATGAATAATCTCAATGTAATTCCACCCACAATGCTCTAAAATGGTGTCTAATATTTCGGCCACTAAAAGAAAGAAAGGAGGAGATTTTAAAAATGGAGCAAATGGAATGTCAAATTCGTGCTTAAAATGGCCAGCCACTAAAGGCTATTTATAGATAACCAAAAGGCACACCTTTACACAAAAAAAAGGTGTCTTTTAAGCCAAAGAACACTTCCTTTGGCCAAGGGTCATCTATGGTGGCGAAAATACATGTCTCTTTGGCCAAGGAACACTTCCTTTGGCCAAAGGGACATGTCCCTTTGGTCAAGAGACATCTCTTGGTGCTATAACCAACCCATGGCCGAATATGCATGTCTCTTGATGTCAAAGGACATCATTCTTGGTGCAATAACCACCTCATGGCCGAATATATATGTTTATTCACTCAAGGAACACTTCCTTTGGATGAAATGACATGTTCTTTTAGCCAATAGTCATCTCTTTTGATGAAGAGACATATCTTTACACAAAAGATGTGTCTCTTGGTAGTTTTGAGCTAAAAGCAAGGTGAGCTGGCACAAAGTTAGCTCACTATGCTACTTATGCACCATTAAGCTCCTTTGAGCTCCAACCATGCACCATGAACTGAGGTCCAGCTCCTAGAACTGACCTTGAGCTGGAGTTAGCTGATCTCAGCTGAAGTGAACTGAAGTCCAGCTACATTCAGCTACCAGAAGCTGAAGTGAGCTGACTTGAGCTAACTTGAGCTGAAGTCTAGCTACTTTGAGCTACTTATAGCTGAAGTGGGCTGACTTGAGCTTACTTGAGCTAACTTGAGCTGAAGTCCAGCTACTTTGAGCTACTTATAACTGCAGTGAGCTGACATAAGCTAACTTGAGCTAAAGGAAGCTACTTCTAGCTGCCTTAGATAGCTGTTTAAGCTAGAGTTAGCTCAATGAGCTCAAATCCTACCTTAAAAGGATCTTGGTACGCCAAGAATTCCAACAATTAAAGGTATTTTCTTCTTTAATCTATTTAACTCTCTTCCTTGTTAAGTGGGAGTCTTGATTCATCATAGTCAATTATTGGCACAAAAGCTACTTGATTCCTTCTGTAAAACATGGCTCTATCGGCTATCTTGGAATCTTGAGTTATTGTAGACAAAGGTTGGCATGATGGATACTTGAACCGATTAGCAAGCGTTGGCGTTTTAAGATCAATAAAAGTTAATACTAACTAAATTCCCCGATTGGGACTTCCTTTATGTGTGGATCCTAATTGAGTAGTAAGATGGGCTAAAATTAATCATAATCGATATATTAAAAGTGGATCCCCTAACCTTAGCTATTTTATTTAAATTTCAATTTTTAATCAACACTTATTCACACATTTCACGAAAACCTTCCTTCACTGTTGTAATTTGTATTTCTTAATTCACTTCCCAATGGTTCGACACTTGGACTCCCGATATTTTATTACTTGCGACAATCTACACTTGGGTTACAACTGCTAGAGTGCAATTGAAGGTGATGCCCAGAGGCATCTTCGTTGGAAGACATCGTGACTTCGGGAGGGACTTCCTGAGAGGGAGAACACCTGGAGCCTAGATTTCCTAGGGGAGTGTGCCTGAAAAGCTCGTAAAAAAGGGTTAGGAGCCTCCGACGCCCAAGTCAGTGTCTTGAGAGGTGAACGAAGGGGAGCACTAAGAGGTTTAGTGGTCTTGCCTGTTTGTATTTTCTCAAGGGGAGAGGGTCGGATTCAGATCCCTTTGCTAGGGCCTGTTCCCTGGTATTTATAGGAGTTCCCAGCCCGTTCAGATCATGACACGTGTTCGGTCGGATGTTCTCTGTGTTTCCGGGCGTAGGGGGCAAGCAGCCGTTTGCAGGCTCCTTGAGCTTTGGGCCGAGACAGGTCGTGACAAGACTTGGATGGCGTCGGCGTGTCAGACCGCCATTTGGGGCGGCTTGTAGCACCTGTGGGCGACATGTCAGAGGCTCCTTAAATGCTCATGCAGTACTCCCGAGGTCCTCTGGGCGACGTTGTTCTCTGGTACGGATGACCTTCTTCGGTAGTTATGCTTTGTAGTTCGAGAAGTCCCCTGGTTCGAAGGTTCTGCCTTCGGGGGAAGTTCTCTCCTGCTTACAATAGCTGGTTCTTTATCCCCGAAGACGATCCGCTTGGTCCCACGAGGGAGCCGGCGATACCTTTGAAACACCTAGTCGTATTCAGCCGAAGTCTTGACTTCGTAGTATCTGACTTCGCTCCTTCCGAGGTCAGTGATAGCGCCTCTTTCGGGTGACGCCAGGCTTCCCGACCATGTTTTCGTTAGGAAGTATGTACTAAGAAAGGCGATAGCCCTTCGGCTATCAGGAGGCACATAACATCCTTTGTATATGGAGAAGCAACTTCTTTCATAGAGATTTCTACTACTTATATATATAATTTCAGCAAAAATGTGACAAATAAACTTGTTTATGGCTAAATTAGTTTAAGAGCATAGAATGAAAGCTATGGAATGGTTGTTAACACACATGAATCATACTTTATCCGTCCCGATTTTTTTGCTCCACTTGTGTTAGCTGTTGACTTTTCCTTGTCTTCCCCCCCCATGTGGGGTTGTTCAATTTTTCTTCTTGCTTTTTTCCTTTCTTTTGTTTCTTTCTTTTCTTTTTCTTTATTTTTTCTTTGCCTTAGTCTATTATTGCGGCTGATAGAGGAAAATTAGCAGCTTAATTGAAAACAGGCTGGGGCGATGCCAAATCGTTGAAATTCGGCAGGGAGGAACGCGTTATTTTGGCTAGAAATAGCTGTTCATTCTCCTCGTTCAAGCTGCACGCCGGTGAAGCTTGCTCTGTTGTGAAGAGCAAAAGAAATTTTAAGAGAGGGAGATTTATTTTTAGGAAGTGACAAAATAGTGAGATAATTTTTTGGGGTATTTGGGAAACACTTGAGTGCCACTATTTTGGGTTTATCTCATACCTCTAGAATTTTTTGTCTGGAAAAGACTTTCTCTCTGTAAAGCCTACTATTTTTATAGTGAAGAAAATTTCAAAGTTTGTCCCGTGGACGTGGCCCTAAAATTAAGAGTAAATCATGTAAATTTTCTGGTTTCATTTTACTAATCATCTTATTCCCGAAGCTATCACCCGCTGCGCAAATCCCAACAATTGGTATCAGAGTAAGGCCTGGTGTTTATATCTACTTATCGTATACTCTGTAGTTGTCGCTGAAAAGTGGATCCTCCACATTAGAAAATAAGTTAGATTATTATTCACCATTTTTGCTTGATACTGGGTATTTATTAGCATCATAGAGGCCAAGACCAGCAAGATGATTAGTTTGAATGACTCGAATTACCACAGATGGAGAAGCAAGATAAAGGATCTCCTATATGTGACGAAGATGCATTTACCTATGTTTGGTACAACCAAACCGAAGGACATATCGGAAGAAGAATAGGCATTCAAGCATGAGCAAGTATGTGGTTTCATCCAACAATTTATCGAAGATAATGTCTACAACCACATATCTACAGAAACTCATGCACAGACATTGTGGAACAAGCTTGAGGAGCTATACGCTTCAAATACCGGCAATAACAAATTATTTTATCTGATAAGATTGTTTTAGATAAAATACCGGGAATGTGCTTCCATATCAGATCATCTAAATGATTTGTAAGGAATCGTGGAACAGTTATCCACGATGGGCATAAAGTTTGACAATAAGGTACTTGTTCTTATAATGCTGGCCTCTCTGCCAGATTCTTGGGAGACTTTGAGAATTTCACTTACAAATTCTGCACCAAATGGTGTAGTAAATGTGGAATTCGTCAAAAGTGGAATACTGAATGAAGAGATGAGACAAAGATCACGAGGATCTTCTTCATCACAATCAAATCTCCTTGTAGCATCATAATCAGATCTCCTTGCAACAGATTCTAGAGGGAGAAGTGAGACCAGAGGGCCAAAGCCAAGAGAAAAGAGTAGAGGAATGTCAAACAAATATACAAATATTGAATGCCATTACTACAAGAAAAAGAGGCATATCCAAAAGTTCTGCCAAAAATTTAGGCAAGATCAGAAGAAAGGCAAAGGACCGAAGAAAGATAACAGCAATGATGATGAGCAAGCAAATGTTGTCGATGAGTTCAACATTGTCCATGATGATGATATTGTCAATCTTACAACTCATGAGATGAGTTCGTTGATTGACAGTGGTGCTACCATTCATGTCACTTCTCGAAGAGAATTATTCTCATCTTACACACCTGGTGATTTTGGTGTTGTGAGAATGGGAAATAAGGGTCTCTCACAAGTTGCAGGAAAATGAAATGTTTCTCTGGAGACCCAGAATAGTACATGGTTAGTCCTGAAAGATGTCAGGCATATTCCAGATTTGCACCTGAATCTGATTTCAACAGGCAAACTTGATCATGAAGGTTACTGCAACACTTCTTTAATGGTCAACGGAAGTTGACCAAAGGAACCCTAATGGTGGCCAGAGGAACAAATAACTCAAAACTGTACACGATGCAGGCAAAGCTTTCCCAGGATGCTGTGAATGTAGTGGAGAATGACAGTACAGTGGAGTTATGGCGTAAATGATTGGGTCACATAAGTGAGAAAAATATGACCCGTCTT
Organism: Aquilaria yunnanensis; assembly: GCA_039654915.1. Taxonomy (NCBI): domain Eukaryota; kingdom Viridiplantae; phylum Streptophyta; class Magnoliopsida; order Malvales; family Thymelaeaceae; genus Aquilaria; species Aquilaria yunnanensis. Next base: position 726,473 of record CM077597.1, on the reverse strand, counting down.
GCCAAAAAGAAGACGTTACTTGGATTGGATCAGGTCCATTTGAAGAAATATGCTAATTGTCTGGCAAGAAAGCAAAACAGAGTGTCTTTCAAAAGTTCCCTCATTCCAGAATGAAGAATGTGATGGATCTGGTACACTCAGATCTGTATGGGCCAATTCCAAAGTCACTGGTGGTGCTCGATACTTTGTGACTTTCATTGATGATCATTCTAAAAAAATTTGGGTATATACTCTGAAGTCAAAAGATCTAGTGTTAGAAGTTTTTAAACAATTTCTAACCCTGGTTGAAAGACAAACCGGTAAGAAGTTGAAGTGCATATGAACAGACAATGGTGGAGAGTACATTGGACCATTAGATGCCTACTGCGAAGAGCATGGTATTTGACATCAGACAACACCTCCTAAAACACTGCAGTTAAATGGTTTAGCTGAGAGGATGAACAGGACTTTGATGGAGAGAGTGGGATGTTTACTCTCACATGCAAAGTTACCTCAGATGTTTTGGGATGAAGCATTGCTAGCAGCTGCTCATGTGTTGAATCTTTCACCATGTGTCCCTCTACAGTATGATGTTCTGGAAAAAGTATAGTCAGGAAAGGATGTCTCCTATGACCATCTGCGAGTGTTTGGCTATAAAGCCTATGTGCATATCCCGAAGGATGAAAGGTCTAAACTTGATGTCAAGACACAACAATGTGTATTTATTGGTTATGGCCAAGATCAGTTTGGCTATAGATTTTATGATCCAGTTATGAAGAGGCTTGTCAGAAGCCGTCATGCTGTATTTGTTGAAGATCAAACTATTGAAGATGTTGAGAAAGCTGAGAAGAATGATTTAGGATCTAATGGTAGTTCAACAGACATACAGCTGATTCCTCTAATGACAGTGCAAAGACAGGTTGGAGATGATGTTCAAAATGATCAACCAGAGGAAAGTGATCATGATGCTCCCAATGAAAATGAACCAGGTAATGCTGCTGATGATGATGTTCATCAACAACCACCAGCACCAGTGGGTTTTCTAGTTTTAAGGAGATCTAATAGAGTCCGACAACGCTATACTAGATATCCTGAAAATGAGTATGTGTTACTAACTGACGGGGGAAAACCAGAGAGCTTTGATCAAGCTATGGATGATGAACACAAGGAAAAATGGATTGACATCATGTAAGAAGAAATGGAATCCTTGCATGAGAACAGAACATTTGAGCTGGCGAAGTTGCCAAGAGGCAAAAGGGCTTTGAAAAACAAATGGGTATTCAGAATCAAGTCTGCAGAATCCAATTCATAACCATGGTTCAAAGCCAAATTAGTTGTCAAGGGTTTTAGCCAAAGGTAAGGTATTGACTTTGATGAGATTTTTTCACCAGTTGTGAAAATGACATCCATCCGTATAGTCCTGGGACTTGCAGCAAGTCTTGACTTGGAGATTGAGTAGATGGATGTGAAAACTGCCTTCCTACATGGTGATTTGGAAGAAGAAATATACATGGAGCAGCCATAGGGTTTCAAAGTAAAAAGAAAAGAGGATTATGTTTACAAGCTAAAGAAAAGCTTGTATTGTTTGAAGCAGGCATCTAGGCAGTGGTATAAGAAGTTTAAGTCGGTTATGGGGGAGCAAGGCTCTAAGAAGACTACTTCAGATCACTGAGTGTTTGTGCAGAAATTCTCTGATGATGATTTCATTATTCTATTGCTCTATGTGGATGATATGTTGATTGTTGGCCAGAATATTTCCAGAATCAACAGCTTGAAAAAGCAGTTAAGTAAGTCTTTTGCTATGAAAGACTTGGGGCAAGCAAAGCAAATTCTTGGCATGAAGATAACAAGGGATAAAGTGCTAAGAAACTATAGTTATCATAGGAGAAGAACATTGAGAAGGTACTTCAGATGTTCAATAGGAACAAAAGCTAAAGCGGTTAGTTATCCTCTTGCTAATCACTTTAGATTAAATTCTAAACAATGCCCTTCTACCAACAAAGAGAATGAAGAAATGGAAAAGGTTCCATATGCCTCAGCAGTTGGAAGCTTGATATATGCCATGGTATGTACACGGCCAGATATTGCTTACTTAGTTGGTGTAGTGAGTAGGCTCCTTTCAAATCCTGATAAGAAACATTGGACTGCAGTGAAATGGATATTTAGGTATCTTCGTGGTACTTCCAAAATGTGCTTATGTTTTGAAAATGCAAAGCCTGTGCAAGTTGGCTACACAGATGTAGATATAGCTGGCAATATTGACTTAAGAAAGTCTACATCAGGATACCTGATTACTTTTACAGGGGGAGTTGTGTTATGGCAATCAAGATTACAGAAATGTGTTGCTCTTTTAACAACTGAAGATGAGTTTATAGCAGCAACGGAAGCATGTAAAGAGTTGTTGTGGATGAAGAAGTTCTTAAAAGAACTTGGTTTCCACCAGGAGAAATATGAATTATTCTATGATAGTTAGAGCGCAATTCATCTTGGTAAGAACTTCCTCTTTTTATTCAAGATCCAAACATATTGACGTAAGATATCATTGGATAAGGAATGTATTGAAAATGAAGCTACTACAGCTTGAGAAGATCCATACCGATGACAATAGATCTGATATGTTGACCAAGTCTCTACTGAAAGAAAAGTTTGAATATTGTCGATTGGTAGCAGGAATGGTGGAACTCCCACATGAGGCGGGAAGAGGAGATTGTTGACTTTTCCTTGTCTTTCCCCCCCTCATGTGAGGTTGTTCTATTTTTCTTCTTACTTCTTTCCTTTCTTTTGTTTCTTTCATTTCTTTCTCTTTCTCTTTTCTTTGACTTAGTCTATTATTGCGATTGACAGAGGAAAACTAGCAACTTAATTGAAAATAGGCCGGGGCGGTGCCAAATCGTTGAAATTTGGCAGGGAAGAACGCGTTATTTTGGCTATAAATAGCCATTCGTTCTCCTCATTCAATGTGCATTCCGGTGAAGCTTGCTCTGTTATGAAGAGCAAAAAAAAACTGTAAGAGAGAAATTTATTTTTGGGGAGTGACAAAATAGTGAGATAATTTTTTGGGGTGTTTGAGAAACACTTGAGTGCCACTATTTTGGTTTTTTTTCATACCTCTAGAATTTTTTATCTGGAGAAGATTCTTTCTCTGTAAAGCCTACTATTTTTATAGTGAAGAAAATCTCGGAGTTTGTCCCGTGGACGCAGCCCTAAAATTAAAGGTGAACCACATAAATTTTTTGGTGTCATTTTACCAATTATCTTGCTCCCGAAGCTATCACCCGCTGCGCGAATCCCAACATTAGCATGAAGATTAAGAAATAATAAAAGTATGTAATTTTTTTTCTTATTTTACCTCTCTGCCCTTTTTCCTTCCTTCGTCCCCCCCATTGCATCTATCACTACAATCCATCCACAAACAACTTTATACTCTCATCAAGAATCATTAAGAAATAAAAAAACTTAATCACAGTCAAACCAGATACATACATACCCACCAAACATTTAGCTCACACTACCACAATCAAAACTCATTGACAATGGATTCAAACTTGAATTTCCTTGTTAGGTTTTTGCCAACCAGCAATGTTGATCATTGGCTTCCAATTCTTTTGGAAGAATGTGCCTCTTTCCCAAACTTGGGATCAACCCAAATCTGTCGCCTCCTACCTCAGTAATACCAAGGATCTTGTCATCATTCTCTCGATCTGTCACCTTCATTCCCTCGATATGTTACCTTGTGAGCGACTCTAGCAACCACCTTGAATCTCTAAAACTCTAGCTGCCATGGGTTTTTTAAGCGAGGTCCAATTTTTTGAATCTCTAAAACTCTAGCTGCCATGGGTTTTTTAAGTGAGGTCCAATTTTCTCTCCATCTAAGTGGATTGCATAAAAATTTGGCTTTAGTTTTTTGAAATATTTTAGGGAAAAAGAATTATTGATGAGTTGATTTTTCATATTTTGATAATACTGATAATATTGGGGTTTAAGAACTTCTACTTAACTTTTGTTGACGGGTAACTAATTGCATTAAACAAACAATGAGATGGGAGAAGCAAAGAACAAAATAGAACAAGCTATAGAAGCAGAGAGCAAAACAAAAGAAAATATATTAGAAAAGAATAGAACAGGGAGTAGAATGAGGGGCAAAATGACAAAGTTGTTTGATGAAACTTCATAAAAAAAAATGAAATGTTGCAAAGAATTTGGGAAGTCTAAAGTAAAAATTGGTGAAAAAATATAAGATTGAGGGATTATTAATAACTGTGTAAAATGCTTCAGTGTTACTTGATCTTTTTAAATGTTACCCTTACAAATTAGTAAAGTAGACACACACATGAAATAATTAATAATCAAAATGAAAGTTGTTTTTTTATTTATTTTTCTGGTTAGGGCGAGGAGACTTGAGAGAGATTAGATAAGTAGTAGTGGCATGGAGAGAGAAAGTATAATATAACAGGAGACACCCCAAGGCTGGCTAGCCTATAATAGCATGTAGTTGAATTCCAATCACAAGAAAATAAACATATTAAAGGGAGCGCAGATCAGATTGCATGCTACCTGGTTGCTTTTCCTCACCCTGTAATGGAACCAGTTTATAGTGAAATTCAAAAGAATGTGCGTGATAATATATATGTATATATTTCAAATTTCTCTCGTGTACTGCCATTTATACTATATACATCTTTTGTTCGTGCCTTAATATATTTTTGACATTAATAATTTTCTTTTTTATTAAACTTGCATGTAAAATATCCTTCTATAACACATCGATAATATTAAAAGGCTTGGGTTCACCACACTAGAAGAGATTTGAGAGCTTGTTGATAAGATATTGCATGGACTTGTAGTTGGTAGTTTTCAAGTCTGTCCGGACCTGTTGAGCATAAAGGGTGATGAGATTTACTATGCAAGAGGTATGCGGGTGTATGACACTTTTCCTGACTTTGCAAGTGATTCTGATGGTTCTTCGTGTGATTCCCAACCTCTCAATCATGCTATTTAAGTGATGGGATATAAATTTAGAAATGAGGAGTTCATTCTAAGATATCAAGACTCTAAAGGCCCCAATCATTTATAAATGGGTTATGGGTGTCTCGGAGTACCACATGGTCACCTCAACTGTTATAACCCTCATAGTGGAAAACTCGATTAAGGAGTATAAATTGATAAATCCCTAGTTTAAAACCTTATTTTAAGTTTACTTGACGAGGTCAAGTAAATTGTTCAAGGTTTATTATATTTCGAAGAGTTTATGGCATCAAAAAGGTCCAGAGGTAAAATGGTAATATTGCATCCTGAGGTGTTAGGCTGATTCCCGAGTGTCAAAAACGTGTTTTAAACTCAATATTTTCTTAACACCCAAAATTTTCACTAAGTGTTAAAGTTTGACTAAGTTTTGACCAAATGTTGCTATTTTAGGAAGGAGGCTTTTTGACAACTTAATAAAAGTTTGAGGTTTTATGGGTTAAAGGGCTTTATAAACTTGGTAAAGGTTGGCTGCCACTATTCACTCTCTTCCTCTTCAAACCCGGGCTTAACTTTTCCCTCTTCATTACTTCTTCAATTCTTTCTCAAATTCAAGAATTTTTGGTGGAAATTAAAGGTTTCATGGGTGTATAAGCAATGGATAGCCCATTTCAAGGATTTTTCATGCATTGTAAGCTTGTTTTCACAGTTTTTTTGATTGGGCTGAGTTTGTGTGTGAGGTTTCTTGAAAGCCTTGATGATTTCTTGTTTGTTTAGCCATTTGATGCTTGGGTTTTGCTTAGTTTGCCTTGTTTTGATCTCATTTGCCTTGGATTGTCTTGGAACCTAGGAAAATTTAGTAGAGCCATTTACTTGGTGTTGGAATGCTTGACCTTTACTTGTAGCCTGAAATTGAGATAAGAGATTTAAGGTTTCAAGTTTAATTGATGCTATTTGAGTGTTGGTGATGCCCTGAGACATCTTCACTGGAAGGCATGGTGACTTCCGGGAGGACTTCCTGTGAGGGAGAGCATATGGAGTTTAGGTTTCCCAGGGGAATGTGCCTGAAAAGCTCAGAGAAGAGGGTTAGGAGGTCCCCGGGGTGCTTTTCCGGGGAGGAGCCTCCGACGCCCAAATCAGTTTCCTGAGGAGGTAAGGGGAAAGTACTAGAGTTTTTAGTGGGCTTGCCTGTATTTTCTCGAGGAGGAGGAGTCAGTCGAGCCGTTTGCCAGGGTCTGTTCCCTGGTATTTATACAGAAGCCTAGCCCGTTCAGATGACGACACGTGTTCGGTCGGATGTTCTCTGAGTTTTTGGGCATAGGGGGCGAGTAGCCGGTGACAGGCTCCTTGAGTCTTGAACCAAGACAGGTCATGACAAGACTTGGACGGCGTCGGCGTGTCAAATCACCGTTTGAGGTGACATGTAGCGTCTGTGGGCGGCATGTCAGAGGCTCCTTAAATGCTCATGCCGTACTCTTGAGGTCCTCTGGGCGAGGTCGTTCTTCGACGCGGTCGCCCTTCTTCGGGAGTTATGCTCGTGCTTTTGGGGGGTTCCCTTGTTCGGAGGTTCCACCTTCGGGGAGATTCCCTTCTGTTTGCAATAGCTAATTCTCTGCATCCGAAGGCGATCCGTTCGGTCCCCCGAGGGAGCCTGCACCATCTTTGCGATCCCTGGCGTTCTTGCCGAAGTTCCAAGTTCGAGGTGCTTGGCTTCGTTCCTTCCGAGGTCAATGATGGTGTCTCTTTCAGGTGACGCTAGACTTCCTGATCATACTTTCGGCAGGAAGTACGCACTGGGAGAGGAGATAGTCCTTCGGCTATCAGTTGGTACTTGTTAAAAACAAGTAGTTTGATCAATAGTATTGATCAGGGGGATGGTTGATCATGGTGGACTAGGTGTATATTTGAGCTTGGTATGATGCATTGATGAATCATAGATGTGTTTGTGTGGTTGCATTGTGGCCTAGGCAACATGTATTACAGTTTGTAGGGTGGGAAACTAACTATCCCATGCAAGTTTGATATGCTTGACATATGGACTTTTGATGAAATTTGGGCGTTTAATGCAGTCGGTTACATTATTTTGTTAGACATAGATATTTGGTGTATTTATTTCAAAGGATATGTTGAAACTTAAATTAGCTCTACGTGAATATTATATATTACATTAATGTAATTCTCAAAACCGAGGTTGGTGATTGTAATTAGGATTAGTCTTTTCCTTATCAATTTCAAACCAGTTGTGCAAGAATGTTGGAATAGCTTGTGCAAATAAATAGTACCAAAAATAATACTTAAATTAGCAAAGCAAGAATCAATAACAAATTATTATTTCCTTCTACTGCGCAACAACTAAGGTTTTTAAACTGGACCGTGATTTAAGCCACGATGAACTCTATTGCAGTTGAATCAGTTAAGTCACCGGATAAAAATCTTAATACTTGTTTAGAAAAATTAAAAATTAATTGTTCACAGGTAGATGCAAATTTTTTTTTTTTAAAAGAGAGAGATAAACTTTTAGGACAAGATCCGATCGAGGCCTAATTCGTTTACTAAATCTAGAACTAATTGTTAGTTAACATTTGAACAAAGCTTTAGTCCTAATTTAGAAAAGCAAAATGGTTTAGAACTTATACAAAAAAGTATTAACAAATTTTAAGACAAAGTATAAAATTAGAGCAAAATTTTAGGATTGATATAGAAAAAAAAAGGGTTTATAAAACGATTACCATCCTTGTGCTAAACCTAGAACCCAACTGTTGGGTTGACGCCATAAAGTTAACATGGTCAGTTAACTTCTAGGTATCATATTGACACAATAAATCCATGCAAATAATACTGCTGCTGCCAAATTCACCTCCTGAAGCAGATCTCTGATAAGAGAACAAGCGGAGAATGAATTCCAGAAACCATCACCAGCATAGGTTTTCCTCCACACCCATGTAAAAGTGCCATCTAGTACAGCTTAATCCTTTCTTTGTGTGTGTGTGTGTGTGAATCTTCCACTATGAGTTAGCACTATATATATATATAGGCCTAAAGACATTTTTGGCCCCTGAACTTGTTTCACCCGGGCACTTAACCCCCTAGACTATGACTCGGACCAACTCGCCCCTTAAACTATCAAAAGTGGTACACTTTACCCCTTTATGCATCATGTGCTCGTCACGTGTGCGCTTCGAAGAAAATGGCGTTCATGTCCGTTAAAGAGACAGGAGCCGTGGCGCGAGTCATTGATAAAATTAGGATTACACGGTGATTGTGAACCCTAAATTGAAGTAGAGAACTACATTCGAACGCAATTCCATCTTTGATTTTGGCAACTGATTATCATTCGATGGCATCGCAATACTCATCCGCGTCATCGGAAGCAAGGTCTGTTGCATCAGAAATCCCGGATTGCAAGCATGGTGTTCGAGCTACTTGGGGCACAACACGTCGGGAAAAGGAAAATTTCATGCGAAGATTCTACCGATGTCGTTATTACGGGGTAAGTAGATGATGTAATGGGGGGAAATTGCAAAAGAAGTGAGGGAACAATGGTCAGATTTGCTAGGCTAAGTAGGTTAGAATTTTAATGGTTATTTTGTGCCCTTTGCAGACATTAAAAGACTGTAGATTCTTCGCTTGGATGGATGATGAATTTTCTGACCGTGCGAAGGAGGTGATCACTAACTTTCGGAAGAAGGAGAAAGAATTGGAAGATGAAATCAGAGGTTTAAAGGTACAAGTGACAGAACTATTATGTGCGAAGGGGCGGGGTTGTGAAAAACCTGAAGTTGCAGTGTTGGTACTGCATAAATTAGAGAGCATCCAGAAGAAGATTTCTGAACTAAAAGTCTATGTGATTGGCAGCTGTTGTTTTTGTGTGGCTATTGCATGTATTGCAGCCATGTTTTGTTGGCATTGGAAGTAGATATGATAGTTGGATGTGAAGGAAATTTGTTGTCACTTTGTGCGTTTTGTTTGCTAGGAAATGGTGAATTGAATGGCAATTGTAAAAGGTCCATGTACTGAATCTTTTATGCAGTTAAGTAATGAGAAAATAGAGATGTTGGTGGAAGATTTTGTTGGCAAATTTCTGCTTGTTTATGTCTGGCTGAAGCTGTGGCTTTTTGTTGTTCAATTTGCATGCACAATGAGTTTGTGTATATGCTTGAAATGTGCAGTGAATAGAGCATTTTATTGGTGGAATGGAAAGCTGCATAACAAAATGGAGCACTGAATATGCAATGTATCAGCATTAGTTCTTTATTTGTGTCCAACGCTTTTTTAGCATAACAGAATAGAGCAAAAGTGGCCATGTTCCTAGAGCTATTTTCTGTTTGAAAATGTATCAGAAGCTTTCTTTCTCCAGGACACTTATTTCTCATGAATTCAACCATAACTTTTTCATTCTAATCCAAAGGGTTAGGTGCACAAACTAAGCTGCAACCCAAGTTTTGCCAACTTTAAGCTTCTCCAATTCAGAAGCTACTAAAAATGAAATAGATAACCTGGAGCCTAGCCTTGCTCTCTTCCTTGTGTTGGGGCACTGCTACATATAGAGGTTTTGTAATTATGTTTAAAACCATATCAGATATGTATCAGAAACTTGGTTTATCCAAAATGTAACAGCAGATGTTTCTAATTCTGCTAAAAACTGTATCAGAAACTTGGTTGAGACCATCCTATTTAAAAATCCATTGAGCCACTGAACTGATAAATGCTACATCAGAAAACGACATGGCATACACGATCTCACTGTGATTCTCACCCCACCACCATCCTCTTTTTCTGCTGTCAACCAAATCACATACTGAAAGGTTTTAACACACTAATAAATATGTAATCTTGTAAAACACAAAGGTCTAACCAGAAAGAGATGTAACATATGAACTGGGCAATTGTCCTACCCCTGCTCAAGTCCAGTTGAAATAAGGAAATATAGAACACAAGTGAATGCTGAGAACAAAAAAATCAGGCCGAGCAAAACACAATTCCCAACAATCATTAAACCACTGGAAGAACTTCCATGTTCACATAAACAAACTCATAGGTCGGTGGCACAACAGTGAATGCAACTCTCAAACATATTCGAAGTCTGATAATAAAGTCTGATGGCAGAAACATAAAAATATCAGAATAGAACTGATTTAGGAGTCCTAGATAATATAACATGTACCCTTAGTATTTCTTCAGCAACATAAATGGTTGATGTCAAAAGAGTTAAAGACTTCAACTAGGGCACTTGATTGGTTTCAGTTAATCAGTAGGCATGAACACTCTCCCTCCTTCAAAGACCGTTTCATCTTGCAAACCAGGCTGTGAAAAATGGGCACCAAACCAAACTCATTAAACCAATAAGCAAGTATTATAATACTAATACATACAATTAATTTACAGGTTAAAACATACATTTAGGATATGGTTGAGCTATGAGGGTTTTGATATACTCCAAGTCCATGAAATTTATGCCTTTTTGGTGTAGAACACTGTGATGTTGAAGAAGTAGAATAGCAAGTCAAAGCAGAACCCCTCTTCCAGGAAGAACCTGTTACGTGTTTGTTGGCCCTTCCATGCGATATTGAACTACCTTGTGTGCTCCGCCTTTGTGTATCAGCCGAAGATGGAGGGCAATTGACATTTCTAGTTTTTTGAAACAAAGAACAAGATAATCAGAACTTAACATGAAAAACTGTTGGCTTGTTTTATAGGTTATTAAGTATGAAATTAGAAAACCTTCAATGGGCATGATCTGATGGTATGGCTGGCATCCTTGCATATCGAACAATGCATTACTCTCCCATGTCGGGAAAGTTTAAACTTACCCTTTACATGCTCATTTCTAGATTTCTTTTTTTTTTTTTTTGTGGTCTACCTGGCATTGGCTTATCAAGAGGAGGCAATATTGGACCGAGTCCAGTATCTTCCCAAAATTCTTCACTTGACATAGGAGCTACTGCATATTCATATGCCTTGATAAACATCTCTTTCTTATAAGCCTTGTCTATATAATCCTTTGGATCACCACCTTTATACAAGATTGCCCTAATGGCATGTGGACATGGTATACCAGACAATGACCAGCTATTACAGTTGCAAAATTTTGCATCTAAATGAACAACATACTGTGTCATAGCAAACCTAACCTCATATCCATCCTCACTATTCCATTTGACCTTCTACTTGTAACTCTCGGCTATACTTTCATGTAGAATTTGCATGATTTTATCACCATAATCTTCTTGCCATCTTACAACAAACCTTTTTCTTTGTATTGTTCTCTCCATCACAAATTTTCTCATCTCTTCAAGCATAGAGATAATAGGTTTGCTCCTTGATCCAACTAGTATAAAATTGAAAGCTTCACAACTGTTATTGTCTACTGAATCACACTTGATGGCTAGTGAGTAGTATGCTCTGCACCACTTTCTGGTGTTGACACGCATTACAACTTCTTTAGCACCAGGCTTCAATCTCTCTAACTCATCTAGCCTCTTTAGCAGAAAATGCTCGTTCGATGCCTTGGCCACCTTATAAAAAGCTTGTTTTAGTGCCTCACCTCTGTATTTAGGATACCAGTTGCTATATAAATGCCTAGTACACAATCTGTGCTCAGCCCTTGGAAAAATTGTGGCAACTGCATTTATAAGACCCTACCATTCCAAACATACATTGTCAGGTAAAAACTGTGAACAACAAACAAAATGTTAGAATTAAACTTTGTTAATAAACAAAAAAAAACTCACCTTTTGTTGGTCTGACATGAAGCACCATCCTTTCCCATCTATACTTTGTATATCAACCCTCAAATGCTCCAAGAACCATTCCCATGAGCTAGCAGACTCAACCTCCACAACAGCCCATGCTAAGGGAAACATCTGGTTATTTGAATCTTTTCTTACTGCAGTAAGAATTTGGCCTTTCACCATGCCTTTTAGAAAGCATCCATCCAAGCCTAAAAATTTCTTGCAACCTTCCAGAAAACCTTTCCTCAATGCAGCAAGACAAACATACATTCGTTTGAAAAATGAAGGACAACCAGGCCCTCTATGATCCACCTCGATATCAACATTACTACCAGGATTTGTAGCCACTAATGTTTTTCCATAGTCATGAAGTTTTGCATACTCATGATCTACATCTCTTTCCAGCATGTGTCTTACTTTTTTTTTTGCTCTTTTGCACTGATTTCGTGTGACATCAAGATGGAATTGCTCTCTAACCATTTCTTGAATAAAAGTGGTTTTCAAACTACAATGACCAGCAATTAAAGACTCAAATGTCTTTGCAATCCATGGACAATTTGCCCTTGACACCTTGAACACCCTATGACAGTCATGCATATCAATATATTTTTTTATCACAAAGTACTCCTTATTTTCAAACTTCTCAAAAGACGCAAAAAATAACCATGGACAATTTTTTACCTTACACTTTGCCCTTATTCTTCCAGCTTCATTCTTTACATACTCATAGTCACGTCTCTCAGTTATACTGTACTTCTTTAATGCCCTTCTACACTGTTTATTATCAGTGAAGCTCATGCCAACAAAGAATTTAACTTCTTTTGCCTTTTCATCATACCTGGGAAATTTAATTTGCCTCATTAATAAAATCCTACTCCCATCGTCATCGCTGCCTGAACTGAAGCTTCCAACATCTGAGTTGTCTAAATCAACTATCGAATCATCTCCTCCACTGCCTATACGATCCCTTCTGTATAGACCCCCTCCTCCCTCTCTTTCTATGATATCAGCATCTTCACATTGATTCACTTGGCATCCAGCAGTATTTATGAATGAAAAAGGGTTGCAAAATTCCTTCACTTTGCTAATTGCATCTTCTATTTCCTCATCTTCACCACTTAATATTGTATCATCAATATTATTGACCTCCCGATCATACTCCTCCCTCAAGTCCTCTTCATCGTTCTCTGAATCATCATTACTGGACCCTGAGTCTTCTTTACTTTCACTGCCATCTTTACAAAGTAATGACTTTGCTTTTGCTTTGTTGCCTGTGTCAAACCCGAATTCTCTCTCAAACAATTGCTCTTTGTCAGTTGCCTTAATGATGCATTCTCCATGTGGCTCATTTATGAATATATTAGCTCCCTCATGCGAAATGTCATTGCTGCCCATGCCATTCATATGCTTCACGTAAATCTTCACTTCTCCACCCAAAAGAGCACAACTAACCATGTCCATCGTACTTGCATCATTGAATAACGCTTTTAATCCTGTATCAAGAGGTTTTCTATGGACTCTATAGTATATTTTTTTCACATCACTAGATGTGTAACCAAGTTCTTTTAATATGTCCTCAAACACCCAATATGTCACTAGGTCTATATCAATTTTTTTTCATAGACCTTATGACCACCATAGGTCACAAATGGTTGTCTCAACATTTTACCACCATAGTATATTTTCAAATTAATTTCCTCCATCTGCACCGAAACCAACAACAACCCACAATTAATAACGCCATACAAAACAATGCCATAAAAAACAATACAAAATACCAAGACTAAAAGAAACAATAAAATCGGCCCCAAACCATACTCACCAGTCAACTCATATACTAAACAATTGCTCTGTACTTGATCAGCCACCATCAATACAGAAAAACCAAAAAAAAAAAATTGTACAATTTCTTGTTATTATTTTCCATTGGCCTAAACTTGGGCATGTTTACTTTGTCCGATAATGCTGGTGCTTTATTTTATTAGAAAGGTAGTAAAAGTTACTTTCTCATGGATGCCTTTATTATTAAACTGTTATCCCTCTAAATACTTTGACTAAAACGCATTTTGTTCATTACAATACAAGTTAATAGCAGGTTGTACATGAGATATTAGTTAATGACTTAAACCCGTTTATTTGAAATCAACACTACTTTACACTACTTTACTCTTCAGCCATCATCACTCTTCTTTCAATTATCTACATTAGTGGTTGCATTTTGTTACTTACAGTTGACTGATATTGACTCCTTAACTCTCAATTTGAAAAACCAATACATAAACTCAAACAGGGAGCACTACAAATCCTCTACACTAAAACCAAGAACAACCCACAATTAATACTGCCATAAAAAACAAGACAAAATAGCAACACTAAAAGGAACAATAAAATCGTCCCCAAACAATTGCTTTGTACTTGACCAACCATCATCAATACACAAAAACAAACAAGAAATTTGTACAATTTCTTATTATTATTTTCCATTTCACCACAATTCCATTAACACAAAAACCCAAAACACAAATCAATTTCCCATGTAATGCCTGCAAATTCCTAAGTGATTTAAGCCTCGGGCTATGAAGAGAATTTTTTCCCAATTTGGGAATTGAGCTCACTAAGCTCGGGAGACACTAAATTAAGTGAGACTGGGGAGTATGATGAGTGTTGGACACTCTCAAAATTTAATATTGGCTTAGGCCAAGCAAAATGATGAAAATATAAGGTGAGGGACTCAATTGGACAAATGGGACTTTTGGTGGTTGGGCTCAATTGCCTAAATACAAGGAATTTAGGGACTAAGGGGGGGATTAGCCAATTTTAAAGGCATTGGATGCCATGGCTGCCACCTCCCTCCATTTCCCATTATTTTATTCCACCTCTCATCCAATTCATCACTTAGGATTCCTTCCTCCACCTACTTGTCCCCCACTTTTGACAAATTCACCCAACTTTCACCAAAGTCTTCCAATTTGTCTCCCACTCACCCCATGTGAATCACTTGATTTCCCTCACTCTCCCATCTATATGGACGACCATTACATGCCCAAAAATAATCTAATTACTTCATTTAACTCTTCTCGATCTCTCTCTACAATCTCAAACTAAAACTCTTTCATTTTCTCTATCAAATTTTACCTTAAACTCTAAAACACTTTTCCAAACTTTTTCTTCCTTCTAAATTCGGCCAAGAATCATTCTTGAGCATTCTTGAGATTATACCAAGTGTTCTTGGTGTCTACAAACTCTTAAGAACACCTCAAACAAGAATCAAGAAGCAGATCAAAGAAATGAGACATTTTTTGAAGTCATCAACTGGGAAAAGTTTCGGCCAAGTTTTGTTCTTGGCATTCTTATGTTTGAAACTTGTGTTCTTGATACACATAAGTTTCTAAGGCCTTCCAAGGCAAGGAATCAAGTGGTGGATTCAAGAAAAGACGAGCGGGAGCTCTAAGGAAATCAAGCCGAAGGATTCGGCCATACCTTATTTGGTTGAGGTATTGTGTGTTCTACCAAGTGTTCTTGGTATTTCCTATGTTTCCAAGTTATGTCAAGCAAGAATATGGCTTGCTAACTCTCTGCCCTTGTAGGATCTTAAGCTAGAACACAAGTTCTAGTTACAACAAGCAAGGAAAAACAAAGAGCCAAGCTTCTAAAGCTTTCGGGCAACAAAAGTTGCTAACGGTTTTGGTAAGGATTCTTATACTCTTTGAGTATTAGGGCCCTTGGGTGATGGATATTGGATGTCATGTGATCCTAAGAAGGCTATAGAGAGCTATGTTTTGTTGCTTAGGCAACTCCGTGCTAGCTAGCTCCGTGCAAGCATTACGGCTAGGAATTGAGTCGGCCAACTCAATTCCCAAGCATAAAGAGCTCAGATTTTAAAAGAATGGATTAATAAAATGGTTAACCTAAGAAATGAGAAATATGGATCATGCTTGCTCTGCCCTTCAAGGGGATAAGGTGTTAAGTGGTGTGTGTGTTGTATGCTTCTATGTTTGGTTGTGCATGCTAACCCCCGAATATTATTATTATTGTTATCTGCATGTACCTGTATCTTCTTTGTCTTAGTGTTTTCTTTGCAGGAGCATGGAATATTTATTGCCATGTTATTCTTGGCTATGTTAGGCTTTAGAAGCCATATGTTAGGCTCTAGGAGCCATCCAGAATCCTTACTGAGTTTTACTCACCCGCCCTTTCTACTTCATGTAGGAAAAGGAGTACTTGAAAGGTACTAAGGTCAAGAGTATTTCATACTCTTTCTGTGGTAAAGGTATTATGCATATGTGTGGTATTTGCTCAATATTCTAAGTATTCTAAGTGTTATTAGTTGCTTGTGTAACAAGCTACTAAGTGTGGACTTTATGTGCAGGACTTGGAGTCTAGATTGTGGGAACAAAGTCTCTAAGGTGGAAATGTGTTCTATGTGTGATTTGCCATGTATAATCATGTGCAATGTATTTTGGTTTGTCTTAAAAAAAACCAAATTTGTGTTTTTAAGTGTTTATGGACCCTTTACGGTACTTAAGTAAAATGGCATGCTAAATTCAGTTCTAAGTATATTTAGCCATGTAGTATGTCTATGGTATATATATGAACTCTTGGACATTCTGGTTGATAGTCATCTTTGGGCCGAAGTAAAAATTTGATAGATTTGCATGATTATGTTTCCTAAAAACATGTTGAAATATGGAATCATGAATGTCTCGGCCTTATATGTATGTTTAAAGATGAAAATTAAGTAATCATGAATTAGAAAGGAAATGCATGCCTATAACGAGCTAAAATGGTAACCAAAAAAATTAAAGACACGTATGTGTTTATGTGCAATAGTGGGTTACCAAGACACATATGAGTAGGCAAGAAGTATGCATCATAAACAAAGTTTCTTTTTCAAAACTTGAATCTGGTGTTTTGGTTGTCATGCATGTACTTAGCTATGTTGGATAACGAGCTTGAAATGAACACGCAAGTTCCACATAAGTACTAGCTTGTTTCCGAGAGCACAATATAAACCTTTAAATAAATATTTAATGAGCTAGTACTAGTAATGTCTTGGGAACATGCCCATATGATTTACAAATGAATAAGTGTCTCTTCTATGAAATTCCGCTGCATAATTAAGTAATTGGGCCCAAAATGGGCTAGGGGCTAAGTTGGGCATGACATCCCATCTACCTTTTTCTCCTCACTATTCAATGGCTTCACTTTTTTCAGGAATCTCTGTCTTTTACACGATTCGAACAACTTTCCTCAGTCTGGAATCAAACGAAGCATTGTCCACTTCTTCCTTTGCCCAATTCTCTTGTTTGTCGTATTTTACTTTGGTGCGAATCAAGAAACTCTCGCGCCACAACTCCTGCCTCTCTGACGGACATGAACGCCATTTGCTTCGAAACGCACACGTGACGAGCACATGACGCATAAAAAGGGTAAAGTGTACCACTTTCGATAGTTTAAGGGGCGAGTTGGTCCAAGTCATAGTCTAGGGGGTTAAGTGTTCAAGTGAAACGAGTTCATGGGCCAAATATGTCTTTAGGCCTATATATATATATGTTCCTGAATATCACTTTATTTTTTTGATAGATAAATAATTTTTTAATATATTCTTCATGTTTTCCATTCCTATGTATGTACGTGTATGTGTGTATAAATTAAAAATAAAAATGCTTTCAGGACACCTTAAAGTGTTGTTTTTCAATTAGTGCACAAGTTTCAGAATACACACACACATCAAAAATAAACACTTTTAATTACTTATTAATGATCTCAGCCAAATCTAAATTTCTCTTGGAAACAGATGAGTTAAAAAAACATTCATTTTCTTACTTGTAAAGTTCTAAGGCAATTGTTGCACGTTCTGTGTCTGCCTTCATACGTGCCTGCATTTCTGATGCTGATACGAATTTTTTTTTTTGCTTGCTAGTTTGAGTTTGTACCTCAGATTCGGCAGTACGGTGAGGTGCCTTGCCCTCATGTTTTGACAGCAACTCATCATTTTGAGGCAGAAGCATGGATTCTGGGGGATTACATCTATTAAATCAGAAGACCAAGAAAAAAATCATAAGACCGAAGCTATAATAATTACTGCTACAGAAAAAACTAGCAGAACAGCAAAAGTTCAAATCAGTTGGGTGACCAAACGAATGGGACAGTCAAAGCCAAAGGCACCAGCCAAAAGCCAATTCATTTGAAAAAAGAGTGTAAAAATGAACCCACCCCAAGCAAGCTAAAATTCATAAAGATGAAATTCCAAAAGCTAACATCAGCCCGAAGTTTCTCCACTTAAATGGAATGTATAATGAAAATATGACAAAAGAAGATCATTTCTATGGTTATGTCCCATAAAACCTCTATGTGCAACTTGTTCACACAACACCCGAGCTGATAGCTTTTTTATTTAAACGGTCCAGAATCACAGAGCACAGTGACATATGGAGGGAAAAAAAAAAAAGAGAAACACATAGTAAAAGGAAAACTTTGATTTAATTCGGGCATAAATTGTGGATTTAGAAGTTCAAGGTTTAAAACCATTGATTGACAAAAGTTTGAGGACCAAAAGTGTGGTTTACATTTATTTTATCTTAATTAATGCCACGTTAGCAATTTTCACCTGATTTCACGATGAAAATGATATAAAGTACTCAATTGGGATGCGCATAATAGGATAAGGTACTTTAATAAAACAACATAACATAGGGTACTCATTTGAAATAAAAAAAATAAGCTAAAGAACCCTCAGAAGAATTTACTCTTAACATATACATATATATAAGTATGGCTTTAGGAATTCACTTTGAACCTGGTTTGTAATCATTGTTTTCTCACTTGCACAGTTTGAATATTTATTATCTTTGAAGCTCTAAAAATATTTGTCTAATATCTTCTTATTTGATCAAGAGCTGGTCTAAATATATCTTTTTGACAAAACTTTATGGATTATTGATGTTAAGGAAGCTAAGTAATTTATCTTTATCTTCATTCTTACATAAGTATGGAAGAATTAATCTGGTTTCATAAAACGTAAAAACTGCCTTTATGGTATCTTAGTTTACCATAAAAACCTAGAAGACCCTTAAATAAACCATATTATGTTATTTTTTTTTATTTATTCTTCAAATCCCATAAGATCCTAAATAAAAAATATTTTATAAAGTGTCTTTTAAGTTTCATAAAGTGTGTACTTACAATTGGTATATAATTTAGAAAAATAATCAATATATAAAAATCATAATTTTTTAAAATCTATGTTAGCCATGTATTTTACATTGATCTAAGTTAAAGTCCAATTTTATTGCGTTAAGGCATTATTTTGGGTTTTTGGTTATTCAAGTTTGTTCTAGTTGAATTCAAACCATTTTGCGTTTGGATAATTTTGGTTTGAGTAATTTGGGTTCAGGTTTTTTGCGATTTCGCTTAAATTGAGTATGAGTTTAGGCTGAGTTACAGTTAATATGCACTTAATTATACATATTTTCATAATGCTTTTCCTTGGAATTTGCTTGTCTATTGAGTGTTTTTTATAGAAATTGGTGTTTAATTACTTCATATTTTGTTTTCAAGTCATATTTTAGCCTTTGTAAATATTAGAAAGGATTTTCATGAAGTTTGGGGTTGTAATTGTGCTGACACCCCCTTAGGTCATAGTTGTGTCTCATATTCTAATTGTGAATTTCTTACCCAACAAATTGGTATGATCTTGGTCACACCAGTGTCTCTATCCGTGTCACCTGCCATGCCGCATGTATACACAAGTGTACCTGACTGTGTCAACTCTCAGTTGTGTTTTTTATATTGTGATTTTAGTTCTGAAAAAAGAGTTTCTTGACTCATTTTTAGTTTCTAGGTTATTTAGAGCAAGCAACATCTATTTCAAGCACACTGAAGTAAATATTTCTTGGATCTGAAGAGTGTTCAAAGATGAATCTTCTTAGTTTCAATTTTTTTCAAGTTTATTTGTTCTTCTTCTACTTTGTCATTAACTAAACTTTTATTATGCTTAGAATTGATGAATCCTAAGTAAATCAAATGATCCGTTTGGTTTTGAATTATTCATGATTGACCACTGACCATTTAAAACCTCAAATCATCCAACAACTCACTATAATTATAATGGCTTGGAATAGGAGACGGGCTATATTTTGAAGTCATTGATGATTCTTGAAGAACAAGGGATCTTTAGAGAACTCGGTTTCGATGAAAAAGGAAAAGTAAAAGGAGTTGAAGGAGTTGGTGGATTAGAAGAAGATGAAATCAACCTAAACGTTGTTTTGGCTTTAAAGAATTGTAGAGTAAAACATGGATTCTGGTCCAAGAGCCAAACGACTCATAATAAAAAATATCATTTATGTAATGGAAGTTAGACACGTGATCACATGTTAACCTTCTTCCGGTGGAGGGTAAAATGTCCCACTTTACAGAGTTTGAAGGCGAATCAGCTAAATTTAAACTTTAAGGGTTTAGGTGTCTAAGTTAAAAAAGTTTGAGGTTAGAGGTGTTTTAGGGTTTAAAAATACGAGGGAAAGTGCCATTTGATGTTATCCTCGAAGCTCCGCCTCTGAGGTGTGGCACAAGCCAGCAAAGGACTGTCCACTTCGCCGCTTCTGGTACTGAAGCACCCATGAACCTCTCAACGTCGTGTTCGCTTCCTGGCATCCTAATGCCCCCACTCGAGTCACAAGTTCGCATTACTGAACTCAGCAAGGAAACCGCCATTTGTTGGGGAAAAAAAAAGCAGCCCACGCCAGAAAGCTCGACGTCTCCGCCAGTCGTTCAGGCCAAAAAGTCGCCCGAACCTGGTATTGTTGCTTCAATTTGAAATCGATCAATCCATATGTATGTGAAGCTATATTTCAACCTTACTGATCCTCGTTCTTTTCATGTAAACCAAGGATTTTGGATGTTATGCTCGTGGATAGGAGACTTTCGCCATTGGAAGCTGCTTAAGGTAAGGTCAGGTCTAATGGATTGAAGAGCGTGACTTTGTATTGGCATTTATGAATTATACTCCATGGCTTCGTATGATCCTTACTGTGATTGAATGGTTGCTGCCATTGAAATAGCTGTTATATTGTATATGATCCTTGCTATGATGATTTCATCATTTCAACCTTTTGGTTTGTCCGGTGATCATTACTCATAGTGCTATTCTAGTTCTGAGTTGACTTGTTGGATTGATAGCCCAGCCTCGAGGTACTTGAATTCTAAAAATTGTTTTCCATTTATAAGTTTTCTGATCAAATAGATCGCTGAATTGCTGGATTTGTTTTAGCACTTGAAAATGATAGAATTGTGAATGCTTCTTGTGTTGAGCATATGTCAAATAAAAAGGTACGGCCATTAGAAATTATAAACTCGAAATCACATTAGTTATTTCAAAAAAAAAAATGGAAAGAAAAATTACAGTTAGCTGTACTTGATGATGTAGATGAAAAAGGTAAAATCAAGCAATTTAGCTAGGATTCAGTTATATTATATGATTTTCAAACAGGTAATTTGAGACAAGTTTGTTTGGTTTTGTTTGCAATGCCGTAGGATCAAAGGGTTTCCGTTGTCCTAGCCTATGTATCTTAAGATTTGTGATGCAGTCAATAAGATTGTAGCCAGAGCTCCACTGGTCCTTTTGTATATTACTTAGTGTTCCTTCCTTTCTCTCTTTCCTGTTTCTGTAAAATTTTCACTGCTCCACTTCTATTTACATCAGCATTTCAGTTACATCACTAGAAATGACACTATATGAAAGATCACTTTGGAATTTGCATAATGTTCTGAAACATCTCATCTCATTGCTTGATTAGATATTTAGATTACTCTATCGTTTTGACCTGTCTGGCTCTTCTTGTAGTGGAAGTCTGTGGTCCAGATCACAACTGGAATTCAAGTTCTGTATGATCTCTTAGTGTGTGTTTTTTGGATAGAAATTCTACTTGTCTCCTAGTGAAGCTTTGTTAAGTTCTGCCTTTTAATCTGATCTGTGCACAACATTTTACAGGTGCATAGGAACTTCATGTATTACAGAAGCTTTTGGTGAATATGGGTGAGAAAGTTTATGTTTCAATTCTAAATGATGATTTCCTCTATGATTTTGTATGAGGATGAATCTCTAAGCTTTTCTTTTGACATATGTTGTTGATGAAATGATCAAAGGCTATAGAAATTCTTTTTCTGAATAATAGGCAGGTGACAGGGGTGTGTTGAGGTGTTTGAAACACTCGGTCTTGATCAAGAACTGGTAGCTAATTTAATTGTACTTTGTTCTGCTTATAAGGTGCAATTCTCTGACCCTGCTAAGATGTTACTCTTACTGATTTCTGTTGATTGGAAAGATGCTTGTAGTCGAGTTTGATTTTTGTTGATTAATAGAGATGCATGTAGTCGACTCTATGCTGCTCAGTTGTTTCTTTTTGGATTCTGTGACCTGACTTGTTTGGCTTGAAACACATGATTGATAAACCTGTTGTAATTGTGTTGGCACAATCAGTTAGTTTGCAAGAAAGGTTCTGCTGGTTTGGTTTTCAAGTTAAAAACAATATTGTGAAGTCAATGATCCAGAATGTGTTCAGTTTTGTGGTGGCTTGTAGGAAGTGGAGTCTTCTACCAATAGTGAGCTGAGAACTATTGTGGTGCAGAAAGTTGCTCAAGATTCAAAGCAAGTGATGTTAGCACCCTTTTTGAATTTTGAACGCAACTATCTTTAGCTGTATAATCTGGATTCCACCACCCCCCCCCCCCCCCCCGGGGGATTGTGCTACACTAGTGTACAATACGTAATTCCATTATGTTTTTAGAAAAAAGTAGTACTTTTGGTACTTAATTAGAAAATGAGGGTTTACATACTTAGCCTAGTTCTCTACAGTGGGCCAAAATAAACATCAAATCTCCTCTATTCTCTTGGTCTTATTGATATTGGTGCAAATGCAGACAGAACAAGTAGAAGTAGGCACTGCACTATTGATGTTCTGAGCAATAAAGATTCTGAAATGCACGTAGCAGGACCTAAGAAATGGAAAATGGGATTAGAAAACAACTAGGACATTTGCCAGCATTTATAGATGAATTACCTCTCTTCGTTTATCAAAATCCCTTGATTTCTCAAGTATTTGATGCTATAATAATTTGCCTTTCTTATTCAAGAAGAGACTGTTGTATTTCTTTTGTTCTTTGCAGATGGATCCTATGGATGCGACAATGCCATCGAAGTGGACGTGGCGGGATCAGGTTCGGCTGGGGCACAGTGTGCTTAGTGGTCCTAGGAGGCACGCATCTGGTATATTAATTGCTAATTTAGTTTGCATGTGTTGGCTCTATTTGTTGACTGAGGCTGCTAACTACAAGTCCCTTAATTAATTTGTAGGTGATAGCTCTAATCATGCAATCATTGGTGCAATGGAGGCAAAATATTGTCTGGAGTTGGCCAAGTCTGGAAGAACTTTTGGTGGCTCCTTGTCGATTCAACATTCACTTGACTTGACAGCTGACGACTACTTACCTGTGGATGCTGATATTGAGCCAATTCTCACTGCCATATCTTCAACCGGTGTAACAAAGGAGAGATATTATCCCTACCTGAGAGAGAGAAACCCTCCAAGAGCTTTAGAAGTAAAAAATTTCTTGTATCTTCCTTCGTATACACATGCAAATGCAGGGCCAAGACAACAGCGAGCTAATGGATTTTGTGTGTGCGCGCGTGCGAGCAGTCAGTTCCGTCGTATCGCATCCAGAACATACGTCGCCTTGGGTTCAGCACTGCACCTGAAAAAGAAAAGCTGATGCAAGAGATTTTGCAGGGGCCATTAGTCTGTAGCTTCCCACTCTGTGCTGATATCGACACCTTGGCTCCTGGCGAAGTTTATCATGCTTCTGGTCTTCAGCATAGGTTCAATCCTAACTTTCCTGATTCCGATCCTCTATTCCGCTCTGGCCAAGTAACGGGGTATGTCCTTTCACCTGATCAAGAGCTGCTCCTTGAGTATCAGGACACAAAGGGTCCTAGTTACTTGGACAATGGCTATGGGTGGCTGGCTCTAGTAGCCGTGTCTCAGCTCTGGGCATTTGATGTTGGCCCCTACGATCGTGATCCCATTATTTGAAGACCAAGTGACTTAAAGCACCAAGCTTTGATTTTGAGGTTAAGAACAGTAACTCGACTTCTACACCCCTTTTTTTTCTTTTCCGGCTCAGTCCTTTTTTGCCCTTTCCTAGTACTAACTAGGTGGTAGTAGTAGTATTAACTAAAGTCACAAGAGCTTGATATTACACGGGGTACAGTTTTCCTTTGCTACTACGGTTTTTGTTTGGGTTTCAGCCCATTTTTGACTTGTAGGGCATAAGCTGTCCAAAATAAAAAATGGGTTAACGAAACAGTTGGCTCTCTCTTACTCTTAGTGTGTGGTAATATCTTTTAGTTCTTAAATTTTAAAATCAAACATTTTTGCCACTCTATCTCAATAAGCACAAAAAGTGTCTTAATTTTTTATTTTTGTATTTTATATCCTAAATTTTCGTGAGCTACAGTTAAAACCCATATTTATGTTTGAATACTAAATTGATCATGCTCAGTTTTGAATTCATAAATTTTTCTTAATGTTTTTTTTTCCTTTATAAATGTAATTAATATACAAAAAATTATATTTTTAATCGACTCGCAATGTGCCAATTACTAGGTGTATACACTCATACACGCACACACACACTAATTATGTAAGTGTGACATTATTCTTATGAAGTATGAACAGAGTTGCGCTACTGCAGCACATTGCTTTGTTTTTCCGAAATTACTTTTTTTTGGACTGATATTTTTACTAAAGAGGGTAAATTACGCAATTTGTCCTATATCTGTCTGCGATAATGTTTTTTTGTCAAACTTCAAAAGTAGGTATTTTTACTACTTTATCCTAAACTTTTGATTTTTGTGTTTTAGCACCCTACTTTTAAGAGTGACACTTAAAAATTTGATTTATCTTGAAATATTAAATTCACTACATTGGTCTTATGTTATATGTTTTCTATATATCAATTGCAAACACATATTCAAATATTTCAATTTTTTTAAATATTTTGAATTGATAATAACTTATTTTCGAATTCACAATCTTTTTTAGTACTTGTTTTTTTAGAAATATAATCAATATGAAAAATTGTATCTTTGTTAATTACCCTGCAGCTAAGTGCTGGTCGTTATCTACTGTAAAGATAAAGCCTTTTTTCCCCCTTAATTTGGCTTGTGGAATTAATAGGAGGTGTCTGAATATATAGCTTGCAACAAAAAGGATTAGGCCAAATGTACGAGATTTTAACTCATGTTTTAAGATAGTTTGATCAAACCAACCATATGACCATATATTGAACATTTTGGTTTAGTTTTTGCTTATCCTTCTGTACACCATTTTCTGGAAAGTATTGAATTTTCATTATAACAGACAAGTTCATTCTCTCAATTTTAATATATGAAGTTTTTGAAGGGTTAAGAAAAATGAGAAATATCTACAGAAGTATACGACATGTGCACCCAATTTGTTTTAATTGAAGTCAACTTAATTTAAAATAATTTTTTTTACATATTTTTATTAGAAACCAATATTAAAAGCATGATACACTTCAGGGTCATATAATATTTTCACTTAACAAAGTAAATAATACAACGACATATGACGATTTAATTATTTTTTGTAAGGATTTGATATAAGTTTATATTGTTTTTCCCATTTTACCCATGAATTGTCTGGCCCACTCACCATCCTAAAAATTCGTTGCATCATCTAATTTGATCAACGCAATTAACTTTAGCCTTTGAAAGATTCTCCTCCATGCGTGCAATTAAATTCCTTCTCTTTCATAAACTTTCGAAGACTTTCCTTTTTTTTACAGTAAGAAAACAAGGCAAATTGGATCTAGATTTTTAAATTTTACCATTTCCTTCTCCTCGATCACACTAATCCAGCCACACTGACCATACCTGCAGCCATCAATATCCTAGCCTTCCTTCCACTGCCTATTCCGTCGGACACCCCACCGTCCCCATCCACATCCATTATGCTGTCACTGAAGTCATCATTGATACGCCCCTCACTTCACACTCAAGAGGGAACACTTGAGGGTGAGTTCTCAGCTGGTGGATTCGGTTCCACATCCCAAGGCAAAATGTGCAACGGGCAACAGTGGTGGATCCGCAAGAGGTGATTTTGCGGGAGGTGGAGATGGTGAAGCCTGTGAATAATTGGCCAGTGGTAATAGGCACTCTAGGTGTAGAAAACAATACAGCAGCGGAGTAGAGCAAAAACAACGGGAGATGCAAAAAAAAAAAATGATGCAAGTTCTAAGCCTAAATCCTCTAGCTTCATTCGTTGGACTTGACTTGACCCAAATCATATCGATTTCTGTGCTTCAATTTGACCCACCACAAAAATGGCACAAGATACTTCACATTATATGATTCAGGTCACTCAATCTACTAGTAAAGTTTACTACCTTTTTCTCCAATAATATGAACAGGTAGCGTGATAATATTCTACATTCTGCATGATGCAATTTGTTTCGGTGTAATATTGTAAATATTTGTTGTACGAGGTCTACAAAATGTGACACAAAACTGAATGATTAGGAAATAATTATGTTTTTTTTTTTTGCGATTTTTAAGCGAATTTAGGTTTCCTTGCGATTTTGTTGCTCGGCTCTTGCTATTTTGATGCCATGATTTCAATAATGTTTTTGTTTTGCATCACTATTCTACCACATCACTTTACTTCGATTTGTTTTGGTTCTAATTTTGATTATGTTTTTTGTGCTTTTGTGTTTTTGCAGGTTTTTGTTTTCTTATATTCTATTTTGTGGATTCTTGGCCTATCAACTGATCAAATATTTTGTTATTGTAAGTTCTTATTGTTGTTTTCATAGAATATTCTCTCCATATTATAATTGATTATATAGGTCTGGCGTATTCCGTGTGCTATCTCTGAAAAAATTAAGAATTTACATTTTGACCCCACACTTAAGATTCTATATATATCTTCCTTACATAATTTCAGACAAAGTTCCACAATAGACGGTGTGGATTACATTGGAGGATAGGTGAGATTGTGGGTCATGGGCTCAATAGCCCATATTGCCTTGATCTGATTTTTCTGTTTTTTTTTTTTTTTTGTCTTTTTAGTTTTCCCCTTGTTTATCCCCACCCTTTTTTAAAGAAAATTTTCTCCTATTTTCCTTCCACATCTTCTTTTTTCTATTTTCTCTTTCCAGTTTCGTTTTTTCTACTGATTTTTATGGTTTTTTTTTGTTTTTTTTTTTTTGTCTTTTTCGTTTTCCCCTTGTTTTCCACCACCTTTTTTTTAAAAAAAAATCCCATGTTTTCTTTCTATTTTTTTTTCTATTTTCTCTTTCCAGTTTTGTTTTATATCTACTTTTTCGATTTCTATTTTTAAATTAAATTTTCTCATCTTTTCCCCATTTTTTTCCACATTTTCTATATTTTATTTCTAGTTCTATTTTTATTTTTATTTGTTGGCAACTTTTTATTTTTTATCAGTTTCTACTTGTTTTGTTAGATAAATTTGTTTTTATTTTTTTATTAGTAGCTGTTTGTTCTTTTATTAGTAATTATCTATTTTTTTACTAGCAATTATTCGTTCTTTTATCAATTTTTGTGTGTTTTTTAGATAAACTAGTTGTCTGTTCTTTTATCAGTACTTATTTATTCTTTTATTAATTCCTTCTTATTTTTTAGATAAACTAATTATTTGTTATTTTATCATTAGTTATTTGCTTTTTTATTTATTGATATTTGTTCTTTTACTAGCAATTTTTTATTTTTTTAAAATTATCTA
The DNA here is from genome assembly GCA_039654915.1 of Aquilaria yunnanensis. Classification (NCBI taxonomy): domain Eukaryota; kingdom Viridiplantae; phylum Streptophyta; class Magnoliopsida; order Malvales; family Thymelaeaceae; genus Aquilaria; species Aquilaria yunnanensis. The sequence goes on along the minus strand of CM077597.1, from coordinate 698,983 downwards.
TCTTTTATTTTTAGTTATATTTTTATTTTTATTTTATTAGTAATTTTTTAATCAATTTTTGGTTCTTTTGGATAAATTAGTTTTGTTTTTTTTATTAGTAACTGTTTGTTCTCTAATCAGTAATTGTTTATTTATTTACTAGTAGTTAGTAGTTCTTTTATCAATTTCTACTTGTTCTTTAGATAAACTAGCTATTTATTTTTTTATCAGTAGTTTTTTTATTAGTAGTTGCTTGTTTATCAAGTTCCTATGTGTTCTTTTATCAATTCCTATTTGTTCTTTTATTAATAGTTATTTATTCTTTTATCGGTAGTTTTTTATTTTTCTAGAAGCAGTTATTTATTTTTTCATCAATTTCTACTTTTTTATTTAGATAAACTAGTTATTTGTTCATTTGTTAGTAGGTATTTATTTTTCTATCAGTAGTTATTTGTTCTTTTATCCATTCATACTTATTGTTTAGATAAATTAGTTATCTGTTCTTTTATTAGTAATTATTTGTTCTATTATTAGTAGTTATTTATTTTTTTTATGAATAATTGTTTGTTCTATTATCAATTCTTATTTTTTTATTTAGAGAAACTAGTTATCTGTTCTTTTATTAGTATAAATTATCTATTCTTTTATTAGTATTGATTTATTCTTTTATGAACTGTTGTTTGTTTTTTTATAAAGTCTTGCTTTTTTCTTTAGATAAATTAGTTATCTTTTCTTTTAATAGTATTTATTTATTCTTTTATTAGTAGTTATTTATTACTTTATCAATTTATACATGTTCTCTAGATAAATTAATTGTCTGTTCTTTTATTAGTAGTTATTTATTTATTTATTAATAGTTATTTGTTCTTTTATCCATAACTGTTTGTTTTTTTATCAATTTCCACTTATTATTTTAATAAATTAGTTATTTATTTTTTTATCAGTTCTTATTTGTTCTTCAAAATTTCTAAAAGAACAGGTAAAACTTATAAAAAGAATAGATAAAATAACAAAAGGGAACTAAGAACAATTCCAAAAAAACAACATACAAGAAAAAAAGGAAAAAGGAAAGAATAGAAGAAAAATCAAATTGGAAAAAAAAAAGAAAAAAAAAGGCGAAGGAATGCAAGAGAGAGAGAGAGAGAGAGAGAGAGAGAGAACAAAATGAAACGGGGAAAAAAAGTATGTCAAATGAAACAAAGAAAAAGGTGGATGAAAGTAGAAGAAACCAAAAAGTGTGAAGGCAAGCCCAAAAAGGTTAAAAAAAAAAGTCTAGAAATGAAAAAATCAGAAAAAAGGAAAGAAAAATAACTAAAATGAAAAGGAATTAAAAATTCTGGAAAAAGAAAAGCAAAAAAAAATGGACAAAAAATAAAGTAACATGAGAAGTATGATTCATAGAGGGGGGAAAAAAGCGGCATCAAAAATATAATTTGGGGAAAAACAAATGGAAAATAAAAAGCTAGCAACAAAATTTGAAAAATAAAACGAAGAAAAGAGAAACGGAAAAGGTTAAAAAAAAAAGAGGAAACAAGAGAATCGAAAAGGATATGAAGTGAGAAAGCAAAACAGGAAAAGAAGAGAATGAGAAATTTAAAAAAAAAAAGGGCCGCGAGGGGGGGGGGGGGGAGGACATATTAGCCGAAGAAATAAACAAGAAAGAATGTATTAGAGAATGTCAAACTCATTCTCTCCTTATTTTCCCCCGGCTTCATAACCGCTCCGTCAATCATGTAATTTTGTCTAAAGTCAGCCACTTTAATACAGATAATCACTTTTGTCAGAGCTTGCACATAAGCCCGGTCTATACAAGTTTTTTCCTATTTATATTGTTGCGTCACTTTGTGTAGAAAATTTTTTAGTTTTGTTGAATCGTCTTTGCTGCCATTACTTCATGTTTACGTGTCATATTAATTTTTTCTATAAAAAATAAAATAGAGAAACTGTCTTAGAACACATTAGTCAAAGAAAGAAAAACAAGCTTTTGTTACATTAGAATAAAAACAATGGGAAGTAATAATTGAATATTTCATAAACGGTTCATAGTCCAAAAAAAGGCGGTAACTAAATAAGAAATATTTAGGTAAGAAAGATGGTGGATTAAACTGGATGTTTATGGACGATGGGGGTGTGTTTGAAACATGCAGAGAGCTAGAAGGACTGTAGTAGGATATTTCACAAACGGTTCATAGCCTTATCAATTGAACAATTGGCAGCAATGAACATTTAATTCCTGAATAAAATAAATCAATTCATTTTACGAAAATTGTTTTTGATGAAAATATATCACAACTAGATGAGGAAAAATTTGCGTTCAAACTAAAATTATTTTGAATATGATTGATTTTGCCATTAAAAGCTTTACAAAATTTTACTTCCAAAACATATATAGTTGACATTACTTCCTGAAATATTAATTCCTTATTTTTTTTTCACCAATACTCAAAAGTCAACTAAAATCTTCATTCAAAATTTAAAGTTGATTATGGATTGCAAAAAAATATCCACTAAATATTCTTCCCAATTTTGACAATAGTTCTTGACTTTCAACCTAAATTCTTGAAATTTAACCTAAAATGTTTGTTTTTACCTAACTTAAGAATACTCATTCTAGGGAGCAAAAACCGAAAGCTATTAAAATTCTCAATTTATTTGAAAATTTAATATTTTTACCATATATATTTACTTAAATATTAGGCAAAATACATAATTAGTGTGTAGAATTTATCTATTAATTTTATTAACCATATATATTATATTTAATATACTTGTAAACTAGTATATTCTTTTTTTATATTTATCTCTATCTATATTAACACAATTCTATCTCAAAGAACCCGCAAAATTGTAAGTTATCCTCCCCCTCACAATTTTACAATCTATTTTTGTTTGTTGTTAGGTACATATGTGAAAACTTTAATTGTTATTTGTACACTTTTCGTAGTTTTTTTATTATGTTCATGATTATTTTTATACTTCTTTTATATTCACAACTACATTTTTTTTAATGTATGATTTTTTATTTTTCAATTATATTCTAATATATGGCTATCGGATTCTTTTGTTAGTTTTTCATAGTTATAATAATGGTGTTTGGCAATGACAACGACAGAAATTGAAGACAAGTTGAAAACAGGGTGTGATACTCAAATGCATAAAGGTAGGGACCATTATTAGAGGATGCCAAATTTCTAGTAGTTGAAATAAGGGTTTCTATTGATCTATTGTTCATAGTTGTAGCATATAAAGTATGATTAAGCTAATTATTTTAAATTATGTTTATTCTTTTTGTGCTCCTACCATCACTTATGTTTAGAATAGTGTCATGTAACATTTTTAATTTTAATAAATATTTAAATTCAATTTATTTTTTTTGTACTGATTTTTTATTATAAATTTCATATAGTTCTGTTTTTGAATTAAACATTATTGATCTCCATTCAATTTTATTTAAAATTATTAATTAGTATGTAGTTATTTTTTTGCTACATTTTCTATACCTAATAAATTTATTTATACATCATATCACTAAATAATTTATCTTAAATATTTTATAATTAAGTTGATGGCTTATTTATTTTTTGAAATGTTAATCCATTTACACCATTTTGCTTCAAATTTTGTAGCATTGATGAATTCATGTAGTGATAGGATAAGAAACAAATAGCTTGTATGGAAGATTATGAAATTTCACTATTAGCAGAAGTAAGCACTATAAACATAATAATGCAATACTTCTTTTTATATTAATTTAGAACAAAAATGAGTCGAAATATACAAGGTAATTTGTGACACATTAGAAAATTCTTGAAAAGGAAAAGAATTGAAAATTAAGGAAACAATGCAATTTTGGAAGAAAAAGAAATTAAAAAAAAAATGAAATCAAAATCAATGACCATTTAAGTCCATAATCAACAGAATCAATTCATTTTTTTTCCCGAAAATTCATTTAGCACTTACCAAATTAATTTGACCTTTATCCATAAGCCAAAATATTGTTCTTTAATCTAATAAATTTTGTTATTACCAAACCTAAAAAGAATGAATTCTAACCACATCATTTACAGCCATTTTTCAACATTTATTGTCAATTAAAAATAATTTTAACAAATTTATCTTCTAATCAAATATATTTACAAAATATTAGAAAAAAAATTACAACTTCCATATATAACCAAAACTAAAAATAGAGCCAATTTTATCATTAATTACCCTATTAAATAAATATGAAAGGTATATATGACATATTAGTTGGCATATTACATTAATTTGGATATTAATATTTTAACCATATATATGTACAAAATATGATGAAAAAAAAAACTCCCACGTGTAACGAATCTTTTAATAACCCTAATATGTCATATTATATTTAATGCACTTTAGAAACTAATATCTTTTCTTTTTAGTTTATTCTTTATTTATATATATCAACATTTCATCATCATAAAAACTCTTCATAAAGGTAACACACTCTCTCCTTTTCTCTTTTTAATTTTGGCATCATTTTCTTCACAGTATCATATCATTCATTTATCACCTCTATTCATTTTATTTCATATAATTTTTTCTTTTGTATGATCTTGTTAATGCTTTATTTTTTAACTAATAAGTCATGTTTATATTCTTTTGTGGGCTCAAAATTTTTTAGTTTGTATATATAAGATTTTTCCTCAATTATCTTCATCTAGTAAGTTTAAATTTGAATTAAAAATTTAATATTTAATTATTATTCCCCATACTCATATTCATTTTTTTATTTGTAGGAAATGTTGGATCTATATCAACTCATTACGTTGTTTTTTAGAACAATTTTATCTATCATTTTGAGTAAATCAAATTTCAAATTTCACTTCCACTAATTTGGCTACATATGCATGGTCAACGAGTTCAAATGAAGATGCATAAAAAAATGTAGTACATGATGCAAATACCCTAACCAGTATAGCCTAATTGAGTTACACATTATATTTACCTTTGTAAATGATAAAATTACCTTCACTTTTAGAATAAATATTTTTATAATAGTTAAATAAACACACACACACACACATATTTCTGGAACTCAATTTAACTTAAAATGTCATGGCAATGACGAGTATGTAAAATAGTTTCATTTAAAAGTTAATACAATTCATTAGCTTAAGTCAATTTAATCCAAAATAGCTTACTTTTGTTTTTAAATCCTTTTTTCCCTAAAATCAATTTTATTTAAAAGTCAATATTATATACACACATTAATCCACTGAAAGTGAAATTTTTATGATTTTATTTAATTTTTTATGAATTTTTTCCTTTTTAGCATTAAAAAGAGAAATTCATAAAAATTAAATAACATCATAAAAATTTTATTTTGAATGAATTATTACACTTGCTTTATGACATTTTGGACTAAGTTGACTCATTACTACTATATTTTAAAGATGAACATTGGTATTGTTGGATAAACAGTAACTCAATTTTGGGCTGGTTGAGCTCAGTTGGTTTTGGGTCATGATTCAGCAGTTTTTTTTTGCTTTTAATTTTTTTTAACTTTTTTATGGTGCAATTTGCTCTTTTTTTAGCATTATCTCATTTCATAAGGCCCTTTCCTTTCCGAGAGCCTATGTTGAAATTTTCCGATTTTCGTATGTCTCACATTATTTTCAGTTAAAACGTGATTTTCATTCCCTAACTTTCTCATTTTTTCTTTTTGGGACTTGAGTTACGTATGTGTTACATTTAGCCCTTAAATTTTATAACTATTTAATTAAATCTTCTATTTGTTCTCTTGGCCCCCAAGTTTTACTTTTTGTTGTTTTTTATGTACTATCTTTTAAAGTAAGACATTGGTGACCAAAATTTGTTTATTTTTTAGTTAAACCAATTTTTATCTTCATTAAGTCAATTTTTAAATCCTTAATGCCTAAAATTTTTCTTTTTTTTTTTTTTGTCTTGATCCTAAATTTTTTTATTGATTTTCTTTATTGTTGTTTTCTAAAATGAAAATTTAATCATTATTTCTATCACTATTGTTTCGAAGCACATAATGTGTTTTGTGTCACACTGTTATTATTAAAATTTATTATAAAAAATATTCACTACAATGTGCGGGTCACCAAACCTCTTCATTTGTTCTTTTGGTCTATAATTTTTTTGTCATTTTTTATTGTCTTCTAAAACAAAATATTGGTAATCATGATTTGTTTCTTTTATGTTTTTTGTAGTAGCATTTTTTATTCCAGCCTCCATCTAGCAACTTAGCAAGGTGTGAACATTATTTTGTTTGAAAATTATAAGGGCTGAAACTTAAAAGCATATTTTTTTATTATATCAAGTTTCTACGTCTTTTTATGAATTTATGCAAATGATCATATGAATCATCACAACGAGTGGCCTCCATTTACCTCGTAACATTCTATATTGTTGCAACACAAGATTTTAAAAATGACAAAAAAAAAAGCTAGGAGAGAGGAGAACAACTAGCTAACCAACTTGGGTGGTTGTGGACTTGTAGGAGAGTATAAAAAATGGAAAATATGATGATAAAAAATATTATAAAAAAATAGGAAATAAGTAGCTTGACCACGGCTCCTCCCAACTTCGGAAATATGACGTTCAGCCTCACCTGCTCATCATTCATCTCCTCTAGGATTTTTGGTCATCAAGTGGTTTTGGGTAAACTTCACTTATTATCCCTAAACTATATCTTATATTATTTAATCATTCTAACACTATCAAGTATTGCACCTATTGTCACACCTCACTCAGGCCCTGGCCTATAAGTTTCTAGTTAAACTCACCAACCCAACTCATAAAACTAACTCTCTCTAATTCGGCCAAACAGCAATGGCATCTTTAAGTCTTATTTTCTTAAGGTGAGAAGCCTAGGAGGTGGCCCAGGAGGCTTTATCACTAGTCCAATTAATACTTGCAGCAGAGGCAAGGCCCAAAACCACTAACTTGTAGAACAAGCAAGGTTTTAATTGATTACTTGCATAACAAGCAAGGCAACACTTAATGGAATTTTAAGTGCATAATTGGTGTGCAATCAAGTGTGTTATCTATATGACAACCAAGAAGCCACAATATTGGTTTTTGATTTTGAAACCACAAGTTAATATGCATGTATCATTCTTGGCCAACATAGGTACACATGGAGGTTCACATAAACAAACTCAAGCATAAGCCCATAATTCACACATAAAGGTGCTAAACCTTGGCCCATAACATTCACATACAAGTACAAGCACAAAACCATCCATAGTGCATACACATAACTTGGCACATAAGTTCAACAAAACCTACACCAAAGCTAGGTATTTAAGACTACACATATATACACAAAAAGGGTAGTCTACCTAGTATCCAACATGGCTACATGCCATGAACCTGACAGCTATCCAAGCCAAGTTTATGTATATACACACCAAGACCATAACTACTAATGGTCAAACAGAACCTTGAGAATCCCATACAGAAGTGCACACTGCAACACCAACCCAATTGCTTGATTCATTGTCATGAAAGCAAATATTATGATTAGAGCCAAAGTCCAAGTGTCCATAGTGCCTTCCTAAACAGGTCTCCAAACTACAGCCTGCAAACTTAACTCATAAGTCTCGGCCAACCCAAAATATAAGACTTGTAATCAATCAAAACTCATAAGCCAAGCACACATTGGCACATACCTTGGAAAGTAAGCAAACAAGCACTAAGCACAAACACAAGCAACTTAGCACTACTCAGGCCGAATGTCCTTGCCTGAAAACAAAAGGATGGGCAATGAGTAAAACTCAGTAGGATTCACTTATATACACAACTCAATTATGAGTCTATTTAGTTAAGCTGAGTATTCACTCAAAGCTTAACCTCCCCTTAACTGGCTCAACCCGCAAAACAAACACAAAAACAAGAAAACCAAGCATATACATATACATGATAAATAACCATGGCATATAATCCACAATATTATGAGTTGGGTTAGCAAGCACATGGAAAGCACCAAAGCACACAATACACACACACACACACCACTAATGCTTTCGGCCAAAATACCATACATGTACCCATGTGCACATCCAATACTCCACTTCCCCTTAGAGCTCCAAAATGCTAAGCAAATAGGCCACATTTACTCGCATTTCTAGTACATGTACAATAGTTAATTAGCTAATCAACAAAACAACCGAGTGTAAACTCAATAGCCCATCAAGCAACTAAGGTTATTTGGCAAATTTAACCATCACTTAGCTACTCTAAACACTTGAACCATGGTAATTCACCAAGCATAATCAAGTGTTAGTGAACCCTACCTCAAATGCCTTCGGCCACAAGCCAAACTTCCAATGTCCAAGTGTTCTCCAATCAAAATGCCTACCAACAACAAATAGGCATCAATAACATTCACTCATGGACTAAATACCATGTACTTCAAGAAGAACACTATGTTACAGAAGTTTAAGCTCTCGGCCAAGATGCTCAATTTCAATACATTGGTGTTCTTCATCAATTTAGCCCATTATTTAATCATCCAATCATCAATAACCTTGTTCATGGCCCCATTACCATGTAACCAAATGAAGAACATCAAATTAAACTAGTTCAAGCTCTCGGCCAATATGCCCATTTCCATACTTTAATGTTCTTCACTAATCTAGTCAAACATACAATCACCTAATCATCATTAAACCTTAACCATGGTACAATTACCATGTAATCAAATGAAGAACATAGAATTACCTTCACATAAGCATTCGGCCAAGTACCCACTTTGGCACCTTGATGTCCTTCACTCAAATTAGCCTATCACAAGATTAAATAGGCATCAATAAGCCTTAATCATGGATTAATTTCCATGGAAATAAAGAAGAACATCAAGCTAACCCATCCATCACTTTCGGCCAACATTGTACTTGCAAACCAACACAATACTTGCTCAATTAGCTTAACACAACAACAATTGAGCACTTAAACTCCTTGTTCATGGAAGGATTACCATGAAATCAAAGAAATACAAGGAATACCTTGGAACCCTAGCTTGATTTAGCTCGGCCCTTCATCAAAACTCAAGAACAAAGCTTGATTCCAAGTAATCTAATGTCGAATCAAGTCTTCCAAGCTTGAATCCTTCAAATGCCCTCAAAGCTTCTTGAATTCAAGACTAATTTCAAAGGAGGAGCTCAAGAACACACTCGGCCTTGTGAAGAACAATGGAACCCGAAATGGCCACCAAATGGCTTTGACTAGTTTCGGCCGAAAGACACATGTATAATAGTTGGCTATTATGCTAACTCTTTGCTTCCATTTCTTTGCATGCAACAATGTAGCCCTCAACTTCACATGGCCACAAGGCCACCACTAAAACATATGTCCAACTTGACATTTAAGTCACTTCATGGCCTATAATGCCATGCACACATCAAACACAAGTACCAAAGTGCCATAATCCATTAATAAATCCAGCCATAAGACTAGTGTGAACACTAGTTAGTTTAACTAGTTAAATAAGGAATAGTTCCTTATTGGTAGACAAGACATGACTAGTAATCATTGTTGTTCACTAGATTTGGTCTAGTCTTGCACTAGTCACCAAATAAACTTGCATGGCCGAAATCATCATCTCAAAGTTTATAGTTTTAATTGTACCACTCATTTAAGTGTACAATTTGATCCCCTTTCTCTGTTTTTTGCCTGTTTTTTTTCCATAGTCTAGTTCTATGTGCAGTTAAGCCCTGAAAGTTTCCAGCTTTACACATAGACCACTGTACTAGTTCCCATAGCCCTTATCATCAGTCTTCTTTGTTTTCTTTAGGCTTCTTGGCCTAAGCCAAGCACTTAGGAGGTGCCTAACACCTATCATCCTCAAACTATCCAATTAGTACACACATCGGCCTGTAGTTATTTCAGATGTTAAAACTTGTGGAAGTAGGAGAAAAAATTCACAATTAGCCCTAAAACTTGGAAAACATTTCTATTTGAGTCCTAAAGCTTTACAATTTTTTAGTTTGGTTCTAAACCTATGAAAACATGTATACTGTTAGACCTAATTTTTTTTCTATTCAAATTACAATTTGTTTATTTTTTTTCTTTTTCTGCATCCCTTCGGGTTTTAAATCTTTTTCTTTTTTAAGGATTTTTTTTATTTTTTTTCTTATTGCTTATTTTTCATTGCTAATTCATCCTTCCCGCTCTTTTTTCCTTTATTTTTTTATCCTTTATTTTCTTCAATTTTCCTAGTATTGTTTATGTTTCTTTTATAAATGTTTTTATTTATTTCATCTTTCATGTTTCACTAGTGAAATGGCTGCCACTATGTTGCGGGCTGGATGTTCTATATTGGGGTTTGTAATGCAGAGAAAATAAAATAGCCGAATATAATCAGTGGCAAAGAAGAAAAGAAACTTGGACGTAGACGGAAGCAGAAAAAATGGCCATAAGCAGTAGACTCAAAGACATAAGACAGAGGGGGAAGATGCATCTTGTAACACAATTTAGCCAAAATTGTTTTCAGTGTAAGCACATCAGTTCCATTAAAAGGCAACCAAAAAGGTCACCCAAAAATAATTAGTTAGAAAAGAAGATAATATAATTAATTTAAAGTAAAACAATAGACTTATATTAGATCTAAATCAGCGCTTCAAATACCTGCAAAGATAGAGAAGAAAAAGAAGAATTAGATATAAGAAAGTCAAAGATTACCTGCCAAGCAATAAATTGAATATACATGCATTAGATAACCAAACATAAGTTGTGGGGCTAAAGAGGAAAGGAACTACTGTCTCTGCCGCTACACATTGACCCAGCCAAGAATAGAGCACACCAGACAACATTATCGCTCTGCTTGTCCATCCTTCTAGGCGTATCTATATATACATATACAGCCCTACGGTGCGGCGTAATTGGATACACAAAACACACCGTTCCACCGATTACGAAGGCCACCTGTCATATAAAGGCTTACCCTCCTTATCTCATGCAATTAATCTCGTCCCTTCCACGTACCCCCGAGCATATTCTCCAGCAGCCACCAAATAGGCACCTATGCTAAATAGTAGACACGTAGCAAGCCAAAGACTTGGATCCACCTCATCTCTCAAAGACGCATAAGAGGAAATCCACCCAACAATGTGGCAGAGGCAGATACGTACATAGGCGAGCGAGAAGACCAATAATGCAACAACAACAACAAACCACCCAACTTGCACCAACAACCAAAAACCAAGGATCAAACCCATCATTATACCATCCAAACCTGCCACCTGTCACCACCAGACACACTCCTTCCGCATTAATGTATAACATAGATTTTATGATGGTTATTGTTTAATTTCTACACAAGTCATGCTCTTTGTTCTACATACTGTGTACACCAAATCCAAGTTCTAATTTTCCATATTACTTGATTTACAAAATTATTCCAAGGAGAACTTAGAGCTTCAAGATTTTGGGTCCAAAACCAGTGATATAATAAATTTTCACTAGCACCATACAAACTCAAGATATTTCATCTGTTTTTCCTTCATTCACTGCTTTTTGGGTAGTTGCTTTTTCCATAAAAATCTAACATCCCAAACAAAAAATAAATAACTATTTTTTAAATTTTAAAAAACTCATATTATAAAATATAAATCCATGTTTTAGATGTTTTCCATTTTAACACATAAGTTTTCCAAAATTAAGAAAATAAAGTTTTCCACATCCTTAAAACGTATTATACATTTAAATTTTTATTAAAGAAAATTTAAAAAAGAGGAATGGAAAAATTTTCTACAACTAAACGCCACCTAGACATGCAGATGAGTTCTTATGGAGATAGAGACCCATGGAACAGTAGAGCAACAGAAACGGAATTGAAGCAATTAATTTTGGTGGTCATTTGAAAGCAGAAAGCTGAGGATCTCTGCAACATGCAGGGAGGGGGGGGGTGTGAGGAAAAAAAATCTTGTTATAAAGGTTTCAATATTTTTCTCTGCTTTTAGTTTTTTCAGAGAAATCTTTTTGACAACGATGAACTTTCAATCGAATAAAAAGGTTGAATGAATGAAAGACCAAAAAATTAGAGCAACGGAAACAAAACGATGAACGACAGGGCTTGGATGAATTTAGTTTAATTACCTTTTCACAATTTTAGGATTGAGAAGGAAAATCATAAAATTTAAGGACTTAAATAAAATAGTTTTCTAAATTTTATGGCTGACTGTGTATTTTTCTACCCACTTCCATTAATTCTTAACTAATAGTATGATGATGGGTGTAACAATTAGATAGTTGGATGACAATTGATGTAACACTTAACAGTTCTAAAATAATTAAATAACATAATAGATAGTTAAAGGGATAACATGTGGAGTTTACTGAATGGTTTTTTTTTTGTGTAGTTGGTGGTTGTTGTCACAAGATCTTTAGATTTATAAACATGCTAGGATCAACACGTTTCTAGCTTTATAAATGCCTTTGAATAGGTGGGAACGTCTATTTTTCACGGGCCAAAAACTTTTCTTATCTCAGCAAATGCCTGTCTTCACATGCCAAACGATTTTCTAGATCTATTAACAAATTATAGGAGAATAAAACTTGTCTTTCCTTTTATAAGGCAAACAAAAGAACTGCACTAAAAGCAAGATCACTGGGAAACACATAGATGACTTCGGTTTGTTGAAAAGCATTTTCACAAAATAAGAAGTGACAAGGATAGTGGGAAAAACGTTTAAGGGAGAAAACTAGCGTTTGTGGGATAGTAGACATGATAAAAAGGAAGTAAAATTGTGAGGGAAGAATACTTACAGCTCTAAAACTTTTTAGATTTTTCGTGTTTTACCAAATCAGTCATAAAACTTATCATATGGTCGGTGGTTCATAATTAGAGATAAGTAGTTCATAAAATTATAGGGATATGGTTCACAATCAAGGAGTTAGTGGTTCACAATCAGAGACCTCAATGTGAACCATAACCCTTTGATTGTGAACCTCTGAATGCGAACAAGTTTAGAACGGTTCATATTTAGGGTTCAATAATTTATGGT